>JAMJFZ010000597.1:20682500-21882500 GCA_026225945.1 Cricetomys ansorgei | reverse complement strand
AAGCTCAGTAGGCTTTGAAACTTGGTCACAGCTACAGGAAGGTGAATGACGGAGCTTGGCACCAAAGTCCTCCAAACCCCTGTTTGCCGTCACCTCTGCAGGATGTAAATACCTATGGGTTGGATACTGATAAGTGGCCACGGAGATCCTAGAACGAACACTCCCTCCACTCCCCCCAGAGACTGATGCATATTGTCAAGGCCCCGACATGCACAGTGGCTCTGGAGAAATTGCAAACACTGTTTATTGAAACCTGGGCAGAAAGAAAAGGAATTGTAACTTGGAAATTTCTGAGTCTAAATTTGGAGTTGTTGCAAGAGGTTATTTGTCAAAATCAAACATAACTTGAGACATAATGGGTGGATGTTTTCTACAAAATTATATAAATCATAAACATAAGATGTCACTATGAATCAAAACCCAAACCAAATAAGAAACCAAAGTGCATATGATTTTTCTTTTTACTAAAATAATAATTTGAAAAATCAAGAAAACTAATTAGATGCCTAGCATATCTCATGGAGGATTTTCTTGAAGGTCTATCTTGGCTAATATTACTGTGTTCTAAACTTTCCACCAATACTGACTTATGCATGTACAGAGAAATAATACATTTTCAGTCATTTTGAGTTAGCATTCAGCTACACATTAATAGAAAACACACAGAGGAGCCCAACAGTACTTAATTTTACATTGTGTCATATTTGTTCAGGTTTATTTAACATCAAACAAATCAGAGCTAATGGCTACAGTGAAGTTAACATCCATACACATGAGCATACTTAAACCAAACATCACCTTCAACTGAACTGAACACCAGCTCTCTGATTAGGGATGCTCACAGGATAATGTCTCATATTCCACCTGCCCTAATGAGAGCATCCTGGGAAACAGGCACAGAACGCTGCAAGTTGTCAGCCCCAGACATGCCTCTGTCCCTTCTATGCTCCTTGGGAGGACAGGGAAAATTACAGCCTTCATGAAGATCTCATGTTTATCTGGGACAGGCTTTGGGGCATCAGAGAGCACAGATGTGTGTTGACCAGTTCATACTCAATACAGTGTAGTGTTCTATAAACACTTGTCAATCATCACAGGAAGGGATATTTGCAAAGGTCTTAATCAATGATAAAGCATAATTTAGATCTTTGGTCTGACAATGATAGCTACCATTTATATGAATATGAGTACGGACCACTTGACAAGATTCTTCTGGGCTGGGTGTTATATTAGCCATGTCTTACAGAAGAGGTAACTGACATTGTCCAAGGATCACGGATTGCCAAATGACAGAGTTGACACTTCAGGCTAGAAATTTGCAACCCCTATGTACTAGTCCTTCATCTTGTCTGCTCTTAGATCTTTAACAGTTTTCTAAAGAACTGAAAGTGCTTCATCCACTAGCATCATTGATTCAAACTATTTTATCATGAGGAATGTGCTAGACACTACAGGAAATCAAAGACCAAAAAACACAGTCCTTCCCCTAAAACATCAAAGTCAAGATGGAGAAGAACAAAGCCATACAGAGACTAGGGATTAAATGACAATTCAGTGCTTAATAATGTTTATAAAGGTGGGTTCCCTGGCCCATCCTAATGAGCCCTTCTAGTAAAGACAGGGGTTTGTTGTGACGTTCAGAGAAAATGTAGTCATCCAGGCTGAGTCATCAGGAGGTTCCAGCAAAGGGTGTGCACCTGAGCCCACCCTTGCTCTTCAATCAAGGTATAAACTTGATCTTGAAGACCCAAGTCCAAAGGGCATACTTTTACTAGAACTGTTATTAGCCCTTCCTCCTCGTCCTTTGTAGAATGGGGACAATAACTCTGCTTTTTCCTGACTGGCAATGGAGAGTCAGGGAGGTAGCTAACATGCCAATTGATAAAGCTGCACTCACGACTCAAATGCTGGGATGCTGCTTCCTGATGCCTCTGCACGCTTAGTGACAGATAAAGATTGCCTTTGTGCTGAGTTAAGTTCTCATTTGGAAGAACTGAAAAGATTTTGAGTAAAAAAATGGGAGGGTAGTCTCACACAGCTTCCTGCTTTCTTGCTAAAATAGAAGTTACCATTAATTAACCATCCAGAACTAATAGGCAAGTTCAATTTCAAGCATTGACTTCGCCTCTTTCCAAGACCAAGAGTAAAACTTAAAAAAAAAAAATATATATATATATATATAGAGAGAGAGTATATATATATATAGTATTTACATATATAATATATGCTTATATATTATATATATTTAATATATATATTTAAAGTTTTATATACACACACACATATATATACGTATATATGTATATGTATAATTTAAATATCATTTGTTAGGAAAACAAGTGGGTCATATTTTAAAACCAAAGCCTTGCACTTGGTGCAGTATTTTCGATTAGCATTTCATCTTAGCAACTGAAAGGGCTTACTAAAATAAAATAGAAAAAAGAAACTATTATGAGCAAAAAAGTGAAAGATTTTAAGGGAACATGTTGGTGACAAATTAGGATATACTCAGCCCTGACGTATATGAATATATGATAAATAGCTTACAAATCAGAGCATCTGAAATTAAGGACAAAACCCTGGTTTCAAAGGCCCATTAGAATTCTTCTGCACTCCTGCCAAGCTGACAGGAGGGAGAGAAAGGAGGGTTCTGCCTGGCCCCAAGGAGAAATTTCAGTTTAATGGTTGAATAAACAAGAAAAGGAAGAAAGCCAGAAGCAGAAGGCTGCTAAGATCCTAACGGTTCTACCTAACTGCTCACTGCCAGGATGGAGAATGAGAGGCCCCTGCAGGGCCTGGTAAGGAGTCAGCTGCCAAGGGTGCTGCTCCCTCTGCTGCTGGACCCCTCCCCTCTGCTCTGCCCTGTGTGTCCAGCCTCCATACGACAGTTGCCCAGGTCATCAGAAACAGGAAACAGGCAACAGCCATGCCTCAAATCATTTTAATCCTGGGCTTTCAAATTTCCCTATATGAGAATCACCTGATCATCTACTTTTTAAAATCTGGATACCCAGGCTGCAGCCCAAAGCAGTTAAAGTCAGCCAAGAATTGGGACTTCATGTTTTAAAGCTGGCCAGGGAGCACCAATGTGTACCTAGGTTGAGACTAAAGACTAAGATCTTGACACAGTGACAAGGCCCAGAGGGGATAGTTCCCATCTGCCTCCCTGCCATCTCCTGCCCTTCTTGCTCTGCCTGCCTTAGGTTTTCATTTGACTCCACACTGTTTCTCAGTTGTTATTGCTTTTATTGTTGCATACACACATATGCCATTTCCCCACCAGGGAACACCCTTCTACCTCCCTAAAGACTTCCCCAACTCTTACACCTCAGATCAAAACCAAGTTTGCTGAGGAGTCCTCCTTAGTCCCCCTCCAGGGCCCTTGTACATTCCGTCTGAACATGTACATGCTATTGCTTTTCCTCTCGTTGTCTGGCATCTGTCCACTTTGACTGCTAGATGCCAGCAGACAGGGACCATCTCATCTGCCTTTGCAGCTATCTATGGACCCTAGTTTAATCCCAGCATTCCTCACATTGCGGTCTCTGAAGCAAATATCAAAAAACATGAGTGCAGAAGATTTTTGAGAAAGTAATTTTCCTCCAGACAAGTGATTCTGACTACCATGTATGCCCCAGGACCTTTAACAGCCATGGGGTCACAGGCACCCAAATGGAGTATAAAGCCTTCAGCACAGGTATGCCCTGAATCTTGCTATGGCTGGCGCAGAACTGCAGCCCAGGAAAGTTCCTTCTATGTGATGGAGGAAAGCAAATCTCCCTGAAGCCTGGAGAAGCAGCACAAAGCATGTGTCTTCCTCGTGTGGGGTCAGCAAAGCATATCCAATCCTTGATACTGAATCACTATAGACAGCCAAGGCCAGCCCAGTGGGAACAATTATATTCTTCACTTGACATCACATTTAAAATACCCCCCTCTGTGGACGCCCGCCTCGCCTGCAAGGAAGACGCCGCACACAGGATTCTTCTGGTTTACGCTTTATTGAGGACAGCCGCTCAATTAAGTGTTGTTGACGAAGACCCTGATTGTAAAAAGCACCCTGCTTATATAGAGCATGGGGCCACGTGACCGTCAATGATCGGATACTCGTCCAGACCCTCATTAGCATGGAGGGAGGCGGCAAGGACTGCTCTCCTGCGCCTGCGCTGTAACTTGTTTACTCCAAATGTGAGCAATTACTCCAAATGTGAGCAATTACTCCAAATGCGAGCAAGAACCACCTGGAAGCAGGAAACCGGCGCCATCCTGTAATGGCGTTTCAACTCGGCTCCCAACATCTCCCCCTTTTATATTAAATTAAGGACAAAGGAACATGCTAAGTCACCGATCAACCCCCTCCATCTACGGAGGTGAGGATCAAGGAAGTTAAGCATGTCCTAATTACCCAGGTTACCTTATCTCGTGCAATGAGGAGAACCTTTGAGATGTGCAAAGGCTAACCTTGGGTCGAATAAGCGATGTGCCTATTCTTGGTGCAATGGAAGCAAGTCCTCAAGGTGCAAAGGCCACATACCTTAAATTGTCTAAAAGGGAGACATGTGGTGGAGATGGACTTCTGTCGCATTCGTTCTGACAACATACAGCTCAACAATCAAAAGGACTACACACCAACCATCGACCTAACGATAGCCCACTGTCTAAGCGTTGCCAACCAGGCTGCAGGGGAATGTCTCACATCAAGGGCAGCAAATGCTGGAATAATCATGGCATTATCTCGCTGTCTCTGCCTATACATTCTACAAAGCACCAAAAGCATATTAATACAGAAGCAATCATCATAATTCCCATAGTTCCCAGACCAGCCCATTCTTTGAGATACATGGTAGCATCTTTAATCCAACCCCAGAGTCCACACGAGTTGAATTGACATGTGTAATGGCCAGTCTTAGGTCCCTCATAGTAGCATCAAATTGTGATGACCAATCCGTCTTGAAATATTGAGAAAGTTCCCGTGACAAATTTACAACAACAGTATGCCTGTGTGAAAGAGGCATTAATACCATAAGTTCTAATGGACTCTGCAAGATCTTTAAGTTGTTTATGGACAAGAGGTTGATGATATCTTTGTTGATTATCTTCAAATACTGGAAAAGCTTGAAAAATCTTTCTCCTATCCTTGTCTGTTAAAAAGGAAGTCTTTCCTATTGAAGTTTTTGAGGGTTTATTTCTCTGTTTTTTCTTAGCCTTAGGCAGGTTAAGAAGAGGGGGCGCAGAGGGAGCCGCCGGAGCGTATGGCTCAGGACGGTAACGTTCTTCGTCATAGCACACAGCTTCCTCTTCTAGTTCTGTTTGTTCCTCTGTATCCAGTTTCTCTTCTGACCCCGAAGTTTCTGAGTCTGTGGTTTCTGAGTCAGAAGAGGAACTACTAGTCTCATCACTGGTTATTGTTAAATTTTCAAATTCTGCTAATACTGGGTATACCCTTTTCTGACTATTTATTTGTTTCTTTTTTTCCTTTTTCTCTTTTTCTACCCTTTTTATATCTTTTTTAGGCCTCTTCCTCTTTTCTGTTTCTGACATGCTGTCTTGATGTTTTGCTAATGTTCGCTGTCCTTCCCTTACCCTCTGTTGACATCGCTTATTAACCATACGCCATAATGGCCATGTACCGGCACGGAAACTTCCCTTTTCCTTTTCTCTCTGCAATTCTCCTTCTAGTTTACCCCAAGAAGGGATTGTAAGAGACCCGGTGGTTACTGGGCGATGACAATTTAGACAAAGGCAACAAGCAAGAACAACAATAATCATACTAGCAAAAATGACCGCGCCTAGTGCAGGGTCAATCTCATAAAACAGCATACCTCTCAGAAAGAGTCTGGATCCACTTTCGTCCCGCGCTCCAGTTCTGAATTCTCCTGAAAACAGGGGTCTCCGCCGGTGCTCAGCTGATGGTCAGGTTCCCGGGTTTCAGCACCAAATGTGGACGCCCGCCTCGCCTGCAAGGAAGACGCCGCACACAGGATTCTTCTGGTTTACGCTTTATTGAGGACAGCCGCTCAATTAAGTGTTGTTGACGAAGACCCTGATTGTAAAAAGCACCCTGCTTATATAGAGCATGGGGCCACGTGACCGTCAATGATCGGATACTCGTCCAGACCCTCATTAGCATGGAGGGAGGCGGCAAGGACTGCTCTCCTGCGCCTGCGCTGTAACTTGTTTACTCCAAATGTGAGCAATTACTCCAAATGTGAGCAATTACTCCAAATGCGAGCAAGAACCACCTGGAAGCAGGAAACCGGCGCCATCCTGTAATGGCGTTTCAACTTGGCTCCCAACACCCCTCCTCGTGTGCAAATAACTAAATGGAACAAAGCTTCCCAGTTTTAGAGCCAAGTCTTCCAACAGGTACTTTCGGAAAGAAATAGCCATTTCCTGACTTCTCCTCTTAACACACTGACTAGAAAACCTATCTCAGCATTTGCAAACAAAATAATGGCTTTCTTGGCTGAGCCTCTCAGCCTAAAGGGGTGTGCCTCCACTGTTTCCATCCTTACTGTGCTCCTGGAGCTAAAAGAGCGCAAATTAATGCTTTCTCTTCAAACTGAGTGTTCAAAGTAGCTTATTTCTGCACATTAAAGCTACCTGTGCATTTCAGCAATGTGGCCATTAAGATTCATTAAGGTTCATAACGGAACTGGCTTCAGTAATCATCATCATCTCCATACAGTATCTGTGGAGGGACCCAAACAGACTGCCATAATATGCCAAGTAGCCCAAATGGTTTTTGGATCCTAGTGGTACTTCCTGTCCTGGGAAGTTGGGCCAGGGCTTCTCTGTGCAGGTGAAAGCAATCTAAGAGAAGGTAGGTCCCTCCTAGCTCTTCTGAGGCCTTCAGTCTTTGCATCCTGATCCAGGCTGTGACCTGTGACAACTGGAAGAGAAAGAAGGCTCTGTTAGATACAGCTCGATGGTCTTCCACTGAGGAGTTTGCTTCAGGGTCACAGGTGGAGCTTATTTAAATATTGATGGCTTTTGAGTTTCTGAGTCAGCTGGAGGAGTGGGATCCAGGAATTTGCATCTCTAGCATGTTCTCGAGTGTAATTGTCTCAGATAATCCTGCAGCTAGCTGGTAGCCTGACCCTGGAGAACAACTTTATAACCATGACTGTGTAGTAGACTTTCCTAGGACTGCTGGGAACATAGTAACCCCAGGGTTCTCCCTCAGGCTGTGATTGTAACCGGGAGTAAGGCAAGCAGAATGCTCTGGCTGACATCAGTTAATCTAGCCTCTTGGGATTATATTTTACCAACACTTTTCTAAGGCATTAATCACACAAAACAAATGTACAGCTCAATGAATTATACAAGATGAGAATCCTATCACTGCACAGAAATCACATCTCCCAGAAGTCAAGCTTACGTATGGAGAGCTGGAAACTCAGCTTTATTATGCTGGCAGCCCCAGTCAGCCGATCTAGTAGCTCTTGCTTGGAGAGACATCGAGTCTTGATCTACAATCTATAGTTACTTACAACTGTAAGAGCATCATTTTGATCTTTTCCGTTTCTGGAAGATGAGGGGTTAGAACCAGAGCCCACCAGCAGCCATTTACAGAAGCAGAAACATGAGGTTAAATTAGTTACTTTATAACTATCTCTTTCTTAAGGTAAGGATGGATAGGTTAGGCCAAGCAAGAAGAAAGCAAAATTACATAAGCAAAATGCAGCCCAATGCTCACTGCTCCATGTGCAGCAGAACTCAGCAATTCATTCTAATTCTCCTCATCGGAACACAGCAGCCAGGTGATGTCATTGAGGTACTTGGCTACGGAGAGCTCCTCTTTGGTCCCTCCCTCCTTAGAGCTGCTTCCTTCCTGAGTTTTATAGTCATTTCATTGTGTTCCTCCAATAAATACCAGTTTCATCATGCCAAGTTCAAATATTTGATACATTTCAAAAGACTTTTTTAGTACCCAGACTCTTTCTCTCTTTTTCTTACATTTGTATATTGGAAAACCGGCAGCTTGCAATCCCTGAGTATTGTTGGTTACTTATTGTGTTCCTATGGGCATAGAGAGGCGTTGCCTTCTATCAGGAGCCAGACTACACCTGTTGTCTCTTTTTTTTTCCTGTGTGTTTTAACTGCTATTATGCCATGATGCCTCCAGGTATTGATTAACTTGAAACTTCAGAATGGTGACTCGGCAGTTCTGTTTCCTTTTAACTCAGTTGTTTTTATAGGGAGACATCTCCTATCTTATTTACTCAATGATACAGTTCCCTTTTTATCAGTGTACAAGATAATCAGAGCTATAAAGTTGACCATTTTTTAAACTACTATTTTTGAACTTACACACTCAAATATAGTTGATGGGTGTCAGTCGTTTTAACTGTTATCCTTCTGAAGCTCCTTGTGCTCTCTCTCTGGAGGGAGTGGCTAGTCAAGTCGGATGATGAATCTTCCTGACGCAACCTAGTGCTCCTTGATTATTTGGTGCTGTGTGGTATGACGTGGGATTCCAGGCTTATTCGCCTCCTTTCTGCTCCTGAGCTGGGAGGCAGTCGTAATTTCTTTTAGAAGGAAATGGTGTCTTAAGACCACAAGTGGATAAATCATGGTTTTTCACACCCCTCTTTCTTTTCATTTTGATTTATTTTTTACTTTTAAGATCACCCAGTATTCTATACCTTATAGTTTTATCTCCATTTTAAAATAGTTGACTTATTTTTACTAATTCCTCCCCACGTCTGGTGTCTCCATTCTGAGTTTTCTAACCCTAACTGATAAGTGTTTTCTTTCTTGCCTTGGATCACTTTCCAAATATCTTTTGACTCATCTTGAAACAGCGCGTTATAGTTTTCTGTGCTTGCTCCTGATGTGCGGTCATTGTCTTTAAGGAAATGCTCCTTTCCCCTCCAGATTTTAATTTTTTTTTCCCTCCTAACTCCGAATGAATTTCATCTGGAAACATCTCTCACTTTTCTGTGGACTTACTTTATCCTGCTGCTTAAGTAGGAGACAAGGTACAGAAGGCCATGCCTAACTTCGATTCTCCTCTTGGTTGTTGGTTTTGCAAAGCCTCAGTTGCTTGCCCTCTGACTGCCCGGTGGCACTCATTATTTTCTAGCTCCTTCTCTGTTCTTTCTCACACACATCCTGTTTTACTCGCATCTCATGCCCAGCCATTTCTCTGAGTTCCCGTCCTGGAAAGATGCCCTGGCCTTAGTCTCTTTCAGCTCACAGGGACTGTCCATCCCTTTTTAAGACTTGCTGATAGCCTTATTCACTCCTGCTCTCCCAGTGTTGTCCATTATTCACAAGTCTACACAATTTGTTTCCAAGCCACCATCTTCTGAGTACGTAGGTGTTTCCTCATCCATGTGTTACACAAATTTGAGATCCAAATCACCACAGTCAAATTAATTAAAACAAGCTTTTTTATTTTTTATTTTATTTTTTTTTTATTCCTGTCCATGGCCATCTCTCTCTAAAGGTGAGGTTTAACAGATCAGGATTGGGCATTGGTAAGATAAGGGTTTTTATAGGTCAGGAGCGGGAGTTTCCAAATGGGAAATTTGGAGACAAATAGGTGAGGTTACAGAAGCAGAACACAAGCATAACAAGTTGGTCACAACAACCTCTTGTGAAACAAAGACATGACCGCAAGGTGGTCATAACAAGGTAGTCATAACCAGCTGATTATAGCAACAGGTGGTCATAATAACTTTTGAAACAAAGGCGTGGTTGCCATTTCCTGGAACAGGCAGTACAGAAGCATTTGTTGTTAAGGTTACAGGTGGGGCACAGCCCAATCCTTGAGAAACAGATTTAATCTGAACAGGAATGAATCTAGTCTTTGTTTACTATAAGATGGTTTTCAAGGCAGGCTGGTTCATCACGTGATCTTCAAGATGCCCTTTGGTTTCTCCTACTTCTTTCTACATAGATGAGCACTGTGACTATTGTAGGTTGCCCACCCCTCCCCTGTTTAGGGTGGACTTTATGGGAACGCTATATCACGCAGTGCTTTTTATGGTCAGTGATGGTCCTACCCTGTTGCCTCCCACATGTAATTCTACCACCTTCTTTCTCATATACCAAGCCGCTGCTTCACTGATTCTGAAGAGGGGTGAGATTATAGACTTCACACAGTCCAGATGGATTTGCTTGGCTGGAAAAGTAAAGGGGGGAAACTATGACATTCTAAAGAGGTTCCATCCAAGGATGGAAACCCACCTCTTTACTGTCTGTTGAGTACTTGAGTGTGGCTAGTGCAAAAGAAAAAAATAAAAGGTTTTCTACATTTCGTATAATTAGTTTAAATCTAAATTTAAATAGACACAGGGACTGATGGCTACCAAACTGGAAGACACAGTCCTAAGGAAATCAGTTATTCATGAGCCATATTCCATTGTGTTGATCTGTAGAGGAATACAGGTCAAATATAGTGTCCTGCTTTTCAGTAGCTTGCTTTGTTTCATGGGCATCTGCAGAGCTGTAAAATCCCTGAGTTTCACAGACTGAGAAATAGCTCTTGTTTCTGCCACCTGGAGCTATCAGGCACCTCAAGCCAACTACTCCCCAGTTGCAGGTGGCACCCAGAGAAGACTGTGGAGAGCTGTTTATGCTCCAACTTTGCAGAAGCATTGCCTGGGACACAGTTAAACATAGGTGATCTTTTCACCTACGCTTGAGTATCTCATTTTTAATTTTTCCCAAGTGATTTTTGTTAGGTCCAAAGGAAACACCAATTCCTGAAACTCTAAAAGGCAGTTCAATCATCTAGAAATGGACTCAGCATGGACTATAGGAGGATTTCTGATGGTTAGATAAAACCCAGAACTTCTCAGGAACTTGTGAAGCTGGTTCCAATCTACCAAAAAGAGTCATTTCCCTCACCTCTGGCAGAAGGGACAAATGGCTACCTGTGGTGCCTGCTAGCATACCAAGGCTCTTGCTGGCCTTCAGGGTCCCTCAGTGTCACAAGAACCTGTTACACATTCAAAGTCCATACTGGCATCCTAGTCCTTATTACCACCTCTCCCCCCCTAAACTCCTTCCAGCTCACTGGCTTCCCTCCTCCCAGCTCTTCATTGTCCTACTAATCTGCTCCCCCCCCCTGCATCCTGCTTCTCTCTTGGCCATGTTCAGTCTGCTGGCCATGTTCAGTCTACTTCTTTCTCTCTCTGCTCTAGATCTTTGGTTGACTCTGGCTGTACTTTCTCATATTTACAACAGAAAACCTTCCCCTTAACCACACCATGGAGCACTCATGTCATCGGTTTATACAATTTATCTTCTAAAAGCAAAACAAGTGTAAGTGTTATATCTGTTTTTCTCATTATACCAAATAACAAACTCTGACTTGTGGACCAAATCTGGCCTGTTGTCTGATTTTCATAGGAACTGTAAGAAAAGAATGGTGATTATATTTTTAAGCAGTTGAGGGGAAAAAGCAAAGTGTAATGTAATTCATGTATATAAAAATCAAGTGTCAATGCATTTAAATAAAGTTTTATTGGAACACGGCCATCCTTGATGTTGTCTGTGGCTGTTTTCATATTACACAGAGACCATGTGGTTTGAAAAGCCTAAAATAGTTACCCTCTGGCCTTTGCTGGAAAGTCTGTGGAAGTTGGAGCCCATCAATAAATGCCCATTGTTTTCAAAGGATAGACTTTATTGAATTTCATATTTCAGAAATAATTGAATACTTTAAGATGCTTCCCCCTAGCCATGGCCGGAGAAAATTTCATTCCACACCCAAATGTACACAGCTGGGGACGAGGGAGGGGAAGCAAGTGAGAGTCTAAATGAAGTTATTAAAGTTGCAGCCTAAGAAATAAAATTCTCCACAGAAGTTCTCTTAAGATCATGCAAGCCAAGGGAAACAAAGAATTTAGGACCCTGTTTATTATCCAATTTCACAGAAATGCCTGGCGTGAAAGCAATTACCCACTCTAAGTGCCTCTGCAGAGAAAATACTCCTCCTAAATTTGGGAGAGAGAAAGGAGGACATTAGTTAGTGGTACCATAAATCTTTGAAAAGTCCTTCAGGACAAACATCTTCTGAATGTTTTAGGACTTGAAAAGAAAGGAACCTGAGCCCCAAAGAAATGAATTGGGAGCAGTTAATTTTTGTGAATCTTTCAGAGTCTTTCTCACCAGGGGAGGTAAACACCATCTTACAAAAAACATGATCTAAACTTCATGCTTGACCCTACACAGCTTTCCAGGGGAGCAAAACTGAATGTATCTCACTTGGATATTGATAGCCTACTCATTAATATTCCTCATAATCTGGATGAAGGGAGATAGCACACATCCCTTCATTGCGTCTCTCTTCTGAGAGGGGACAAGCCATATCTGTAGCGGGACGCTTGGAAGATGTTTTGTTACTTTGGTTTTCTTTAAAAACGCAAAATGGAGTTTGGACTGTTTTTGTTCCCCTCCCAGGTGTGGTGGATGCTAATGAGTTTAATTTGGAGTGTTCATTGCCGGTGGATACAATTTGGTTACCTGCAGCTGTTTTGCCATGTGTAGCTTGTCCTTGTGATTGCATACCACTTGGACTTCTGGGAACTTTTGTTTAGAGGTATATAAAGGTTGAAGCCCCAAGTGCTGGGGTTGAGTGGTTGTTGGTTGGCTGGTCGTTAGAGGGTTGGTATGTTGGTTGGTTATTGCTTAGAGGAGCATCAGTTGGAGAAATTGAGTTCAAGGATATTGAGCTGATATGTGGGTTCAGCTCACTATCAGCTCCTGCTCTCCAAGCTTCAGACAGACAAAAAGGGCTGTGAATATTTCTTCTTTTCTCTTTTTTTCTCTATCAAGGTCACCTACAAAAGTGGTGAAGATTCCTTCCTTCCTTCCTTCCTTCCTTCCTTTGTTTCTTTCTTTCTTTCTTTCTTTCTTTCTTTCTTTCTTTCTTTCTATCCTTCCTTTCTCTTTCCTGAAACTGAGGGTAAAAAGCACGGTAGCTAACATCAGATCAAATATCAAGATAGGTTCCTAAAATTGCATTAATGTTTTTAAGTCTCTACTATTAAAGATGATGAAAAATACGTAAGTGAGTCGTTTATGGTGCAAACTAACTTAACAGTGAAGCTTTGGTGATTGGTTTTCTTCTAAAGATGATAACACAATGGGAAAACTATAACCTAATACTCCAGTTTAGCTCTATAATCCAAGCGTGATCAGAAACAGCTGGAGATGGGGTTCCAATTGAGCCTTGAGAGGCTATTTTCAGGGTGATGAACAACAGATTCCAGTGATTTTCTTTCCTTTTCCCTTGGCCATTAGGAGAGAATTACCCTGTGATTTGCAACATCTGTCAAGAAGGCAGAGGAATAAGAACACAGAGGCTATTATGTCTAAAGCTACCCAGTGTGACCATTGTTGAGGGATTAGGAGTTAGGCTATCTAGTGGGCAGATAGGTAGGGAGAGAGCCATGGCTAGGTAATAAAGGTGGTAAGCTTCCAAGATGGCCAACTTCTTCCTCTTTCTCTTGACCTGAGACAAAGACTTTGTAGGCGTTTTCTCCAGCCATTAGGTCTCCTGCTGATGGATTGGCTCAACAAATTCCAGTCCTGATCAGAGCATCCTTGTGGGCCACTCAACCATCCTGTCTCTCTTCAAACTGATCAACTCTAAATTAGGGAAGAAAAATTCTTCAGAGACTTAAAACAAAACAAAACAAACAAACAAAAAGCCCTCAAGAACAAAATGGATTTTTTAGCTTCCCAATGTGTGTATGATTGTGTGTGTATGTGTGCGTGTGTGTGTGTGTGTGTGTGTGTGTGTGTGTCCTTCTCCCCTAATAAATGCCTTCCTTCAACTGCTGATTCTATCTGTCTCTGTTGGCAGTGTTCAAGACTTTTCTGCAGCTGCCTGTAGTGCTTGAGACTTTTCCTGTCTTTTAATTCTTTAACTGGCAGGGAAAATGAACCCACTCAAGACTCTGTAATACTGTCACAGCCAGATAGAAAAGAATGATTGCTTATTAAGATGTGACTGATATTTAAAGGGATTATCAGAAAAATATGAGCCATGTCACAGCATAACGTATGGGCTTAGAGTTAACCCTGTCTCTTGCCAGTTGTGACACCCTGAGCAAGCACCACAGCTTCATCTAGATATTGGTATACGAGAGTCCAACTTTCAGAGTTGCTTACAAACTGAAATAAGACAATGCTCAGAATTCCTGGCACTGGGCCTGCCGCTCAGCAAACATTTATAGCCAAGATGGTGCCACCAATACAAATCACCACTGTGGACTAAGGTTGGATGCCATTATGTGGCTGAATTCACGTTGCTTAGTGCCCAAATACTAAAAATGAAGACTGGGAGGACATTGAGAATAGATTGTCTTGTATACAAAAAGCTGATTTTCAGATATGGACTAGGAAAGGGGGAGGGTGCCTGTTTAGCCAGCACCCTGAACCTTTCGCCATGCATAAACTAGCCCTTCCTTGCTTCCTTGAAGGACACACAAAAGGGATCGCTGCTGTCATGAGTCTGTCACTTTCCCCGTTCCTCACCAGCCACACAATGAGACAAGAGGTGGACCTTAAGCCTAAGCCATGCCACGTGACTCTTTTCCTCTTTTCTCAGGAGAACTTGGCTTGTGCCATGTTGTCTCAAGCTTCCTCACAACTGACAAGCAAATTTAATTTGGATGTGAAGATTTAACAATGAATACTTGTGCCAGGGTGTCCTTAGAAACGAGAAATAGGATATGACTTTAAATTGGTAACCATGGATATTAAGCTAGATACACTCCATTCCATCCTTGGCATTCTATGGGGCAAGAGAGAAGACTTCTTGGCTGAAGGAACAGAGAACAGCAAGACATGCCATGTCAAGTCTCAGTGCCTAGGACCAAGGAGAGGCGACAGACGGATGCTCTACAGAGATTGTCTCATCTTTCCGATGCTGTCCACCTTTCCTTATTTTCACAGGTTACCTGGGAATAGCTTCTAGAAACAGGCCATGTCTTCCTTTTTCCTGAAGACATCCCCAAGTTACATTTTTTTTTAAATCTTCTCTCTTTTAAAAATCTTCATTGGACTATAAATATATAGTAATTTAAATATTTGTAGTAATGAGAAATAAACATTTCATTTTGACCAAGGAATAACAAACTGTAGAAAATAAACAGAAGCTTTAAAAATGGAGGATAAATAATAAATATAAATATATATAATATATTATAAAAAATAAATAAATATAAAAATAGAAGGAAGAAAAGGGAAAGGAGGGGTGACAAAGTTGGGAGAGAGATGGAGAATAGGCTGGGAGGAGTTCAGGGAGTGAGTAAGGTTGATATGATCCAAATACATTGTATTTGTGTATGAACTTATCAAGAATGAATAAAAATACAGAGAAAGATCAGGCCTCTGCTACCACCTTTGCCTCACCCTGCCCCCCTTTCTTTCTGATAGGGAGCTACAGGGCTCACACAGGAAGATAGGGAAAATCTGGAGGCTAATCATGGTGGCTCCCAGATCCAGCCTTGTGTGTCCTTATCCCTCTTATAAACAGCCAAAGCCAGGCAGATCATTCACTCTGTGGAGCCAAACCACACTGCAAAGCAGAAGCCAGGGCCTGATGGTACTTGGCAGAATCTCTTTCTTTGAATTTCTCAGCTTGTGTAAAACACACACACACACACACACACACACACGCACTGACAACACTGTCTGTGGACCAATGTGCTTGCTTTGCAATCAACAGTAGCACACAGAGGCATGACTTTGCCCTGGTCCCGTGTCAGCTGAAGTTCTGCAATGACTCTGAGCATCCCCTTGCTGAGGAAGTGCATTCCTTTGAAAAAGCTGACTCAAATGGAACGTGAGGAGTAAAACAGGACAGGAGCGCTTAGCCGGTGATTCAGCTCCCATAAATTCACTGAGCTGAAAACGGTCCTGTTTAGAGAAACATTTAGGCATATCCATCTCCAAACGAAGAGCACTAGACCACAGTTTAAAAAATGGAAGCACGAAACATCAAATTACTCCCAGCTGACTGGCAAATGCATTCGAAGACCAAATCCTCTACAAGATAAGTGTGGGCTTTGGGAACTGTGTGGGAAGGACTGTCAGAGAGCTGAGAGCCAATCCCCACATACACAAAGTTATATCAGTCTCTAACGCGGCTTCTACAATCATTGCTAAATAATTATGATATTCACAAAGTCATTACGGAAATGCAGATTTAAATCGTAATGTAAACAACTTAAGTAAATTGAACGGTTGTAGCAAGTGCTGTCAAGGATACAGAGGGAATAGAAGTTTCATACGTCACTTTTGAGGTGCAAAACAGTATGGCTACTTTGTACTTTAAAAGTTAAATATGAGAATATCATGTAAATGGAGCCATTGTTTTCCTGGATGTCTGTAGCCAAACAAAGACTTCTACATGAATAATCATAGCAGCTGTACCTAGAATAACTGAATACTGAAGAACAACCCAAAGGTTCTTCAAAAGTGAAAGAATAAACGAAGTCCATGTATAATACAATATAATCCTAAGTAATATGAAGAAATGAATTATTGACACATTCATCCATAGGAAGCTTAAAATAACTACCTGCATGAGAAAAGCCAAGAGTGCATAGTGCCCGGTTCTACTTATGTAAAAGTTAAAACCTGCAAACTGATTTGTGATGGAAGAGTACACAGTAACACAGTTGTTTGTGGGTGGGGATGTGGATAGGCGTGGCCAGAAAGAATTACAAAGGAGCCAAAGAAATTCTTTGGAAGTGGTCAGTATGTTTCTACTTCAGTGTGGTGATGGTACCACCAGGTCGTGAACATGTCAACTTTTATCATATTGAACACTTTAAATGTGTGTAATTGATGCGTGTCAAATATCTCAACAGAGCTATTTAAAGTATCTGTATTGGTGACTTTTGCCCAGAGCATGGTTTGTTTTATTTTATTTTATTTTTTTAAGAGACATAAGTCCCTCATGAAGATCAGAGACATACAGTCACATTCACACGTTCTCCTAGATTGGCATCAGCACTGCGCCAGTGTCCAGCACAGAGTGGATACACAAAAACTACTAGCTGAATAAATGAATAGATAAATTGGCCCCCACTCAGACAAGGACTTCTACTGTCAAGTCACAGTCTTAGTGATTTTCCAAGAACCCAGTTTCTTATGCCCAGCATGGTGGTTCATGCCTTTTATCCCAACACTTGGAAGGAGGCAGACATATCTCTGTGAGTTCCAGGCCAGCTGGGACTCTGTCTCAAGAAACAACCACAAAGCCAACAATAGTTTTTACTTTCAGTAAAAGACAGGCAAACTCAATCGCCTATAATAAATGTCTTGTGGGTTTGAAATCAGGCATCCTGATGTGAAATTGTATTTCTTTTTCTGGTACAACATGCTTCACACAGAAGCTTGAAAATACGGTACAATAGAGTCTCATTTTATAAATTGACATATCTCTGTTTATTTTCCTGAAAATATTTTCTCTATAACAAACAGGAAAATCTTGCTTTACTAGTCCACAAAATTGGCTTCGCCTCCACATATCCTAGGTCCCTGTCATCCCTTTCTCAGCAGAGGCTTTGCTAATCAAACATCCTTGCCACTGGGGCATTTGGCTCTGTTCTTTGTAGACTAGAAAGAGCCAATGTCAGAAGAATCCAAACAGCAGAGAAACTACTTTGATTCATCTTGTTTTATAGCTTCTAACTTTTCACAGAACAAAAATGATTCCTTCACGGAAGGTTGCAGGCTCAGAGAGGTCTCTGATCATTCTGTCTAGGATGCTATGAGTCCCCACTCCCCAATGATGTATTTCATGCTGAGAGGCCAGGAAGAGCTTGCTAGAGAGCTCAACTGCCTGGTGTATTCCAAGAAACTAACAGCAGGCTTCCCAGAGCTTGGAAGACCACGGACTTTGACAAGCAAATTGGTAATACCACCACATGCTGAATATTCATAATTAGTTTTCCTCTCATCTCAATTCAATGGCTCTTTATGGAATGCTTCCATTTTCTAGACCTTTAGGTGCTGTGGAGAATGCACAGGGCAAGCAGAGCATTCACCTGCACCACAAGAGCTGTCTAGGGAATTAAACACAAAATATGCAGAAGGCACAATTTCCTGCAATGTAAAAGCAGAGAATCTAACTTTCTTGACCTTGTCTTGTTCTAGTCTAATAGACCCTCTATAGAGGGTCTCAACCAGAAGATTTCAGAATCACCTGTTTCTCTTAAAATACTCAGTTGCTCTGGCCCTGTCTAAATTTACTGGATCCAAAACTTTGGTAAAAAGTCACTAATGGACTCAGAGGAAAAATAAAGAAGTGTCTTGGTTACTTGTTTTATTGCTACAAATGCTTGACAAAAACAACTGAAGAAGGGGAAGGGTCTCTTTTGGCCCCATGTTCATCCGCACAGCCCATCATGGTGGGCAAGTTCATGGTGTCAGGAGCCTGAGGCAGCTGGTCACGTTACATTCACAGTCAGGGAGCAGAGAGATGGATGCTCTGGTCCCTTTCTCCCTTATATACAGTGTGGGACCCCAGTGCATGGAATGGTGCCACCTACATTCAGAATGAATCTTCCCAACTCAGAAAACCTAATCTAGAAACTCCCTCACAGGCACACCCAGAGGTTTGTTTATTGTGCTTGTTCCAAGTCCCATCAAGGTGATAATTAAGATTGACCATTACAAGAGGTAAGTCAGACATGCTGGCATACATTTATAACTCTCAGGAGCCCAAGGCAGGAGGATCATAAGTTTGAGGTCAGCTTGGACTACATAGAGAGAGTCTGTCTCAATTAAAAAAACAAAACAAAACATGAGATTAAATAAACAAAGATAAATCCAATAAATGTTATTTCTAGAAACTTTGTCCCACAATTAAAAATATTTCAGTTGTGCAAAAATGCATGTAGCATAAATTCTGTCATCTCAATCCGTCAAAGATATCTGCGTCAGTGACATTAAGCACATTCACATTGTTTTGTATCCATCACCATCACCCAGTCTCAGAACCCTCTATTGTACTTGTTAACCTCCTCTTGGGGACCCCACTGTATTCTCTGTCTCTGGGAATTCACTGCTTTACAGACATTGTATACATTGGAGTTCTTCATTTTCACTGCCACCTTTCTTATGACTACACTAAAGATTTTGTTATGAAGCAGGGCAGGGCATGTATTCCTTGAGGAGATCACAGGCACACAGCTATGGGATGGCTGAAGAGGGCGAGTGTCAGATATTAAACCACCAAGACCCTGGGACTGAGAAACACTCAACACAGGCTTTATCTCAGGGAGCTAGATAGTTGCAAAGACAATGAAGTCTAGGAAACATAGCCAAGGGGCTCAAGAAGTTATGAAGACCACCTTTCTCAGAGAATGAATGTGATAATACACACACACACACACACACACACACGTGCGTGTGTGTGTGTTTGTGTATGTATGTATGTATTTAAATGTGTTCTCATCTCTAGGTAATATTCTCCAAATAGGAATGAGTAACTAAAAGCATATTTAATGTTTCAGTTTACATTTAACTGAGTCAGAAGTGTAGGTTCAGTTGTGACTTTGGTAATTATAGGAGCTGCCGACTATTTTGGGGAAGACTTACTAACAATGTATATAATTTTCCTTCACACTGGAACATAGAGTAAGCAAGTGGTGATAATATTTATGCCAAAGAAAATCAAGGCAACAACAAGAAATGAAGCCCAGCACAGACACTTCCAACCCAAAAATACTTCTAATCCAGAAAATGAGAGAGCATAATAAATATGAATTAGGAGCAAAAATAAAAAAAAATTACTTCTCTAATTGTGAACTAAGGAATAAAAAAGGTATTATGGGAATGTATGCCTGGCATACATGCCTGACTCCTCCTCGCCCTTGCCCTGCTTCCCAGATAAAATTACTGAGATCAGTAAAACTTGGAGGACTCAGGATGAGCTTGGTTCCTGGGGAAATGAAGAAGGCAGGAATTTCCCAGGCCCATTTTGCATAGGAAGCATCAAGTGCAGCCCCCCAACCCCCAAATCTATGCATTGTGGGGTCATATCCTCCAGTAAGACCAAATTCCCTCTTAGCAGCTCCACAGTTTCTGGAAATAGTAAATGAAGCTGAAAGAAATGAAGAAATGATTTTGTGATGGGATTGAAAGAACAGACTGGAAAAATGGGGACTGCATAGACAGTCACCTCAGCAGGACATCTTCAAAGAAGCTGGTCTGTGACTTAACCTCAGGTGGAGACCTGCTGGTGGTGTGAGTGAGTGGGTCAGGTGGAGACCTGCTGGTGGTGTGAGTGGGTGTGTCAGGTGGAGACCTGCTGGTGGTGTGAGTGGGTGTGTCAGGTGGAGACCTGCTGGTGGTGTGAGTGGGTGTGTCAGGTGGAGACCTGCTGGTGGTGTGAGTGGGTGGGTGAGGTGGAGACCTGCTGGTGGTGTGAGTGGGTGTGTCAGGTGGAGACCTGCTGGTGGTGTGAGTGAGTGGGTCAGGTGGAGACCTGCTGGTGGTGTGAGTGGGTGTGTCAGGTGGAGACCTGCTGGTGGTGTGAGTGGGTGTGTCAGGTGGAGACCTGCTGGTGGTGTGAGTGGGTGTGTCAGGTGGAGACCTGCTGGTGGTGTGAGTGGGTGTGTCAGGTGGAGACCTGCTGGTGGTGAGGTGGAGACCTGCTGGTGGTGTGAGTGGGTGTGTCAGGTGGAGACCTGCTGGTGGTGTGAGTGGGTGGGTGAGGTGGAGACCTGCTGGTGGTGTGAGTGGGTGTGTCAGGTGGAGACCTGCTGGTGGTGTGAGTGAGTGGGTCAGGTGGAGACCTGCTGGTGGTGTGAGTGGGTGGGTCAGGTGGATACTTGTGAGTGAGTGTGTTTTTCTCCAGGGCTGCCACAGCTGTGACCAGCTCCAGTATGGTGCAGCCTCGGTGTCAAAGACATGTGCTTCTTGGATTCTTGGCAAGTAAGAATTTTGTGAGGTAAGAAGACCATATGATTTTGGAAAGTTTTCTTTACAAAAAGAGTTAAAAAGCGTAACTACAAAACTTAGTACAAATATAAAAATGAACTATATAAAAAAATTTTTAGAGTATATGGTTTTTTATGTAAACAGGTGTTTTTTCTGCATCTATGTCTGTGTGAGGGTGTCAGAAGCCCTGGAACTGGAGTTACACACACGTTTGAGCTGCCATGGGGGTGCTGGGAATAGATCCTGGGTCCTCAGGAAGAGTAGCCAGTGCTCTTAATTGCTGAACCATCTCTCCAGCCCATAATATTCAATTCTTACAAAATCTGAAACGTTTTAAAATCTAAATATCTGAAAAATAACATGATAACTTTTAACTACCTGATTTCTGTAAGATTTTCCTTACATTTTTAGCTAGTTAATTTTTGGTCTCTTCATGTAACAATGATTCTATAAGCTTTTGACCACAGTTATTTATTTTGCAGGTGTGGATTGTGGGTGTTCATGCGTTTCACCCATGTGTGAAAGTCAGAAAACAACTCAGAGGAGTCAGTTCTCTTCTTCCACCATGTGGGTCCTAGGGAGAGGGGGTCAAGCTTGGCAGCAAGTGCCTTAACCTGCTGAGCCGCCTCACTTTTGAAACATTTTTGATGAAGTTAAGAAAGCTCACTGAGCCTTTCTCTCACTCACTGAACTAGCATTTGTTAATAGCCTGGAAGATTCATTTAACTAGGAAGCTTATTCTTGGTTATGACATGTGAATTGAGGGGTTGTTGTTAACTTCAGATAAACTCTATCACATTCTTCATATATTCAAGATAAAGAATTTACAAAAAACAAACAAACACTAGCCTCGTGGATTCTTAAGATTCACACTACTTTTCTTTCCTTCTTACATAATTCTTGTGACAGATACCAGACAGGAACTGTCATAGTTCGAAGACAGTTGGCATATATGAGAACATTCCTGGGAGTCATGCTTATACCCAGAAGGCAAAGAATAATTAAATGCTGTACAGAAATGGCTGCGGTTTGTGAATAAAACCAAATATTAGCCAACTCGCTGTCCTTTTAGCCATGTGCCAAGCATGCCTGCAGCCACTCCAACATCAAACCAAGAGGAGTAAGTATGGTGGGTGGGAAGCTGGTGTGAAAGGGATGGTAGTCGGCCGAAGGCAGGTAAAGTACCTGCCTTTAGTAAATTTTGCACAAATATATGATCACAAAACACATCCCAGAGTTTCGAAGTCATATGCATTAAAAATAGCACCTTAAGGCTGAAACTTCATTAGCTCCATGCCAATTTTGAACCTGCATGTAACTCCTGTCTCTGCCTCTTACTAAGGCCTCAGGCACCTGATCTGAGGCACACTGATCACCTCATCTATAAAATGAAGGAAAGAACCCCTCCTAAAATAAAGGCTCATAAAAATTAAGTGCAGTCGCTTATAGGAAGGGCTGAATCAAGCTGCTGTGAGCTGCCGTGGCAGATAAGATCCAACATTTGAATGTCTGCACAGAGAGAACGAAGATGTGTCTAGCAATGCTTTCTCGGGGCAATTACATACCCAGGTTCCTCCTAAGCTAGGGCCTCACTGTGCCTTAAAAGATTGGGAAGTCTATATTTGAAGCTATATGAGGAGAACAAAATATTTGGAAATGAGCAATCCATTTAAATCCTTAGGGCTGGAGAAATGACTCAGCCACTAGGTACCCACACGGGTCTTTGGAGAACCAGAGCTCAGTTCCCAACACCCGTTTTGTGTAGCTCACAACTGCTTATAACTCCAGCTTCAGAGGACCTGACTCCATTTTCTGGCCTCCTCAGACACCTAACCTATCCTTCACCCTAGCCCTAGCCCTAACCCCAACCCTATCCCCAACCCTAACCCTAACTCTAGTGCATGGAAACCCTCACACACATATACATAGTTAAAAATAAAATATATCTTAAAAAAATAAATCTGGATCCTTAAGAGACACATTTTTACTATACTTAATGTATTGGTGAAACAAGTATTATGATCTTATGACCTTGGGCTGGAAATTATAGGCCAAGGCTGGGCAATCATCTTCCAGAAAGAAGTAGAAGTCCTCCTTTAACAAGCTACTGCCCTCCGCCACAGTGCTTGGGCCAGGGTGTGTATGGAGTAAGCTCAGGGTCTAACAGCACCCTGGTCCACAAAAGGCCGTTCCTCTAAGCTGGAACCACCGCCTCTAAAGCTACATCAGGCTCACAAATGAGCAAGGCCACTAGAGAGGAGGGGACACAGCTGCAAGCAAAGACAAGTGGCCTCCAACACCAAGGAGACCACAAGAGGGTGTTGTGGGCCACACGGATGGGGAACATCCTCTCTAAAGATGGCTTGTTACCCTTGAGTCCAGGCAGCCATGGCCCCACAGAGCATGTGCATGGTTTTTGAGGAAAGCTGGAAATTAGAACTGCTTGATACAAAGTTCCCAACAGCTAAGTGGAATCAGGTGCCCGCTGCTGGGTAAAGCAAAGCAGACGTGGTGACCAGGCACGGACAGCAGTGAGGTGCAGAGTAGGTGCAGTGGGCATGCGCTGTTTGCATCACTTTTCTGTAGATGCAGTGGGCATGCGCTGTCTGCATCTCGTTTCTGTAGCGTCTTGTCCGCCACAATAGGGCATCCTGAGGGAGCTATCTGGAAGCTCTATGTTGTTTGTACACAGAGTTTTACTGGACCGAAGCCATGCCGTGTATCAGAGGCTGTTTTCACTATAAGGGCAGAGTAGCAGTGACGGAGCAGTCACCTTAGCTGGCCCTTTACATGAAACATTGCTAACTTATCACCATAAAATCACAATAAGAGATCCTGATCATTGAATGTGGCCTCTTTGCTTGACAAAGAATCCACCAACTCATTTAATCCTCGCAATACACAAAGACCAATATGGCTCTTAACTTTAGAGGAGACTTGGGTGGGTCAGCGACTTCCACAGGATTATACAGGCAATGGATGGAGTTTCCATACCACACAGCCAGGTGACCGAGCCACATTGCACCTGTATTGGGCCAGGCAGGGTCTAGACCTTGGTCAGGAGGAGTGAAAAGAAGGAAAAGCCCTCTGACTTCAGTGTTGCCTTCTGTGTAGATACCACTTGTCTTGCAGCAGATGGTAATGGAAAGTGGCTTGCTGAGCTAGCCTGGTTTCACCTGGATGAGAGTCCGGTTTCTTCCTTAGCAGGCTTCCCTGCTGTAAACAGATTATCTTAGCTAAAGTGAGGTTTCAAATGCAGGCAGAAATGTGGTACTTGTGTATAAGGAGTTTGATCATAGGTTTTCTCTAATATTAGAGTAGGCATCTTAAGTACTTGTTTTAGTTCAATTTTATATTTTGGAGAACAAAAAAGGACAGATGTTTGCACAGAAGGCAAGAGAACCTACTCCTGTTTTTCTGCTAAGTGGGCATAGTATTAAACAGACTCCTAATGATTTCCCATCATGCCCATATGTTAGCACACCTTCCTGCCTGGACATCACAGAAGCTTTGACACAGAACTCCACAGCCGGTCAAGGCACAGAAAATAAGAGACAGTGAGATGCTTGGGGCTACATGAGCATTTATATCACACACATCCCTCCTCCAAAAGCTGGGGGATCATTATGGAAGAGGTGGTGTAAAGATCATAAGAGCCAGAGGCGGTGAATTACTACAAAGAAACGGTGTTCTCCAAACACAGCAGGTCAGTTTCACATGAGAACTTAGCAGTTGTGACATCATTCACAAGACTCGAGAAAGCTCAAGCCAGACACAGGCCAGCAGGGAACTGGGAGGTGAGCATGAAGTCCCGCCCCTGTCTGAGGAACTATTGGCAACTGATGGCTGCTGGGAGAGGGAATGTCTGTTTTCTTTAAGGGTGTGACCCTGGTAGACTGACCATGCTCCCGTGGAAGGCCTCACATCCAAGTGTACATAAGCAGCACAAACAGGACTAGACAGGTTTAAAAAGAAAAGAGAGCAGATACAAAGTTGGGTAAGTGGGGGAAAGCAGGGGAAGGGTGGCTGGGAGGATATGTTCACAGCACATTGTACAAAATTCTCAAAGAGTTAATAAAAGAGTTAATAAAGAGTTATGGAGGAAAAGAAACAGTGGCATATTGTTTCTTTGGTAAACCTGGTTCTCTGTACCCTTTAAGTAGGAAAAGAAACAAAAACAAAACAAAGGAGCTACCTGGGGTGAACAGTCACTATTAGTGGATCTCAGAACATCGCAGAGCCTGTCCTCAGGGACACCCTCTGCTGCCCCGAACTTACAAGGACAGTGGGGTTCATGGAGTTTCTACCACCTTCACTGTGTAGGGAATCCCATCGGCCCCCCTCTTCTCTCCAGTCACCTTCCTTGTCACAGGCTTTCTTCTGTGGTCTCTGACTCTGTTTTCATGGGGAGTAGCGGGCAACCAACCATTCACTGAGTATGTGAGCAGATCTCAAATTCTCCTAGCACAGTTCACCCTTGAGTCCCCAGAAAACCATCTCCACCCCTGAGAGATGCCCAAGGAGTGCAGCCCGGGACCTCTCTACAGTGTGAGATGTTCGGATCTTTGTCTGTCTGGGTTGAGATGTTTAGGCCCCCATCTGAGTTGGATGGCGATTGACTGGCATCTGACAGAGAACATCCGTGGCTCTGGGGTAAAACTGAGCCCAGCTGGTCTTGGTCAGAGATAAATATTTTTTATTTATATTTTTTATTCTTATATATAACTATTTTTTATTTTTATATATAAATATTTTTTATTTATATCTGAAAAATTTCTTTCAGAGCCCAGAGCCAGAGTTACCTTTTTATGCTGCATAAGCAAACAGAAGAACAGTGACGGAGGAATAACCACAGGAAATACAAGGAGACCAGAGCTGCAGAGATGGACGGCAGGGGCCCAGGATCACAGGACTCTCATCAGGGAGATTTTCAGCTAGAGGGTTAAGTGAAAAGCTCTTGACTGGGTAGGGGGATTGCTCCCATGATGAAGACACCGGCTGGTGCTCCAGTCAGGGCCCTGAAGGTATGCAGAGCCCCATAGCTCTTAGGCACATGAGCTGGCTTTCCTTTCTTCCTTTGCAACTCCATGAACTCATGTTGAACTTCAGTCCCTAAGCATGCCTGAGACATTCCAGCCCCAACTTTCCTTTGTGCCTTGTAGGTACCTATGCTCTGTGATGCACCAGGTGCCACACTAGGCCCCCAAAGTCCCCCACATCTCGGTGAGATGTTCAGGGTGATCCTTACAGAGGTGACTCTGTTGTGAATTGGCCAGAGCTCCCTCCCTGGAGCTCACCCATCCCCCATGTTCCCGACACTCCCACCCTCTGACCAGGTACCACCCCCCTGAGCCTGTACCTGCCCCCAGGCAGGCACCTATCATGAGTCATCAGTCCCATATAATCCCGGTGGGCTTCAGGCTCCTCCCTTTTGGTCACTCTCTGCTTTCTGTCCCTCTTCCTCTGTTCTCTCTCTCTCATTCTCTCTCCCTCTTTGATCCCCTCTTCTTTAATTTGTTCCCTCTCTCTCTCCTCCTCTTTGGTCCCCTCTCTCTGTCTGTCTGTCTGTCTCTCTCTCTGCCTCTCACCATGCTGTCCCTCTCTCTCTCCTTTCCCACTCGGAAGCAGACACTCTGTGACTCACCCCACCCTAATAAACCTCTTGCATGAGACCCTGTTGCCTGTTGCGTGGCATGGTGCCCTTTTCTTTCAGACTCTTTGGCTAGTGCCTTGCTGGCCAGTTTCCAACACCACACGTGCCTACAAATGTCTTGTTGAGCTTCCGAAACAGAAAATACATTTCTGAGTTTTCAGACCGCCATGGCTGCTGTGCTCTTCATTCCATACTTTGGCTGGGACGAGGGATCTGCAAAAGCAGCCCGCCTACTGTGCTTTCAGCTGCCCTCCTGTAATGTGTAGCCCATGCCTAGTCCTACAGTGCCATCTGCACTCCGAAGCCCTCTCTTCTCAGGCCAGCTCCTCTGGACCTCTGGCTTTTTACTGCTATTTGTTCACAAAACATCACCCGAGGTAAAAGATCACAGGATCCTACAACTTTCCATCCGGGCGGACTGCTCAAGTGTGAAGGGTACTGATGAGGCTCAGGAGTCTGAATTCTCTGCCCTGTGGCCTGGAGCAAATCACTTAACCTTTCAGGAATCCAATTTCCTTGTGATAATAAAGGAGTGGATTATCTCCAAAATCCCCCACAGTCCGCAGGAACTGTGACCTCAGTAGGAGACTAAGACAGGCTTTCAAATAACACTGAGAGGAGTAACTGGAAATCTATTAGGGTGGAAGAACTGAGTGATATATTCAGGAACAAGGATCACGAAGGAGGAAATATTTGCCCACTGAGGCACTCCACAAGCTGTGTGGAACAGGAAGACAGATGAACTTAGAGGGCAGATCTCTACTGCCCTTCTACCCCAGTACAACTAAGTCCACTTTGGAGCAAGCCGGGGTAAGCTGGACTCTGATAAGATAAAAGAAGGTAGGTGCTGTATGCCTTCCTCCTGAGCAAAGGTGCACATCTGTTATCATTTATGGAGGATAAAGGGCCTGGCTCCTAAGAGACTACACCATCGCCTCATTTCCTGACGTGGGCACATGTGCAAGGCTCGTTAGTTCGGACCCATTTCTCTAGAGCTCTGTCATGCTCAGCTGTCCCCCTTCCTCTCCTTAGCTGCTTTTCAAAGGGACTGAGATGAGGCTGTGGAACCTGCACGTTTATGGAGAGGGATGGCTCTAACCCATCTGCCCATGGACCGTGAGAACTTCAAGACACCAGCTGTTCTCATTGACAAATGGGGGGTTCCAGAGATTTCAATCAAGTTTATATAATGATTGAGGTGTATACTTGACAATTCAAGTACCATGATAGATGGTAAAGAACTTCCTGCTCTGAAAAGTGGCACTTGAGTGTTTATCATTATTTGGGCAAAGTCTTCTTTTTAGAGAGGAAGAAAATGAAGTTCAAGTTAAGGGGTCAATATGCCTGAAGTCCCCAGCTGACTGAGATCGGGAAGTGGCCAGTTCCCAGCATCTTGCAAGGCTGTTCTGAGTGTAACCTGGGGTGGGCAGTTTATCTTTCCAGCAGCTTTTCACCAAGAAGAAGCTTATTCTGATCCCAAGCATAGTTTGGAATTAGGTAGAAAAGCAAAGCCTGGGTTCCCCAGAACTCATCTGGAATCGGCCTAAATGGAGTTATTGGAGATTTTTATCTTATGATTAAATTACCATTTTGAGGTATCTCTTTCACGCTAGGAACTAAGCAAACATTTTACATGAACCTTCTAAACATAATATCCACATAGCCCATCCGGATGGCCAGTATTCCTGTCTAACATGGAGGCAGAACTGTGTATTCATGGTTCCCTGGGGAATCAATGGAGACCCAGGTTACACACCAGACTTCCTGGACCACCGTCTCCTCTCTGCATCCTTTCACTGTTCCCCCTGATTCCCATTTAGGAAACAGCCCTTGAAATGCGCCAAGAATTCTGCCAACCCCAAAGTCTCTTCTCTGGCTCAAAGAAGGGTCATGTGACATAACCAAGCCATCAGCTCTCAGCACAGCTCTGAAAAAAATCTCACAAGGATGAAGCCAGCTCAGCTAAGTCATTCTGAAGACAGGACCCCCAAGAGATGTGCCCTGAGTTCCTGATTCCAGAAATGAAGAAATCACCAAGTTCCTTATTCAAATCACCTCATTTCAACAATAACTGAATTGACTTAGTTGTAATATAAGGCTTAAAGAATACCTTTTATATTGTTTGTGGTTTAAATCAATACAAACATAGTGTTCTTTTTTGTCTGGCTAAAACGGGTTAAAAATACACCCATTTTGGATTTTATAGACAGTCCTGTATGAATTTTGACTATGTTAGCCAGATTTGGCCTCCCTATGCCCTGACCATAAGTCTGTCACCAAGCTTGGGTTGGACTCTAACACCTGAGTGTCTTCTGACAAATGAGTTTCCTGCATTCTGCCCCAGACCCATGGATTGCACTTCCTGGGACAAAGTCCAGGAATAGGGATGCTTAAGACATTCCCTTGATGATTCTAATAAAAGATCAACTTTGGGGACCCCCAATCTTCAGACTTGAAGAAGCCAAGTGGCTTCTAAAAGTGGCCCCAAAGGTTCCTGCTACCCTCAGCTTGCCGGAACAGCCTAGTTTGGGCCACTGCTCTCTATAAGCCTGCACATCCATGCACGCGTGTGTGTGCCCAGAGCCCTTGCACACCCGGTGCCTCACAACTGCTCCTTTAGCCTGTGTGCAGCTCTCTGCACCTCATCCATCTACCCAGTCCTTCCAGAGTCTCCTTAAATACCAGTTCCCCTGCAAGCCTCACACACTGCCCTGGTGTGTCACCTCTCACGCTGAACGCCCTCATGTGTCCTTGGAGCTGAATGCCCTTCCCTCACATGCTCAGCAAGCACCAATGGAACACCATATGCACCAGGGTGCATTAGCATATTGAGCAATTGGGGCACAGAGCTCAATTAGCATAGCCCTGGGTCTCTAGGACCAAGGGGCTTGGGGTTTACATAGGCAGATTAACAAGACTTACACATTCAATAGCCCTTGCACAGAAAGAATACAGCAGAGCATCAGGCATTCTACTATTGGCGCTCATTTAGGAAGCTTTAGAGTTCCAAGGTGTCTAACCTTTGGCCCATGGGTTGTGAGTATATATATATGTATATATATATATATACATATATATATGTATATATATATATGTTTTATATGACATTATGACACAATGTTGTCATTTACAAAGTTCATGGTCAAGAATCGTGTAATAAAATTACAAAAAAAATAATAACTACCAGAAATTTCATAGTTTTTAAGGAAGGTTTAGGATTTTTTATCAGGCCATATTCAGAGATATCTTGAATTATATATAGCCTGTAGGCTGTGAGTGGGACATCCCAACTTAGACATTTATCTCTTTCTACCATTTATGGATCATCTTTAGATGACCCCTCATGCTGAATATTTTAATTTTCACCTTTGTCTTTAAACACTATGCTTGAATTCCTGCCTTGTTTTTTCAGTGTTAGGCAGTTTCTATTACCTTTACACTAGCAAAAAATAAGGCTTTATTTCCACAGCCCATGAGGACCCTATCTCTCCATGCAGAGAATTTACTGGGGTTTCATTAACACTTGCTGTTTCTAATACTATTATTTTGCAACATAGCTTACCTTGACTTTTCCTGGAGCTAACTATCACTTTCCATGTTTGCACGATATACTATGTTCTTACCACTAATTTAAAATCAACAACGGTCTGAACAACCTCCCAAGAGGTCCAATGCAATCAATGCTTGGAAGTCTATCTTCCTGAGGAAGCTCTCCCAGAACCTTCAGTGATGCTCCAGGATGAATTAGAGGCTCTGGGGACCCAGAAACCAGCTGTTTCCCAGGACCTTGTTGTCTTCTGTCGAATCAGATGCTGCATCCTGTATCCATGTCTGCCTCTTTCTTGATCTGTAGTCCCATCTCGCAGAGCATGTTCTCTGGTGTGTTCCTTTAAAAGACAGCCAGAAGGAATTCTGCTGAGAGACAGTGTGCGTCAGAAGATGTCTTTGATCTAACATGACACTTGATTGATTAGCCGTTATTTTCATTTGAGTTTCTCCTGAAGTGGAATCTGAGAGGAGAAGGTGAATATGATGACTTTATCCAGGAGGTGATCCAGAGAATATCACTAGCGGTGTAGGACAGGCACAGGTAGGAAACCTACAGAGTGGTAGTAACGCGTATGTTTCTACCTTGGGCAACTGACTCAGTCTCTGTTGGGAACCCACGGGAGCTACGAACAGGACACTCCAGAGATGCCACAGCCGAAGGGCAAGGAGGTCGAAGGCTTCCGTTGGGAGTAACTACACTCAAGTGCCCTTAGTGCCTCTTTAGTCAGAGGTATAGGTGTTTGTCCTGGAAGCCATCAGGTCACTGCGCACAGATCCAGACACTAGGACAGCAGGAAAGGTCGTGGACAGAGTTCTACACTGACATCTACTTTGCATCTTCCCCGCTCTGGTACTGAAACACCCTGATTTCTAAAGATGCTCAATCTTTTGGGGTTGTCTGGTCCACACTAAGTAAAGAATTGTCCTGGAGTGTCCAACCCATGGCCTGCAAGAGCGTTACGTGCTCTTAACCTTATTTTAGTCTATTTCCCTTCGGCGCCACATACCAAGACATCTGTGCAGCAACTCCAGAGCACTAGTGCAGTCCTGTATCAGAAGCTGGCTTCATCCTTCCCACTGTGGTTTCAGAATTCAGACTAGGTTTTTATCTCGTCTATATGTTTTCAAGCTTCTGTGTTTTTATTGCTACAATTACTTCTGTTCTCTTTGATCATGGGGTTCATGCTTTTAATACAAATCCTTTTCCTGTTGTTTTAGTGTAGTTTCAAAAGGGATGGAAGTAAATGAATGTTAAAAACACACCTAATTTACTAAGAAGGTTAATCTTAGAACATTGATTGGAGGGCTACTATGTGTTCATTTTGTACCGACACCCTCTATTAGGTGCTCAATAATGCCTCTTAATATAGTGTCTGTTTAAAAAACGAATGAGCAAATTAATGATTGCTGTGTCTTAGTCCTTAGTGACTGGTAAAGAGCAAGGGTTTACTCGGCTCGTAATTGCTGGGGCAAGGACATCCAAGACCCTCTTGCTGGGGGCCTCTGTAGAGTCCCCAGCAGCACATGTCAAGACAGTCTTACTAACTTGACTCCCTCATCATCTCTGAATATAGCCACTAATACAACTATGGGAGCTGCAACCTCAGGACCTTATCTACTCCTAATCATCTCTCAAAGGTCTTCCCTACAAATACCATTGATCAACAGTGCCAGGGATCAAGTTTTAACATGGGCTTTGAAGAGATGAATACCCAGGCCATAGCAGGTGGCCCATGATAATAGGGTTACATCATGCTGTCTTGTGTGGCAGACCCTGGGCTTCCTTAGAGGCCCTTGTACCAGACTCAGGGGAGTTCTAGGCAGCAGAGACTGTGATACTGTCATCTCTGTTCTGCTATCGTCATGCCGCTGGGCAGTGGGTTACTATGGTTATTGAATAAATGTCTTTACCATGACTCTATTGTCATTACATCTTGAAAGATCTGTCAACTGGCTCCAATATTCTGGAGCACTCACTCAAATAAATGGGTTGTTCTATAACATGAAGGGAATAAGTATCTCCTGGTACAAACAATCCTCTCTTGCCCTGAATCTGGTTCACAGGGACGATCAGTAAGTGGTTGTCAGGGACAACCAAAGTGGCTTTCCACCCCTATGCTTATATTCCCTGGTTTGTCCCAGCATCTCAGCATCATTCTTGAAAATGACTTTTGGATCATTTCACCTCCAAAAGTTTCCTGTGATCCATATTCAGGGATGCTTTCTCCTCTGGGATGACCCATTAAGGACCTAGCTTCTACCGACACAGCAATACAACCTATACTGTACCAGTGGCCTCCACCCCCATGAACAACATGTCTCAGACTAGACCGGTGTTCTCATGAGTACTTTCTGGACCAGCCACTTCAGCATCACACAGATATTTGTTCAAAAAGCAAATTATCAGGAACTGTCTGTCTCCATTGAGTCAGAAATCCCAGCATTCTGTATGTGCATACATTCTTTTGGTGGATTCTGATGCCGGCATAGGCATGAGAATCACTGGCTAGAGCATTTGTCCTTACTAAATTGTCACATTTTATATTTTTGTGTCTATCTTAGTTAGGGTTTCTATTGCTGTACTGAAACACCATGACCAAAAGCAAGTTGGGGAGGAAAGGTTTATTTGACTTAGAGTTTCACATCGTAGTCAGTCCATCATTGAAAACAGTCAGGACAGGAACTTGAACAGGGCAGGAACCCAGAGGCAGGAGCTGATTCAGAGGTAGTAAAGGAGTGCTGCTTACTGGTTTGCTCGACATGGTTTGCTCAGCCTGCTCTCTTCTAGAACCCAGGACCACCAGCCCAGGGATAGTATCACTCACAGTGGGCTGGATCCTCCCCCATCAATCTCTAATTGAGAAAATGTCCTACAGGCTCGCCTGTAGCCCGATCTTATTGAGGCATTTTCTCAATGGAGGCTCCCTCCTTTCAGATGACTCTCGCTTGTGTCAAGTTGACACAAAACTAGCCGACACAGTGTCCTCGTGCATGACAGTACTGCAGGTGTTCACATGTCCACACAATGAGATTGTATGAGTGAGTTTAACATTCAGGTTCCATCAAAGAGAACCCTAAGAGAGAGTGTTGGAGACAAATGTAAATGTTGGCAAAAGCCAAGCAGTAATAAGAAAGCTGAGCACGCCTCTCAGAAGCAGGGTACTGAGAAGCACAAAGGCCACTCCAGAGGACCTCACCTAAGATGAGCAAGAGCACTGCATGCTTTGATTTGACCTTGTTAAGAAAACACGACATAGGTGGAAAGAAGATTAAATAAACTATTCAGCACATTTCTTGTGGCCTCCCTGCTATTTGAGGAAGAAAGGAAGTACACTCTTTGTGCTATAACACATATACAAAGGCAAAGTAGCTGGGCCCACCTGAGCTCACCAATAACTGCTGTCTATGGACTGCATCCCATTTCTCAGCAGGTTCTAGGTGGATATCGGTGGCCTCCGGACCCAGCCTTTTATATAGCATACAACCATGTGAAACATTTTGATTTATCACCACCTGCCTTTAATGTCCTTCAGCTGTTCTACGAGGACACTTTCTACTGGGATGCCTGGGTAGGCAGCAGACTGAGCCTGAGAGGGACCACCGAGTAACGTTTCTGAAAGGGATGAAAGCTACTGCAATCAGGGGTTGTAACTGGGCTCCTTCAGAGGGTCAGTCCCCATTTGAAAACTGTCAACACACACCTTTTGCTCCTCCACTGTCCAGAGAGAGAGCCCCCGGTGCTGCAAAGAAAAGACTTGCAGGTCAAAGCTCGGAACAAGGATAATTGTAATACTAGCTAAAATTATTAAGTATACCTACTAAGCACTGGACACAGGTATCTTACAGATCATTTCTGCTTTTGCTGTATTGCAAACTTGTTCTCTGTTTCACATCATTATCAAGGTCACTGGGGAGAAAGTGGAAAAGTTCCACTGGATCTGGTAGAATGGCAGCAAACCTATCCCGATCACACACTACTGGGGAGAAGATAAGGTTGTCGAGACTCTGAGCCCTGGAGCTTGGACTCTAGACCATGAGTTCAAATTCTGGCTCTGCCTTTTCATGCCTTAGTGTTTTTTTGGTTTTTTTTCAGATAAATTGGGAAACGTAGTTCTGTGCCTTATGTGGAAACTGGTAATTAACTGAGAAGCGGAAAGCACCGAGAGAACCCTCTGCGCGCAGTAGCTACTGTTAGGCACCCTGAGATCAGGCACCTACTTGCTTTCTTTTCCTGTATGGGTAGGTAAACTATACCCATTTTCCTGATGGTTTTGCTAGTGAGCAAGGCTGAATGTCTTACCAGGACCACATAGCTTAGAGAAGTCAAGTATACTCTGTGCATGCTAGCCTTTAGGCCCCCAAACCCAGGTTCCTAACAAAATCCTGCCTCCCATCACCTTACCAACTTCCCATAGAAAGGACCTAACACACAATCCATCAAACGTAAGCAAACTACCTCAGGAAGTCCGGTGCTGTGTTTTTTCCAGTCTTCTGAAAAGATGAGATTCTAGGAGTGTAAGATTTGGTGGGGGATCTGGGAGGAGAGTGGAGGGTAGAAGGGGACACCAATAACAGCATCAGTCTTGAGCCCTTGTGGAAGAGGTGCAACAGTGCTTCTCAATCTTCCTAACGCTGCGACCCTTTAATACACTTCCTCGTCTTGGGGTGACCCCCAACCATAAAATTATTTTCATTGCTACTTCATAACAGTAATTTTGCTACTGTTGTGAATAGTAATGTAAATGTCTGATATGCAGATGGTCTTAGGCCATCCCTGTGAAAGAGTCGTTCTACCTCCAAAGGGGTTGCGACCCACAGGTTGAGAACTGCTGAGATAAAAAAGAAGAAAGCAGAATGGATGAGTCTGAGAGCACTGAGCATGTCTAAAACCAAAGTCCCCTGTCAGAGGACCTCCACACCCTGCAGCAAATGGGATTCCCTCAACATTCCTAGGAAGCTCCAAGCAATGAGCAAACATCCCGCATGCAAAACATGGTACCTGAGAGTGGCCTTCAACCAGGGCCATCTCCCTGCTGTTCCTTATAGCTGGATGTCTGAGAGCAACGCTATCCATCGCTGACAGGAGTGCTTTGCAGAACATACTACAGGAAGGCACAGAGCTCTGCTGGGGAGTTGAGGGGTCATGATTTATTGAGAAGTCAGGGCTCTCTTTAAGGGAAAGGTCTGAACAAGCACCACTCCCTCCAGGCTGCCTTCCCAAAAAACATAGAACAAAGAAGGCACCCCTAAAGACCCCACCCCCACCTCTGGCCTGCCTCTAGCTCTGCCTGCCAGGCTCCTCTCCTGTCTGAACCAACCTCATCTTCAATTTTAATAACTCCTGTGCTCCCTCTTCTCTGAATTCCTTTGAACATTATAGCTATTCCAGATCTGTTTTATACGCCTAAGAAAAATGCCCAGTTTCCTAAGGTAGTCTGAAAAGCCACAGGAGCTGATTGGACTCCCCAGGGGAATTCACCAGGGAAGTGAAACAGCAGGTGCTTTGTGAAGGTTACTGAATACTTTATTTTCAAACGTGCATGAGTTGTGTTACTGCTAAATCTGTTTCTTTCCTGAGTTTTCCTACCAAATCACATCTTCCTTTTGCCCTCTGGTGGTGCTGTTGTTCTAAGGTGCAATCAAGGTGAGTGGAGAGGTACCCAAAGATGCCTTTGAGGGAAAAGACTCCCAATTAGTTCTTTCCTAAGAGGTTTAATTAAAATATAAAGCAGAGGCATGGATTATACAATGTGATACTCTCAAATCCAGAGTGTTTATCACCTTACCTTTTACTTAGAGATTGCTATTTTGTAGCCTTTAACCTGGGTCATAACTATAAAACAATATAAAATACACTTACTGTCATTTATAATTAGAACTTTAAAAATTATTTATTCTTATTTTATGTCCATTGGTTCTGCATGTATGTCATTGTGAGGGAATCAGATCGCCTAGAACAGGAGTTACAGACAGCTTTGAGCTGCCATGTTGGTGCTGGGAATGGAACCTGGGTCCTGTGGAAGAACAGAAGGTGCTCTTAACCACTAAGCTATCTCTCTAGTCCCTCTCTAGTCCCTATAGTCAGAACTTTTCTTCTTGATCTAATTTTTTATATCTTTGTCATGTGTGGTTTTACCATTTCATAGTCGATACAAGTCTTTGTTCTCAGTCACATACATCGTCGGACACATACACCGACCTTCTCATTTCTGCCCTCTGAGCACTATAATGAGCCCATTTTCTCTCCCAGAGGTCACTCCTCATCACAAGTGCCATATAGTAATTGTTTTTGTATTTTGTTTTTATGCGTACAGGTGTTTTGCCTGTGTAGTAGGAAGGCTGCTGTAAGGGGGCTCAGCTAGGAGACAAGGAGGCATTTTTCATAGGTGCAAGCCCTGTCAAATCTCAGCAGAAGGAACCACATCATGGCAGCGCCATCCCAACTGTGGAACCCAGAGCATCTTATTGATTCAGAACTCCTCAGGTGCAGATCATAAGCAATCAAACATCCCCCACAGAAATCCAACACCTGCAGACAATACAAAATGCCAAGGCCTATGCATCCCTTTTTCCAACAGTGCACAAAAACAATTATTTTAAACATAACTAAAAATAAACTTCCACAACAATTCCCCTTTCCTGTATATAAAAAAATTGTTTTACCTTTACAACACAATTTAACACTACACTAGCAAAACCATTTATAAGAGGAACAATTATGAGGCATCTAATACACAGGACCAAATGAAACCAAACATCTATCAAGCTTTTCACAATGTCTTTGGACAGCAAAAAAAAAAAAAAATATCAATGCCCAATTATCTGGAATTCACTCATGATCTTCTGGGCTCCTCCAATGGTCTTGGGTCACTTCTCTGGCTCTGCCCTCTGCAGCACACACAGCTTGTCCTCCAGGCTCTGTCTGGCTCCACTCCATTGCTGCTGCTGTTCTTGGTGGTCATCCCATGGTAGTGGCTTCTTCAGAATGCTGGAGTCTTCTGCTGCAAATGGGCTGCACTTTCATCAATAGCCTCTCATGGGCTCTCTTCATAGTGCCAAGCCTCAAGTTCTTTACATGACCCCTTCATCTGGGCCTTCAACTACTACTGAGGCTGTACCTTCCACCAATGGCCTCTCCTGGCTTCTCATAGTGCCAAGCCTCAGTTACTCTCCAAAGACCCCTTCATGCCTTCATCTGAACATCTGAGCATCTGAAGTAAGGTGTTTTTATTGATTCAAAACTTCTCAGGTGCAGATCATAAACAATCAAACATCCCCCACAGAAACTCAACACCTGCAGATAACACAAAATGCCAAGACCTAGGTAGCACCTCACCCAGCAGTGCACAAAACAATTTTATACATAACTAAACCTAAACTTCTGCAACATGCCTACATGTGTATCTATGTACCACTTGCATGCTCGATATTCACAGAAGCCAGAAGAGGCATTGGATCTCCTAGAACTGGAGTTACAGATGGTCATCCTGTGGGTGCTAGGTCCTCTGAAAGAGCAACTAGGTGCTCTTAGCCACTGAGCCATCTCTCCATCCCAAGTGAGTGTTCTAATAACTATTTGTTGGAGTAAAACAATATACCTCTTCCAACTATTGAAGCCCACGGTGCCCAGTGAGTCACAGACTCTGTCACGTAGAGGTTGTAGTGGCTCGTTGTCAACTGTCATCGTCATTGTCAATTGACAATCTTCACTGTCAACCTGACTGGGTTCAGAAATACCACGGAAACAAACCTCAGGGTGTGTCTATGAGGGTGTTCCCAGAGAGGTTTGACTAAGCTAGGAAGACTCAGCCTAAATGTGGGTGGCACCATTCCATGGCCTGGAACCCTAGACTGAATTAGAAAGAGAGAGCAAGCTGAGCAGCAGGATGCATCTCTCTCTGCTTCCTGCCTGCAGATGCCTGTGGCCAGCTGCCTCCTGCTTCTGCTGCTGTGACTTCCCTGCTATAATGAACCTTCAAATTATAAGCCCAAAACACTCATTTCCTCCCTTAAATTCTTTCCTGCCAGGTATTTTGTCACAGTGCTGAGAGAAACAACTAACACAGAGGCCAAACATTCGCTGAACCGAAAGAGGCCAGTTACCCTACAGATCTATTAGGACAGTAAGTGCAATTAGAGAAATGCTCGGGAAGTGCTAAGGGCTTGCAGTGATGCTGGGGGACTTTTCAGGAGGGGACCGCATGTCCTAGCACAAGCAGCAGGCAGAGGATTGCTTTCTTCCTATCTGGCCTATAGCAATGCCTCTTCTTTGTGCCTATCATCCCCATTAATGCAGTTAATGAGCTGACAGAGCAATGATCTGCAGGCTTTGGCTCTCAAGGGAAATAAAGTCTAGAAGGTGATTAATCCCAGCATGACAGTTACAGGCTCTTGAGACAACCCAGATGTCCTTTAATGGGGAACTATTTTTAAATGTTGGCAGGACCATTAATTAATTAATAAAATTAATTTGTCATTTCTTCAGTATACATTTATTGAGTATCTGTCATGGGTCAGACCCTGTTCTAAATGATAAGGGTGTAACATTGAAAAAAACCAGAAGTTCCTACCTACAGGAGCCTATCTGTTGGCATGTGAGAAAGATATAATGAAATAAGTCTGTAATATGAATGAACTGAAGGAAAAGAAGCCAGGGTCAAAAACAGAGAGTCACGGGGCTACCATTTTATATTAGAACAGCCAGAAAAGGACTTTCTATGAAAGCAAGATACAAAGGGAGCCTTGGAGAAAGAAATAACAAGCCATTGTATCTTCCATAAAAGCATTTTCTAGGCGAACAGAAGGTGCAAAGACCCAGGGGTAGGATGCTGAGTGGAGAACAGAAAGGCCAAGTGGATGCCAAGGGGAAGGAGGGAGGAGATATGGTCCTTCATTCCTGCAAACAATGGACTATGGCACAATTGCTCTGTTGACACAGAACAGTGACCATGTTTACAAAGCCAAGTGATCTGACAGTATACAGTACCCCACCTTGGGGAATCAGAATACCTGCTGAACTGTTTTTAGTTGTATTTGATGAAATTGTATCTATTGTTTGGAGATCATAAGCCCAAGTGAAGACAAAAACAGTGAGAGACGGAAGAAGTAAATCCGGGGGACACATGCACCCTAACAGATACATAAAGCAGAACAAAGAAACACAAAATGTGAGAGAGCCCCGTGGTACCTCCAAACGGTAACAACTTCAATAACTGAGTCAAGTTCCAGAAATAGCCGGAATGCCAGGAAAAGATTTCAGAGTCCTACTTGTTAAAATGTTCAGGGAGGGGCTGCAGAGATGGCTCAGCCTTTAGGTAGGAGCACTTGCTGTTTTTCTCTTCCAGAGAACCTATTCCCAGAACCCACACAGTGCCTCACAAGCATCTGTAACTTGTTCCAGGGGTTCTGACACCCTCTTCCAGCCTCCACAAGCACAGCATGTATGTGGTTAAAAAAAACACATGCAGGCAACACACCGGTACGTATTAAATAAAAGTAATTAAGTTCTTAAACAAAATGTCCAGTGACTACAATCACAAAGAGGACTGGAGCAAACAGGTAGATGATGCAATGGAGTCAATTCAGGATTGATGTGAGAAACAAAGTGAAGGAGGACAGCCTTAACAACAACAAAATCAAAAGCAGGAAGAAAAAAGTCAGCACAGAAACTGAGCTATGATTTCTGTCAGAGATTCCCCTTTGTTGATATGATAAAATACCCTGACATGAGCAAAATAAGGGAGAAATGGTTTATTTCAGCTCGTAGTTCACTCACGGCTCAGTTCAGTTCGTCAAGGTGGAGAAGCCGCAGCAGCAGGAGCTCAAGGCGGCTGGCCTCATTGCTCCAAATCAGAAGGCAGAGAGCAGTGAATTAATGTGCTCAGCTCATTTCCCCCCTTTGATTCAGCCCAGAACACCAAGTGTAAGGAATGGTGCTACCCACAGTAGGCTAGACTTCCCTACTCAGTTGACACCATCGTGATAATTCCTCAGACATTCTCAGAGGCCCATCTTCTAGGAGAGTATAGGTTTTGTTAACCTGACAGCTAATACTAGTTATCACAGTCCTACTTTGTTAAAATTACAAAATCTCACTTGTGTGCTGGTGGTGATAGGGATTGATCCTGGGCTTTGTGTACAGTCAGCACGCTCTGCTGTACCCTCATCTCTTCAACAGTGTGTCCATCTGAATAAACCACAGTAGGAAAACATGCTGCTATGTTAAGACTTGTTGCTACTGGTGATATCATGAAGTTTTAAAATTCTTTTTGCTTTATCTTTGTTTCCTAATTCTGTACAATCAACATGGGCTATTTTGTAATTCAGTCTTTTAAAATACAAAAGATAGGTTCTTAGAACTAGATCTTTATGTTTTTCCCACTCTCTGAGCTGGGGATGTCCTTAGCACCGTGCAAGAAGTTATAGGCTAGAGTCACACATATCCTGGTCCCTGGGACCAGCTTCTTGGCCCTAGCTATTTTTAATTATGTGTATATAGTTGTATCTGTGTGTGTTTTTGCGCACATGAGTGCAGTGTTCACAAAGGCCAGAAGAGGGTGAGAGACCCTCAGGGTTTTAGTTGCAGGCAGTTGGTTTTAAGCCACCGATGTGGGTACTAATGACAGAATTCAGGGCTTCTTCAAGTGCCATTCTCACACTTAACCATGGAGCCACCTCTCCATCCCCAGCACCTTATTTCTTTCATCAAGTCTATTCTTTGGGATCTATCTCTGTTTGCCCCATTCCACCTTGGCAATTTGACCTTTCAGAACAGATCAAAGGCCTCTGTCAGGTCACAGTGCTCGTGTTGTGTGGAAATACCACATCCATCCCCACGCTCTGCCAATACTGTTCATCCTCCCCAGAGAGCTCTTCCACTCTCCGCCCAGCCAATCTCACCCATTCCCTAAAGCCCAGTGACTGCCCTGCCTCATGACTTACCACACTAGTAAGTTCATGACAACGCGCCTTGTGTGAGTTCTGTACTGAGCGTCCTCCACGCACAATGCCATTTAACTCTACGAACGGCATCATCATTTTCTCCACTTTTCATATGATGAAACTGAAACTCATGAGCTAGAAGATGGCTCATTCGGTAAAGGGATGTGTGTGCCATCATGAGAACCTCTGTTCAGATCCTCAGCAGTCACATAAAAAAGCTGGGAGCGGTAGTACACACCTGTAATCCCGGGGAGCAAAAGCTATATGCCCCCTGGAGCTTTTATTTTGCATTCCAGCCAGTCTAGGTGAATTGAGGTAGAGACCCAGTCTCAAAAACATGGAGAAGCAGTCAAAGACATCCTGACATTGGCTGGCACACACACACACACACACACACACACACACACACACACACACGAATGGAACTCAGTTTGCTCAAGTAACTTACCCAAGCACATGCACACGTAGAATCTGTTCTTGAGTCAAAGGCCTCGCCTGCTATGACCCTCAGCCCACCCAGCAGCACCCCCTCCACCCTCGCTAATGCCTCTCCCCTCTCAACGGTTAAGTCCTTCACAGTCGGAGAGCAGCATCAAGTCCTTCACATTTGAGTACACTGTTTGCTGTTGTTGCTTAACATTTCCTCTCCCTGTGGAGTGGCAGACTGTGGCCATGAGGATATAAATAGGTACAGCCACTTTCATGAGCAATTTGGCAGCATTTACATACCTTACCCTCAGCAATTGAGCTCACAGGTATTTGTCTAAAGGAAAACTAATCATTTGCCCACAAAATGCTTAGTCCAAGATGTTCATAGTTTATTCATGATAGCCCCAAACTGGAAACAACCCAAATAGCAATCAACAGAATGAGACATAGTCCCAAGGAGAACAAATCTAATATGGGTGAATCTCACAAGCGTATGATAAGCAAGAAAAACTCAGAAGAAAATGAGTGTGAGTGTATGGTTGCATTTGCATAAGAACCAAACAGGCAGATGTGTCCTCAGGGAGGTTAGACTCTGCAAGGAATATAAGCAAAGGTTAGGAAGAGCCAGCAAAGTGATGCTTCTTGATCTTGGGACTGATTTCAAGGATATTTTCAGTTGGAAAGTTACACAAGCTGAAATCCATGGGACATGAGCGCTTCCCTGTGTGTGTTAGAAGTCAAAGTTGAAATACAGCGGCTGAGAGCGTCACTTGCTTACACCCTCCTACGGCTCCTTTTCTAAATACGGATGTTGAGGCTACCCCAAATCCACTCTTGATGAAATGCTTCCATACTTGGTATCCCATGAGAAGGAGCTCTTCTTATGGGAATAGATGCTTATAGCTTTATCAATACTATGTTTTGTCCTTCCTGTGAGATCTCAGAGTTGAGTAACTTCTGTCCAAGGTGCTCACAGATTCTGAGTGCCCAGAGCTTTCATCTCAGTTTCTTTCTTCTGCATCTGTTCACATTAGGATTGTCTCCTCTGATCTGTCGGCCTAAATAGTAACCTAGAAAGTTCTATGAAGGTAACGAGTTTATTCAAAATCAAAATCACCATTGCAGTGAAGACTAAGTGGCCCGTATCCCATGGTTGACAGAGGGCATGTGAGAAGAGGCGGAAGCAAGGCGAACAATTGAAATGTGAAAGAAAAGTCTGTTAGGTTGTTTGGGGGTGATTGTAGGAGTCATTGGTTCATTAGTGTTAGGTGAAGAGTTTTTTGTTTTGTTTGGTTTTACATTAAAATGCTGTGCCTGTGATTTGTGGGGCAAACTGCAGTTTTTAGGAAAAGTTCCTGATGTATTTCCTCCAGGGAGTCCTTTCTAATCACTTTTTTACAAATACATCTGCATGAGGATCCGCTTCTGTTATTAGCCTCACGAATGCCTTCATCTGGGGCTAAGGTTGGCCACGAGTGACTCCATTTTGATTTCAGCAGCTGCCACATATTCTTCTAATGAACGTTAGCTTGTCTAGGAAGTCCGTCTAGAACTGTAATTACCTTTATATTTTAGTCTTTTTGATATACATTGTCATTTCTTGGCTACCTGGTGCTGAGATTCCCCTGGTGCCTGCATTGTTTTCACTTTATAAAGTGGCAGTTACATCCCAATTCCCTTAATGACAGTACACCAGGTGTCATCCTGAGTGAAGAACCCACTGACTGTCTTCCTCCTTCACCGGAGGCTTTTCCCCACACACTCCCATTTGACCTCATTGTTTCAGTTCCCTCTGCTGAAAGTGTCCATCTGTATGCAATTAATATAGAGTCTTCAACACATGCATCTTGATTTTTAAATGCCTGTCTGAAAGTCTCAACGTTTCGATAATGCGTGAGTGTATCTGTCAGTTGCCTTGTGTTTGCAGCGGTGCTGTGCACACATCTCATAATCTATAGCTGTGCAGAAGAGCAGAGATAAAGATAAATAGTTGTGTAAGCCTAAAGACAGGCCCCTCTCTCTTTTTGGCATTAGTGTCTGTATGGTCAGTAGCTGAGCTTCGCTTGGGTCTATTTTGCCATTTTAAACTTGAGTGGGTTCCAGGTTTTATATTTCACCAAAGGGAAGAATTGTAAGAGCATGTGCCAGAGAGGGGAGATTTCAGTCCAAGTTTGTCACTTACCTAGCTCTCTGGCAGGCTTCTCTGGCTTGCTGTTCATTGTTGGGCTCATTTTGGGGGTACTAGGGGTATTGTGTGGCTTTTCCTGGGAAGATGTGGGTGACAGTCTATTCACCCCAAGTAGGGCAGCAATGATAGATAAAAGCAACGATTCCACCCAAGGCTATCTGGGTGAAGCACTGAGCTGATTTGGGATTACCTACCAGAACACAGATCAGGGGTCACTGTGGGCAACTAAACTGCAACCCCAATCATGAGATCAGGAGCTGGGCAGGGACCCCAAAGCAGCAGTTCTGAGACTGTCCTGGCTGGAGCCCAGGAACCCCAGGATAAATCTGTTTCCTGTCTCTCTGCTGTCTCCTAAATGAACTCCTCTGCCCAGAGGCTGTACATAAGACATAACTGAAGCTACTCATAGATGGGGAGGGGGGGGGCTGGACCCACCAACCCATTCCCACACATACATCCCATTCCAGCTTCTGACTTATGTCCTTTAAAAAGCCCACAGACTAACAGCTCAATGGTATCCCGATTCCTAGGAGACCCTAGGCCACACTGGCCTGCGAGAGTTCATCCATTCATCCAAGTTTCTTAGACATACATGTTTAAGCTCCTTATTTTTCTACCCTGTAAGGTTAAAGTTTGTATGTGCCGTCTCCTCTAGAGCTATCCTTACAAAGTTAATTTGACTGCTTTCCAGCCCTCTGCTATGCTCCAAAAACTTAGAATTCTGTTGCTTTGTCTGCCCGCCTCCCTCCCCCATCATTTGCCCATCATTTGGTAATCCTTCTACCTCCTAAATGGAAGTTGATTGCTGAATCTCATTTAAGTCAAGATCAACTGGGACAAAGCAAGGAAGAGTCAGCCTAATTTCCATTTTACAAATGAATTACAAATGCTGTAAACTTCACATTTGCATTTGTGTAAACATGTCATTTAAATAATAAAACACCAGATTCTGCTCTTCCCCCCAGTACCTTTGGAAGGTTGGTAAAATTGCACTTTAAGTTGGAGGTTAACTTGGCATAACATGGCAATACATGGCATAACATCTAAGTATTAATTTAATATCTTCTTTGTCGTTTTAGCCCATAATCTATCAAGAGGTTTCCCTGAGCTTGGAAAGGCATAAGGTATAGGAAGAAGAGAAAGAGTCACCCTTGGAAGGCTTCAGGCTTTGACTTTGGTTTCCCAAATGAGAAGTCACTCTCCTTGCCAGAGGTGATGGTGCTGCAGGAAGCAGAGTTCAGAGCGGCTCAGAAAGAGGCACGCTCCCAAACCTCGTTCACAAGTGTTTCTAAAGGCTCCTGAGTGACATTTGTTCCTATCACTTGTTGGTCAAGTTCTGTTAAATTTGGTCTAAAATTGCATCTGCACATGCTTTAACTTCAGCACAAGGGTTTATCTGTCCACAGTGAACTGAAGCTTGCCTGCCTGCCCTCTTCCCTCTCTTCCTTCCCTCCTTTCCTTCCTTCCTGTCTTTCTTCCTGTTTTCTTCATATCTTCCCTTCTTTCTTACAGACATACACACACACACACACACACACACTATTATGAATCTGGAATTGTTCAGAGATTCACCAGTGTGACCATGAATAAATTATAATATATAAGAGACCTTATTAAATACTGGCCAGGCCATGGACACTGGCATCCCAAAAGTATGGTGGAGAAATACATTAGTCAGAGGGCTTATCAAGGTAAAACCCATAATGCTACATAGTTCCCACCTTTATCCAATCAGAGGAAAGCATACATCCCTCCCACCAATGTGTGATCAAGCTTATCCTGTGCAGTAGGCTCAACCAAGCTTGTTCATAAAAGTGAAAACGTGTGGCTTGTTATCATACTTGAACAACAGCCCCTGTTGCGGGTATTCACCAGAGAAGACTCTCTGGATATGGGTTTAAGCCAATAGAAAGTCTTTATCAGCCAGCTGATGACTACACTGGGTATAGGGTCCCAGTGTAGCCCAGCGCCTTTCTGGGGATGAGCTTTAAAGCACAAAAATTCTCAAAAGCACAACCATATCCTGTGTGGATATACTTCAGCTAGCCAGAATGGAAACGACAGGAGCTAAAGAGCAAGGTCAGTACATTTTGAGACTTTCCCAGAACTATTTGGACCTTGATGGATTAGGCCTTTGTTTTAATTTTGACAGGTGATACTGTTTACATGCTGCTTACAGCCTGAACAGCACTTCCATCATGGAGTTAGTTACGCTAAGGTCTCAGAGCCTACTAAGGTCTGGGGCTCTGTTACAGCCCCAGCATGTCAGGGAGTATCTGTCCTTGAGAAAGTGGAACTTATAGTTGGAGTCACTTTTGTTTTATAGATCTGTTAGGCACAGTAACTAAAACTTCAAACATAACTTTAGCCATCACAACACACACACGTATGTGAATGCATGTAATAACAATTAAAGAAAGATGGGCTGAACTTTGAGAAAGACAAAGTATAAATCTTACCGGTTGAGAATAAGACCATCATCACAATTTGGGGCCAAATTTAAGCAATCTTTAATTCAATTAACTAAATACTGCCCAGGACCAGTACTGGACTCTGACCAGGACCATTCAGAAGTTCCCACTGAGTGGTCCTGCTGTTAGGGCAAGCCGGGCGGGTTTCTAAGGAACCACGAGACACGAATCGCTGCAACATACATGAGGCATTTATTTGAAACCGGTGCGCCCCGGGTCCCACCTACCCCACGCAGGAGATGAGCATGGCGGGCCCCGATCCCTTTCCCCCCTGCCCTTTTATCGGGTTCAGGGGAAAGGGGTCTGGGGATGGGGGCTTGTGCAGCTGATTGGCTCCAAGCTATGTTAGACTAATTGGTTGGGAGTTTCCCCTGCGCGGGATCCAGGGGGGGCGTGGTCAACCTGTGCCCTTGGACTAGCCCCTTGGGACAGGGTGGCGCCCAGGAAGGAAGAATCCTGCTTAAGAGTACTGTTAATGGCTGTACTTGGGAAGGCATCTCTCAATAGGAGGCATCTCCCCCTATATGTGACTGCATTTCTAGGCTTCATATTTCCTTCATATTTCTTACATCCTTTCACTGCCACACACCAGAGTTCCCACAAAATGGCACCAAGTCACGTGGAACAGATGCTTATAAAGGCAGAACCTACAAGACTATGTGCATCTTACAAGGTCCAGTCAGGGGCAAGCATATATCCTGATGTACATCCTGTCTGGGTTATCTCCCATCTGCATGTGACTAAGTATATGAGGTGCATTCAGATTAACCAAATGGAATCGACACAGCCCCCACCAACATTCCAGGAGGTTATCTGTCCTTGGGCAAGTGGGGATTACCGGATAACTTTTGCTCTTACACAAGAGGATGCATGGGAGAGGTTTTAGGGGGGAAAGGAGGAAATAATTATAATATCATTTCAAAAAATAAAAAAAAATTATCATAAATTATCCTGCCATCTCAAGGAACGACCTCTCCTCCTTCCCCCTAACCACCTCTTCTAGCTTCATGGTCCCTTTGTATTTTTGTTTGGCCTAGATTTTCTTTTGAGGCCATTTCACATGTACTAACAGGAATATTTCCTTCTTTAGGACAAGCAAAGCTCTGGATCTGGGCCCAGCAACACCTGAGTACAGAGCATATGGGCGCTGGTCCCAAGCACATGCTGTTCTTCCCCTGCAGATTGACTTTGCCTTGACCAAGGGCTCAGCTCTTCTCATATGCCCCAGAAAAACCCTGGCCCAGCAGGACAGGTTTAATGGATGCAACAGCAGCTGGTAAACAAGCCCATATACCACAAACTACTAACACATTGTTCCTGCCTACTGGAGTCCCGGCTGCAACCCCACGATAACTCTTTTCTCCTGCCCAGAAATCTCAGTGTCATTAGTTCTTGATTTTACTGTGCAGTGGGCTATTGAACTATAGTTACGCCTTCTCGTGAGAACATTCCTAAGAATTTTTTAATTGCTAAAACTATCTTGGGTAAACTAGTCTCTGGTCACTTAGACCTAGCCAAAAATTCCTAAACTGGTCTCTGGACCAGCCATAAATTCCTATACAATATTCCCCTGACCTAACGGTTAACTAATATCTCTGCCTCTGTAAACAAGGCTTGCTTGCTGCAGATACCCACAGCTGCCTTTCTGTATATGTCACAATGACAGTTTTTACCTTTAAAAACTTGAACAAACGGATGTCAGGGCTGTTTCCCTGTTGGATCAGCCCCTTCAGCAGTAAATAGAGGCTCCAAATGACTTATTCAAGCCTCTCAGGAGTCTGTCTCCTCAGGTACCCCATAACAATTGTCCTTCCAGGGCGAAATTAAAATGTTAGAAAGGAAGTACAAAGCCCAGCTGCTGGGCGGGTGTTAACTGCTGGTGGCAGCACCAGGTTTCAGGACTGTTTACCACTGTGCTACTGTATTCTGTGTTTTAACCCTGGATGGTCTGATAAGGCAAGTGTAATCTCAATGCTCCCTCCTTCTTTGAAATATAATTTGGCTCTCCTTGGTCCCTGCATACCCAGAGACCCTGTTGCCTTTAGCAAATATGCTTGTTAAAGACCCCTCAGGGTTCTGGGGTGATGGCTTAGTCAGTTAAGTGTTTGCCACACAAACATGATAATTTGAATTTGGACTCCCAGGACCCACAGAAAAGGTAGGCACAGGCACAGTGGTGTGTGTCTGTAATCCCAAAACTGGACAGATTGATCTCTGGAGTACACTGATCAGCCAGCTTTAAGCTCTAGGTTCAATGAGAAACCTTTCTCCCCCTCCAACATAAGGTGCTTGAGCTGGGGATAGCTTAGTGGTGGAGTACTTGCCTAGCACATGCAAAGTCATTCCTTCAGTCCCCAGAACTCTGCCCTTCCCCCAGTGAAAAGATGTGGAACAACTGGGAAGACCCTGATGTTAATGTCTGGTCTCCAGAAACACATGCACATATGCATACATACACATTATACAAGAAAGAAAGAAAAAGAAAGAAAGAAAGAAAGAAAGAAAGAAAGAAAGAAAGAGAGAGAGAGAGAGAGAAAAAGGAAGGAAGGAAGGAAGGAAGGAAGGAAGGAAGGAAGGAAGGAAGGAAGGAAAGAAAGAAGGAAGGGGAAGGAGAGGGAGGGAGGGAGGGAGGGAGGAAGGAAGGAAGGAAGGAAGGAAGGAAGGAAGGAAGGAAGGAAGGAAAGAAGAGAAAAAGGCCCTTCAAGCTCCAGAGAGCTGTCTTTCAGGTGAGGAAGGGTTTCAATAATATTCTCTTGTTCATTTCCACCCCACAGAGCACAGGCCACAACTTCCATTCATGAAGAGCTTAATGACAAGGCCCTGTTCCCAACCTGCTGCTGCTCGTAGGTTTCTGGGGTTCTGACTCCTTACCAACTGTGAGTGAGCCTCCAACCACAAATACTCTCTGAGGATGGATGGAGGCAGCAACTCTCAGCTCTATAGGGATTTATTCCCTACAAGGTTTCCAGTGAGCCATAACCCTCCATAACCATAGCTGTGGCAGAGGCATCCTGTCACTGCAGGGACACACAGAGCACACTGCTAGCTATTGCTCCCACAGTGGGGATTTGGAATTAGTCACTGGAGCTATAGTGACAATGACATGGAAAGACAGTCCCAAGGCTGAGAGCAGTTAGTAAGAAAGACACTAGGCTGGAATGCCTAGTAATGACACTTTGATGAAAGTGTCAAATTGGATGGTAGGAAGAGATCAAAGTTGGCTGTGCCACTGGGCAACCATGGTTGAAGGACTGGAGCTAGGCTAGTGGAGGAGAGGGAGTCTGGACAAATTGACTGAGGCTCCAACGCTTCAGATAGAAGTTTCATTAGCTCTTGTAAGGAAAGATTAGTAGAGATTGCTACCAAAATTAAACCTATGTGGCCTTTGAAGTGTGTGTGTGTGTGTGTGAGATAGTCTGTAATGTGGATTTTATTTTTAGTGACACCTTTCATCTTTATAGAATTCCAAAGTTAAACAGATTCTCCACTGAGTATGGAGGTACGCTCTTGTAGTCTGAGACACTCAGGAGATTGAGGCAGGAGCTTCACAAGTCAGGGACCAGTCTGGACTACAAAGAAAGACCTTATCTTACAATAAAGGCCTGAGAGTGTAGCTGAGAGGCAGAGCACTTGCTCTCTGAGTTGGGAAGAGATAGGAGTGAGGGAACTAACATTTTGGAGGAGAGAGGAGAGGGCCCTCCTTAGGGCAGAGAATGCATCCCTCCTCTAGTTAGATGAGCAAATGCTGAGAAGGCACTGGGAAGAGAGGCCCAGAGAAGGGTAAGCTCCCCTACCAGGCAGTTTCCAGACAATAGAATGAGCTTCTGCCCATTTCCAGCCCCAGCAATAACAGGTCATGGACATTTCTGAGTAATGTCTCAGCATGAACTTAGCAATAAGCAAGTTCAACAGATATTTAGAAACATTCAAAATAGTAGAAAATGTGTCCATAGGGTCTCCTCAGTGTTGAGCTAGTACTTGAGGTACGAAGTGGGTCATGGGAGAATGGAAAATGTACTGGAGACAGAATAGTTTGGGCACAGCTATGGACGCACTATTCCTGAGGAGCCATGGGTGGGTGAGACGGGTGAAGGTCCATGCTAGGTCAAGTAGAGTCAGAGAAGGAAGGCGTCCTAGTTACTTTTCTATTGCTGTGAGAAGACACCACGACCAAACCAACTCACAGAAGAAAGAGCATATTGAGGGCTTACATTTCTAGAGGGTGAATTCAAGACCATCGTGGCAGGGAGCATGGCAGCAGACAGCCAATCATGGCACGAGAGCAGGAGCTGAGTGCTCACATCCTGAGATACAACCGGGAGGCAGAGAAAGATTTGGAATGACACGGGCTCTTGAAACCTCAAAGCCTGGCCCCAGTGACACAACTCCTCCAATAAGGTCACACTTCATAATCTTTCCCAAGCAGGGAACTACAGACTGCAGCTCAGACTGCAGACCAGACATTCAAATATATGAGCCAATGGGGGCCATTATCATTCAAATCACTACAAAAGACTCTTGAGCAAATGGATGCTCTGGGGTGATCTTAGAAGGATGTGATAGCTGCTCTGTGTGGAAGGAACAGGGTAGAGAAGAGACAGGAGGCTGAGATTTCATGCAGTGTGGGGTTGTCTCAAACCTAAAGTGGGTCTAGGGTACTTAAAACCCTGGAACTCTCATTTTGAGAGTGGCAGGAGCTTGGCCCCTCCCTTCCCTTCCCTTCCCTCCCTTCCCTTCCCTCCCTTCCCTTCCTTCCCTTCCCTTTCGCAGTGCTGACAGGCCACAAACCATGCTGCCTGCTCACAGCAAGGCACCGCTCCTTTTCAAGGTACTCACGACCTGGCAGAATTGTTTATCTAGATTAGCAACTAAACCCTTCCAATATGGCCATATAAGATTTCTCCCTCTGGTCCCCGGAAAAATACCAGTCCAAGCTGGAATCCCATTATGTAAGTGGGACTGCCTGTCCTAAACAATAAGCTTCCAATGACGTTCCTGGGATACAGGGACCATTTCTCTGGCTTAAATATGTAAGCCCCTTCCCCCAGTAAATGAGTTCAAGCCCTCTGCTGCTGACTCCTGAGACTCCTATTCATCCTTGTTGGGTCACAGATCTTTGATCTAAGACGGATGGGTCTGCTATAAACTCATGCTCCTGCACAGCTTCCTACCTGGGAGCCTGCTGCTGGCCACTGGCCATCAGAGCTACCTCTCGGGACCTAGAACCCGATGTGGATTATTTTTAAACAACAATGTGGGAAGCATAAAGCTCAGGTGAGAGGTAGAGTGAGGGAATACAGGTCAGGCGTGCACCACAAGCCTATGGAACATGCTTTATAGACATGGAGACAAAAACACGGGCTGCTGTCTTAGGATTACTATTGCTATAATGAAATGCCATGACCAAAAGCAACTTGGGGAGGAAAGGGTTTGTTTGGTTTACATACGCTGAGTCATGGTCCATTGAGGGAAGCCAAGGTAGGAACTCAAACTGGGTGGGATCCTGGAGGCAGGAGCTGATGCAGAGGCCATGGAGAATTGCTGCTTACTGACTTGCTTCCGTGGCTCACTAGCTTGCTTTTTTATACAACCAGGGATACCTGTTAAGGGGTAGCACTGTCCACAGTAGTCTGGGCCCTTCCACATCAATCGTTAATTAAGAAAATGTCTCACAGACTTGTCTACAGGCCATTCTGATGGAAGCATTTTTGCACTTGAAGTTCCCCACTCTCAGATGACTCTACCTTGTGACAAGTTGACATAAAGCCAGCCAGCACAGCTGCTCTGTTGTGGGGTGAGGGCTGGGAGTGAGTTATAAATAAGAGCCTAAAGAGGTGCCAGGGCTAGCCAGGGAAGTGTGATGTGTGAGCCACCAGACACAGGGGAGTAGGGAAGGAAGGGTGGGGGAGCTTTTGAGTTAACCTTTGACATCCCTTCTAACCTCTGAGAGGCCTTCTAGCACTACAGTTCCCAGCGATGAGGAGATGGCTCCATGGGTAAGAGCATTGCACGCCATAAATTTTGATCACCAATTTAATATGACCACTTCAGCATTCTTATATCTGGGTCTGCCTATTTAGTTTTTTTCCGCTCTTACTTTCAGCCTGAGATTCTTCTGTAGCTTCTGCATTTGAATGCATGGGTGCACACACCCACACACTCATGAATGCATGTGACACACACATACACTACATACATATAAGAATTAAAAACCTGGGTCAACAAAAATCTTCAAAGCAAATGTTTATAGTAGCTTCATTTATAGTAGCCAAAACTTCATGTTCACAGATATTAAAAAAAAAAACAAACTACTATATTCATACAACAGAATACAATCCACTAGTAAAAAGCAAGTTCTCTGACACTAGTCAGAGAACTGAAATTATCTAGGATTATGTAGACATCCCTTGTTGTGAATTGGCCAGAGCTCCCTCCCTGGGGCTCGCCCATCCCTCAGGCTCCTGACACTCCCCACCCTCTGGCCAGGTACCGCCCCTGTACCTGCCCCCAGACTGGTACCTGTCCTACCTCATCAGTCCCATATAATCCCAGTGAGCTCTGGGCTCCTCCTTTTTGGCTTTTCTCTTTCTCTTTTGTCCCCTCTCCTCTTTGGATCTCTCTCTCTCTCTCTTTCTCTCTTGTCCTCTCTCTCTTTCTCTCTCCCTCCTCTCTCCCTCTCTTTGACCATTCTCTTTCCTCTTTGGACTCCTCTCTCTGGTCCCGTTGTGTCCCCCCCTCGCTGCCCCTCTTCCTCTGTTGTCTCTCTCCCTCTCCCCTCTCCCCCCTCCCTCCTCTTTCTTTCTTCTTCCATCCACTCGGAAGCAGACACTTCATGTCTCACCCCACCCCAAAAAACCTCTTGCCTGAGACCTTGTTGCACGGTATTGTGCACTTTTCTTTCATCCCTCATGGACTAAGTAAAAGAAATTTGACATTAAGAATGCCTGCCATTAACTGTATTTATATTCAGTTGGTTTTCAAACCAGCAAAACTTATCCGTGGTGATGGAGATTAGATTGTTGGTTGCCCGTAGGATAGAGATGAACTCTGAAGAGGTATAAATGTCATTCTGTGGGGATTAAAACGCTTTAGATTGAAGTAGCAGTTAGACAGATGTATACATTTGTCAAAACTTATCAACCGTGCACTTTAAATCTGTGCATATTATCGGTGTAAATTACACTTCAATAAATTTGATTTAATAAATCCCCCTCCCACTGAACAGCCTACAACAAGATTACAGCTTCCAGAGACAAGACAGATGTAAATGTGAAGGGCTGCCAAAGCAGACAGCAGCAGCTCTCCCTGCCAGCCCCTTCCCGCAGGCAAGCGGCACCCTGTGGGGGCACATCAGAAGAGGGCTGCTCTTTAAAGAAATTAAGTGACTGGCCAGTGCTTGGAGTTAGGGGACAGGGTTTCAAGGAGACTGTCTGCCAGGAGATATCTCAGCCCTCAGCCGCAAGGGAAGGAAGGAGGAAGCAGACGCTCCTGCAGGAGCACTCACAGGGTTAAGAGAGTCTGGGGTGCGCAGGGTTCTCCACCGTCCAGGAAAGAGGAATCCAAGTGTGAGTGGCAGCAAGTGCGAGCCAGAGACACAGCTCCATACCCCCTCCTGCAATAGCCCGACCGAGTTCTTGTCAGACCCCTCCATTCAAGTGAAGCTGGATCCTTGAGTTCGCCATAGAAAATAATTTTAGAGCCTGCCAGTTTGAAGCAGAGAGAGAGAGTTTATTAGAAAGGGATTGTTAGCATAGAATTAAATAAAGAGAAGTGTTTAGGGAAAGAAGGCACACCCGAGAATGTGGGTGTGGGCTTCTCAAAGCAGGGTCACACTTCCCTGTCAAATACAGGATTTTGGAGGATTCTGAAGTTAATAATTTTAGAAAAGTTGCTAAGGAATTTAAGTGAAAAAAATCACGGAGCAGCTCCTGAGGTGAAGCAAATAGGATTATAGTTGATAAAACAAACCCTAGCTCAGCATGAGAGCTGTTGGGGGCGTTAAGGTGTGTCCACTATAAACAAAGGCTAAAGTGTGAGCTTTTGAGAAAGTATCTGAGAAACGGTAAGGTTACAAAGGCTTTAGGCATGGTTCACTGTTATTTTAACCTTCTCATTTGAAAATATCTTTATATAAAAAGAAATGTTGGTGCCAAGCTGGCTTGTGGGATGCTTCAACCAGACCCTGAGGCGAGTGCTCCTTTTCCTTCCCATGCCCCATCCCGCCACAGGATCAAATGGAAGTTTCTTTAGCAAACAGTTGTTGATTCATAATTGCTATCAGTTACAGCAGTGGTTTGTGGCAAGAGAGGGACCATGTACCCTAATCAGCTTCTTGGAGAGGAAAGTCTGGATCGGGCGTCAGAGCTGGCATGGGGTTTTCATAGGTAGTTAGCATTAATCTACTTCTTCACAACCGCAGGTCCAGACATTTTCTAGTATATTCAATCCAACTTCAGCTAAGGAGCCAACACACACCTCGGGGCCCCATGGGACTTATTAAATCAGGATTCTGAAAATCAGAGTTGCTAAACCCAAATTAATTGATGCAAATTCTGTCACAGCCAGTCTTTCTAATGGAATGCAAAACACAAGCTAGATTCTCAGTTTGTTTCTGTTCCTTCTGTGAGGTCTCGGCTTGGGGAAGATGTGTCTACAGACCTTATCAAATGGGTCTCAGACCTGCTGCCTGTGAGCAAGGACTGTGAAACCACTGAACTATACCACTCTACGGGGGAAAGGAGGGGTTTATTGGGCATATGAAACTGCAGTGTAGTTAACACTCAGAATAACCAGAGGCATTTGGGGGAGTCCAGAACTGCCATGGCTACCTCTAGGGAGGCAGAATAGTAAGAAGGTGGGGAGAGCCTTGCCACTTATAAAGAGTAGGGAGGGGTAGCTTCAGGGAGGAAGGTGTGTCAGCTAGAACAGTTTGGAGTATCAATGGGGTGACTTGGATATGTGTTACAGATACGTGTTAGAAGAGAACTAGATGCCCATTTGTCTGAGGTAAACAGAGATAGGGGAAATGGCTCTTCCAGGCACACAGAAACCCTAGCCCAGATTATTGTTTTGGATATTGTCAGTGGCACTGCCATTTTGGGAGACTTGGGGTTGAGACCTAACATGCCCATTTATAGAGCTCTACCACGCCCAGTGAGCTTCAGCAGGCCTCACACACCAATGTTATAGGGAGCTTCCACTAGATTGGAGGACTGAAAACCAGTCCAGAAATGGGAATGGAATTTTTTAAAAATTATTTTTATTTATGTGCATGAATGTTTTGCCTGCATGTATGCATGTGCCTGCAGGAAGGAGGGATTAGAGTTACTGACAGCTATGACATGTGGGCACTGAGAAGCTGAATCCAGGTCCTCTGCCAGAGTAGCAAGTGCTCTTAAACACTGAGCCATCATCTCTCTAGCGAAGGAACCAGAATTTTGTCTTTAAAGAGAGACCAAATTCCCCATTTGCAGCTCGACTTGCAATAAATAGTTACCACTGGGTTCCATTTGACTACAGCTCGTATGCATTGCTCTCGATGCTTTGTGGCCTTCCCTCAGGCTTTTTTCATTCTTTGAACAACTTTTTATCCTGCACCTAATGACTTTCAAGCTCTTTCCCTACCTCCACCCCACTCCCTCCACCCTTCCCCCACCCCTGCTTGTGCAGGACACAGTGACACTTCAGTCACCCACATATTTGATTAAGAAACAGCTCCAGGAGCAAACAGCATGCTGGTCAGAGACCATGCACCAAACAATAAGCTTGAAATGACGAATTAGATTTCTATAGAAGCTGGAACAGAACTTAGCAGCTAGATGGACAGTGAGGACAGGTAGGAATTTCCTGGCCAGGAAGTTGAGGAAACACTACAATTAAAGAAAGCTATAGAGTTGGGATTGAGGGCAGCCACTGGCTGCAGACAACCTACAATACAATTTGACACGCACTCCCCAAACCCTGCCAATCACTCTAACTGGTCTTTCTGGTTGTGTGGGGCACTGTTATCCAAGTGCCCAGGCTAAGAGCCCAGAACCTCAGGGGAATATACAGTGAGGCCAGGTGGTTTGTTAAATAAAGGTTAACATCTGGGACTGGGGAGATAGCTCAGCCAGTGCTTGCCATGGATGCTTGAGGAGCTAGCTGAGCTGACACATTCCAGTTAAAAGTGAGAGGACCCGCAGAAGAAACCAAAGTGGCCAGTGGCCAGAAGAGCAGCATTCAAGGTTGATCTCTGGCCTCCACAGATACCCATACTCTTATCCAAACACTTCTAACACACATGGACACATGCACATACAACACACAACATGTACGCACACACAAATCATTTTGTGGATTCAGTGTGACTCCCTCCTCTTCTCAGCTTCATGGAATAGATTGCCTTGAACTGTGAGTCCAAATAAATTCTTCTTCCCTAAAAAATAAAAAAAAAGAAAGAAAAGAAAAAGAAAAAAGGTTAGCCTTCATGTCACCTGTCAGAATAACACACCAAAGGCCAGATGGATCTGCCTTGATGTTGAGTAGGGTTCCAGATGGAGAAGATGAGACCATACCCAGCCTTTGAGTCTACTGCTCTCCCTTGTGGTGAACTTTCTCTCAATCTCCTCATCCAGCCGCAACCTCTCCACGCCAATCTCCAGGTCTTGTTTTCCGTTTAACTACATGTTTCCTGGTAACATGTTGGCAGCAGCAACAGTGCAACACATCCAGAAACTGAGTTACTAAAAACATCCATTTCTGTCTACAACCAGGTAACTGGCATCAGATATATCTGCCCATTACATTTTTACATCGAAAACAGGTGGTGTATGACCATCATTTCTGAAAGAAGAAATAATAAGGTTGGCCCTGTAATTAATTAAGAGACAATATCTGATATAAACCATTTAAAAAAATAGGCTTTTGTTTTGGTTCACAGTTCAGCGAATACAAGAGTCTATTATCAGGGTAGGAAAGGTGTGGTGGGCAGGGGACCATGTCTGTCTGCAATAGCAGAAAGCTACTAGCTCACATCTACTGTAGCTCAGGAAGAAAACAAGTAGAATGCCTGTGTGCTTTAATGGCTCTGTCCTTTTCCCCTTCTTACCCACATCCAAAAGGTGTGCCTCATCTGCTCTCTATTTATTGATCCAAGAAACCTGGCAATCAAAGCTAACAGTAATCTATTGTTCTTCCTAGAAGCACCCCTCAGACCTCAGTGCGAAGAGAGGTGTCGTTAGTAAACAGATCAGCCTCGATGAGCTGAAAAGATAAACTGGGGTTTATGGAGACTGAGATACTCTGCAGGGTAGAGTGCCAGAGAGATAGGAGCTGTGAAGGAAAAAAAAAAGCTCTACTCTACAACCTTGCTTCTACGTCTCTTAGGGTCTCAGGCTCAATACTAAGTGGTCTATTTTTAGAGTAAAACCCCATAGGACTGGTCAAGAACTGCCACCTAAGAACGGTGAGGTGTACAATCCTCAGACTGGCTGGTAGATGTTCATTTTTAACCAGCCAGAGGGGAGAGACTATGTTAAATACCTATTGCACGCAGTAAAGACTTCAGGAAGGCCATAATATTGTAATGAGACTAACCCCTAGAATAAAAGCTATTTTAGGACCCCTAAATAGAGTTTAAGAACAAGACTAAAAGAATGAATGCGATCAGCCAATAACTTAACTGCCTGCTTAAGTCCAATTCTCTTTGAAGATAGGCATCAAAATCTAGATGCTCAGGAAGTAAAATTTTACAGGGCCCAGGCTACTGTCTGAAATAGTGTTAGGTCAAGCTGTAAAAACCAGTGCCCTGTAAGCAGGGGGGAGCACAGGAGGGAAACAGTAACTGAGACTCTGAATCGTGGACTTATTTTTGTCCCTTATCCAATCCTCCTTCTTTGAATTAGCAACTGATTTTATCTCTGTCATCCTGTCTCGATATAAAGTTACTCTGTTTATTCCCAGCTGATGTTTTAGACATCTAATTAACTAAACATTTACCGAAGCTCCTCAGATGCCTGCTGACAGTCGCTGCCTTGAAAGAGCCAAGAACCTGAGCTTGCTTGATGAGGCGAGGGGTGGCTCACCTGACACATGAGGATAATACATACCAGATAGATTCCTTCCAGAGAGTTCATTTGCCCATTTCCATTTTCAGCCCCTGTAGATTTTGTTTGTGTGTCCCCAGGCTGCACTCTCCCATTGACCTTACAGTGGTTACAAAGTGAAAGAAAGAAAGCAAGCTACATGCTAAACACTGACTCCCAAAGGACAAGCAGTAGGGAAGCAGCAAGCTTCGTCTGAATGGTGCTTTGGGTTTCTCTGTGATCCACAGGGGATTGTAACAAATTGTTTCCTTTTCTTTAGAAAGCACATTAGAAAGTGTCCCAACATTCATTGAATAGCCATGATTTTTCCTCAGCGTAAGCAGCCCAGCAGAGACTGCAGAAGACAGCAGTCACGTGGCTGGAGAATGGACCCCTCTATGACCAGGTAGGCGGAGGGTGGGAGTCTCCACTGGAACCTCTAAGTGGTAGACTGCGCGCATGTGCTGTGCTAAGCTCTATTTTAAAAAGTCCAATTCAAATGTGAGTTTTTATTTTCAATATGCAGATTCTCACTTCCAAAGCACATGAGCGGTTCATGTGCAAGCACACAAACACACATACCCTACAAACAGGTACACACTAAGCCCCCCAACACACACACACACACACACTACCTTCTCCACAACACAATACAAACATACATACAAACCACAACCCCACACATGCATGCACATACAAACACACATACATAGACAACCTACCCACCAACGCACAGTAGGCATTGCTCATCATGTGCAGCACTGTATACCAGAGTGACAAGGAATCTGGGTCACTCTCTGACCTTGCTGGCACCAAGTTGTGAGACCACACAACGGCTACAGATGCTTTCATGCTGTGTACATAGAGTTTGGTTGTCCTGTTTAGACCTCTTACTCGTATCACTGTGTGGGTGGCAGTGCTCTGGCCCAAAGTGACCCTGCGTGATCTGAGACCCTGTAAGTCTTCTACCATCTTGGAGTGTTATCCAGAGCCAGCAGCACAGGGCTGCATGCAGGCGCTAATTAGAAGGGAGCTGGAGTTGTTTACTAGATGATGAGGGGAAGCCAGTGATTTAATTCTGCCCACTTTTGTTCCCTGTGGGGTTTATGAAGGGAAGCAATGGCCACCTCATGAGTGCAAAGCATTATCCAGGCATGTGTTCTGTCATAGCTGCCACTGTTTCTGTCTCTTCTTGAACTCTGCCTAAGTCTGAGGAGCATTTGTTTTCAAGTGGCTTAAGCTTCTTTGGATGTGCCGCGAAGGCTGCTGTTCTGTCTCCTGGGGTCAATGTGAAGCACCGACTCCAGTTCTTTAGGAAGCCTAATATTTTCCCACATATGTCCGGCTTCCTCTGCGTGTTTGGTCTCTGCCAGTGTGACTCCAGGCAGGAACTCCCCCACCTCATCTGGAAGCCCATTTCCCTAAAAAGAGCATGAAGAGGAACCGAGGTCTTTCTCTTTACTACTTCTTTGTCCTTTCTTCCTTTCACTGTGAGAGAATCAAATCGGCTGGGGTTTTACACGGTGACATTTGGCATGCCACACTCTGCTCCAGGCCTCGCCGGTGTGCTCCAAGCCTGGCCACTCACCACTGAACTGTGGGGTAGACACACAATTCTGGTCCGCTAGTGTTTTGCTCCCTGTTTTGCTTTTTCCTTCTTTCCTCCCTCCTTCCTTCCCCTCCCTCTCCTTCCATCCTTCCTCCTTTGCTCTCCTCTCTCTCTCCTTCCTTTGTTCCTTTCTCCTTCCAAAACTTCCCTCTCTTTCCTTCTGTGTTTCCTTCCTTCCTCCCTCCCTCTTTTCCTCCTTTCCACCCTCCATCCTCTCACCCTTCCTTTCTTCTTTCCCTTCTTTCTTCCCCTCTCTCCTTCCTTCCTTTTACTCAGGGCATACACAATTTGGAAATATTGTTCAAGAACACTAGCATGTGCCTCTATGAGTCCTTTAGGTGTCTTTGGAAGTTCTTGGATGCAGTTTTGCTCCATAAAATAGAATTTGAGGTTCTACTTACCTGAAGAGCCAGGTGAAGAGTGTGCTGTGGCATTTTTTATTTTTATGCTGCCAGAATCCAGTATTGACCTCAACCGCACCTCAAACTTTCCATTTCCCAGCACAGCTGTTTCTTCTGTGCACATAATGGAGCTGAGATTCAAGGCAGCCAGTTGACTGCATGTAAATGACAAATATGTCCATTTAAAGTATCAACCGATAGTAGGAAAAGCACTCCATTGTCATGGAGTTTTCTGGCCCTGTCCCAGGCCCCTACAGCATTGTGTAATGGGTAGAAGACACCTCTGAGGGCATCCAAAGTCAAGAGTCTTCTGCCCAACCAGTTGGGTTGCTTCTCTTGTCAGCATCAGATGTTGGGTCCTAACATCTTTCTGCCTGCCAACAGGTGGATATGCTGCTCAGGAGAGGAAGTGTTCTAGTCTGCTTTCTGTTGCTGTGATAAACACTATAACCAAAAGCAACTTTGGGAGGAAAGTAATTTTCATTTACTCATTATATGTAGTCCACCATCGAGGAAAACCGAGGCACAAGCTTGAAGTATAAACCACGGAGAAATAATGCTTCTTAGTTTGTTTCCCTGGTTTGTTCAGCTATTTTTCTTTTCTGTTGGGTTTTTTGTTTTGTTTATGTTTGTTTGTTTTGAGACAGAGTTTCTCTGTTATAAGTCTGGCTGTCCTGGAACCTGTTCTGTAGTCCAGGCTGGCCTAGAAGTCATAGAGATCTGCCTGCCTCTGCCTCCCAACTGCTGGGATTAAAGATGTGCGCCACCACTGCCCGGCCATGTCAACCACCTTTCTTATATAGCCCAGGCCCATCTCTGTTGTAGAAGTTTATTTTTAGTTATGTATAAAATAATTGTTTTGTGCACTGTTGAGTGAGAGACTGCTTTAGCCTTGGCATTCTGTATTGTCTGCAGGTGTTGGATTTATGTGGGGAAGGTTTGATTGTTCATGATCTGCATGTACTATCAGTAGAACACCTGAGGAGGTCTGGATCAATAAAACACTTGAGTTCAGACTCTCAGGGTTGTACTGTCCAGGATGGCGCTGGTCAGGATGGTGGTTCCTTCTGCTGAAGTCTGGCAGACTTTGAAAATGCCTCCATCTCTTCCTTGCTGAGTCCACACAGTGGCTAACTACTGCACACTTGCCTCAGGATGGTACCACCAGCAGTGGCTGGGCCTTCTCACATCCACTAGCAACAAAGCAAATGCTCTACAGTCATGCCCACAGGACCATCAGATCTGGGCAGTTCCTGAGATGCCTCTAGTCTGTGTCCAGTTGACAAAAGTTACCCAGTGCAGGGCACACTGCTACAAGTCGTCTTGAGAAATGCTATACAAGAATAACTTAAAAATGGGATTTAAAGTGTGTCACCATTGCTTGTGCTGTTGATAGTGTATTAATTGGCCTTCTCCTTATATTTCTTCACATTTCCCCCTCAGATTCCACCAGAGGAAGAGTGGGTTTAAATGTACACTTATTTATTTATTTATTTATTTATTTATTTATTTATTTATTTATTTATTTATTTATTTATATAGCAGATATGTGGGGAAATTGGACAGCCATATCCCTATACTTTCTGAAATCACATAATGGGCATCAATGACAGGGAAACATCACAGCTCTGAGCCATCAGAGGAAATTGCCAGTGCAGCCCAGCTGCGTGCTCCCAGAGTCTCTAGCTGATGAAGGCAGGCCCTAGAATGCAAACCAGCATGCAGCGGCACTTAGTATTCAGCCTGCATCATCCAGACTGAAGAGCAGTGTGCTGAACTGAACGCCACGAAGTCCCACTTTACAGGTCCTAAAACGAGCTGGATGCTCTGAATGCCACTGTTAACTTGCGGGCTGAAGGTGGCATAGCAAGCAAAAAGACAGGAGGTATGCAGCCTCCTGAGTGCACCATGGGGGCAGGTTCCGGAGACTCCAGGAGAGGAGAGAGGTGAACCTGAAGACATGGATATAGCTCTGTCTCAAGGACCCAAACCTAAAAGAAATGCCTGCTTTGTTCAGCCCCACGGGATGAAAGAGCTAACTAAAGCTGACCAAAGAAAACAAAGAATCGCATCAGTTCAAACAGCTGAGAAGCCAAGGTCATAGCTGGCCTTTGGCAGAGCTGGGTCCAGAGCCCAAATGAGGCCATCTGTTCCTTCCTCACCAGTTTTCGAGCTCTGACCTCCTCACTGAAGGGTCTACTCACAGCTGATAGATCTTTTCTGCTTTTAAAGATGGTGCAGATTTTTCCAGGTTCCCATTCTGTCCTCTGATAATGAGTCTCAGCAGCTCTAATTGGTTACCTGCAGGCCACATGGTCATCCCTATCCAATCATTGAGTTCAAAGGGATACGATCTTTCTGATTGATTGGCCTGGCTAAGTCACATGCTTACCTCCTGGACAGTGGGAAAAATAATTAATTTCTCCAAGAAAAGTTGAATTTTATCAAGGTAAAAACTCTGCAGACAGCAGAGTAGTCATCACCTTAGACTTAGAGCAACCAATTGGAACAAAGAGAGTCTATGCGTGGCTGGGGGCTTGTTAATATAGCACTGAATGGTGGCTTTGTCACCTTTCCAAATGAATCCTCATGGTCTGAGGTCTCCCTGAGTGATCGGGGCTCTGTTCCTGCCAGCTGTTGTTGTCACGATGGCCATTGTTGAGCAAGCACAAGATTATCAAGGTCAAACAATTGAGTTTGTCCTCATTGTCAGTCAGATGTCTTGAGGGTCCATAATGCCTAATCTCATGCAGTGGTTGCCTTTAGTTATGATTTTTATTTTAAAATTATGTATGTATGGTATGTCTCTGTGTGGGCTTGTGTATTTACGAGTACAAGGACCCACAAAGTCCAGATGTGGGCGTAGGGTACCCTGGAGCTGGGATTGCAGGAGGGCGTGAGCCATTTGATATGGGTGCTGGGAAGCGAACTCTGCCAGGGCAGTGAGCACTCTTACCACCGACCCCCTCTCCAGCCCTGCCTTTAATTATTTTTGACAGCTTGTAAATTTTTGTGTTTTCTTCACAGGCTATTAACAGTGAAGTCCCTGTTATGGCTTCCAGTGTGAACTTGAAAAGTTGAAGGCATTTCAAGTTGCAGGTTTTAGTAGAAGTTTCAAGGGTCCATCATTTCCAAATTTGTTGATTCTAATGATGCTTTTTCCAGTGTCTTAATGTTGAACAACTAGGAGAGGCCATTCTGAAAGTCATAGGTAACAAACGGAAGCTTTTTAAATAGTGGATTCACTGAAGAGGTCATAGCATGGGGGTGGCTTCCCGCTGGAGTCTCTGAGTTAGTCTGACTGACTCCCAGCAGTTCTTCCTCTGAGCAGTTCTCAGGAGGCAAGACCCCACTATGTGGTAATCTCAAATGACAGAAGAATGGGAATAGTGTTCACAAATCAAGGGATCTGGTGACCAGTGTCAAGTGGGAAAGACCAGCCCTGTCCGTTACTTCTCAAATGTCTGGCTATGTCGTGGAATCTCTTGGAACAAGTACTCTGGCAGCAATGAGCATGGAGTAGAGGAGATATCACCGAAGGCTCTGGTCCCCCGGTGTCATCTCCTGTCTTTCACTCTCACTGTTGTGGGAGTGTATTCCAGAGAGATTCCTGCAACATTTCTGGAGGCCCTAATGAGATCTCCTGCACCATACCCCATGGTAGAGAGGGGCTACTGCTCTCAGGCCTCTCAGCCCACCAAAGGTCCCTGGAACTGGAAAGCATGCACCCCCAACAGAACTTCAGGGTCCCTTTCCAATGGACAAGGGGACTGTGAAACCCAGCCTGGATATCTCTGAATGGAAGATAATGAGACTAGGCTGGATGTCCAGACCAGGTAAAAACCGCAAAGGGAGATAGGCAGGAAGAGACAGCAAAGGCTTGGTCATCCTGCAGGAAATTGCATCCAAAGCCTTGAAGGGATACCCAGGTGGCCCTGGTCTCCAAGGAAAAGGTCTAGATGAGATACTAAGGCAGATTATTGTCAGGAGAAATAGACAGGCTAGGGATTTAAAACAGGAGTTTTATAACTTCTGAATGGATGGTGAGTGTGTGTGTGAGTGATTGTAATGCTCCCACAGCCCTGTGGCTATTGGATCTGATTGGACCCCATCCTGTAGTTCTGCTGAGGTCCTTTCACACAAACAGACTCTCACCTCCTGTAGTAGGAGGTGAGCAAGCACAGGTTTATACATGTGGCCCTAAGCTGAGACCTCCTAAATTGCCATGTGGTAGCTGGCCGGGCAGGCACCTACTTGAGGAAGAAGCTAGTTTCTAACCTACCCTATGTACCACACAGGGTTAGAGACATCTAACTCCCCAGGATCCTGGTTAGGGAACTTTTCTCATCATGGGGTTTGCACAGTCCTGATGTGAGACTCACACAGTTCTACAAAGACTGTTAAGCCTGAAGACACCAAGGAAGAACCCCCCCATTAGCTTAGTTTCCCTGGAGGATGAAATCTTGCCCATGATGCTGCCTCCCTATTGGCTCCAGTTGCCAGCTCCACACGGTACCAAGGCAGTCACAACACCAACCCATCCCATCCTTCCTACCGTCGCTGAAGGAAATGCCTCCCCTCATCCAGGAAGATGATGGCTATGTTACTGGGTCCTTAATCTGGCCACACACTTGGCTGAAGAGGAGGGAGAGTCCTCCCATGATTGCGGAGAAATGATAAAAGAGATTTTCTCTTCACAGCCAGATTTAAAGGTCAAGCTGCTCCCCAATATGGATGTGGAATTCTTTTATCAGTCCTGATGACCTGAGATGGAGCCCTAGGACCCACATGGTGAAAGGAAAGTACAGACTCCTCTGATTTCCACATACGTGTGGAATAAAAAATAACATGAGAACATGAAGTCAAGAAATCAGTTCAAGAGACCAGAGTCCCAGGCTTCCGTACTCATTGCCTCCTACAAATCCTGCAGCCGCCCTGTGAGTGAGGGGGACAGACGGCATCTGCTCAGTGGGACATCGCTATCTCGGGCTCCGACCCAGTGCTACCTCAATGCGTTGGAAGCACTGAAGGTGAGCCCTAAAACCTGCCTATGCTGAGAGCAGTTTCCATTCCTCCTTCCCACGGTTGCACACAGCTTAGGCTTAAACTCCAGGCCTATGTAATGTCATTGATGTCATTGCCTCTCATTTCTCCCAGGTCTTCTAGCGGAAGGAAGCCAAAGGCTTATGAATGCGTCTATGCAAGTCAAAGACTGATGAGATATCGGTCTCCCTTGAATTCTTTTTAGAGTGAGATGAGCCATTTATAAAAATTGTATATGGTGTGTGGGTATGGGTGGGCATGCACATCCCTGCATGCACCTGTGTAGCCCGGAGGTTGATGCCTGGTGTCTTTCTCAATTGTTCTACACCTTAATTTTTATATAAGGTTTCCCAGCTGAACCTGTGGCTTGCTGTTTCAGCCGGACCTGCTGGCCATGCCGTCTCTGCCTGTTTCCCAGTTCTAGGGTTACATATGTATGTACAGTGCTGTACCTGGCTTTCACGTGGGCGCTTGGGATACGAACTCAGGCCTTCATGTTTATGCAGCAAGCAGTTTACCTTCCAAACCACCCCTTACCCATGAGCTAGCATTTGTATTTCTGTATCTTATCTGCTCTTCTTCCTCCTTTGTCTACCTCTTAGTCACTCATTTCTTGGGGTGAAGTGCAGTCTCTACTTGAGGACTGCCGTAGCTCATCTGTCAACTTGGATTGAGAGTCACCGCGGAAGCTCACCTACAGGGGTGTGTCACTGAGGGCGTTTCTAGAAAGACCGATCTGAAAAGGGAAGCCACATCCTGAGGTAGACACACGACGCCATCCCCGCGCTGTGGTCCTGGACTGTAAGAAAAAGGTCGTGGACAGGAAGAGTGAGCAGAGCACCGGCATTCACCCCTGTCTGCTCCCTGACTAGCGCAGCGTGCTCCACTGCTTCACGGTCCCGCCTCTGCGACCTCCCTGCGCTGACGGACTTCAGCATGTGAGCCAAAGCAAACGCTTCAGTCCGTGAGCCACATTGGTCAGGCATTTTATCACGGTGAATGAGAAGTCATCGATATGAGGCCTTTGTGACCGTAACAAAAATGGTGGGGTGAGCTAACTCCACAACGTAAGACCTGGTTATGGGTTGGCCTTCTGTGGGATACCCGGATCTCCCTCTTTAAAGTGTTAAACTGCTGTATTGTTAATTAAAGTTCAAAACATGGCTTTTACTCAGCTTTGGTCACCAGGTTGCTTTCACACACCAAAGACACTAAAGCCCTAGGAGATACTGGCGTCTATGCGATTTTCAAAAGAGAACTTCAGAAACCATCTAACTTGCCAGGTTGTTCTGTTTTCTTTGAACCCAGTAAATTTTGACCCCACCTGAATTCCACTGACCTGGCAAGGGCTCCAGGCTCACTGACTTGGAGTTTTGTCTGCACCTTCAATGAAGGGCAGACTCTAGGGTCATGTGCAGAGTGGAACATTTGGAAAACCCGGTGCTTTCATTCTTTGGCATTTTACTCATTACCAGCGAGGATGAGCTTTAATTGTCAACTTGATACAACCCAGAGTGCAGCCATCTGTATCTGTCACCAGTGTCCCTCAGTGTTCAAACCAGAGCTGATTTTGAAATCGGCTGCTTTGGTCCTTTCTGTTTCACTAGCAAACCTACTGTGATGGCTACCGTCGACTGCCAATTTGACATAATCTAGAATCACCTGAGGAAGAGGCTCTCAATGAGAAATTGCCTAGAGTGTTTTGACCTGTGTAGGGAATTATCTTCATTATGTCAGTTGAGGTGGGAAGATACGCCCACTGTGGGTGGCACCATTACCTAGGCTAAGACTAAACTGTGTAAGAGTGGGTGAAGGGAGCTGAGCACTGCTGTATATGCATTAAGCTAATGCCCTCTGTTCTTGACTGTGGATATAATATGTCTAGCTGCTCCACATTTCAGCTGCCTTGAGTTCGGCATGTAGCGATGGACTGTAATCTGGAATTGTGAGCCAAATAAATCCTTTCTCTCTTAAGTTGTGTTTGTCAGGCTATTTTATCATTTTATCACAGCAACAGGAAAGGAAACTAAGACATTCAGCAGCATCCCTTCCCTGACCTCAGGACTCCTGCTGGCCACACCCCTACCCAGCTAGAGCTAAACAGCTCAGAACCTGGGGTGGGAGAGAGAGGAGGACAGCAAAGCTTCACCTGTCAGAACTCTGATCCTCCTTCAGAAGCAAGTGGAACTCAAAAAAAATCCCAATAAATATTCCTGCCCTCCACGGATCCACTAATGAGTGTTCAGCATTATTTCCCCATCTTTAAGCTAACCAAGGAATAAAAGGCACGACTGTAAAAAATAGTTACAAAGATTTCAAAGGCTTTTTTTTTTCCTGAAACGACAGAGTTGAGCAGTTCCTCCCTTCTGTCCCTGGATAATGAAATTGCATCCGTACACTTCAAGGGATGTTTCTCTCTCCCAAGGGCTCTTTGTTCCACAAAAGAGCTGGGTATTCAGTGTTAGGGAGCCTGATGGAGTTCCAGGGCAGCCTGCCAAACTCAACCCAGCAGGATGACACAACGGGAAGACAGAGACACACCCACAGAGACACTGAGAGAGGGATAGCCACTTATAGGAAGAGGTAAATGAGCATAGAAGTCACAGACACACAGAAATACACAGAGTATCAAATGAAAAAAAAATACCAAGCAAACAAATGAGGCTGGAAACAGGAAGAAAGCAGCCGGGTCAAATCTTCAATCTCACGTTCTGTCTGTCATGCTGCAAACTTAGCTAATTTTGAGTTAAAACAGTTGCAGCATCATTTGGACCCTGGAGGAGAGACAGTTTCACTTGCAGACCTATTTTAGGCAGTTAGACACTCAAAGAAGTGTATTTTTGATCTGCAGCCCCCTTAATCTCCTGGCACATCTTCATGGGCACTTGCTGGGCTGAATTTGGTCCCTCACTGCCCCTCCTCCAGTGTTGCTTAACATCTAGATGGCTTCTCCTTTACTTAGTCCTCTGGAAAATGTCCCTGATTGTGTAGGCTGGTTTGTTGTTGTGGTGTGTGTGTGTGTGTGTGTGTGTGTGTGTGTAAAACAACAATAATTATAGGAGAGAAGGTCATGAATTTGAGGAGGGGGATGGGAGGAGTAGAAGGGGGAGGGGGAGGAATAGGTGGAAATGATGTAAATGCAGTACTCACGTATGGAATTCTTAAAAATTAAAAAGAAAAGTTACACATCATTTCTAGGGTAGGAAAACTGAAGAGGGGACCACAGCAGAACAGAGACTGAGGTCGTGTCTTTGGAAGGTAGAACTTCTTGTCTCTGCTCTGACAGAGGCCAGGCACAGAGGTTCTGATGAGGTATACGCTTTCTGCTTCAGAATTCCCTTGGAAATGAGTGACTCCAGGTAGAAAGCTGTGACGGTTTGAATAAAAATGACCTCAGTAGGTTCATATATTCAGATGCTTGGCCCCCAGTGGGTGGAACTATTTGGAAGGACTAGGAGGTGTGGCCTTGCTGGAGGAGGCGTGGCCTTGCTGGAGGAGGCGTGTTACTGGAGGGGGTAAGCTTTGAAGTTTCAAAAGACCACACTGTTTCCATCTATCTCTCTGCCTCCTACCTGTGGAGAAGGATGAAAGCTCTCAGCTATTGGTCCAGCAACATACCTGCCTGTCTGCCGCCATGTGCTCCTCCACGGTGGTCATGAACTCACACACTGAAATGCTAAGTCACCAAATCAAACACTTTCATTTATAAGTTGCTTTGGTCATGGGGCTTGGTCACAGCCATAGAAAAGAGCTGAGACTGAAGTAGAATGAACAGGTCAGGTCACGACTCTATGTAGCAGTTAAATGTGCGGCTTCCGAGGAGGAGAGACTGTTGGATTCAAATCTGTGTCCTCAACTCCGATGCCGTGTATGACAGTCAGGTTTCTGAACATTTCTGTGCTTCCTTCCCCTCCTCTGTACACTAGAGATAACAATAGCACTGTTCTCCCATCTCCGATCTGACAGGCAACTCTGGAAGGCTCTTGAGGTAACCTGGACATGGAAGAGCTGCCAGTGTTTGGCAGCTGCTGCCATGGTCATTTCTCCTTCAGCTTAGAAACCTTCAAGAGCAGCCACCCCCACTGGAGAGTGAACTCTGATGCTCCTGGGAATCCTAAGCCTCCTTCCTTCCCAGAGGATGGCAGTTTACTGAAAGGAGCTGGGTGCCTGTGGACAGAGCATGTATTCAGCACCTCAGGGTTTCTGCCAGTGTGGACTGTGTCAGTCTGGTGAACTTTCCAGACTATAGCAAGATGCAAGGCTGTGGTGGACAGAAGCAGTCACCAGAGTTCAACCTCACTTCCTCTCTTATCATCTCTTGGACACCAATTTTTCCTAGTTGTTGCTTGTGTTGTCGGACTCTGGATGATTCACAGGACTGGAGCAGAAACAGAGCAACCTCCCCAGAAAAGCAGGGAATGAAGCAGGAGAGGTCTCTGAGGGTCCCTGGAATTAGAGGAGTGGGCTCATTTTCTCTAGCATGCTGCCTATGTTAAGACAGCCCAACTCTGTTCCAACATCCACAACCAAAGTTGCTTGACCTGAGCCAGACCCCTGACTTCTTTGAAAACTCAGGATATTTGGCCACATCGGGCTTGACTTCTTGTCTAATGAAGTCAACCTGGTGCTCTCCTGCTTAAGCACCACTGGTGTGTGCTCAACAGTATTTCAATCCCCATGGCTCTCGATATCCCTGGCCCACCTTGTTCACTGTGGTCTTCCCCTAGTCTCATGATGCCTGATCTGTGACTGCAGGTTACCCAGTGAAGGAGGAAGGTTCCCAGGGTGAGCCCTGACTCACAACCTGAACCCCTCTGGCCAGAGACTGAACTAGTCCAGCCACCCCTCAAATTCAGAAGAGACCAGGGCCTGAGGCACAAGTGTCCCTCTCCACAGCCACCTTCTTTGTGCATCATGATGCTACAGTTCCTTCATGTTAATAGAGTGTGAAATTAAACATATGGATCTACAAAAACGCCTGCCTTTTGTGAGCTGGCTTACACCGTTAATCACCGCTCCTAAGGATCTGGCTGCATGCTTCATGCTATTACGTCCTTTGCAATTTTAATTACATTCTAATCAAAGCTTTTACATGGCCTATTTTAGGGCTTTCAGTTTAATTATCAGCATTAACAATATTCTGTTGTTGCTTTACAGAGCCCTTCTGGCCATTTATCTTTAAATGTTAGGTATTTATATAAATGGACACCTCATGGTCCAGAATTTTAAGTGGCCATCCCGACAGATAATTCTCTCTCTCTTTCTGATTGCCATTGCAGAACCAGGTTAAAGCCAGAATCAAATAAGCTCAAGGACTCAGTTTTCCAACAGTAATGCTTTTTCTTGCATTTTTATTCTTGCCTTTGGTTTTGAAAATGCTATAATTTTTAAATTTATTAATCCAGATGCTAATTTTTAAGTTTCGTGTGAATTTTATCCCTGGATCTAAAACTGTGTTTTATGAACTATGATGATTTCATTTTTATGTCTCTCATATTCATTTTCCTTTTAAAAACACATTATTCACTGTGAGCATGTGTGCGCATGCACAAGTGTGTGTCTATGCATGTACATGTTGGGTGTGTGCGTGTGTGTGAATCCCATGAAGCATACGTGGACAGCAGAGGACAACTTGTGGGAGCTGGTTCTCTCCTTCAACCAAATACGTTCTGGGGACCAAAGTATGTTGTCAGGCTTGACAGTAAACGCCTGTATCCACCAGCTATCTCCCTGGCCCTCACGTTCACTCTCAAGGTTGCTTGTGAATGTAGCTGTTGTAATTTTTTATAATTCTAAACTTGGAACTGGGTTGGACATTTATTTAGGCCTTTCCCTGCTGCACCCACCCATGGGGCAATTATGTGACTCTGTGCTGAAACCACAGCTGAAGAGAACAACAGCTGGAGAGGACCACACTGGGAGTCGGGGAACAGGTGGTGCATGAGCTCCACCGAGAAGCTTATAAATGTTATGGTGATGACTCTACCTGGTCTGCTCATCCTAGAGATGCTTAGCTGATGATTTAGACAGACACATCTCTCAGAGTGCAATCTGTTGCATTAACTGCCAGAACATGACATTCTTTAGACATCAGAGATGTATCGCCCCGCACAGCGTCCACGCTTAGCAATCTGGAGACCCGGAGGGGAGTGAAGGGAATACTCTCTGCTTTGAAAAGAACAAGCTGGGAGCTGTACTCAGTCTGAAAAAGATGAATGCTAACTGGCTGCATCCAACATCGTAGAGCGCCCAGCCGCGGCAGGTAGCTCCCTTCCCTTTTCCTGCTCCTTCTCTCAGGGCCTGCCATGCTGATGCTTTCTTCTGGTCTGTGACTGGACTATGCTGCAATCAAAGCCCCTTTAGAAGAGAGCTGTGCAACGTGTCTCCAGAGGAAGACACCTCAGGCCTGCTCTTACCTCATTGCTTTCTCAGCCAGTCCCCCAAGAGAAGCCACAGAACTGACTGCCTCACCTGTGAGATGGCTCATCAGTCCCCTGTGAATTCTTTGCAAGGGTGGAATTACATCCAGAACTGGCTCCCCAACCTCGACGGCGAGGTGGTAGGAATCCTTAGCCCAGGCCCTGGGAGGCAACCTCCCACACAGGCAACCCTTGTTCCCAAGCCTAAAATGATCCGGGGCAGAGCTTGCTTTGGGCCTCACTGTGAAACCCATCATGGTGCCTAATGATTTCTGTTGCACGGATAGCCAACACCGAGCCTTCTGGGTGGGAGACTTTATTATATTTTACATCATGAACACAGAGGAGGGTGGGTGCTACAGCAAACACCTCGGGTAAAGGAATACTGGATGAGCAAGCACGCCCACCCCACCCTTGCATCCTCCTTCCTGGTGCGTGGGTCTCTCAGAGACTGGTCCTGGTGTCCCACAGACTTGAAAATGTTGAAGGGAGACATGGAGAGTGGCAAGAACACCATCCACAGAACGGAAGTTGAGGGGACTCGAGAGTAACTGATGAGAATCACATGGCAGAAAATCCTTGCCGCTGCACTATGACATCAGGGTAGAATGAGCCAGGGGCTCAGCGTCCATCCTCCCTAGACACCCGTCATACGGGGCCCTCGGTGATCCCCTCCAGAGGCAAGCTGGCTGCACTGTCTGCTGTAGGCCTCTCCTCCTTCTTCAGTGAAGTGGGCACTCGGAGACTGACATATGGTTTGTGGCACGCTGTGTTGGCCAGAGGAGGATAATGCTGTCTGTAGCAAATGTAGGCAAAAATGAGGCCAATCACTCCTCCAACAAAAGAATCTAGGCAGGAGAAAGGAAGTGGGAAAAATGGTTATTCTCCCTTCATGTGGCCAGCCCAGATTTCCAGAAAGTTCTTTTCCCAATTGCCCTACAGGCTGGATTGTTTTCAGTCTCTCTACCCCAACTCCCACCCCACTCCCTTAAAGGATCAAAGGAAAGAAAGCATGCCGGAGGTGTGGATCATGGTGGTCTCTGAAAAACCACCATCCTTTCTAACACTTATATGCTGAAAACCAAGGACTCAGACCCGGTGAGATGGTTCAGTAGGTAAATGCTTGTTTTGCGAGCCTGATGACCTGAGTTCTATCCCCAGAACCTACATAAAGGTGGACAGAGAGAAGAGACTCCACAAACCATCCTCTGACCTACCTGTGCGCGTGTGCGCGCACGCGCGCGCACACACACACACACATTGCATGAGCTCAGACTGGTATTCTAAAATTTTCAGAGTAACTCCAAACTCTGTAAGAAGTGTCCTAGCCATCTCTCTCACATCTGAACTCCCTCAGGGGCTGACATTTATTTTTCCTAGGCAAGTCTTACTGGAGTCTTTCAGTCTTGCTGGTGAGCCACAAAACCCCAGCAGGTGTTCTGCTCTCAGCCTCACAGTAAGTGGTTTCTCAGGGATGAAATAAACCCTCAGAGGCACCTGATGAATAAAACCTTTAACTCCTTGATACTTAGCAAACTCTTTAGAATTCTGTGAAAAGGAGCTGGATCCCTCCAATAAGCTGTAGGTATCATTGAGGTAGGGGGACGGTGGTGATGGGGGGCAGATGAAGCAGGACTACTCACCTGTAGGCAAAGACAGGCCCCTTTACCAAACAGGGCATTCAGTTGCTCAGCAGAGATGTCACAAAGAAGGCCCACCCATCAGCCCTCAGTGTGTGGGGGGTACATGCCCAAACTGTCTCTATAGACAATTTCTGCCCAAACACCCTTACACAGTGAAGACCTCCCACAGTAAAAGAAAACTGGAACTCATATCACAGTCACTGGCATGCTCAGTTGCCATTCTCTAGGGGTTCCACTTATACACTGTGCAAACTTCCTAGAGGCAGATGGAAGCACCTCCGTTTCCCTCAACATTCCAATTTCACTCCATTGCTGTGACAAATACCATGATCAAAAGCAACTCAGGGGAGAACAAGGTTTACTTCAGCACACAGTTTCAGTCTAACATCAAAGGAAGCCAGGGGAGGAAGTTAAAGCAGAAACCACAGAGGAACATTGCTTGGTGGCTCATTCAAAGACCTATGTTTGGCTAGCTTTCTTATATAATCCAGGATCACCTGTCTAGGGAATGGTGTCACCTAGAGTGGGCTTGGCCCTTCTATATTAATTAATGATCAAGCTATTCCCCACATGCACATGAATACAGGTCAATCTGATCTAAGAAAGCCTTCAGTTTAGACTCCCTTTTCAGATGTCTCTAGGCCGTATCAGGCTGACAGATAAAGCTGAGGGCATGGAGGTTTGAAACACTGTTACCCTGAGCCTGTAGCTACACTGGTCCAAAGGCTGTGTAAACCCTGACAGGTTCATTCCAAGCTTGATAACCATGTGACTTTCTGAAGTCCCAGCTTTCAAAATGCAACAGGCCTGTGGGAGAAAGGTTGTGTTCACCCAAGGAATAACTGTTCCCACAATTTCTAGGAAGCCAGACCCTGTGCAGCCACCTCAGCTAAAGTCAAGCGAATTGCCTTTTGCTTCTGGTGAGGCCATATTGAGTTGTTGTCAAAGCCTTGTGTCATTCCAGGAAATGAACCTCCCGGAGTATAGCTGTGTGTGTGATGCCAGTCACTGTTGGTCTTGCTATAAGTATCTAGGCTCTATCTTGATCTATTAGAATAATTTTTTAAATTTCCATTTTAAATTCATTCACTGCACGAATATGTACACGTGTGCATGTGCACACGTTGCGTGCCACAGTTACTGTGGTCAGAGGACAACGTTCAGGAGTAGCTTCTCTCCTTCCACTATGTGGTATCTGAGGAACAAACGCAGGCCATCAGGATTGGTAGCAAGTACCTTAACCTACTGGGCAATCTCCCTGGCCCTATCAGAATTTTTAAGGATGGGCACAGAATTTTGTAAGTCATTATCCTCCACAGAACCAATCGCTGCCATTTTCAACATTTCCAGTAGCTAACTGGAAAACACAATCTTCTCTAACAAATATTTTTAAGTTCCTCCAAATAAATCCAGCAATTTACTACAAGTATTCTTACTGATCTACAATAATAAAATAGAAAAGAAAAGCAAGTATAAATAAGACTGCTTGTATTCTAGACATTTCCATGACAGAATATGGATGTCAAGGGCATGTAGCCCGCTGCTCAGGCACTGCTCTGATGACTAAAGTCATCAGAAAAACAAGTGGTGTTGTGTCTGAACACAACAGCCAGTGATGCTCCTTCAAGTGCTAGTAGATAGAAATGCTCTCCTCTTCAGTGGGACTGCCATTGCTCCTAAGAACCAAGAAGGCCCTGTGTCAATCAAAGCTGCTCACGTGACTCCACCATCTACTCCAGCCATGTCCCCTTCACTTACAATATTTCTACCTGCTTCTTTCTTGGTTGCTTACACGTAGTTGCCATCCTGGGCCCAGAAGAGGATCCTTCTCACTCCCTCTTCTGTTCAATCTCTTTTCATATTTCAACACTTAACTCATTATCCTTGTACAATGCAGTATCCTTGTACACACCCTAGCAACCCCTTCCCACTCCTGTGCAATTCTAGTGGTGAATAAGGGCAAATTTTGCAACTATGGATAGTTAACACTAGACTCTGAACTCTTCAGGGACAGGGGCTGTGTGTCTTGTTGGCTGCTGACTTAATTCTGCTTATAGCAGAGTTAAGATTGTTGAGGGAGGTGAATGAACAGTAAGTCAAGAGTTAGATTTGACTGTTCTGCATATCCTTAAGTGAGCCCCTTGCCCCTTGTGGTCCTCTGTCACCCACTGGTTATATCTGAGTACATAGCTATGTGCTCAAGCACACAGCTATGAAGAGGCCTTCCCGTATAAGACTTCCAGAAATGTGACTCCCGTGCTGGCCTCCCGAGTGTGGAAGAATCACTTAAACACAAGTGATTCTAAGTGGACACAGTGAGATGGTTACTGCTTCAGATCTAAACAACAGATGGACAGAGTAGGGCTTCCTGTGGTCTGCATGAAAGCTGGGAACACATCCGAGTATCTGCTTGGCCCTGGTGAAGAGCCATCAAGATGGGAAGTGGTGGTCTACGCGATGGTAGTGAAATGAGGAGGCATAAGTAGCCCATCCCCATCCATCCCCAGGGTCCTGGGACATGGTAACACCCCTCACCTACTCTCCCCCTGACCCAAGGATGCCCTAGTGGTAGAATCTCTAAGACACTGCAGCTCCTGCCGGAGAAAGTCACTTCACCTTCCCGAGCCTCGGCTTCCTTATGTCTCAGATGGCGATGAGGTCTCAGAATTCTTCTCATTGACCATGACAATATTTTCATGCTACTGTTACTAAAGTTGATGCCCAGGCATGTCACAATAGGACCCAAGCAGGTACCTCATCCCATTCCTCTCACATCTTACTCCAGTTCTTCTGGAAGTTTCTTGATTCTTCTCCATCTTTCTTCCCATACAGCAAGCCAACAGTCCAGAGCTGTAACCTCAGGGACATGGCCATGTTTTTATAGAATTTTATTCTATTTTTAAATGCAGTATTCTTTTAAACAAAAGATTAATTGATGGTGTGTGTGTGCATGAGAGACAGAGACAGACAGATGGACAGACAGAGACAGAGAAAGTTAGAGGAAAACTTGCAGGAGTCTCTCCTTCCACCGTGCGTGTCAGACTTGGCATCAGGTGCCTTTTCCCGCGAGCATCTCACAGCCCTTTGTAGCATTTTAAATAAACTTAGAAAATGTGTCACCGAAGAACCTGCGGGCGTCAGGCCCCGGTTAGCATCACAGAATGAGGCAGCAACTCAAATGAAGAGTCATGTAATCTATGAATACCAGTCCATAAAACACATTACAACCTTTTCTAGTTCAAGGTCTTCAAGCTGTACTTTTATATCGTTTTTATTATCTTGTCCAAACCCAGGAAACAGTCCCACAGGGTGTTATTTTTATGAGCATCTAAAATAAACCACAAAACCTGCATTTGAGCCATTGACTATCAAACAGACCAAAGAGCTAAGTCTACAAATGACACTGTCTGCTTCTCTGTGGCTCAGCATTCCATGAGGAGGGTCATTGACTGAAGACATCTAACAAGTCCAGGCATATGCTTCCTGGGCTCATGCAGGGAAATGGTGATGTCAGCCCAAGCTATTTCCCATTTGATGGAACAAAGTGGCAAGCCAGGAGGGGTGGGAAGTGACAGGAGCAAGGCAGAGTCTTAGCCAAGCCACCATTAAGCAGTGTGTTTATTGCCAAGGTGTAAATAAAGACAGCTTCCTTTATGAGGGAGCATCTCATCAAGGGCTCAGTGGGCTACTGCTGATTTAATTAACTCACACTCACACCCTGTTGACAGATGACAGGCAAAGGCCAGGCAGGCCTTCATTGAGAGAAAAAGCCACTTAGAACTGACTTCACCCCAAGTATGGCAGCATGCTCCCTAAAGACTCAAAAACGAAAGGAATGGATCTCCGTGTTGTCGGCATACACGTGCTGCTGTCTCCTTACTTAGTATTGGTGTCAAGTTCTCAACACACGTGTTCATTGTATGTGTATCAGGTGTTAGGCACTGGAGTCAGACTTCAGACACTGGACTGCATGAAACAAAGGAGACCCTGCTTCCCAGAGTTTACAGCCCCGAGGGTCAAGAACACACAAGTAATGATGGCTTAGCAGTGAGTTGCAGCTATGATAAGCATGGTGAATGAGAAGTGTGGGGGTCTGAGAGCTGGCCCAGCAGAGTGTCCTGGCTAACACGAAGCACAGAATTATGTTGAGCATGGGATCCAAAGGCAGAGACCTAAGAATGAGAAAGCATTACGCAGAGGAGGAAGAGGCAAGGAGAGCACCTGCAGTTTTCTAGGAAGAAAGTACATGAAGCTGCCAAAAAAGGAAGAAAGGGGCTTGTCAGACTGAGAAACTGATGGCAGGACCATCTAATGAAGGGGTTATAGGATATCAGGTCACCCATCTGATTGGAATGAAGAGCGTTTTTTCACATTCCTCCACAGCTCTGATGAGCTCTCATCATGGACTAGAGTCCCACTTCCCCTCTGGAGAACAATCTGTGCATCTCACAGCCTCATACCTTCCATCCTGCGTGGGACCTAATTTCCAAGTCTGTCTACCTACTAGATGGCACCTAGGATCCCAGACAGCTTGCTCGTGTCCATTGCCTCAAAACCCAGTAGTTTCTATTCTGTAGATGTTTGGCAAACAGATACACTGAACAACATCTACAAGATACACTAGACTGTCAGCACCACCAACCACAAAAACCCACCATGTATTCTGTGGTGCTGGAAACAGACAAACCCACAGACAGAAAGTCAATCCATGTTGCCAGGAGCAGGACAGGGTGACTGCTAGTAGGTTAATGATGGCTGTACTATTCTGAATACACAGATAGAATGTACTGTGTACTTCAAAGGGGAGGGCTTTGCAGTGCCAAATTAGAGCTCAGTGAAGCCTTTCTTTATAAAAACAGAGGGAGGGAACCAACACCAGATGTTTTCCAATGGGACTAGAAACTGTGACTTTGAATCCAATAATTCAAGAACTGAATCTTTGCCTTTAAGATAGGCGGAAACTCATACTCATCAAGTCAAAGGACAGGAAATGACCTCACCAAGTCTTCCATAACCAATATGCCAAGCTATGTTTACCTACTCTGACAAAACAATAACATGCACAATGATTTCCTAATGTGTGCTAGTCCCTAGGAAGAGTACATCCATTCCTGTTACCATGGCAACATCCAACATCATTGAGTTCACTTGACTTAGGATCTCAAGTGCCTTGGGCTTCATGATCCAAGACTCTCTGGCAAAATTAAACTCTAGAAAACTCAACAATTGCATCTGATCTTTTATTTTTTTATTTTTGGTTTCTTTTTATTCTTTTCAGTGATTCTCTGACTAGTGAGATTCCTGCTTCTGTGACCATGTTTCCAGAAAAGGATTTATATAACACAAACCTACCCAGTACACTGTAGGCTGGAGGCATGGAAGCCATGCTGTCTTACTGAGCCCACAGGCACAACGAGGTATGACTGAATGAATATTTAAAATGTAAATTTAATTTTTTTACTTTAAAAAGACAATAACTTATAGAAAATGTGGCTTATTATATTCAAATTAGTTGGCTAAGCTCAGAGTATCAGCATCACCTGCCATATCCCAGAAATACCTGATTCTGACCCTAAGGCTCTAGTCAAGCCAAGGAAGTGATGGAAGACAGTCAAGAAGGCCACTGTGAAGTCACACAAAGGTGCTGGGAGCCCTGAAAGCTGGCAGTATCTGAGAGGAAACTGCTTCCCGTACAGACACCGTCAGCTACTCAGCTATTGCTTGGAATGTTGTCATACAAGACGAAGCAAGCTAAATGATGTCCCGGCAACCTAATCTAATGTATAAAGCCCTCTCTCTGCCGGGGGTGGGGTAGTGAAAGGGGAGCACTGTGGAGTGCTCAATTCTACTGAAGCTCACAACTACTGGACCCAACAGCAAGTTTCCTATCTTGTCTATACTCCTAGGCACTTCCTGTTTGTCTCTTTCTTTCTCTGCTAGTATGTTAGGATGAACCTTATCTCTCACACACAATTGGGACATTTTATTTTCAGCCTCTAGGCAACCTCCCCCAGTGCTCTAATACAGCTTGGCTGAGAACACTACTACTAGTGCAAAGAATAAATGTGACCAGTAAGACAGGAGCATGCTTTAAGCCATGGACATGTTTGTAATCCAGTACTCAGGAAGTTGAGGCTTCAGGATCTTGAGTTTGAAGCCACCCTGCATTACAAGAGGAGTTCTAGGCCAGTTTAAGCTCATAGTGAGTCTGGCTCAAAAAAAAAAAAGGAAAACAGGAAACAAAGGAACAATTTAGTCAAAATCATTCACTTATTTAGCACATATATATTGAGCCTTTTAAAATTCCTGTTAAATTCCCAATCCCTTACAACGCAATGAGACATTATTGGGAAGCTGGACCTCCAGGCTCTGTGTTCACAATGTAACCAGAGATAACCTTCCACTTAGGATCTTCCTGCCATCGCTTCCTGAACATTGGAATTACAGGTGTGCACCACCCCTCCTGGTTTTTTATGAAGGAGATAGAATCCAGGGCTTCGTGTATGATAGGTAATCAGTCTACCAACTAGCTACGTCTGCAGTCTGAAATGGGTTCTTTCTAGAAGTAACTGATGAGATCTTCAGTATGACTGGTAACTGTATAAAGAGGGGGCAGTTAGGGCAGACATAGGCAGGGTTGATATGAAGATATACAGGGAAATTGCCATGGGGGACAGAGGCAAAGCCTAGAACTTTACTGTCATAAGCCAAAGAACATCATGGGTATGAGAAGCTGGGAGAGGTGAGGAAGAGTTCTGCAGGTTTCCAGGAGATCTGTCCTAATGGTCCCTTGTCCAGCCTCCAGAATAGTAAGACAATATATTGCTGTCATTCTAAACATTTAGACTATTAGACATTTGTTCCAGCAACTCTAGGAAACTCCAGCAGTGGATAGCATGCCTCATGCCAAACATCCCTACCTATGTTGGAGGGGTCAGCCAGTGACACAAATTTGTCTTCATGTAACTGTTACAGAAATGGTTTATCCACAGAAGGGCCTGTATATAGTATCTATAAAGTCTACCTACCTCTCCCTGATCTAGAGGATAGGAACAGACAGTTGTTAGCGTGCACTTAGTTGTTAGTAGGTAGCAAATGAGTCAGAGTAGAGGGACAGGAGATGGGGTAGGGGCTGTCATTTCTATACCAATGCGATAGGTGAACAAGACTAGGAGGGAAACCACCACTCCATGCCCACATCAAGGAGGAAAGCCTTGTAGGCACATAAAGAAGCCAGTGCAAAGGCCCTGTGGTGAGAGAAGCCTGGTCTGTTAAAAACAATCAAACAAACAAAAAAACAGCAAGAAGCCACATGTGCAGGGAGGCCTGGAGGATGGGACGGTGCAGCCCCTGACGTGTCCAGGCTCTGGTGTGGAAGGAACAGAGCATCCACAGAGGATCCCTGCAGGCACCCATGCGCAAACCCACAGCCCTGGAGGCTCATTGGCTGCAGCTGAGGGACAAGGAGGGAGACCAGCCGGGAGCATTGGACCAGCATGGGGAGAGGGACTGAATTCTAGATATATCTTGAACATGAAAGTCTACAGAAAACCACAGGAAGCTGAGAAGCTTCCCTGAGGACATTCCCTGAGGACAGTGAAGCCAGGTGTCCTTGGAACTCAGATACAAACAGCATCTTTCCTCAGGGAAACTGGGCAATGGGCCAGCCACAGAAAGATGCGATAGGCCCAGCTGAGAAAGACTCCCATGAGCCAAGTTCTGCGTGTCTGGTGGGATCTACACAGGGGCTTGGCAACTTGGGACTTCAGACTGGTCCCACTCTCCTCAGCACCAGCACAGACATGGTGTTTACTATGGGCAGTTGGGCTCTGAGGTTCCTGAACGTGGAATGTTGTGAGTTCAGCCATGCCACATGGGTAGCTAATGGAGAGGAGATACATTCACTTTGATTAGAGTACACTGCGGGGAGAGCTGCAGGGCCGTGTTTTGTTCTGCCCAGGGCTGCTACAGTTCTAAGAACGCCTTTCAAGTCCCTTCATTTAGAAAATTAAAGGATTATTTCTGATAGCCTAAGAGAGGCCTGGTGGTGGTGGCGGTGGTATGTGTGTTTATGTGTGTGTATGCCCATTCGTGTGTGTGTGTGTGTGTGTGTGTGTGTGTGTGTGTGTGTGTGTGTGAGTATGAGTGTGTATGAGTGCTAATACACCCAGGGATGGAGCAAAGTACATATTCCTACCAGTGCTAGCTATGGCTCTTCCCAGGTCAGGGACCACAAATATACAGGAGTGAGAAGAGGCAGAAGCTGACTTATGGCATGCTCTGTCCTTCTTTGTGTGGACTTTCCCCAGCCTGGGGATTCTACAAATTTCAACCTTCAAATGCTTTGTGTTCAGAGTTAATCACAAAGGTGAGCCCTGCTGCCTGGCACAGGGCTTTGCACTGGCATCGCCTGAGAATCTCTCTGGCTTCCTAATGACCTGGAAGCCAGCCTAGCACAAAGACAAAGGGAACATTGGCCAAACAGAGTTTTATTATTGATCCGGCCATCTCTCTTTCTGGGGAAAATTTCACTAAATATTTTTGTGTAGCCACACACACACATGCCTATGCCCCCATATTCTCTTCATTTAATAAAATAGCAGATTTGTACATTTAGAGTGGACCAGGGAGGTAGAAATAACAGAAAACAGCTATAATAACTAGCAGAGCAAACCCTGTGACATTATGAGCTATTGATCAGATATGAATATGTAATGAACTAATTGGTTGTTATTTCCATATTTGACATCATTGCTTAAATCACACTGAACTGGAGTCATAAAAATCCCATCATAGTAATCCCATGTTAACTAACATTGCTAATGAGAGGAACTTGGGCTTTGCTGATGCCTATGGGGCTCCACATGGATTTTTACTTTGATTGATGGTTCCCACCCGTGATCACTGGGCAGCTCAGTTCACCACAGAGAAATAAGCAATTCGTCTCAATCAAGCATCCTGCCTCTAACATCCACCTACACTGCAATCAACAGCCTCACCGCTATGCGTTTGCCAAGCCGAAAAACCTTAGAGGCCTCCTCTATTTCTCCCCAAACAACTGAGCACTGAATAAATATAATTTCTCATTCTTTCCTCGTGGCTACATTACTCTGTCACGGAGAAAACGGTAACAAGCCAGGCTAAGATCAGACAGGGTTGAAAAGACGCACACCTCACATCTCAAGTTGTCAGCACCAGATCATTATGCATAGATGAAGGGAAAAAACATCAATTCTGGTCAATTCTGAAACTTTTTTTGATAGGGAGGGCAGAGTCTCATATGTCTCAGGATCAGTGTGAACTCATTGTGAGGCCAAGGATGGTCTTGAACCTCAGGTCATCCTGCCTCCACCTCCCTAGTTCTAGAATGGTAGCTGTGCACCACCACACCCAGTTCATGCAGAGCTGGGGATGGGACCCAGGACGTCATGCATGCTAGGCAAGCATTCTGCTGGTGAGCCATCTCCCTAGCCCCTTGCAGTTCTTCATCATTTCTTAAATCCAAAACGGCCAAGTAAGTGAGGCAACTCAGTTGCTTAGAAGCAGATCGTGTTGCAAAAATATACCTGCCACCGAGCCAGTTGTTTAGGAGACGCTACACATCCTTCCTCAGTAAAGTGAGCAAGGCGACGGCAATACTGATCTGCATAGCGCATTTGCATTTACCAGTGACAGTTGGATTCACTATTTCACTCAGTCTATGACGTTGCTTTGTGAAATATTCAGATATTATTTCCTGGGACACAGGAGACACAATTCATACAAGGCCATTTGGTCCATACTGTTCTCGCTGGGAAAAGCCCTAGTCCCGTAGGCAACAAAGATGGCGGGAAAACACTGCTGGACCCAGTGCTGCAGAGAAGACATGCCCTACTGCTGTTGACTTAGAGACTCTGCCCCTCCTTCTTTTCTATAATGTGGGTTTCATGACACCAAGGACTTCACTCAATTCAGAGGTAAAAATAAAGACCAAGGGAGGGCTGCGGCTACAGCTCTGTGGTCCTTTCCTGACCTCCTCCGCTGGGGGCACTGGATGACGATGCATCCCCAGCCTAAACTATGCTTCTGCATCTCATCTCCACATCTCACACTTTCTAACTCCAAGATGCAATCGCAGGTATGTGCCTTCCAGGACATGACAGGTATGTGAAGCCATGAAGACCCCTGGACACCACACCAGACTCCATCCTACTCCCAGATACGAGTCCAGGACTGAGTGAACAGGGATGAGGCTGATTAAAGAGGTCTGAGGATGTCATTTTGGGAAGCACCCGCCATTGATATAACTGCCCCTAGAAGCCACACCTACTATGGCTGTCACCTCTGTCTCTGCCCCGTCTCTAGCAGGTGGTGAATCTCTTTCAGGCCAACTGTGAGCTGCAAGTTTATTAGCAGAGACATGGTGGAGTCAGTCACATTCCAGGAACAAACCTCTCACCTGTTTGTGATTTAGGTTTTAATGAATATCATAGGACTGATTCATGGAAGCAAGCTTCACCCCTGCCTTGAGATAGAGGCAAGCCTCACCCCTACCTTGTGATATAAATTAAGTCTTAACCCTGCCTTGAGACAGAATAAGTCTCAGACTAGCCTAGCAATAGAGGCAAGCCTTGCTCCAGCCTTGAGATAGAGGTAAGTCTCACCTCAGCCTTGTGATAGAGACAAGCCATACTCCAGCCTTGTGCAGCTACTAAGACTATTGGTGAAGTTGGGTCCCTGGGCTGCGCATAGCATTTGTCACTGCTTCTGTGGTATGAAATATGTCCTTGGGAGCTAGATTTGCAATTGCAAAAGAGCCAAAAACAACTTGGCACTGAGTCGGAAGATTAATCAAGCAGAGAAATTACACTTGGGTCTGAGGCCAGGGAGACTACACTGACCACCTGATATCCTGGCAGGATGTGAGCAAAGTCTTCTTGAGAACAAATAGGAAGAAAGAACTTCTCAGCAGGGGCAATACGAATGACAGGATGCACTTGGAGAGACCTGTGTAGTTTAGTACCTTATCTAGTCTAGCTTCTGACAATAGGGATTCAGTTCTTCCCAATTCAGTGAATGTCTGACAGCCACCCCTGGAGGAAGGGATGGGCCAGTGAGGACCAATCAGGGACTCACCTTGCCAATGATGCTTGTAGTCACACATGCGGGACAGGGCGATCATCATGGCACAGTACAAGGGCAAGATGGCGGCACAGAGCCGCCAGCTCTTGCCCCGCCCACTCTCAGTGAAGCAGTGTAGCTTGCCAGCCAGGTAGAATGTTGTGAAGCCGAGGCCTGAGAAGGCAACTGCCAAAGAGAAAAAGCAAGCATTACTCTGGAGTAGCAGGAAGGGGGAGTATTTCAGGCTTCCTGTCTGCCATCTTTATGCCCCAAGGCCAAGAGGAACCAGGCACTACATAGGCAATCTAATCTCCTGCCACAGTTGTTCTAGATTAAACTTCTAACCATGAGAACCAGTCTCCAGGTCTGCATGGACCCAAAGCCTATTCTGTGCTATTACTCACTCACTCATTCAACAAAGGTTTAATGATTCTTGTGATGGCTAATCTTGGTTGTCAACTTGACACACCTGGGAAGATGAAACCTCAATTAAGAAACTGCCTCTATCAGACTGACCCATGGGCATGTCTGTGGGGCAGTTTCTCAATTGCTAATTGAGGTAGGAGGGCCCAGCCTACTGTGGGCGGTATCATCCCTAGGCATGGAAGCCTGGGTTATTTAAGAAAGAAGCTGAACATGAGCCAGAGAGCAAGCCAGCAATCAGGTTCCTGCTTCAAGCTCCGGTCTTCGCTTCCCTCAACGATGGACTATGACCTGTAAACTCTTTACTCTCCAAGTTGCTTTTTTATTTTCAGAATGGTTTATCACAGCATGGAAAAGCTAGCTAGAACAGCTGTCCAGTATATGCTGGGCTGACATGTGCTAAGTGAGGGGAGAGATGCCCAGTATACCATCTCTGCTCTCACGGGACTTGGGGGCCGATAGAAGGACATGGCCATTCTGAGAGATTATTTTAAAATGTATTAAATTCAATAAGAAAAACACACACCAAGAACAAAATTCAGTAAGAATTTTGAAGGGTCAAGACAAGTCAGAGGACTGAGATGATCACTGGTTTTTGGTAGAGACAGAGCATGCAATGGCAGCATCTGCTAACATTATATCAGCAAATGTCACAGAGGAGTGAGCTTGGTGGAGAAGCAAGTCATGACAGACACCTTGAATTCTTTTTAAAATACACAATTGCTGTATTTTAGAAATGTGAAGACTTAAAATTATGGAATTTAGATATAGGATACATAACCCCCCAAGCTTTCATCCATCCATTTATGACACTATCCAGAAGACACTATATTACGTGAAATAAATGTGCCCAAGAAAGACTGTTCTAGCTGTTCTGTCTAGACCTGTTTCTGTTGCTATATCAAATACCCTGAAAACAGCAACGTAGGGAAGCCAGGGTTTATTTACTTACAATTCCAGGTTGCAAGTCCGTCATTGTGGGGAAGTCAAGGCAGGAAAGTAAAGCATGAGACGCATAGCTCAAAGTGGACAGCATGGAACCTTGCTTTCTGGCTCTCAGCTAGCTTTCTCCTCACTTATATCGATGCCCTGCCTGAATGGTGATTAGGGAATGGTGCTCCCCACAATGAGCTGGATCTTCTTTTATAAGTTACTATTTAAGACAATCTCCCACATACACACCCATAGGCCAACCTATCCCATTTAATTCCTCATTAAGAATCTCTTTCCTAGTGATTCTAGTTTGCATCAAATCACCAGCTAAAACTAGAAAGCACAAAGGGAAATACCATGCATTTTTACTCATGCATGGCCTAAAATTTTGACCTCACAGCAGAGAGTACCACAGTAGTCACTAGTGGCTAGAATGAATAATTGGAATAGAGACAGTTTTGGCAAAAGACACCAAAATGGTTTAGTAGGAAGACTTGGTTCTAATACTCTATAGCATAGCCGGGTGACTATAGCCCATAATATCTGTTGTGTATTTCAGGATAGACAGAAGTATCCAAAGGTCCCTACACCAAATGGTGAAGTGTTTGAGGAGATGGAGATAGTAATTACCTGACTTGATCATTCTGCATTGTTTACCAAAATCAAACTATCATACTCCACCATGTAAATAGGTACAAGTACTATGAATATTAAAATTATTTTAAAAAATAATTGATGCTGACCAACAACAACAAAAAAGTTGTAACTCCATGAGATTTAAGATTGGTCTCTGAGTTTAGAACAATGGTACTCAACTCTGGATACACACAGAGTCTCTTTTAATAGACAGGCAACTTAAAACAAAACAAAACAAACAAACAAAAAACCTACTGGTATCCAGGTCCCATTGTCAGATAGTCTGTCCGTAGTGGTCTGGCTGGCACATCCCCTGATTAGGTGTGTCTGTTCCTGAGTACAGCCTGTGTGCTCTACCTAAACTCCCCTGTGGTTAGAATGGCTGTCGAGACTGAATTCAGAGACTCTCCTTGAGACCAGGTGCTTACAGCTCTTCACTTCTCTGGATGACAACTTACCAAACCTTCATCTTGATTGGGAAATACCAGCTCCTGCATACCTAGCCCACACAGTGACTCTGGGAGAATGGTCTGACAAATACTTCATCAGTACACCAAGTCTAAGGGACCGTGCAAAGCCTGCATGTGGCATGGGCATCACAAAGGAGTCTGTAAGAAATACAGACTCTTAGGCTGGCCCCAGGATTGGCTTTTCACAGTATTGCCAAAAAGATCTGTATGCACACTACAATCTGAGAAGCCCTGGCCTAAAATACACCCATCATCTTTTTAGGGGATCTTTAAGTTGATCTCAAGGAAATAGCATAAACTTAGGGGGAGGGTCTAGAAAACATCCTGCTCAAAGTTGTTTACAAACGTGGAAAACTGAAGATGATCGATCAGAGGTAAAAGTTCCCAGGGAGGCAACATGCAACCCAGATTATGTAGCAGTATTACGGGAAAAGAGAACTCAAGAGTAGGTTCCAGGTCAGCATAGCTGTAGGGTGTAACAGTGAATGACCTTCACTTTTCCTAATTACCTCTGAAAATTACGGATCTACTTAAAAGGGATCTTGGTTATGAACATAATACACTAAGTACCAAATTAGGTCTTCCTTAGCCGCCAAAGTAAACAAGGTTGCAGTGGATCCCCACTGCCTTCTAAACAGGTGTTAAACCTGGTTTATCTCAGGTACACAAAAGAAGCAAAAGTCAGGAAACACAAATGGAAGCTGTATGTATGCGCTGGAAATTTTCTCATTATGATCAGCATTCTAACAGCATACATACTGAGTATTAAGAAGTAATAAAAGTAATAAAAGGACCTAAGAATACATGAGACATGGCATTGCCTAAGAAGGCACACTAGGGTAAAAGAAAGGTATGAAGTGATTTCCATAGTGTTCTCAAGTGGAACCATCCTAGCTGGTTCAATAGCTTCTTAATTCCCACCCACATGCTCTGGACTCCATCCTTCCCATCCATTTGCATCCTCCCACAAGGTACAGGAATGGGAAGGCTGGACAGCTCGCTCCTATTGGCTCTGGCCTCATCCCAAGCTCTTTCAGGAGGAATAAAGTGGTCTTTATTCAAGTGAGACTACTTAGCAAGTCTACCCACCTAATTACTCCAAGTGCCAGGAACAGAAAAGTACAGCCCTGGGGCTCTGCTGGGCTAAGGAAGGAAGGCTACAGAGTCAGAGAGGAGACAGCCTAGGGCAATTCCAGATTGACATCTCTCAAGGAAACAGAGTATTTAAAAAGCCAGTGAGCACCAAGTAGATGAGAAGGAGGAGAAGGAGGGGCAGAAGGAGGAGGAGGGGGAAAGGAGAGGAAGGGATTTGTATACAGCGCATATAAGAATGCCTTGAAGACTTCAACACAGAAGGGTCATCAGCTCAAGCTACCAATTCTACCTGCACTTTGGCACCTTCAAGAGATGGAGAAAGAAGGAGCTGCCTTGCCAGCAGAGAGGTCTCCAACCTCCACCTGACCTCTGCCACCTAGGAGCTCTGGCACAGCAGTGCTGGCTCTGGCATCAAGGGCTTTGCATTATTTTCTGGAGTGCGGGTAAAGTCTTCTCTCCTGAGGCAGCACCGGGGCAAAGACTCCCAACCACTGAGGCCTGTCTGCAGAGAAGGAGTTCATTTGTAAAGGTGGAGTGCAATCCCCTGGAAGCCAGGGAGACTACAGTAGCCAGTTTCCTTTGACTCATGCTACTGGCCCTTTGAGCCGTATTTTAAAACAACTGCATGCTCTTACTTTTCTAGGTAACAGTATGAAGCTCCAATTTCATGCTAAATCTTATGCTTGTCACTATCTTGCTGACATTTACACAGTTATTGAACTGCTATTACATTTTTTTGACAAAGGACGTCAGAAGGGATTCCTTCCAGCCTGGCAGACACAACTGAGCAGCAGGCAGCTCTGGTCCTTTGCACCTTTGCCTTTCCATTAACCACTGAGTATGAATTAGACCCACCAAGCTATGGTTGAACAAATGTCATTCCTTATGAGACAAGGGGTTTTGGACCAAGATGCAATGTTCCATGAGCCACTCTGCTCTGAGATACCAGATCCTAGATTTGAATTCACAGAGGAGAGCTAGTAAACAAGAAAGGCATCAAATACAAAATTTCCAACTCTAATCATACTACATCCTATATTCTTCTCAAAGCAACACACTTGGCTGAGCTGCTGGGGGCATTAAGAGCCTTCATCCCACCTTGGATCTAGTTAGATGATGCCCATTTGAAGTGGGAGTCTGTTCTGTGTCTCCCTTTAAATGCATCCCTACTTTCTAACCTGATTAAGAAACAAAACAGGGGCTAGAAGGTAGCAAGGCTGGGAGTGCTTGCCTAGCACACATGAGGGCCTGGGTTGACCTCTAGCAACACACAAGCCAGGCATGGTAGCACAGACCTATAATCCCAGCACTGGGGCAATGATGGCAAGAGAAAGAAAGCTCAGAGGTTCAAGGTCATCTTCAGGTGCATAGAGGGAATATAAAGCCACCCTGGAAAACAGGAGACCCTGTCTCAAAAGAGGAAGGGAAGAAGGAAGAATCCAACCCAACTGAGAAAATGGGCTTTCAAACACATAGCCAGTGCACTGCCTACTTTGGAAGAAGGGATTACAAAAGAGATACACATATATCCATTAGCACTACCAAGAATAGAAATCTGAGCAGACCACCCCCCCCCAAAAAAAAAAAAACAAGTGAGACAAGGGGGAATTTAAGAACCTGGGAATCAAACACTCCGCGGTGTATAGAATATGGAACACATGCGTGTGTGCATGCGTACACACAGCCCTTTACCACAGATGGGAAAAGAAGTGGCTCGGTGATCTGTGAGAAAAGCATTGTGTCTTTTGCTTTCTGAGTCTGCAGGCTTTCTTGGCTGGGAGCAGTTGACTGTAAATATTGACATGAGGATCTGCCTGAGAATAGCAAAGATGCTCTTATCCAGGAAGAAGGCAAAAGTGAGAGATTCTCTCCTTGTTTCAAGAACACCGGTAGCACTTGTGGTTTACAATGACACAAGCAAGGGAAATGGTCCAGGTGGTGTGTCAAGTCCACGTAGGGCTGCGGCCTCTCCAGTGATACTAGGTGGCAATCACTCATCCCTGTTCTGGAAACCCAGAACAATGAGCAGAGATTTGCAGCTCTTCTCTGGCAAAGGAAAGTGCATTTGCTGAACCCACTTAGGTACCTCATGTGGCTTCCCTTTCCTCCTCAGCTGATTCTTACACCAGCTCTCACTTGAAAGATCTAAGAAGTGAGAAAACTGGCACTGAAGAAGATTCTTCAAAAACAATTTATTCTCTCATAAGCATGAATATCTCAGCTAGCCAAAGATGCCCTAGGTATAAAGGACAATGCCAGAGGTATCGAAATATCTGACTTCGAGTTTCGTTACAGAGCAATAATAACAAAACCAGCACGGTAACAAAAAAGGAAACATGGGTCAATGGAATAGATCGGAAGATCTATACTGGAGGATCCCGAATTAAGCACACACACAGCTACCTGCTGTCACCAGAACTTTGACAAAATTGTCAAAAACTTGCACTGAAGGAAAAAAACAGTCTCTGTAAGAAATGATGCTAGGAAAGCTGGTATCTACACACAGAAGAATAACACTAGGTCCTCATCTCTCACCCTGTGTAAACATCAATTCAAAATGGATCAAATATTTCAATATAGATCCAAAACAACTAGAGAAAGACATTTCAAGATACAGGTACAGGTAAGGGTTTTGTGAAAAGATGCCAGGAGCTTAGGAAATAATGGAAAGATTGGACACATGGAATGACATGGAATTGAAAGACTTCTGCACATATAAGGAAACACTTTGAGTTCTGTCAAGCTGACAGGAGAGGAGAGAATCTTTGCTAGTTACACATCTGAAGAGGATTAATAACTAGATTACATAATGACCTCAAAGACTAACTACACCCCCTCCATGCCACAAACAACCCAATCAACAATGGGACAATGAAATGAACAGACAGTCCCCGAATACACATAGCTAAGAAATGCACACATGCCCACACATGCTCAATATCCTTAAATATCAGCGACATGCTAATTAAAACTCCATGGAGAGTCTATCTCACACCAATAAGAATGTCTATCACCAAGAAAGCAAGCAATACAAATACTACTGAGGATGTGGGGGACACAGAGCCCTTTTATGTTGCTAGTGGGAAATTAAATAATCCAGGCACTGTGGGAATCAGTGTGGGAGTTCCTCAAAAGACCAAATACAGGTCTATTGTATGTCCCAACTTTACCACTCTTGGTGTATGTCTGAAGCGCCATTAAAGTCCGCATACCATAAAGATGCCTTCACAATCATGTTTAATGCAGCTCAGCTCACAATAGCCAAGTTATGGAATCTGCCTAGGCATCCATAAACAGACAAATGGATAAAGAAAAATGTGGTCTCAAGACACAATGGGGCTTTATTCAATTTGGAAAAAATAATAGTGAAATTATGTCATTTTCAGGAAAATGTATGAAACTGGAGGTCATCATATTAAGCCAAACAAGCCAGACTCAGAGAGATAAATATCACTAGATCTTCTAGTGATATGCTAGATCTTCTATAGACACATCAAATTATTGATACATATAGCAATAGAGCAGATGGGATATTGGGAGAAGGAAGGAGGGGGAAAAGAAAAGGTGCGTGTGAGGATGAGTATGGTCCATGTTCATGGCACCCTTGAAAGAAATTGTCATTTTGAAACCATGGACAATGAAAATATGTACCAAAAAATAATGATGATGACCAGTGGAAATTTGACTTACGTGGTAACTTAAGAGAAATGAAAATTAAACGTAATGAAGAAAGAAGAAAGGAGAAATGAGGTGTAAGAACGAACTAAATCATTCATTATATGCTACCATGCCCAAGATGCCATTGATTTTAAGATTTATCATTGTTTTTGTACCACATAAGAAAAAATACTGACATTTGCTTTCTTATCACACTAGCTGCATGATGTGCTCAAACCTCAGCTAATTAAAACCGTCGTGTAACTAAAAGAACAAATGAGACAAGAATCAAGGAATCATCTCGCCTTTCTTGATGTATCTCTAACTTCTGCTAATAATAATAAATTTCCCAGGCAAGCATCATTCCCGGCACTGGAGACAGCACTGTGTTTTAATGGGGCAATCTGCAGGAATTTTCCATTTGATTCAAAGAGCTGGGGCTTCCTTTCCTAAGAAGAAGGGGTGCATCTCTGGGTATCCGAATGACGATGTTTGAAGGGTGTTCTGCAGAGGCTTCAAGAGCAGCTGCACAGGACCATGCCAAACCAGGGACTGTGACAAGCATGCCGCCTCTGCCTCATAAAGATTATTGTGGCAGTGAGAGTCAAGGACCTGGTTTCTTATCCTTGCCTACCTTCTTTGAAGATCGCATGGTCCTGTGCAAGCTGCTGTTCCCCTCTCGGCTTCAGTAATGAGAGGCTGGGCGCACGTGCACACTCTCAAACACACTAAATAAGCAAATAATATAATTAAAAAACAAAAAACCTTTAAAATGTGATGTCCTGACATTTATGAAGAAATGCCTCTACTTTTAAAAGCAAACAACTAACCAGAAATTAATACAGTGTAGGCTAAATAGAATTCATTGGTGAGCAAGCAAGGCTGGGTCTCAGGCTGCCATTCTGAGATCTCACCCTGGTCCTGCTTCCAGGTCGACAGTGAAGAGGCCTCTGAGCCTAAGCTTCCTTTGCCCCTACTCTCCCTACTGGAGAATCACCGGATGGACCTCAGGTCATTTTTCTTAAGGCAATAGCTGCACCAAGTGAAGTTAAACTGGTGACGTAGGGACCGATACTGCACCTATTCCAGGGAGCGCTGGGAGTAAAGAGGAACTGGGGCTTTCAGGAGCAGCGAGTGTGTGCAGTGCCCAGCTCTCCCAAGGAGTCCTGCACGAGCTTTTCTCTTGGGGCCTTCATTTCCACATTTGCACAATAGGGTTAGTGATGCTGGATTCTCCACACCACTGTGAAGACTAGAGAAGGGAAACTTTGAAGCCCTCAGCACTGGTGTCCATGGCCAGCACTTGACTGTTTCTTATCACTGGCTGTGGCACTGGCTTTCTGTGAAGCTTCATTTTGAAAGAGAAGCCTTTATAAAATCTCCTTCTGAAGGCTCCAGCTCTTTGCTTACATAACTACAGATCCACTTAGAATTTCAGGGTTAGGTTCTAGGACTCCCCACAACCCGCGAGGCTCACAGGAGATGTTAGCAAAGTTAACAAACTTGAGGACAGGAAGAGAATAGGCGGTGGAGGGGTTTGTCTTCCTGTTTTGCAGAAAGCCCGTATCTCTCAGATGAGAGGGCCAGACAGCCCGGTTTGCCAAGACCAACTTCCCGGGGGAAGTTACATCGAAGAAAGGGGAACTGAAATAACACAAGGAATTGCGTGGAAGAAAGACTGGGAGGCAGGGAAAAGGCTGAGGATGACCCTGGCTGTCTGGAGTCGAGGGGTTGAAAACATGCAGCCTGGCAGAGAGCTGCTTGTGGGTCCAGGCAGAATGGCCAACAGCTTTCAGCAGAATCACTTAATTAGCATCGTGAGCCTTAAGATGGAACACGAATCCATGTGCTGAACAGATGCTGTGAGCCATCTGCTAGCACAAAGGTGGTGAGCTGGGCCCTAAGCACCCTGGGGAAGGCAAGCTGAGCCTGGGACTGCTGAAGCTACTCATTTCCTGCCTTGTCCAAAGGGGTGCACAGAACCATCTTGGACTACTGACAGAGGCAGAATCAAGTGGACCTCGTGGATACAATCCCAGCCACATGAAATGAACCCTACAGACAATAAGAAGTAGGTGGGGGACAGTATCTCCAGCTGTGAAGTACGCACTGACAGGAAAGATGCAGACCTGATAATAACGGAAGTTTTTTGCAAAAAGAAGAAGGCAAGGACGTGCTCATCCTGTGTGAGGGGAAGGAGTTTGGAGGCAGGCTTGCAGATGCACTGCCTCCAATAACTCTGAGACAGAGCAATCTGGGGTCTGCATTGCATTCTAGATCACATCTCATCCTCTAGAAACTGTGTGTGTGTGTGTGTGTGTGTGTGTGTGTGTGTAGGGGGCAGTCTCTGTCTATCTATCTGCTATAGTGATGATCTCAGAATCCTCCGGAACTTCTGAAGGAGCAGGACCCTCTTTGTTCTCCAAGGATGACTGCTCAGAATCTGGGCCAGACTCAAGGAGCAAGGTGAATTCCCTTCTTTCGTAGGTCAGAGAAAACCGTAGGAAACAATGAAACGTGGTATTCTCGGGTCTAAGGCATAGGAAGATGAAGCATCTTGTCAATGAACTTGAAATACAGGAGAAACTGCATGAGCAAGCAAGTATCAAGCACATTCCATCGAAAGGAAGACAGCCAAGCAGCCAGGTATTTGGTGCTGCCATCTGCCAATCCTCTGCTTAGAGCCTCTTTATCCCCAGAACAGATGACATAGGCATTAGACCATTTTATTGATGAGAAAGAGAGCTCAGAAGTACTAGTCATGTACTCAGTGTTCACAGAGCCCTTCAGAAATGGAATTCTTTTTAAGTAGAGCAAAAGTCACAGGCCACAACATCTCTGAGTTTCCAACACTTCCAGATGCCCATTTACTCTGATACCCCAGCATCCATGTACCTGTCGTGACTACTGTTGAGTTACAAAGGCCCAGCACACCGCCGGCAAAGTGGAGCACCATAGATGGCGCTAAATGAATGGAAGAATGGCAGGGACCATTTATTGATTCCACAAACTCTCATAAGTACTCTGGAAGAGGCCAATGCCTTTGGGGGATATTAAGACACACTTGACCACTCTACCACGTGAAAGTGACCATAGATCTTTGAGAATGAACAAGGGGAGAAGGGAAAAGAAACCAAAAATCTCGTAATTAGTCTGAGAGCAAATGTTACATGAAGAAAGTACAAACAGAGAAAAGCAGATCATAAACTATCGTGGAACCTCTTATTTGCATCTTTGAAGAGGAATTTTGTTCTGGAAGAAGAACCGATTCAGAAGCAACGAACTACTTATGCAGTGGAAGAAAATGCAGTACCAAAAAAAAAAAAAAAAAAAAAAAGATGACCAAGGGCTATGGTACCCATCCCTTTCTTAATGTTCTAGAGGTACCAATCCTGGAAGCGTAAACAGAGAAGTAAGGATTTTTTTTTAAACAAGAGAATTCATCATGGCTTCCCCCACCAACCCCAGGGATAGCTGAAAAATGCTTATCAGGATTCAGCAATATTGTTCCTGGGCCTAGAGAGAGCAGCGGGTGACTAGCTGGGAAGCGGCTTTGCATATCAGAACATCCCCATCTATAGTAGGTCCCTTTTCAGCCTGGATGCTGTGTCACAGTGATTTGAAACATAATATAAGACTAAGCCTTCAAAGGGGAGAAATTACCTTTCCCATTTTTGCCTTGAGGGGAGCTGATAAGGGCCTGGGCAGGATTCCCACAAAGATAATATTTTAATGGAAAAGGCTTTTATTCCTCTTCCAAAGGCCTCGGCATAACATAAATTTGACGATGAGGTCTGAATAGTAATGTGCATGCTTGGAAAAGACAGTAGATTTTGACTTGCTCCATGAGCTTATCTGATATCTTCTACTTGGATGGGGGAGCTTTGGCTACAGAAGTTTACAGTCGCAGTGGCTGCCATTGCCTGGTATCCTCTAAAGATAGCTTCCACCAGCCTGTCTTTTTCTGAGATGCTACAGGAGATCGCATCCTTCAGGCAGTACGGGCAGGGCTCATAATGGATCATGAACCAATCACACAGCATGGACCTAAGCATGCTAACTCTCCCCTAAATAGATAAGTAAGCCTCATACTCAAAGGGGCACGCGCAGGGTGTGTGGACTCCTCACTGGCTTAGCCTACGATGCACTCAAAAGTCAATTAAGATGACCTCTGTCTCTATACAGTGGGTAATATGTTAAATATGTTCTTTCTTAAAAATACCATTTACTTTTTGGCAGCATTTACAAAACCTATTTTTACAGGCTAATTGATCAAGGGATTTTTATCCAGAAAGCCAGCTTCAGGCTTCACACCGCTCGAGATAGTGTATGAGCGACATCAACAAACTGAAATCCACACCCGGCTCCTCTTAAACTAGCTGCTCCAAGTCAGCATGGTCTCCCAGGTGTTTGAAGACTCAGCTTCTGACTCAGCAAGGTGTCTCCCATGCAGATCTCATTTCCTGGCCGAGTGTGGACAGTCATTTGTGGGAGAGCACTTTGCAAGCAGAATCCAGCATACAGATGTAAAGGGTATAGCTAGGAAACAGGTCTGGGATACTGACGGTAGACGCTGGGCTCAAACTCAGACCTGCTCTAAGCTAATTTAAAACATATGTGCTTCTCCATTCTCTCTACCATTTCCTTGTTACTTTAGAGCTCCAGTCAGACAACTGTTAGAGCCTCTCGCCCTATTATCTGGGTCTCTCTTTGTCTTTAAATTCGTTTTTCTTTTCTTTTCCAAGACAGGGTTTCTCTGTGTAGCCCTGGATGTTGTAAAACTCATCTGTAGACCAGGCTGGCCTCAAACTCTGAGATCCCACTGCCTCTGCCTCCTCAGTGCTGGGACTAAAGGCATAGGACCCCACTGCCCAGCTTAGTTTTCTTTCCTTTTTCCCAGTAGGGGTACACCCAACAATTCCCAATCCCAGGACTTCAGATCTCTTAATTGAAGCTGTATGGTAACCATGTTTAAAGCTACCAAATGTCGATAAAATTAAAAAAAGAACAACACTCCTTTAACACATCATTGCCTTGAAAGAAGAATTAGCAAAGGCAAAGTTTCCTCGGATGAAGAAATGGAAGGAAAGAGTCAGGCCAGGGTGGGCCTGAGTAGCATCTACGCAGGCTCCTGTTCTGAACCCATGAACTTGAGGTGTGTGTGTGGGGAGGGGGCAAAGTCTCAGGATAATCAAGGCTGAGACTATGCTGCAGGAGAAATGAATAGATCTCAGACCCCCCAAGACTACACAATTTTCCCAAGAAGGACAGCTTAGACATTTTCCCACCTCTACCTCTGTGCTGTGTGGACAGATGTGAGACCCACCATCCAACTGTCACAGGCTTGCTATTTAGTTTATGCCTCTCATTTGGGCCCACAAATCTTTAAATGGATAATTAACTTTAAGCTGTACTAAGGAGGTGGTGCTATGATGCAATTGGCAAATCTCTCTAGAAGAATTCAACCTTCACCTAGACTTTTCCAAATAGCAAGTTCTATTAAGAAAACTCAATCTCAAAAGATTTTTGGTATCATGAATGAGAACACACAGGACACGCTGACTTGCCACCAGTCTAGATATCCTAACGACAAAGCAGAAAGCAGAAAAAAATCACAATACTCACTACGCACAAAGATTTATTGAGAAGCTTGAAAATAAGGACAGCACAGTCATGACAAAGGAATGATAAAATGGGTTTTCTGAAGATTTCTTTTTAAAACGTATGTGTATCTGTATGTGCCCACACGTGTAGCAGGTGACGCATGCGCTGTAGAAGCCAGGCTATCTGAGTCTTCTGCAAGAGCAATAAGTGCTTAACCACTAAACCAGCTCTCTAGTTCCAAACTATATGTTTTAAAGACCAAAGAGTATTTTCACAAATAAAGAATTTTAATAATAAATTTATAAACTCAACAGAGATTAAATAACAAGTGAGACAAAGCTGAATGAAGAATAAGCAAACTGAAAGATTCCGGTGTGTGTGTGTGTGTGTGTGTGTGTGTGTGTGTGTGTGTGTGTGTGTATGTAATTCAACTAAAAGATGACAAAGGAAGAAAAAAGTGAAAAAATGTAAAGGAAAAGTTAAGAGAAAGTTAAGAGCCGGAGAGATGACTCAGCTGTTAAGAATATGTACTGGTCTTGTAGAGGACCCTAGTCTTACTTCCCAGAACCAGGAGGCTGGGCTCATGACTGCTTGTGACTCCACTTTCAGGGGCTCTGATAGTCTCTTCTGGCCTCTTTGGGCACCTGTACTCACGAGTGCATATCCACAGAAATCTAATATAAAGGTAAAGACAGATACAGATAACAGAGTGAGAGGGTCTAACAAATGTCTAACTGAAGCCCTAAGTTAATAAGGAACTATGAATGAGAGAATAGGGAAGAAACAAGATTCAGATCTATATTGGCCAAGGGTATCGCTAAATGTTGAAACACATGTTCACAAAGCCAAATAAATCCCAACTAAGACATGTGAAAGAAAACCTATGCCTAGAAACATACCAGTAAAACTTTAGGACATAAAAGAAAAACCAAAATGTTAAAAACATCCAGCAAGGAGGAAAAGAAAACCTTAGCAAGAAATAGCAACAAGACTTACAGATAATTGCAAATGAATCCCCAAACTAAACACTTAAAAATTAAACCCTAGGGTTCAGAGAGAAAAACTGCCAAACTCGAATCCATATCGAATAAAGCTGTCTTCCAAAAGTGACAGCAAATGAAAGTTAGGAAATTAAAACAAAGTTTTTTTTTTTCCAGAAAAATAAATTAAGGAAATTTAAAACATATATTTTATGGTAAGGAGTGAAAAGACCAAGATAGAAAGAAATAATGTCAAGACATTGATTGGCATTAGTTGAAGTACGCACAGCTTTGTTGGAAAGAAGGGAAATACCAGGCTTAGAATTAAAACAACAGACAAAATAAGTAAGTTAGAATACATCTATCAGACCTAAAGCATTTGCTGTCTCTATACTGCTCAAAGAAAATAAAATGTTATTCAAGATTTTGTTAACCATGTGTATTAAAAATTGAAATTATAAAACTTTCAAAGGGCTGGGCGGTGGTGGTGTACACCTTTAATCCTGGGACTCGGGAGGCAGACACAGGTGGATCTCTGTGAGTTCAAGGCCAGCTTGGTCTACAGAATGAGTTCCAGGACAGCCAGAGTTACAACAGAGAAATTCTGTCTAAATAAAAAAGTAAAAATAAATAAATTGCTGGAGCCCCAGTACCCTGGCAACGTGGTTGAAGTCTGTTGACAAGGTTCCAGACTCCCCGGCTGGGAATTTCGGCTTACCAGTCTTTCTGCCTCTTCCTCCCCTTTGCTGTAATGGCAACAAAAGCCTTTCATTATGTCTGCATGGCCTAGTAATACCTTAGCTGGCTGGTGTTAGTTGAGAAGGAGAAGCGGCCATTTCTTACTCAAAAGTAATTGTCATTTAATTGTCCTGGCATGTGTATAGCTACCTATTCATATTGATAGAAGCAAAAGGAGCCTAGATAGAGAAAAAATAAATAAGCACCAAACAGCTAAAAACTATAAAATAAACACCTTCTTTGCCTACATGGCACTCTGGTCTGTTTGAGGTAGACGGAGATATTATTCAGCTAACAGTATTAAGTCAAATGTTCTTTCTTAGCAAACAAGATAAGTCACAGGAGGAAGGACACCCAAGCCCCACCCTGGGCATGACTACATCTACATATGAAACCAGTTCCTCTGAAGGCCTGAGCAACATCTACATACCAAAAAACTGTATTTGGCTTTTTAAACCTCTAGCCAGAGCAATTTTCTCTATTTCTGGTGTGGCCCCCTTTCCTCTGGTAATGTATATTGTCAGTCTCTCCCTCCTTCTCTTCTTGGTGTGGTTTTTCCACTAACAAGGCACAATGTCAGTCTCTCTCTTGCCCCTCTCTTTTCTTAAAATGTATACTGTTAATTCCCCCATTAAAAATGCTCCTGCGTTTTACTTCTAAAGCGTGTTCCACATGTCATTTCCTTGGGTCCCATACAAGAATGAACTACCATGTTTGTTTGTCATTTCCTCGTTTTTCCTGCGCTCGTACTCCCTCCTGTGTAGAGTTTCTGTGAACCCATTTGTGGGAAAGGCTGGATCCCTCCCCAATAAATAAATAAAACTTTCAAAGGAAAAGAAGAAGTACATAGACACAAACATGAAAATAATACAAAGAGGAGAAAGATATATATAAAAACACTATAAATAAATAGGGTACCTCAATAAAGGCTAGAAACACAATTAAAATTATTTTCTTAAAATTTGAATGCATAAAACAGGATATAGACAGTATCAAAATATTAGGCAAGTATTAGCTACTAGAAAGCTGTTATCAATATTCACATATTATTTTATTAAAATTACTATTTTATAGTAATAATTATATTCTTGAAAACACATGGGCACATTTACATATGATTTTGCACCTATATTTCACTGTAGTTAATCATCCCTGTTAAATAATGGCGGAGTGCCATGAAAATTACATATTTCGGGAGGAAATGCCCAACTAGAGATGTCATCAAAGTGTTCAACAACGAGGACCCAGCAGCCAACCACTGGGCCCCAGGCACGTGGGACCACTTCATAAGGAACACTCATGCTCAAGTCTCCCAACCCGCCCCTCCCTGAGCTGTGACAGCTCCATCTTCACAGGGCATGCCTTCTCTGTGCCGGGGCTCTGCATGCCATTGAGAACAAGGCACTAATGACCAGAAAGTGCTGGATTTGGTTTTTCAGAGACAAATACACATTATAATTGCATAGCCTTTAAATTGCATTTTTATGATGATAGTGATTTGCTTAACCAGAAAGCAGAACCCATGTTCCTCCAGAGAAAGCAGAGAAGGAAGCCTTCTGGAACGCCTGCTCATTATTCAAGTGCAATGAACTCCAACTAATGCTTAATTAGGAGAGGCACAGAGAAGATCAGAGGAGAATGAAACACGGCATCTCCCGAGGCACTTGACTGATTTCTCAGATTACAGAATCCAAGATACTGCAAATTCTGAACACACAAACTCAGCCAGAAAGGGCCCAGGGAACATACACGACTTGTGATGCGAATAAAGGTAAAAGGAACGAGACTACTCAGGCTGTCTGGTCCAGGTCTTAGACTAGACCCTATTTTAGACTTGATCGCTACTTTACTTTTCTAATGTAGCTATGTTTAATGTTCATTTGTTTGGGTAGACAGGTCAGAGAACATGGCACATGTGTTGAGCTCAGAGGCCAACTTGCGAGAGTTGATTCTCTCCATCCACCATGTGGGTTCTGGAGAGTAAACTTAAATGCTCAAGCCTTTACTGGGTAAGCCATCTCGCTGTCCCGAACGCAGCTATTTCTTAATGTGAAAACACAGACTTCATCCCGTCTCTCCTTCATCACCTGTGACTGACATTTGTTAGGATATTCTGCATGATTTTTCACAAGCTCAGAAAAAAACTAAACCAAAGACTCTGATTGTTTCTTTTCTTTGAAAATTGACACCAATGAAACGCATCCCCACAAACATGAAAATAAAATAAAGTTCTTTTGGTATAATTTTTTTTTTTGAGGAAGAAAACAGCTGCATGAATCATCAATTGGAGATTTCTTTGCTGACAACATCTTGATCTAAATCCAGTCGGCCCTCTCCGTCAGTAGCTTTTGCATCTACAGATTCACACAGCCAACTGCAAATATTTGGCAAAACACAGCATCTGTTCTGAACTCACATAGACTTCTTTTCTTCTCCTTATTCCCTAAGCAATAAAGTCGAATGGCTATTTATATACCACTTACATTGTATTCAACATTCCAGGGGATCTGAGGGTTAAAGCATGCACGAAAATGTACATAGATGATATGCAAATAGGACGTCATTTTATACAAAAGACTTGAGTATCTGAAGATTTCATATCTATAGGAAGTATTGAAATCAATCCCCACAAACAGTGACAGATGACTGCATATGATAGGTAGATATCTATACAAGATAACATCTTCTTGTTTGGAGCCTGACATCACTATTTTCTGGCTGTGTCACTTTGGACAGGATACTTAACCCTTGATTCTCACCTCCAAAATGGATAAAATATCTATCTTGTTGTGAGGGTTGAATAAGATAATGCATGTCCAAAACTTACTGTATGCTAGGCACACAGCAAGTGCTCAATAAATGTATGCAGAAACCTAGTTGGAAACCTCTGTAGATAGTTTAATGTTCTCATCAGAAGACTGGACATTTCCATGCTCCTTCTATTGCAAATGACAAGCTTAAATTTCATGGCTGTGCCACTGCTTGGTATTGAACCCATGATGTCCGAAACATCCTGCTCCCAAACAGACATGTGGGGCAGACATAGTTTAATGTAAATTTAACTTTTCTATTCTCACTGTGATTTTAACTATGAGAAAGAGGAAAGCAAACATTAAAAAAGTCAAGAATTCTAGCCAGCCACCTATTATTGGCTTTATGCCATCCGTAAGATTGGAAGACTCACTTCCCAAGACACTAAAAGAAAGTTCCATCAATGTGAAAAAAAATCACTTTCAGGAATCTTTGCAAATCACAGACACTAGGGAAAGTGCTTGGTGACAGAAGAATTCATTGATTTATTAGAAAAAAATTATTAAAGGGAAAACCCCTAAATATTGGAGTTATGGATGTTAAGGAGCCAAATTGTCCCTATCAGTCTCAAGTAATGTTCTCATAGTAGGGTGTGCAATTTCCTAGTAAGCTCCCACCCATCCCCTAAGGCAGAGAGGAGAAGTGCAGCCCTTCCCATCATAAGGCTGCGAAGACAACAGATCCAGAGGCAACAACACCTCCAGTCTGATCTCCCAGGAGACAGATCCAGTTAGGTTCCTGTGTAAAGAACCCTTTTGTTGTGTGTCTATCCTTCCTAAATGGAATTCTATAGGACAGGTGTCACCTTGATTATCTCTGGACCCTCAGCATTTCCTTCAGTGCTTGGCACCAAGGGGGCAATCAAACAATGTCTGCAGAGTGAATGGATGAGATGTCATGTAACCCGTCCAAAGTCATGGCTTTTAAATAGCAGATGTAAGACTTGAAATTACTTCCATACACTCTTCTATTCACCCATCCATGCAATCAGTTAGATACTGAGTGAGGCAGATGCCAAGCCCTGTGCTCTTTCCTTCTATACCTAGTGAGTCTGGATTCAGTAAATGTTCGTTAAAGCCTCCATGAGAAACTTAATCAGATTGAGCATCAGGGCCTCCTAGGAAACCATGGTAACTGACTGAAGAGCCAGACCAAGGAAGCATGGATGCCATGCGGCTCAGGGATTTCTGCTACTGTTTTCTATTCAAAGTGTTTCCATACGACTGAAGAGAGGATGAAAAGCCAATCAGAGTCCCAGTGACACTGATGAGAAGTCAAATTCCTTTGTAGCTAAGCAGTCCCCATGTTCTCTACACAAGGCAGAGAAAGTGAGCCTAATGGGGCCAGCCCACCATCTGAGAGATCCTCCATCCTTCATTCCGATCAGTCACATAACAAGTAGAAATACAGTTTCCAATCTAACTCATGGGTACACATGTTCTTCCATGGAGCTGACTTTATCCTTCAGAGGCTTTCCCATTTATAGTCTGCTGGGGTTTGTTGTTTACTTGCTCTTCCTTGCTAGTTTTTTCTGCTATCTTCCTACTGTACTGCCTTAATCTACCCCCTCTCTTTCACCTGCAGGCTTGGGAAGTTAGCCACATACCTCATACTTCCCAAGGGCAGCTATGGGATGAAAGTGATGTAGACTGGGAAGAGACAATGAAGAATTACCTGGGAAGAGTCTCAGTGGGAGGATGTGTAGATCAGCTTAGCCCATGAGCATGTCTTGGGGGGAGGAGGGTTATCTCTATTACATTAATTGATGTGGGAATACCCAGCCTTAAATGAGCAGCTTGGGTTCTGTAGAAGTGTCAGGAAATCAAGATGAGTGGTGGTCCACATGTGTAGTACACATGCATTCATTTCTTTCTGTTCTTGATGTGACTCGATGTTTTACATTCTCACTGCCTTAAATTCTCTGCTATGATGTAACCTCTGCTATGAAGTAACTGTAACCTGGAACTGAAAGATGAAATAAACCCTTTCTCCTCTAAGTTGCTTTTATGTCAGGGTATTTTATCACAGCAACATAAAATGAAAAGGAATATGCAGACCTATGCTGCCTGTCCAAGGGAGAGTTGCCCTGTACCTTGTGGCAGAAACCCAGTAAAAGACATCAGAATCTTCCCAGTCACTACTAGGAGCTCTACCTGGAACATGGAAGGAATGAGAAGGCCTGGGGATGGGAAGAAAATCAGTTGCTGTAGTCTGAATGCTTATGTGCTGCTAAAATGTCTGCTTCTCACTCATATCTCATAATCTCATAAGCAACTCTACTGGCCTCCTCCAAGCAGGCTTGTTCATCTTCTATTGATACTGTCTCAAACTGCCGGCTCCCAACCTGTACCACCAGCAGCTCTGCAGCTACTTTTTGTTGACTTAATGAAATTCTGCATCTTTCTCAAAATGATCAGTTTTCTTTTGCTATCAGCATGCGGTGTGTTTACATTGTACTGCTTCTTGTGTCACTCTGAGGTTGCTGTAGCGAAGGACTATAGAGTGGTGATTTAGAAACAACAGAAAGTAGTTTCTTAGTTCCAGAAACTGGGAAATCCAAGATCAAGGCTGACTGGTCACTAGACATAGTGAGGGTACTTTGCTAGCTCCTAGATGGCTCCCTCTTGCTACATTCTCTCATGTTGGGCATGGCAAAATGACAAGGTAGCTCCCTGGGGCTTTTTTTAGAAGGGTGCAGTTCAATCATGAATGCTCTGCCTTTGTGACTATTTTTCCAAAGTCCAGCTCCTTAGACAATCCTACTTGTGTTAGTTTTCAACACATGAATTTTGAGGAATACATTTAGTCTATAGCAATAGTTATAATATCTGGTAATGAAGGAGAACTGAGCAAGGGCGAGAGGCTCACCCCTGCATAGGACTTGGCAGGAATAGATTGCAGAGAACAGGTTTGTTTTAGAAGTGGTCAGTTTCTTACTCTGCTTTCTTCATGGCATGCTCACTCTGGCTTCCACATGCCATACCCTAACTGCAGAGAATGAAACTACCAATCAGGAAACAATAATTTGGAGAATTTCTTCATTTCAACTCTATGTATAGATTCTGTATCCCAGTGTGCACAGTGTTGTGCTCATTTGCAGAAAACCTGTGCCTCTGCCTCTTCCTGCTGAGAGTGAGCATAAAATATCAGCCAACAGGGAACATCTGAGAGATTCCTTTATTATTTCCTCCAGAGACCTTCCCCTGCGTCCATTCTATCAGTTCTGGTCTACTTAGTCCACTTCTCGAAAAGATTCTGAAATCAGTATGTGACATGCCTTTCAACCACTAATGCAAGTCAACCTTGAAGAGATGGGGCTCAGGGACAGCGGTTGGTCTACGCACTGTAGTGTCAAAGGAGAATCATAGAATCAGTGAAGTTCAGTGTTAAAAAAGATAGCAGCCAAGGCACTTGTGAAGTCAGTCAAAATGCTCCATCTGGTCTACCAGCCAGACTGCTTTTCTGAAAAAACAAGCACAAAACTGTGCACATGTGGAACACAGAATATGTACATTGAGTTGAAACAATAAAATTCCCCAGAGACTTCCCAAGACGCTCTTTTTGATGGCCAGTGGAAAATAGGTAATGCCAAAGCTTTGATGGCAAGACAGAGTCCACATTTCCATTCAGAGAAAGGTGACAGCCTCCGTATGCCCACTGCACAAAGCAACTGTGATCCAGCAATGAAGTCATCTGTATTGCTTGTTTTCCTGTTGTTGTGACAAAATATCCTGACAGGACGCAACTCAAGGAAGGAAGGAAGAGTTTATTTTGGCTCACAGGTCAAAGTTAAAGCCCATCGTGTTGGGGATGTCACAACAAGAGGAGCCTAAGGCACCCGGTCAAAGTGCATCCACAGCCAAGAAGTAGAGAGTGAAGAATTCTTATTTTGAGTTCACTTTGTTCTTATACAGTCCAGGATCCCATCCCCTGGTGCCACTCATGTGGGTATATCTTCCTACCTCAAGATAGCCAAATAAGATAACCAAATCAAGATAGTACCTCACAGGCATGCCTGGAGGTTTGTCTCCCAAAGCATTCTAGATATCAAGTTGAAAATGAGACTAATCACCACACCATCCAACTATAGGCAGCAAAACATTGAGTCAGAAGGAAATGCTTTAAGTCCCAAGGTAGTATAAGATTGTGTCAATGTCTAGGAACATGGCCTGCTAGGATTTTATGGACTTCATAAAACATACAAACAATACCCAACCTCCAATTAGCCCAGTCACAGAACCACCACCTGGGACTACAGGGTTAGAGTTTTGTTATGAGGTCACTATGTCAACAAATATCTTTTCAGATCTGCTACATTCCTGCTTAGTTTTACCTGATACTAGGGAATAAATATCATACTTGGTTATAGTCCCAAAGGATTTAGAGACAAAGATCATTATTAACTGTCAAGAGTATCAGTAAGTCTCTTGGCAGACAGGATGCTGGGTAGGACTCACACACACACACTCACACACACACGCGCACACACACACACATACAGGGAAAGGCGATTTAAAAGAGAGTACTAGAGAGAGTAGCCAAACAGGGATCAGTATGGATCCATGAAGAAGAAACACTGGATATAGTCAAGGTATCACCAGATGCCAATACAGAGCTTGGCCACAGAACTTAGAGGTCCAGCGATGCTTAGCATATGTGAAGCCCTGAGTTCAATCCCCAGCACACAAAGGAGAAGATTCTGGTATAGCTAGAAGGGAGAAAAGCATAAGATGAAGCCTCAGGAAGAAGCAAGGTTGGATTTTTATAGAGCTTTTAGTAAGTCATTCACATTTTATTCTAAATCAGTTTTATCCTAAGAAGTTTCAAGGTAGCAGGAAATGAACTGGATGTGTATGAATGGCTGAAAGATGAGCAAACGTAGAAGCAAAAAGACTAGATAGGAGCCTTTGAGCTTCAGTATCACTGGTTCCTTTGGAAGCTTGCATAGAACTTTCTGGTGCTATGAAGCTAGCCCACAGGAAGGGGACATTCAGGTCAGTCCCAGCTTTAAGGTCCTATGTCTGAAGTGCATAGTGTCTTCAGCAATAAGGATTTACCTTCCACCTCCGGGAGTAACTAAGGGTGACAGCAATAGGCTGTATGTTTTGGAAGTTTCTTGGACAGGTCTGGATAACAACTCAAAGGAGGGTTTCTCATGTCTGATATTGGGTTTTTGCTAGGTGATCTTTGGCTCTTGGAGGAAGGATCATCAGTCCAGATGAGAAAGGTTCATTAAAACTATATATACATATATGTGTGTGTGTATACATATGCATATATATATACACACATATGTATATACATATATATTTACACACAGAATGATGTGTATTACAGGGTTTTTGGTAAATAGCTAATAGTATGATTCCTTGTGGCTTTTCTAGATATTATTATTATTTTACCACCATCCTCCTTCTTTATTTACTACCCTCCCCCTTCCTAAAGAGCCCTCTCTTTCCCCATTACCCCTATCAGATCATTTCAAACACTTAATCATCTTCATATTCCTTCCCCAACTCCTCCAAGATCCACTCCTGTTTCCCTACCCATGGGACTTTGTGTTCCCCTGTGTGTGTGTGTGTGTTTTTTTTTTTTTTTAGCCCACTCAATCCTATTAGTGCTAGTGTTTATTCTTGTGTGTGTGGCCACCTACAGCAGCTTGTTCAACCCATCCATCCAAATCTTTATTTTTTTTACTTTTTAAAAACATGTGTATGTGCCTGCGTCATGCATATGCACTGTATGCATGCAGGTGTCCAAGGAGGCCAGAAGAACATAACACATTCTCTGGAGCTGGAGTTATAGGCAGTTGTGAGCCACCACTGTGGGTGCTGGGAATGGAACCAAGGTCTACAGCAGGAGCAGCAATGCTTCGAGGTGATGAGCCATCGCCTCTGTCCCAGTGATTTCCTTTTAATTGCTATTTATTTTCTGGTTGATAAACAATGGTATCGTTTCTGGTTTGCGATCATTGGAAAGAAAAGCTACTATTTTAATACATTTTACCAATTCTTTTGTGGATACATGCTTTTATTTATCTTGGTTAATTCCTAGGAAAAGAATCTACTGGGTAATAGGACAAGTATGTGACTGAATTGTATAAGAAACTGAAGACCAATTTTCAAGGTGCTCATTTGAATTAGTATTTCCATTAGAAATATTTGAGCTTTCCACTCAACTGCACATACAACATGTGATGTAGTTCATTTCCTTTCATTCCATTATGTTGTGAAGCACTGTCTTGCTTGAGTTTAGTTTGTATTTCTCTGAGAGCTGAGCCAACACGGGAGCACCTGGTCACATGCCTACCTTCAGCGACCTTCCTTTGTGGACAGTCTTTCTGCTACAGTTTTATTGTATTGCCTCTCTTCTGTACTGAGCATTTTATCTAAGGTCTTGTATGTCCTACCTCTCAGTCACATCTCCATTTCCCCTGAGCTCTCTTTTAAAATCACTGATCTGCAAGAAGCCTTTGTGAAATACATGATTTGAAATTTTTTTCCTTCAGTCTGTGGCGTGACTTTTAGTTTTCATAATGTTTTGAGGGGGAAGGGGAAAAAGGGATTTTGGTAAAATTCTATTTACCATTTTCTTTTACTTTTTTATTGCTGGAATAGTGTATTGCTTCTAGGAAATCTTTGCTTATCCCAAAGTACTGACGACGCTCTTCTACAGCACCCATGTGGCTGATTTCTCTTTTACTTTTAGTATCTGATCCATTCTGGATTCGTTTTGATTATGGTGTGTTATGAGTCAAAATTTTTCTTTGTTTCTCAGATTATTTCATTCTTTGTTTTTGTTTTTTCGAGACAGGGTTTCTTTGTAGTAACTCTGGCTGTCCTGGAACTCACTCTGGAGACCAGGCTGTCCTCAAACTCACAGAGATCCACCTGCCTCTGCCTCCTGATTGCTGGGATTAAAGGTGTGTACCACACAGCCTGGCCTTTGTCTTTCAGATTTTTATTCAGGGTTTTATTGATTGTTATGTATGTCAAATTTAAACCAACTATACATGTGGGTCTATTTATTAACACTGTTCTATTCCATAACCTGCCTCTGTATTCTTTGCTTCTTTAACGAGTTTTATTACATTATTACTTCCTTAATTATTTTCTGTGTGTGCTTATGATTGTACCACTGTGCACAAGCGGAGGTCAGAGAAAAACTTGAAGACGTCAGTTTTCTTCTTCTACCAAGTGGATCAGGAGGATCGAACTTAGGTCATCAGACTTGCTGTTAAGCACCTTCATCTCACCGGCTCCTCATCTATTCTTAAATTACATAGTATTCCTACAGTTTTATAATAACTCTTAGAATTAGGAACTTTAAGGACTTCAAATTTGTTTGGTTATTCCGGGTTCTCTGACTTGTCAAATGAATTTTCTAATCAACGTTTAGGTTTCTACACCTATTTTAAGAATAGAATTATGCTGCCTGTGCATTAATAAGGGAAAATCAGTAGCTGTGTTGTATCATCCTTTCATGCACTTGGTTTATATGCTACCTATTAAGTCTTCTTTAAATACTATTTTTAGTTTTAAAAATACAGTCTTTTAATTTTCTTGTTTATTCCTTATGGATATCCAAAGAGTGCCACTATGAGTGGCATTTTAAATTTCTAACCACCTTTTCCTATAATAAACATGCAATCGACCCATCATGTGGCCTGTGTATCTCATGATCTTGCGGAATTAGTTTGCTCATTCTAGAACCTTTATTGACTTCTTGGATGATCATATAATCTACACATTAAAACAACCGTGCTTTCTCTCTGTATTTTGTTTCATTTTCTTATCTAATTGCACTAAGACCGCCACCATAATCCTAAATAAACACCCTGGAGACAGTCGTATCTTCGTGATGTTTGTGAACAAAACTAAAAAAATAAATAAATAAAGGCATTCAGTCTTGTACCATCAAATATGAAATTAGCAATAGGTTCTTCATGGACCTCTTCTTCAGAGGAGAGCAATTTCATTGTGTTCCCAGTTTATCATAGGACAGTCTGTAATTAGCAAGTTTTGCTTTTTTGTTATATCCACTGAAATAATTATATAACTTTCTCTTTTATTTTCTCAGTGTGGCTAATTGCACAGGTTAATTTTAGTTTCAATTTTAAAAGATTTATTTTTATTTATGTGAATGTGTATGCATGTGTATGCGCGCGTGTGTGTGTGTGTGTGTGTGTGTGTGTGTGCACGCGGTCGTGTGTTGCACATGTGCAGGTGCCTGCAGAAGCTAGAAGAGGGTGTTGGATGCCTGGAGCAGGAGTTACAAGTGGTTGTTAACTGCTGAACATGGTGCTGCGGACTGAATCTGAGTTACCTACAAGAGCAGCAAGTGTTCTTAACTACCATGCCATCTCGCCAACCTCTTATTTTCTATTTTTAAACCAACTGCTTAATTATAGGGTAAGTTCAAATTTTTTATGAATCACTGGACTCAACTTGATAATTTATTTAAGAATTTTGTCTCTGAGTATTGGCGCATGGTGTTCTTCCACACGATGTCTCTGTCCGATTCTTATCAGGGTTATTTTCTGACCTGTTTGAACCATCTTAGAGAATGGCTTGAGAAGTGAATCCTTCTCTATTTCCTTTGAAAATTTTGAGTAAGATTCATCTACACTCACTGCATGCATGTATGAAATCCAGAAGTTTCAGAATTCCCATAGATTATCATCTAAATTAACCCCTCAAACATATATGCATGCCATTATGAGATTCAATCACAGGGGACTAAAATAGAGATATTGGCATCTATGGAAGGCCAATGACATTCTTACGATAATATTATAAAATATTTCTATACTTGCTATAGAGATGAGAAAGTCAAGGCTTAGATTAGTCAGGTTACCAAAGTCCTCGAAGCTACCTTGGACTCACACTCCTGTCTTCCACATTTCCAGGCCTGTAAACTTTCCATTAAGTGTCAAAGTTTCTGTGAGCAAACACCCGAGGGGTGCCTGAGCAGCCTAAAGTTGGAAGGGGACTGCACTTCACTAACTTGAGCAGCTCACATCAGGAAAGAGAAGTGCATGAGAAGAAAAGGTGCTGGCTGGTTTTATGTCAACTCGACACAAGCTAGCATCATCTGAGAAGAAGGAACTTCAACTAAGAAAATGTGTTCATAAGATCCAGCTGTAAAGCATGTTCTTAATTAGTGATTGACAAGGCAGGGCCCAGCCCATTGGGGGTGGGGCCATCCCTGGGCTGGTGGTCCTGAGTTCTAAAAGAAAGTAGGTGGAGCAAGCCACAAGGAGCAAGCTGGTAAGCAGCACTCCTCGGTGGCCTCTGCATCAGCTCCTGCCTCCAGGTCCCTGGCCTCTGACTTTCTTCAATGATGGGCTAAGATGTGGAAGTGTGAGTCTGCCTCATTCACAGTTATTCACCAATTTCTTCAATGATGCATGGGGGAATTACAACCTGGGGATATTTCCAAACCATCCCGAAACCAATTTTAGCTTCCTCTCTGTTTTGAGAAGAGAAAGCCTGTCTTCTGCATGTACAATGCAGACCCCTCAGGTTGTAACTCATCCTCCACTTTCCCCAGGCAGGACCCTCTTGGTCATTCTCCAGAGTTTACCCAGACTGACACAGAAAAAGTTAAGAAAATAAATCCACAACCTACATCCCCATCTTTCAAGGATAGACCTCTGTTTCCATGTCTTCCTGGAATTCTTCTGTGGTTATTTGAGGTCTATATTAGAATTCTGTATCATGTATGTCATTTTTCTTCTAGAGTGGGCCTAAGGAGAATGCTAGAGATTACAATATTGTCTGTAATTTGAATGTATCAAAGAGTTAAAAGCACAGGTCTTTGACTGTTTTGTTATGCACATTGTATTTCCATGAGTACTATACGTTCTATAAGTACTATAAGTTCCCAAGGGATAGGTCCAACATGTATGTACAGTATTTTTCTAGGAATCAGGGATACTTAATGGCATATTTTTTTTCCCTAAAATAGGTGTCTCGGAAATACTTGTCTTTTATTAATCTTAAAATGTAAAAAATGAAGCAAGGATAATAGAAAGCAAAGTTATTGTTCTTCATTCTCTAAAATAAGGCACTTGTTAAGGACAGAACCTCAAACAAATGTGTGGCTAAAGCCTTATGTTTCTTGACTAAGAAGAGATAAATGCCTTTTAAACAAGAGTCTAGCAATTAGGCATGCTGTGATTTTAGCTAGACACAGTACACAGTGTGGTTGCAGGTGAGATCCATAATCACCCTCAGTCACACTGTTGGAAGGACAAGCGGGAATTGTAAACATCTGATAGAAAACAGTTGACCATTTGCGGTTCCAGTGGTCAAGAAATGGGTTCCTTGTCAGCCAACATGGATCTATATCATGTCTACAGTTGATCAAGGAGCTCCTTTCTGACAACTGTATTTTATTGAGCACATGGGGCCTTTGGCCTGCCCTCCTTTAAGCTGCACTGTTACTTATAGGCCAGAGTGTGAGACAAAGGCAGCACCCTGAGCCCACTTCCACTCACCAGGGAGCCCAATGTGAGATTCTGACCAGCCCTCAGTGGATGCATCGCCATACCTCAGGAACTTTGGGCTAAAGTAAAATAAAGGTTTATTTTTGATTTGGTTTGTTTTGGACTGAGCAAAGTTTGTAATCATCCTTCATGAGCATGCTTCCTCTTCCAAGGCTAAGTCACTTCCCTGCCCTGATAGTTCTGATCAAGTCGCTCATCAATGCTTAATGTCTTGATCCTCTCCTCCATGAGGAGCACTACCCGAGGCTTCCCAAATGCTGAAGGGAAACATAAAGAAGAGCCTTCTTTTGGGTGGGCCTTCTTCTGAGTTTGGGACCATGGGGTAAAATGAGCAGAGGCTAGAAGCATGTGAGGTCCTAAGAGGGAAGACAAACCCCTTATTCCTCTTAAAACAGATCCCTTATTCCTCTTAAGACCTTGACTTTGGGTGGCAACTCCCAGCTTTCCAAAGTCTGTCGAAGACATTCTTATCAGACTAAACTGCTATCTCAATGGGGATGAAGCCTTGGGCCACTACACAGGACTTAAGTCACTAGAAGACCAGGTAAAGTTATGAGCAGATGGCCTGTCAGTTGGCCACATGGCAAGTGTTGGCTTAAAAGGTAGTTTCTAAGGATGTGCTGCAGTGTCTAGCTAATGTCTTAAGATGATCTACATGCTCTGGCCGCCTTCTCCACCACAGGGCAACAATCTGTGTCCCTGCCCTCTATGTGCACCAGGGCGAGGGAAGGTGCATGGAGATTCTCCCACTCACGGGCACTCTTGACCTCACCCCACTCTTCAGAATTACTGTTCTAGATCCCTCCGACTGTGTATATTCATAATTATGCATGATGCATTTTCCAACTAGTGTACACTGGTATTATAATTAAATGGCCACTTGTAGAACTATTTATTTAATATCCACTGTTGTCCATCACAGCTGCCAAGGAAGGTTGTTTAGGATGTTCACTGTCCAAGGGTGCCCAGTACAGGGGGCGGGGCTGCATCTGTACACTTGGCTCTGAGAAGAAGAAATACCTCTGCTTAACTGCCATAGGAGCCCCCTCTGTGCTCACAATGGTCTACCCTGTGAACTCTGTGAAAACAGGGACTGTGGCAGTTTCATACCTGTCTCCTCCTCCATCAAACCCACGCTAAGTACATAGAAAGCACTCAGTAAGCATGCATGGAATGAATGCTCTCCCTGTTTGCATGCATGCAACGTGTGTGTGTGTGTGTGTGTGTGTGTGTGTGTGTGTGTGTGTGTGTGCTCACCCATGCAGGCGTATGTGAAAGGGAGATGTTGATGCTCAACTGCTTTTCCATTTATTTGTTTGTTTTGGAGGCAAGGTTTCTCACCGGAGCTTGCTGTTTGGACAAAAATGACTAGCAAGCAAGTCTCCAGGAGCCACCTGGCTCTGCCCCCCAGTACAGATACATGCTGCCATACCTGGCTTTTTTGTGGGTGCCAGGGATCTGAATTCAAGAGCTCATGTTTGTGCAGCAAGTATTTTGTGCAGTTTGTGCAGCAAGCACCCAAAAGAGTGCTTTTAAAATAATTTGTAGGGTACTTGGAATTTTATCCAAGATAGAAGCCAAGCCACAGGGTCACAGGACAAAGCCACAAGGAGAAGCAGGCAATGGATATCAGATCCCTCATCTGACCACAGTCAGCAAAAGCCTCTCAATTTCCCATCCCTTTTTACATTATTAGAATCTTGCCTAACTTGAAAGATAAATAATACCCAAACTAGAATATCAAACCCTTTTCCTAAAGACTACATTAGTAAAGGACAAGAAAATAACAAGATGAGCTAAGTTCTTCACAAGGTCACCAACCACCTCAGTATGGAGGAGGGGTTCTCCACTAGAAGGGGCTCCTCGGTGATAGTCAAGTGTTCCACTTAGTAAATAAGCCCCAAGAAAGCCAAGATCAACCTCCTCCTCACCTTCCCACAAGGAGAAAGTCTTGGCTCATTCCTCATGACCCAGAAAGCTGATGCAGATCATCCTGTGGGAAAGAATGACCCGGATCCTGGAGCTGGAGCCACTGAGCAATGGCAGTAAGCACACAGATGCTCCCATGAAGATTTGAATGTTCTGGAAATGTTCATGCACTAAAATGTAAAATACATTTGTGGAGTGCCAGAGCTATGGAGTGAAGACACAAGTTTGCTTCTACTCTTACAAGTCTCTGGTCCCCAGTTCCAGCCCAAGCTTCTGGGCAAATGGCCCCTAACATACAGGTGTTTATTCCTCTGGCTCTTTCCAACCCTAGGTGAGCCCCACAGCTCAGCAGAGGGAGGCATAAGGGCTCCAGCACACACCAGGCTCTCTCTACACACCTGACATGGGACTAGATACTCAACACCCTTTATCCTAGCAAGACCCAAGTCTTCCGTAGGCATATCAAGCCCTCTTCGGAAGGAGATGGAATGGAAGCCAACAGAGACCACTGATGTCACAGCACAAAGGAAATGGTGATTATCTCCTGGTCCCTTCATCTCCTGAGGGAAGAGAAAAATCCTGAGTGGTGAGGAGCCCATGGCACGGGTCTTTCTTTCTTAGTAGAAACAAAGAGAGGTATTGGCTTACTGCAGATGGCAGAGTGCAGTGCACGACATAAGACTCAGAGTCTGAAATGTGAGGTTTCATCAGTGAAGCTGGGTGTTCATGGAGCCTCTGGACGCTTGAAGGCTCTAGAGTGTCTCTAGTGCCGAGTTTTTATTAGTGGTGACTGCACACAAAGACACTATACAATCATTAAGCCTGTGTTTATAAGAAAGAAGTGATTTCTTTTCTTAATAGATCACCAGGCAGAACAAAGACAAGGAGTTATGGACAGAAAATATATGGGAACAGAAAAAACCTTTGTATCTCGAGAAAAGCGTGTTCCGGCCCCTTGAGTGGGAAACGTCTGCTGTGTGATCATTTCCTTCTGTCCTTAGTGTGCCGAGGGCCAGAGCGCTTATGCAGAGTGTATTTCTTTCTCAAACAAGGCTGTTGGCAACGTGGAATCTCCTAAAAACACGACTTTGATGATCACACTGGGGTCCTAAACACACATACACACGTAGAGCATAAACACCGTGTCAGTTAAGACTTTATCCAGTCAAGCCAACAAATCAATCCGTTTAATAAATATAAATACAAGGTGTAGCTAATTTGGACTGTTGTGCCAGACAGTAAAGACACTTCAGAGCCAGAGTCCCTCACAGTCTCTGCCCTGATGTGGTTAAAGGTGAATACTGGGCGAAAATAACTAATAAAAATGAAAAGGAAGGCAAACTCAATGAAACATTCTGTCAAGGAATAGTGGGAGGGAAAGTTGGTGTTTGGGAGCCTGAGCCTTTGACGAGGCCCACAGAGACAGAAACATCTGGAGAGCACAGGAGGCAGCCATGGATGTCCTAGTTTGGGGTTCCTTTAAGAGAAGACCTTGGGATGGATTCAAGTGCCAACAGTATACTAGCAAGATGTCCCAGGAAGCCCTCAGGGAAAAGTGAGGTCAGCATGAGAAGAAGCTGTCAGAGAGTGTGGTGGAGCAGGAGACGACCCTGCGCAGCTACAGCACAGTTGACTTGGATGGTCTGGGAACCGGGTGAAACATTCTTGAGATTCACAGATTCACACGGGGCATAGGGAGCTGGGGTGTGTATACACTTCCCTAGCCAGAACTGCCTGCAGACCGCTCTGAAGATGGCTGTACACCCATCCCGAATGCAGTCCATCTGCTGTGGGCACACAATGAATGGTTCTAACCCAGCAGAAAGAAGATGGGGCTGCTGATTGCTGGGCACCAGTTCGGTCTGCAGGGAAAGAGGAAGGGTTGAGTGGTGGAACATGGGAAATCCATGAGAACACATGGAAGAAAGGGGAAGACAGGGAGAGCGAAGACGAAGAAAGGAAAGGAACTACCTAGAGTTTTGCTGTGAAGTTGAGCCTGGGTTCTGATGTCAGATAATCTGGGTATAAATGCCACCTCTGTCACAGGCTGGCCTTGAGTCACTTGGAAGATATTGCCATCCTAGATGATCCTGAGATTCCTCACCTGGCAACAAGACATATCATAAGTAGAGAAATCAGAAATACACAAGGAGAATTAAATGGAGTAGGACTCTCTGGGCCTTTAATACAATGCTGGAGACATGTTAGTGTTTTGTGTTTCATCAAGAAGATGGAAGTGAGGGCTAGGATGCAGAAACCAGGGGGAAGGAAAGGACCTGAGGCCATAAAGAAAGCAAAGTCCATGTCATGTAAAGCCTGAATAATGTGTTAGAGTCTAGGTATTGGCTGTGGATGAATAGGAAGCCACCAAAGACTTTGAGCTGAGGAGTTAGCTGCAATAGTCATTCTGGATGCAGTGGCCTCCAAAAATGTGAATCACCTCTCCATCTACACCTCCATGCTAACTAAGACTGCTGATAGCAGAGGATGAAAGTGTTGCTTTGCACTAAGTAACTGGGATACAAAAGCTGTCGGAAGGAAAGATACATTGGTCTGAATCATCCTTAGATGCCCTGACTTGGCTGTGGAAGGATCTGTTTCATTTGCCTTTGGCAGACGTTAACTCCCTAACTGTGCTGGCTAGGGCTGCAAAAAAATCCAAAAGAGTTTGCATTTTCCAAGTGCTGCTGATAGTAGGGAAAGTATCCCCTAAAACTATTGGGAGCCATAAGGAAGCAAGATTGGAGAGATGTGGTCAATATGGAAGCCATAAAAATATATGCATGCTAATGAGTTCTACACACACATGTGAATGTGCATGTGTGCTTGCATGTTTGCGCGCGTGCGCGCGCACACACATACACACAACCTAATGGTTCTGAATCTAAAAGATAATACTTCTATGGCAAGGCCTTGGCTGCCGATGGTCATTCATCCCAGAAACAGCTCTATTTCCAAAGAAGGGGATTATGGGACATTGTTGGCTCCTGATATCTATTTTATTATTTTCAGTCTTACTGAGGTATGACTGACAACAAAATTCTATATATTCAAGATGTATATTATAGGTTAGATCTTGAATACCCCTCCCCCCAAATTTCATGGGTTGATGCCTTGGTGCCTCAGTTAATGGCACCAATGATGATTAATTTTGATTGTCAACTTGATTGGATGGAAAGACACATACTTTTCCTTTGGGGTGTCTGTGATGGTGTTTTCAGAGATGACACAAATATTGAACAGCAAACTGAAGCCAGAGGATCCACTCTGCATGTGGGTAGCACAGTTCAATAGGCCAGGATCAGGAGGGATCAAAAGAAGAAAGAAGCCCATCAGCATGGACCAACTTATTTCCTTGGCAAGTGTGTCTACTGCTATTGTGTAACACACACACACACACACACTCACTCACCTCTACAGAACCTGAACCCAAAAGCATTAGTAAAAACTTCAGGATGTAATAGAGCCTGCTGGGGGTTGTCCTTGAATGACCCATTCCATCACCACCACCCCAAATCAGGTAAGCAGCTTGTCTTTGCCATGTGCATCCTGTCATGGTGTTCTCCATCATCATGAGCCCAAATAATCAAGCCAGATATCAACAACACAACAAACTGAGAATGTCAACAAGGAAGCAGAAACACATGAGAAAACCATATGTAAACATTAGAGTTGAAAAGTGCAGTAATTGAAATGAAGAGTTCATCAGACAGGTTCAAGTATAGATCAAGAATATCAGGAGACAGAATTAGTACATTTATAGATACTCAATAGAGATACATAATCCATATAAGAAAAGGGGAAAATGAACAAAATTAAACAGAGACTCAGAGAAATGTGGGGGCATCCAAGGAAACCAATATATGTACAATGGGGGCCCCTGAAAAAGAGGTGAAAGAGAGAAAGGAACAAGTAAATTATTTAAAGAAATAATGGCTAATGTATCCCCAAATCAATAAACACATTAGTGTACACACCTAAGAAACTCAACAAACCCCAAATAGATAAAAATAAAGAATCCTTGTAGAGACAAATCATAACAAAAATAAGGAAAGACTGAAAGTTCCAAGGGAAAAATGACTTGCTGCATACAAGGGAACCTAATAAGGTTAACAGCTGACTTCTGGTTACGAACAATTCCAGGAGAAACGGTATGCCAGATTCAAACTGCCCAAAGAACACTACTGTCAATCAAGCCAGAAAATTACCTTTCAGTTATGAAGACAGACTAAAGTTGTCCTCAGAGAAATCAAGTTGCTAGCTAACTCACCGTACAGAAAAAGGAAGGCTTCAGGCTGAAATGGGTGCTTTTAGGTAGTAATTTAAATACTCACAGAAATCAAAGAACACCAGTAACACTATTAAAGACAAGTGTAGGGAATAGTATGCAACTGCATTGCTGGGCCCTTGCTGTATCAAAAGGGGGCGGATTTGCTAATAACCAGTGCAGAAGAGGTTGATGGGAGCAGAGCTGGACTGGGCCAAGAAAATGACATGGGATGGTAACTCACATTTAAGACTCCATGATGCATACAGCCCAACTTAAAAATTATTAGAGTCTATGGAGAAAACTGTCCAAAGAAGATACAAAAGTGACAAATAAATAAATGAGAAGATTTTATCTGCTTGAGTTGAATGTGCAGTGTATGCCACGGGTTCATGTGCTCAAACGCTTGGTCCTCTGCCGTTGTTGCTATATTGGGAGGTTGTGAGACTTTCTGGATACGGGTGGGACCTGGTTGGCAGACTTAGGGCTGTAGGGGTGGAGCTTGAGTGTTAACAGCCTGGCTCCCATTTGGGATGGAGCCCTCTCTGGTTCCTAGTTACCTACACAAATTAACCAGTGCCTCATGTACCCGCTGCCAGCCATCCCCGTCACAATGGGCTGCATTTCCTGAACCAGGAGCCAGAATGAATCCTTCCTGCCTTAAGGTGTATTTGCTAGGCATCTTCATAGAACTAATAAAAATAACAGGTGCAGGCATAAAGGAAATGCAAGGAGACAACGCTTCACACGCACCAGTACAGCCATAACACACCCCCAAAGATGGGGTTCAGCTTCTGTGGGAGGCAGGAGTAAAGCTTCCCAAGTTAAGTACAGAGCTTCCATGTGGCTCATCTTTCCATACCTAGTTATAAGCAACCCCCTCAAAAAAGCCTTTAAGTACCCATCCACACAAATGTATACACGTGTTGATGTAGTATTAGTCCTTACAGCCCAAAGCTCAAAACGGTCTGTGTGTCCATCAATGGATGAGCAGAGAAATAAGTTGTGTCATCTATCCATGCAATACATAGAACATTACAGGACTACGCAATGCTCAGTTTCAGGTGGAGTATCGATAACACACCTATGCGCACAAGGCTCGGGGATCATCACAGAAGAGGGGGTGGAAGACTGTCACACCCAGAGGAGGAAGATGCCTATAATAAAGCAGTGCCTTCCAGACACGGCAGGGCAGTCCACAGATGAGCTCACAGCAGCTGCGAGAGCATGCACAAGATCCACATGCGCGCGAGCCAGATGAAATCCAGAACTAAGTTGGGGACGTAGACATAGAGCTCCACCCTCAGCTGCAACTATTGGTAACTGATGAGAGAAAGAGTCGGTTTCTTTTAGGGCCAACCATGACTGGTGGATGGCCACACACTTAAGACTATACAGGTAGCGTACAAAGGACTTGATGGGTTTAAAAAAAAAAAAAAGCAGTACTAACACAAGTTGTGTGGGGGGAGAAGACTGTGTGTATCTGGGAGGAACTGGGGGTGAAGTGATCAAAATACATTATGTGAAGTTCTCAACAATTAATAAACTATTTTTAAAACGAATTATTTATTCATGCTGCAATATTAATGGACCCTGAAAGCATTACACTAAATGAAACACTCCAGTTACACATTCCTGCATGTTATATAACTTAATTTATTTGACTTGTCCAGAATAGATGGCTATAGATTAATGGTTGACTGGCTCTGGGGGTGGTGAACGACGGGCAAGCAGGAGCTGATGGTTTCAGGCTTTCTCTTATGGATGACAGAAATGTCCTAGGCCGAGACTGAGCATAAAGACTAACTCTATGCATAAGTATAAACTACAAGCTATAAACATATACCGCAAAATATTTTGATGGTTGGAGTGTATCATAAGTAAATTGAATTTCAATAAAAGTGTTCAATGACCAGTTTTTGAAAATGCACAAGCTGTTTATAACACAATCCTATAAAAATATTATAGAGGAAAAGAACTTTATAAATAAATAGAGAACAGACCGTTCACAGAGCAGAACACTTGACGGTGAAGAGACATCGACTCTCCCTCAGGGCAGTCTATTGGCTCTACACAATCTCTACCTCCTCTCTGGCAGGCTTCAGAGAAACATAGGAGCCAATTTTACGGTATGTGGAAAGAGAAAGGGCTTATAATTACCAAAGGTGATCTTGATAAAAATGAACGGAGACGAAGGACTTAAACGGCCTCATTTCAGCCTGCACTGTGCTGCCATGGTAATCAATACGGTGAGATCAGCTTAAGAGCAAAGGCAAGGAATTGCAGGCGGCACACACGGTGCGGGAACAGGCCCACACTTTAACACTCTATTAACGTTTGCAGAGGCACTACAGCAATCTTCTGGAGAAATGAAAGTGCTTTCAAGGAAGAAAGCTGAAAAATTATATCTCAATATGGAAACATATGAGCTTCAAACTCTACCTCACGTTAGGAACAAGAATTGATTGGAGAAAAGCTTCCGAGTAAAAACAAAAACCATCAAGGTTTCTTTAGAAGATTTACTTTCATTTGTATGTGTGTGCTTGCTGTGCACACGTGTGCAGGTACCCACGGAGCTCAGAGAGAGCATCAGACGCCCTGGAGCTAGGGTTACAGGAGAGCTTCCGGACACAGGTGTTAGGAACCAGCACTCTTAACCACTAAGCCATCTCTCTAGCCCCAACCATAAAGTTTTTTTAAAGGAAACAATGAAGGTATCTTTGCAACTTAAAGGTAGCAAAGGGTGTTTTACCCAGTATACAGTAATAACCACAATCAAATCTTAAAATGACTTCTCATCAAAAGACACCATCAAGAAAATTAATGAGCAAACATCTCCATCACAACAGGAGAAAACATCACAAAACATGTATCTGGCAGAAAAGAAAGCTTATAAACAGAATATGGGAAACACTACCAAGTAACCATAAAGAAAGAGAGAAAATTAACTGAAATAGATGATAAGCAAATAGGGAGCTGTGCAGACAGTTATTACACAAAAGGTGAGACTACAGAGTGTCATTAGTTATCAGGGAAATGCAAAATAAACCCACCGAGAGGCCCCACTGTATATACAGGTCAAGATGACTAAAATTAAAAAGACGAATAACACCCAATGTTAGTGTGATATGGGAAATCTGGAGTTATTATGTTGCCAGTGGGAAGGTAAACTGAGGCAAGCAGATTTTCTAATGTTACAGACAACTTTTGACTTAGCAGTGCTACTCAAAAATATTTAAAAACATAAAACAGCAACACATATTAGTGGAAAGAATTGCATAAAACATCTCTATGGAGGATTTATTTATAACTAGAGAAATCCCAAAGGCTACCAAGAATATAATGGATAAGCAGCTTGTGTGGCACTTAATAGGGTGATGTATAGCTCATCAATAAGAAGAAGTAAATTACCCATCTGTGATTCAAAGAAAGAAAAAGAAAGCAGGTACAGGAGAGCTGAAGAGTGGATGCCTGCCAGAGGGGATGAGGATTGGCTGAAAGCGGACAGAAATGAAACATCACTGAGCAGAATATCCTCCACTGTGGTGTCCATCTGTCAGGACTGACTGGCTCTGATTTACACATTTCAATGTATGCATCATTAACATGGTTAAAATCTAAAAAGAAAAAAAAAAAGGGAAACAAGAATAATAGCGTGTGGGTCAGAGATGTGTCCCTGTGAACAATACCCAAGAGAAAGCATTTAAAAAGAGGAAAGACTGATTTCTGCTCATGGTTTCAGAACTTTGCTGTTTACAGTTGGCTCCATCGTTCCTTGGTTACTGTGAGGAGGAGTTGCTTCATGCCATGGTGGTCAAGAGCAGAGAGAGAATGCCTGTGGCCGTGGCTTCCGGCTCCCCATCTTGTCCCACCCATAGCACCCATGTTCAGGGCAGGTTCCCCCTGCAGTCAGTGGTCTCTGGAGACCCTCACAGACACCGAAGATGTGTTTTACTATCTCCTAGCTGCTTCTGAGCCAGTCAAGTTGAGCCAGACTGCCTGGGGCAAAAGGATTCTGTAGGCACTCACTTCTCACTTACATGCTTTGAAACTTTTATGATAAAATATTGGAAGAATGAAAGAAAATGGGGGAAAGGAGGGAGGGAGGGAGGAAAAGAGGGAGGGAGGAAGGAAAAGAGGGAGGGAGGAAAAGAGGGAGGGAGGAAGGGAAAGAGGGAGGGATGGAAAAAAGGGAGGGAGGAAGGGAAAGAGAGAGGGACGGAGGGAGGGAGGTAAAGAGGGAGAGTGGGAGGGAGGGAGAGAGGGAGGGCGGAAGGGAGATTAACAAGGAATCAACTGGAACCATTCATCTGACTTTGGTCTTTTTCCTCCCACGGAAATCCAACAGCAAGTCAATTCTTTGAGACAGATTCTTTTGAATCAATTAAATAACGGCCATTTAAAAATATTATAGCTATTCAGATCCGGAATTTGGGAAATGGGTAAATTTAATACACAAATAACTAACATCTTCCTTTTCCTGCCTAAGTGCCCTAGGCCAGGTTTTATACCCGGACTTGACTGGACTGATGTTTTGGACTGTAAAATCCTTTGTTGTTAATCTTTCCTGGTACTGTGAGATGCTCAGCACCATCAAACCCCTATACACAGATGCACATTCATAGACACACAGAGACATACAAATGTGCACACACACATATGCTCAGACACACTGATACAGACACATAGACACACAGAGACACACAGACGTACAGACACACACAGAGAGAAACACTGACACAGACATAGACACAGAGAGAGACATATACATGTGCACAGAGACACACAGAAACAGTCTCATAGACACATACAGACACATATGCACACACACATACACACATTCCAGACAACCAAAAATATCTCTGAACATTATTAAACATCACTGCGGAGGGACAGACTTCCCAGTAAAGAATGACTGCCCTAGAATATATGATCTTGACAAATATCTCATCCCTTTGGGGAAAGAAAATTGGCTCTTGGAAAGATTAAGAGTCTTACGAATCACAGCCATTTGGAAAAAAATATCACTGGAGGGGAACTATGAGGAACTCTTGCCAAGTCTGCTGTATCTTTTGACATGATGGTGACACTGGGAGCTTTTATTATTAAGTACATTAAAAGATATAATCTGTGCCATTAAAATTTCATATTGGGATCTAAGGGAGGAAGTCTAGCCAGCGCCACAGGGGAGGAGGCAAGAGACACACCGTTCCACCAACAGTGTGATTGATGCTCGCCATGCTGCGAGTCAGATGCTTGTCACTAGATGCATGCCACTAGTTAGATGCATGTGTGAGCATGCATGAAGCCCTAGGTTCAGCTCCTAGTACAGAACCGAGCTTTCTCTCCCTCCAGCAGTTTGTTTGCTCAAAGCCAGCCATCCAGCATGGAGGCGATTCTTCCCATCAGTAGATAGATGTGACTAAATAAATGCAGTTGGCTCCCCAGAATCTTTGCAATTGTTCTGGAAGCTTGGGATGGAAGGTAATAATTTAGGTGGGGGAGAAGACAGCAATGAGGGGCTTGTGCTATGCATGTCTGCCGACGTTCCTTGTCATGACAATAAAATTGGAAACCTGACTGTTTACACTACAAGACAAACCACATAATGTGCGACCTCAAATCAGCAGCAATTTGTCCTGGTTGAACCGATGGCCTATGTAGCCCATGCCCTTTTACTCAATGCTTAAAAGAAGCAGAAGAAGCAAGTATCAACTACTGTGTCTACCAACAGAAACCCATGATAGCAACTGTGTTTCATGAAGGGAGACACAACAAATGAATCTTGCCCATCGCCCTCCCACTCACGTTTCCTCTCTCTCCCTGCAAATGCCAGCCTAGCCTCTGAAGCAACAGCTGCTCTATGACACTGAATATCCATGCTTGATGGAGTTCAACCTGGCACAGATGAGATCTTGTGATAATTTCCCAAGTTGTAGCTAAAACCTATTTAGATTCCCCTGCCAACAGCAAATACCCAGACGTTCAGCTTGAGGAGACAGACACATTAGTGTACACCCAGCTTCCAAGAGCTTTGCTATCAGAAACACCACTGAGGCTGAATATGAACCTAACAACAAACGGATCATCTGCACTGAAGGCATCAGAGCATCATGGTATGCTTCTGACTTTAAGATGATAGAGAACTAGAGCAACAGGACAGCGGCTAACTTCCTATCAGTGTGGCGCCTTATGGTTGCCAGTGGCTCCATAACATTGCTGTGAAGTGACAACTTTTACAATCAGTTGACTTTAAACATTTAGATTTCACAACACACAGTGTATGGGCCTCATCCAACAGTTGCAAACCTTAACAGGGAAGACTGTTATATAAGTCCCTTATATAAGAAAGAATTTGTTTTCAGAAGCGTCACATAGAGGGCTGAGGACACGGCTGTGTTAGGTCATCTGCCTACTCCATGTGAGGACTCGGCTTCAATTTCCAGCGCAGAGCACATAGCTCAGTGATAAAGTATTTGTCTGGTGTTCACAAAGCTTTGAGTTTGATGCTCAGCACTGTGTCAACCAGATAAGATGGGGCATGCCTGCAATATCAGCACTTCTGAGGTGGAGGCGAGAGAATCTCAAAGTTGTCTTTTGCTATACATGGGTACATGTACACACAGGCAAAACGCACATATGCACCCAGGCACCCAGATACACAGCCTGGGTATAAGGTCAGCCTGAACTACACGAGACTTTGTTATTAAAAAAATTCAGTGCCACATAGAAACCTTGCCTGTGCACCCTTGGTGATCTGTCCTGTATATTTTGGATTCAAGATGATAGCACCAACTTTTCCTTGAAGCTCTAACCTGCCAGCCTGTCATACTTAGACTTGCCAGACTCCACTGTCTCATAAGCCAATTCCTTCAAATTAATGTCTTGAGAAAGGAGAGAAATGCACCTTATTTTTTTCTGTGCCTCTGGAGAACCCTGACAAATTGAAACAGAATTGGGATTCCATCTGGCAGAGTCTGAGCTCCACCACACCCAGGAAGAAGAGAAGGACGAAGCAAAATAGCTACTAATTTACCAAGCTGAACAACAAGGAGAAGAAGCAGGCCTTTCAAGCCAGAGGCATCAGGTACAGTGAAAGGCAGATGAGCTGCCTTTCAGGCAGGCAGAGGGTTCCTGTGAGGAGAAGTCAAGTCTCACACTCTCCATCCTGTAAGCCCAGAAGTCATCCACAACTGGAAGTCACTAACAATCTAATTCAAGAAGCTTTGGCTTTGGCAAAAGAGGAAAGTGGAGGGTCCCAGGGAGTCACCAGACTACAAATAGGGTAGCTGACAAAACTCCAGTAGGTAACCCAAGAAGCATCAAGGCCTCCTGCATCGTGCCTGGGGCTCAGTTCACACCTCTGGAAGAAACTGGAGAGCCTTCTCTGAGGATCCAACAGATTCAAGGTGTAGGCCAGATGCTAACAAGCAAGGCCCAGGACTAAGCCGGTTCCCTCCCAGTCACCCTGGCAAAGACCAATAAATTGGCCTTGTTCAGTTACCATTAGCCACCCATCCTTAAGTTAGAACACATGACTGAGAACACCAGATATTTGAAGAAAGCAGCATGGGAGGACACAGAGAAGGCTGGGCGAAACTTACAGACATAGAGAGATGAGAGTTATTCCATCTGTGTGGGGGGGGCAGGGTGTTAAATTTGCTAAAAATCCAAAGTTTGAGAAATCTCTTAGAAAGTAAAAATAGAAAAATATATGTCAATTCTATAAAATTCTATATGTTTTAAATCTTCAAGAGGTGACTGTAAAGCAAACAAAAGGCAGACAACAGGATAGAAAAGATAATGAGAGTATAACTCAACATCTGCCCACCAGACCTAAGAAAGAAACAGGGGGCACAGAAATAGGAGTGACAAAGTCTCCAATTAAAAAGACACATCCAGTGACCAGAACAATAAATGCAGAAATAAAAGTTCAGTGAGGTGAAGTTTCAGATGACCAGAGAATGGGTCTTTAGGAAGTACCAAAGAAGGAAAAAAGCAAAAGATACCATACTCTTAAAAAAAAAAAAGAAAGAAAGAAAGAAAGAAAGAAAGAAAGAAAAGAAAAGGATTTTGTACGGCTCAGGCTAGCCTTGAATTCCCTATGGAGTTTCAGATGACCTTGAACTCTTAAGCCCAGTTAATGCAGTGCAGAGCCTTGCGTGCACTAGGTGAACATCCGTAACAACTGAGCTACAGTCCCAGCCCCCAAAACATAGCCAAAGAAAGCACCTCCGTCACAAGCCCCGCAGGCATACTGCAACCTGGAAACCCTCATGGAAATGACTGACAGCCTGGACTTTCACACTCAGAGCGTAAAAATCCCAAGACACATAACTCACGTTATGCTCTGGTAAGAAATCAGAGAAATCTCCCTCCTGAAGGCTGTTCCTGCCCCTGGATTGCTTTTCTAGGTCCCCCTACCCCCATCTAATGGCATTCCAGCACTAGTGTTTGCCTTCACCCTCAAGGAGGGCACAGTCAAGTTTGTCACTGCCATCTCCATCCAGTGCTCAGCTCAGCACCACTAAACACTAAGGGCTCACCAAGTCACTTATAGCCGATCTGCTTTTATATCTCCACTGCCATAACATGTATCCCAGAAGCAACAACTCCCCATTTTATATAGCAGCAGCATTGTTTAAAAGTGAGACTTCCGTGGCTGGAAACGCAAATCAGACAGCACCTACTGAGCAATACCGAGGCCCCGGATTCCATCCCAGTACCATTTAAAAAACAAGCAACAGACCACCACAACAGCCAAGAACATCCATGTGTGCACTTTGGATGCACTGGTCTTGTTTTAGATGATTGTTTGATGGTTCGTTTGTTTAGTGGGTTGGCTGGTGTCCTGGTTTGCTTTTTCTCATGATAAAAAGAACTTGAGGGAAAAGGCAGTTTAGTTGGCTTATACTTCCACTTCACAATCTATCACGGAGGGAAGTCAGAGAAGACACCCAAGGCAGGATTCTGGAGACAGGAACTGAAGCAGAAGCCATGGAGGAGTGCTTGCTTACTGGCCTGCTCAGCCTGTTTTCTTATAGCACCCAGAACCACCTACCTAGGATGGCACCGCCCACAGTGGGCTGGGCCCTCCCACATCAATCATTAATCAAAAACTGCCCAGAGCCTTGCCTACAGGCCCATTTTGTGGAAGCATTTTCTCAAATGAGGTTGCCTCTTCCCAAATGATCCAAGCTTGTATGAAGTTTACAAAAAATCTAACCAGCCCAGCTGGTTTAAGACAAGAGTTTTGTTCTGTAGTCTAGATTGCCCTCAAACCCATGATTCCTCCTGTCTCTACCTCCCTTCTTCTGCAATTCTAAGTATCTATCTTAGTAATGTTTTGTGAAACTTGCTTTGCAACACTGGCACCGGCAAGGCTGCTGACCGTTCTCCACAAAGGGCAGATCTTAGCTACTAAAAATTCCATGGGCCCAGTGTTTCTTTCACAGCTATTCAGCTCCATCATTGTAACGTAAAAGCCATCACAGACAACAAGTAGACGAATGGGCATCTTGGTGTTCCAGTACAGAGCAAGTACAGATAGGAGCAGTGGCTGGAAGTGGCTCACATGCTGATACCCAGATGCTATTGCTCTCATCAGAGGTGGAAAAGAGTTCTTGACTCCCATCCTCTGCCGGACAGATGTTTCTTAATAGCCTGACAGTACCCATGATTTTATCTCCTGCCTCTCCCTTATATAGATTCTCCTCCTAGAACAGTGGTTCTCAACCTGTGGGTCCCAACTCCTTTGAGGGTCGAATGACCCTTTCAAAGGAGTCGCCTAAGACCATCTGCACATATCAGATATTTACATTATGATTCACAACAGTAGCAGAATTACATTTATGAAGTAGCAACAAAAATACTTTTATGGTTAGAGGTCATCACAACAGACAGAACTGTATTAAAGAATCACAGCGTTAGGAAGGTTGAGAACCACTGTCCTAGAAGTTGACTTTGATACCCAATCAAAAATTGAGACAATTCCCTGTTCCCATTCCAAATACCCTCACATTCAGCCCCAGAGAAGGCACAATGACAACTCCTCTTTAAATTCTAAGCTCCACAATTGCTCTAAGCAATTGTGATCTCTGCTTTTCCCATTAAGGAAGCCCAGGTTGTGTCTGAAAGCAAATTCCCTGAGAAAGCTGCTATGGGGCTGTGCTGCTTGCTGCGTGAACACACCACACTAGAGCCATTTAGCTACCTCAGGGAGATTCAGACCAAGACCTTTTGTTTCCAAAGCAAATAAGTATTTGTTCTTAGGTTTGAACTAAAAACAAGTGCTCTACAGGACAATATGGATTATATCCAGCCATCAGTGAGCTGTGAACAGAGGAGCCCGATCCACATCTCTTTAGCCTGGGATCTGCCTCATCCAGTCACTCAAGTCTAGACTAGAAAATTGATCTTTTTTAAGGAACATAGAGTATCTGTAACAAAAGGAGGGTCCACTGAGGTCATCCCTTCAGAGGAGCAAAATGTCACACCAATCATAAGGTGTCCTAAAAGTGACAATAAGAAACCCAGGACAAGGTGCTGATGGGCTTCTTGCTAGATAAAGCAGCTCCCTTCTAGCTAGCATCGTCCTGTCACAAGTAGGGGAAAGAGCACAGATGAAAACAATGTCATCAAAACCCAGAGGCTGGTTGGACATCGTTGTCTGTCAACAAGAGCAAACATTAACATCTTAAGGAGCATCTGAGGCAGGAGGCAGTAACAGCCTCTGCCCAAAAGCCTCTCTGGAACAGACTCCCCCACTAGCCACACAAATGCAAAGCAGGCAGCCAGAGGCAGCCTGTGAGAAAGACAGCTTTTTGGTGGATGGAGGAAAGAACTCACATCCAAAATAAACATTTCTTTAAGGCTTAGCCACTAATCTCTGAGGTCCATTGTCTGCCAGCTTGAGGTGTTCACATGAGAGCTGCTTCCTGCCCAAGTTGAAATGCACCAGCAGACACCAACCTGTGCTATGGTCCTCAGTCAATTATTTGAAAAGCCAGGATTAAGATTTTCTATTTCAGGAAAGGTTTCATTTCCTAGTGATCTTAAATTTTAAAGCCCTTTAAAACTCAGCACTAGCATTAAGTCTTTGGAAGGGCAGAACATACCTCAGGAAGCATGAAGAAAAGGAGATGGCTCAGTTAGTAAATAAAATGTTTGCCATGCAAGCATGAGACCTGAGTTAGAACCCCAGGTCTACATTTTAGAAGAAAGGAATCTGGGGATGATGATGTACATCCTGCCAGCACTGGCAAGGCAGAGACAGGTGGGTCTCTGAAGTTAGTGAGTGGTCAACCAGCCTAGCCCAATCAGTGAGAGACCCTGTCTCAAAGCATAAGGTGGAAAGTAACCAAGGAAGATAACCCATGTCAACATTTAGCTCACACACACACACACACACACACACACACCACATGCACGTAAACACATACATGAATATATATATATATATATATATATATATATATATATATATATATATATATATATCCATGTGTCTGTACACATGCAATACACACAGACACAAGAAACAACACAACACCAAAGACAGAGGACATGGGTGAACACACCTACAATGAAATAGATGGAGAACTTATAGGAGCTGACCACCACCATAAATACTATTCCAGATCCTTTACAACATTGCAGCTCTGGAACCCTTAACAATAAGAGTATAATAACAATATAGCAAGCACCCTTCCAGATAGCACCGAACCCCATGACATACATTTCAATTTAACTGTGATTTTAGAAAATCAAGTTTGGAAGGAAGCACTCTCACGTTCTGACTGGAGCCCAGAACAACCTTGGGTTATACCTTCTTCTACCACCATGTCCTTGCCATAGGCACCACAGTGGCGTTATAAAGCGGTGTATGGTGGCTCTAAAACCAGCTTCTTTGTACTTACAGCATTGGATCTGGCTCTGTTTATGCACTTCCTAGGCTGCTGAAAAAGGCTATCACAAATTTGGTAACATTACACACACTCATTCCCTTACAGCCCTGGAGACCAGGATTCCTAAACTGAAAATGAAGACATCAGCAGGGCCAGCAGGACTCTACAGAAGAGCCAGTCCTTCAGCATCTTCCAGCTCTGGTAGATCCGGGTGGTCCCCGGCTGCGGCTGCATCTCTCCATCCTGCTGTGTCTACACTTAATCTTCTCCCCCAACCCCACCTCCAGACTTCCTCTGCCTGTCTCCTACGAGAAAATTGATCACTAGGTTTGAGGATACACTAAATCCAAGAATTTATCTTCTTAATATTCTTACCTTGTTTATTTGGTAATTAAACACTAAGGTGTCTTTAAAGCAAAAGCATACACAGAGAATGGTTACTGTGGTCAAGTTATTTCACACATCCATTTTCTTATGTAGTCACTGTGTGTGTGTGTGTGTGTGTGTGTGTGTGTGTGTGTGTTGAGAACTCCTGAAGTAACTCTATCGGCAAATTTCTAATATTTAGTACAGTATTATTAACTACAACCATTAAAAAAAAATAAAGTCATATTTGTAAGTTCTAGAGATTTGGGCCTGGACTTATTAGGGGAAAGGGAGCAGCATTCAACCTACCATAATCTTCATAGATGTAGAGAAGAAAGCGAGGCATTTCTATAACTAACATGGGGTGTGAACACTCCATTGTATTAAAGCTTTGAAAGGCTGAAGATACCATCATGTCAGAGGGTGCCATCCTCAGATGAGTAACTGATCCTGCCTGGGCCTCGTTGTTTTGTGTGTAAGAAGAGATCAGCCCCAACCTGGCAGGCTATACTGCTGCAACAAGGGTTGATAATGGTCCCCTTAAAGTGCCTGTCACTCCCATAGCTCATTGGCAGACCCAGTTTTCAGTATTTCTTGGCAAAATGTCCATACAAAGAAGCTTTCTGATATTTCTCAATTCAGCCACGTAACTAGTAAGGTGCATCTTTGTACAGGATTTAGAAAAAAAAATCTCATTAAGATAAGAGGCTTGCCAAAAGAAAATAATGGTTAGATCTATGGGGAATTGAGGACTACTTCACAATCTGGCAGGAGTCTTTCCCAGCCTTTCTCATTCCAAGTAGTCAGTCGCCTGCACCATAGTCTGTCTCCAATTATCCCGAGAGTCACAACGTCACAGACAGCTTGCTACACCGGTGGACTTCCCAGGGCTGTGATTTGTCTCATTTATCTTTGGATCCCTAGCACTAACGCCTGGTGCTTGAGTCATTCAACAAACACCACTAAAGTGAATGGAAACAGCAGCTCTGATGATTAATAAAAGGGGGAGATACTATTACACGTCCAGATTCTAAGTGCCCTTTACTTGAGGGAGTAAATAAAACAGTGACCCTCCACTTCTGGCTTGAAGGGTGCTCCAGAAATGTTAGTGATTATTGCCACCAACTTTCCTCTTCTCTCCTACAGAGAGTGGATACAATCGTATTTTATCCTATTTGATGGAAATTAAACACTGTGGGACCCGAGGCTCAGAAAGGTGAAGTTAAAGAGCTTAGATGTGTCACAGTTCAGAGATCTGTGTTTCTTCTGCTATACCATACTGCTGCTGGTTTAGATTAGTCTCTGTGTAAGGCTGATCGAGGCTCCAGCACCTATAGTGAAAGGACATATTGTGGTGTATGTGAATACACACATGTTTTCATATGCGTTATGTACATACATATATATGTATATGCATACATGTTATATATTTGCTCACACACAATACCTTAATTAAAAGAATACTAGACACAATGCTGAATTGAATATTGGGTATCAAGGAACTTGGTAAATTCCCTTTGCACTGTCAAATACTTGAGCCACACCATCAAGGGGTGAAATGTCACATGTCGCACTCTTCCAAGCTCACAAAAGCAACATATGCAACACTGTGTGAAGCCCAGAGTCTTGGCTACAGGCTTTCATGACTTCTTATGGAACATTTTTTTTTCCTAGCCATCCACCCCACAGTGAAGAAAACTGCACTGCGCTGACATTCAGGTCCCAAAGCCATTTCCTCCATGTGCATGTCCCAAGAGAGTGAGTAGGAGAACAAGAGCGTCCTCGCCTTGAACTTACAGGAGGAATGGATGCTGGGGAAGCTTTTGCGGCCCTCGGACACCAGGTCAGGGTCACCTGTGCAGTGCATCTCTGAGTTCATCACCCCATCTGGAAAGCAGCGGTAAAAGAAATCGGGGCGAGGTCTACAAAAGACACCATGGACATTTTCAATATACAACGCTGCCATCACAATGAGCCCCAAGCTGATCCCTCCTCCCCACAGTCCCTGACCCTCTGCAAGCCCCCTCTGTCATCAATAACGGGAATTCTCCCAGAACCCTCTGGAGACAGTTGCTGGGGAAATGGTCAGATTTTATGGTCAGAAAGATCTGAATTGGAACTAGCTTTATAGCCATGGGGAAGTCTCGGCCTCATTTCCACATCTGTAAAAGGGAGAAATCAATCCCTGACTAAAGATGAGGTCTTGAGCATTAGGTAGTGGGACTTCCTGGTGGCACCTAAGCATGATATCAGCACAATACAAAGGACTTCCTTCCTTGATCTACTGCTCTGCCAATCCAGAGTCCACTCCCAGGTTCTGAGAACCCAAGCCATGACATCCCTACATGCCAAGTTTTGGTAGCCAGTTGCTTTTCCTCAAGCAGAGGCTCTCAACCTGGCTGTTTCAACCTTGAAACTCAGCCACACAGAATGAGGAGCTCAGTGACCCAGGCTAACGTCTCTGTTTAGGAAGTAGGAAGGAGGCAGAGACCTCCAGAGGAAAGAAGGTTGGCACTGGCCCTGAAGCCAAGCTTTACAGAGCAACTACAGCTAATATTAACCAATCCTTGGGTGTAGATGCAGAGCCAAGCACTGTACATCACTATGCCATACGGTGCCTATGGGAATCCTTAAGGCAAGGTCAGAGGTCTGAAGGAGATGACACCCCTGCCATGCTCACTCATGATCAGTAAGTACCAAGTACAAGCTGTGAGCAGTGAATCCTGTGCCCAACACGTCACCACGTTTGAATGCTCTACTCAAGTAAAGATTCCAATGTGGACATGTGCCAGCCCACTACTCTGTAGCAAGTCAACTAATATTGCTATACGCATGCATTGAGTGAGGCTTATTAATGTGGTAGGTAACCCCCCTTTAACCATTCATACTGGGTCATAGTTGTCTGACTCATACACTCATCCTTCCAGCTCTGGCATCTAGGTAAGATGCCTCTGTGATCTATCAGACCTGCTGCTGTGCTGTCTTTTAAAGACCCAGCCAGTGTTTCTCCAATGTGGTTGTCCACCTACTCAGCCAGAACCTTAAGGGGTGAGCCCTGAGAATCAGCACTTTATCTGGGCCTCAAGTACATGCTAAGCATGGAGATCTAGAGAGACATCCCAGTAGAGGGTCTTCCAATAGCCAAGTTTTATCGATCTCCCACTCCTTGACTCCTAGCCCAGCATCCTGTACCATGCCAATAATCTATAAATGCTGAGGCTGTAAATGAAATTCAGTTGTCCAAGTCTAGGAGCTAGTAGTCAGAGCTCAAATGAGCTGTAGTATTGAGGCCTTTGGACTTCTTATCTCTGCAGAGACTGACTCTACCAGGACAGCCAGAGGAGAAGGAAAAGCAAATGGAAATCATTTCTCAGGAGCAGTAAGAGAAATGTGTCATAAAGCCAGGTCTGAAATGTCAACCCATACATCTCATCCCAGAGAGAACAATGTATAAGTGAGCTTATCAATTTGCTAAAGGCCAAAACTGACAAGTGAATAAGCCTGGCAAGAGCCTGAGATAGCAGCAACTGGCTCTGGAAACGCCAGTAGTGGGCTTTGTCCAAAAAAGAGTATGATCAGTCAGACAGTGGACACTCTCTTACTAGTGAACTCCTCTCTAAATAGTGAGTTCATAATTTAAAGACCAGGAAAGACCTGCACTGGAGGTCAGAAATCCCAGAAGGCCAACAGTTTAAGGGAAACCCAGACATGCGGAATCTGTCCTCTCCAGTGTCCTCTGGCCATGGTTCCCATACCGATGAACTTGGTAGTATATGCCATCACTTGTTTCTGCTTGGAACTTACCTTCCCACTATTAATTTAATGGTGTTTGTGCAGACTCCGTTCAAAGCAAGAGCCAAGGACACCGCTACAAAACAAAATCAACAGATGGGGGGAAAACAGTTGGTCTCAAATTAAAAAGTTATTATCACTATAACCACCATCACCATCACCACCATCACCACCATTATGATTATCACCATCACCATACTGTCGCCATCACTACCATCACGACTATCCATCATCACCACCATCATCACCCATCACCATTGTAACCATCACCATCACCCATCATTATCATTACCATCACAACTATCATCATCATCATCATCATCATCACCACCATCATCATCACATCATCATCACCACCATCATCATCATCACCATCAACCATCACCATCATCACCATCATCATCACCATCATCATCATCATCATCATCACCACCATCATAATCATCACCATCAACCATCATCATCATCATCATCACCATCATCATCACCATCATCATCATCACCACCACCATCATCATCATCATCATCATCATCATCATCACCATCATCATCAACCATCATCATCACCATCATCATCACCATCATCATCATCACCACCATCATCATCATCATCATCATCACCACCATCATCATCACCATCATCATCATCATCATCACCATCATCATCATCACCATCAACCATCATCATCATCATCACCATCAACCATCATCATCACCACCATCATCACCATCACCACCATCATCACCATCATCATCATCATCATCACCATCAACCATCATCATCATCATCATCATCATCCATAATTAGACTTAGTTTATAAACACAGAGTTGTTAAATAATATTTTAGAAACAAAAGGAAACTTTGTTGCTAGGGCAAAATATAATTGGGGATGGACTTTGGAGGTTGTCCCACAAAAATCCGACATTCCTATGACATAAATTTTATCTTTCCTTCTTGACCAGAATTTTCAGCCTCACAAACAAGCCCATCTATCACTTTCTAGCCCGACATAAACAGATTTAATACAACAGTGTATAGAATTCTTTTACTGGTAGCAAGACACATAACTTTTTTATTTCCTCCCGAAAACCTCTTCAGACATAATTCGAATCAGAGCAGCTGCCAGAATCCTACTGAAGATCAGGACAGCCTCTCCAGGCCTGTCTCATCACCTGCCACCAGCTGTCTATCACTGTTTCCAAGAAGGTGGAGAGTCCAGGAGATGACTTTTGTCATTAAAATCAGCAAGAACTTCTGGAATATATTATTTAAAAATATACAGTCCAGGGACCTTCTCCCAGCATCATGGCAATCTGTGGGCTAAAAGGCAGACCCAATGAAGGGGGCAGCAACACAAGTCACCACCCCTTCCCTACAAAAGCCTTGACCCTCTCTCCTGCAGTGTGATATGAGAACTTAAGAGGGAAGGATGTCACTGTCAGTGAAATGAAGGTCAAATGTCTTACATAAGCAAGAGAAACCCAGGGAGTCCCTCTTCTGTTGAGTAATAAAACACATGGCCACCATTTCTCTTTGGCAACTATTAGCTGCTTGATGCCAGCAGAGATTTATGTAAGATGAGAGCCTTGGAGCAGCATTTTGGGGAAGGACCTTCCTGGAGTGGTTCATTATCAGATGAGTCGTCTGCAGGCAGAAAGGGCCATTGCATTCACCAGAGCACATTACTGAGGTGAGACAAAGCTGCCTACTTCGAACAAGAGACAGAAAGAATGGGGAGGGGAGGGGTGGGTACTTACGAAAAGGAGAATCACCTGAGTGGGGATGGGAAGTTATTGGCCATATGCAAATGTAGTGGAAAAGATGGGACAGGTGTCACTGTTGGAGAGCTGAACATGAGTCAATACCATAAGACTGCCATCAAAATGCCAAAATGCAACCTGGGGCATGCATGGACTGGATCTGAGTGTGGAGAACACAGGAAGATCCAGTGACTCTAGTCTTTACACACAGACCTTTCCTGCCTGGGATGCCAGCTTTCTTCTCTTCCACAGCTCAGAGGCAAGAAGCCTCTTTTGCAGAAGAGAGAAAATACCCTAGGCTATCTTGGCTGAGTTCTCCCGGAGAGTGCTGACAACACATAAACTATGAGATAACACAGTGAGTGGCTTTTCCCTGTTGGGGTTGGCCCTGCTGTGCTTTTTAGGGGAGTTCCACTCATTCTTATCCTGGGAGCATGGCCTCCTTGCAGATAAGTCATCTGTGAGCAAGCATCCTGGCTGATCTCTCATCCCGCACACATCTTAGTGAACTTCATATATAGCTCCAATGATCCAGAGCACAGTGCACCCTGTACACACTCGGGGCTGAGTGTGATGGTCACAACACAGCACAGTCTTTCCAAGGGTTTGGAGTAAGTGAGCTAGAAAACACCAACAGCCCGTAAATGCACTGTTTGATCCAAATGCCTGAAAGAGACAAAGAAGGATGGAAAGCTAGGATGATGACATTTGGGAGTGTGGGAGCTGCTTCAGCATTCTGAAAGTACATGGGACTGATTAATTTTTATCCAAATGATAAAGTTTGACAGGGTACTGATGAGAGGCTATCAAAACGACAGGGTGCTGATGCAGGGACCTCTCATGAGATACCTACTCTAACCTTCCTCATTCTCTAGAAAGATAGCTGGGCTCGGATCAGACACTTGGTGGTGGGACAGGCAGGAGAATGCATGGCCCCAGGCAAGAGTCCTTACCAACTAACAGAGCCCCACAGGTCTAGCTCATATGGTGTTGTTATAGCGTGTGACAGCATCATTTTGACTGATAGATCAGCAACACACACAAGACTGTCTGATAAAGAAATTCAAAGTGGCATGTCCTCCTACAGGTTAGCTTGCTGGGGGCTGGTACTGAGGGTACTATATGAGGCTATTGAGGGTTATGGGCATCCCAGTGGATTTGTGAGCATTCATTGTTGCTTTTGTAGTTTTACCCAGTCCAATATTCCAGTCTTACCATAAGAGAATTCCTGGCTATTCTGCAGCCTGAATGCCAACGAGCCAAATATTGTATGGGGCAAACACTGCCATTCTTGTCTGTTTGTAGCAAAGGGGAACACTTGGGACACAGATGTAAGCACCTGAGTTAAAATCTTCCAAAGACCCTCAAGTACAGAATGGATATGAAAACGAAACTCCCCTTTCTGAGAGAGCACTGAATTCCAGGCTTGGTTGGAAATCGCCCAGTTTTCTGACCTTGGAGTTTGCCACCCTTCCTGTCTCCAAACCTTCCTAAAAACATGGGTTGTTTGAAACCCCTGTGCACACTGTTGGTTTTTCATCATTTTTAGGACAGGAACTCATTGATTTAGGCAAACAGAACAGAAAATAATTCCTTTTTAGTTAGCATATAGGAGGCAGAGTATGGTGCTCAATTTTGAAGTGTCAAACCAAGGGAGACTTAGCTGGGAATGAGAATGTCTAGACGAGGTAACCAGGAGCTGCTTAGAGACATCACAGGAACTTGATCCCACAGTCAGCAGTAAACTATAACCACAACCATGGCAGACCTCCTCACCTACTGCCATTTATCTCGAAGTCTGTGCGAGGTCATGACTACAATATAGAGTGAGGACAGGGCTTTCCAAGCCAACAGGGTGGGTGCCCAATGGAATGCTCTGAGGATCACAGTAATATACATCCCAGTATGGCCCTACCACTAAATCCAGGTACAAGAAGGTACTGATGCCCGCCCCCATGAAAACGCTCAAATTTTTCTATCGTCGTAGCCAAAATTCCCAGGGTCATGTGATCAAACTCTCAGGTTAGCAGCCCAGAGCACACCCTGACTGTGTAACCCCAGGCTGGCCAGAGTGTCAACTTTGCCTTCAGCCTGCAGAAACAACTGAGTCAAAGTCTCTACCTAGGAGCCTGTGACCAAGAAACAGAGCGAAAATAGGTGGTGGCCACCAGAGTTGAGTAGTCAGATATGTAGGGAGAAAGCAGCACCACTCTGAGCCCAAGCCTCACAGAAAGCAAAGGTCTGGAGCAGAAGAAACCAAGTCCAGGAAGGAGAGGAGACAGGAGGTGGAGGGAGCTGAGGGAGGGCATATCTCAGAGTTGGCTATGAGCTCTTGACATTCCAGCTCTCTCATCATCCCAACCCCATGGGGCATTGCTGTGCTACCCCTCCTCTTCCTGGAGTTGATAAGATGGCTTATTTTAGCTCTATCTTTAAACCCATTATTTACTTGAGCTAACTTGAAAGGGAAACTTAATGTTATTCTTTTCAACTAGACAGACCTAACTAAAGCTTGGTTGGGAAGACCAGCCTCTGATGGTTCTTCATCCTTTAGACACACATTCTGCCTCATTGGTACTTCCTCACTAGGAAAAAAGAAGAGTGTGTTGGGCCATGTTTTCATCTCTCCAAAGCCCAGTAATTAACAAGTGTTCCTTAGTGAGGAGCTTCAGTTTCTAGACTTACCACCTCAGCGGATGGCAAGTCTGAGGAATATACTAAACCCAAGCTTGGGGATGAAGGCCTAGGTAATGTATTTAAAGTATATATCAATCATACACCAAAACACACACACACATACACACACACACACACACATACACACACACACACACACACACACACACACACACACACACACACACACACATGCACACACACTTTAATCAATCCAATTTAGTTTTCCAGAAGATTAAAAAGCTAGAGATTTAGACACAGGTGAAATGACCTAGGTTGCTAGAATAGCCCAAGGTGGACCACCCCCTCACTCGTGTGTGTGTGTGTGTGTGTGTGTGTGTGTGTGTGTGTGTGTGTGTTTTATACATGCACATACAGGAATGCTGTGCACCTTCTGAGAATCCCAACAGGTAAATGCTCTTTACTGCACATTGATTCAACACTTTTAAAGTTTATCTTGTCTTATTTTTGCAGCATTTAATTTTGACCAAAGGGGGAAAAAATCAGTTGGGTGTAAATAAGATTTTTTTTTCAAATGCGATTATCTAATTAAGATCATTCCCAGTCCCTAAAGCAAGAACTGTAAATACTCCACCTAGGAAGGCTTCCTTAATTTCAGTCTTGTCTGTCCGCCGGATAATTTTCACCACACAGATAACAGCCAAGGGTGTGAGGAAAGAAATTGCCTGGAAGACACAACAAATAATCCCTCATGAGGACACTGATTTGCTTCAGAAGTGGCAATTTATAATTAGTCCCAGTTAAATTTCTGCTCACTAGTCAGATGACCTTACTGAGCTGACCTTAAACAGCGAAGCCCAATTTGTCCATAACATGGAGCCAAAGCACAGACTTGGGAAACCGGCAGTTTGATTGTAGGTTCTAATTGATTTGTAATTGCTTGGAGCCCCATTTAAAGTAGGAGCTTTTTAAAGAGTAAAGAATAGTGTATAATCATGATAGTTCATCGGCAGCAGTAACACTCCGGAGTTCACCCCACCTTGTGCGTTGCGGGGTGGGTGACAGCTGTAGACTCTTGTTCCACCTCCCCAGCAACATGAGAGTGTGGGCCTTCTTAATGAGGGTCAATCAATTCATTCTCTCTTGGAGTTCTTCTGTTGAATATCCATTTTTCCTTCAGGTTAGAAGTGAGTCCTGTTATCCAAATTCTTCCAACATCAGGAGATATAGAATCACCTGGCTATGTTTGTAAGGGAGTTTCTAGATGGGGTTAATTCAGGTAGGAAGCCCCAACCTGTGTGCAGTACTGTTCCATGGGTAGGGTTTCAGATGGAATGACAAAGAGAAAGAGGCTGAATGCCAGCCCTTCCCCCCTTTCCTCCTGATTATGATGCAGCATGACCAGCTATCTCCCACTTCTATTGATATGGCCTCCCCGCCATGATGGACTGTATCCCTTCAAACTGTAAGCCAAAACAAATCCATTCTCCCTCAAATTGATTCTTGTCAGGTATTTGGTTAGAGCAACAAGGGAAGTAACTAAGGCATCATCCACCCTCTTTCCTCTACACAAATACTCAGAGACATGGAGCTGGTGGGGTCCACGTGCAGCCAGATTCATCATAAAGCACTGTGAGGCAGAACCTGTATTAAGAGTGTAGCTCATGATGACTCTGAGGTGCTTCCTCCGGTTCAGTGATAGACCTGGGGACACACATCGTACGAGTTACAAGACTTTCTTGGGTCAGTTTTCTGTCTCCAATATGGAGTCTCTAACCTAGCTTTCCAAAACCAATAGGTTAGTTTTAATGACCGCTCACCAAGAGAAAGGGTATTTACTTAACTCTTCATGTGCAACATCTCAGGACAACAGTGTCTGGACGGACAGAACATTGCACAAATCAGTAAGTGTGACGGGAAGGGGGTGGTAACTATGGGCTGCTTATGATCCCGCTTAGGATTTCTTCACCTGTGCTCAGATGAGACATCGCTTTTTGCAGAGGGGCTTCCTGAAGTGACAAAATCATGGACGTAGTTCACCCAAATGACCATGACCTTCCAAAACAGCCTCTTCCCATTTCATTCAGATTGTTTTGGGGACTCCTCTTCGGTTTCTGCCTTTGGAGATGGTTATGAGACACCAGAAAGCCTTCCTTCTTATTTGTTATGTCTTTGTGACCATGGGTGGCAGCAACTATGGTTTGGGGCTGTCCCCTTACCAGCTCTATCTCTGGATGACATGGGCTATTTGAATCAACTGGTCAAGTCAGAAGTCAACTGCTCATATCTGAAGAACTGCAGGGATTGCTGACATGCTGCCATACTGTATGACTGGTCTGGGGACAGAGAATCATTTATTTTGTTTTGTTTTGTTTTTCAGGACAGGGTTTCTCTATTGTAACTCTGGCTGTCCTGGAACTTACTCTTTAGATCAAGGTGGCCTCAAACGCACAGAGATCTACCTGCCTCTGCCTCCGAAGTGCTGGGATTAAAGGCATGTGCCACCAGCATATATGGATCATATTTTTTTAAACAAGCATCTCAAACAGTCCTGTTGCTGGTGATTGAGAAACACATCTTCACATTCAGATCCTGAAAATCAATGTCTAGAGTACCACCTTCTAACAGCCAAGACCGCAGTCAAAGGACAAGAATCCTTTTTGTCTCAAAATATAAATATCAAGCTCACCAGCCCAGCTGTTTGCCATCCCTTAGACCCCTACGTACAGATCATGCCACAGGCTCCCCAACAGGAGAGAGCAACTCACCAAACAGTGACCTATAATGACACCACCAACAACTTAAGCCTTAATAGAATAACATGGTATAGAAGAAAATGTTAAGAGACAACTCTAGCCAGCATGCTCCCATATGTATAGGTAGAAATAAAACTCCAAATGAAATACGAGTGGGAAAGACTTTCCCATGTAGTCCCAAAGGCTGGTTAAAGGAATTTTAGAGCAAGATGTTTTGGCCCAAGTAGGGGATAGAGCATCGGGTGACAATATGTAGGCTCGTGGCCAGGAATGAGAGTTAGGGGAAGCATTGGGGGGCCTGATGGCAAAGGGCTTTCTCTAAGAATTGTTCCCCAACACAGATCTCTTGTTCTTAATTAGGTCTCTCTCCTCTCTGCCTCTGCCAAGACCAGCTTTCATTGTACCCACTCTGAAACTTTCCTAAATAGATGTTATTTAACATCACTTTTATGACCACCAATCAGCTGTTTGCTGAGCCAGTACTAAACCCCCAGAGGAGGCCCGGGGTTCCGCAACTCAGGAGCTCCTCTAGAAAAAGACCTCATCCTGACAGTGTGCTCAGCTCCATCTCTGAACAGAAGCATCTGTGGGCAACCACAGGGTGTGATCTCCCCTATATCCTAGCAACACACTGGGGGCACCAGTCGCATGCCTTTGCCCTGGCCACGTATGGTGGTCTGGATGAAATGTCCTACATAGTCTTGTGCATTTGGATACTTGTCCCCAGTTGGTAGTGCCATCAGGAAGGCTTAACAGGTATGCTGGAAGAAGTATGTCACGGGGAGCTTTGAGTTTTCAAAAGTCACACATCATTTCCCAGCTCACTCTCCCTCCTTCCTGATTGTGGTTTAAGATGTAAGCTCTCAGCTTGCTGCTTTAGTCAGCATGCCTGCCTGCTGTCACACGTCCCCACCACAATGGTGATCGACTCATATCCGTCTGGAACAAAGCCCAGATAAATCCTTCTGTAAGTTGCCTTGTTTGCGGTATCTATCAAAGCAACAGAAAAGTAACTACTACAGCATGCATCTGAACATCTTTGAGGAGTAGAAAGCAGGACAGAGATACATTCATATTTACCACCCCCTCCCCCTTGTCTGTTACCTGAAGTCTCAAATATCCCAAAATGAATATAACACATACTCGAACTGTACCCACAGAGTACCAGGATCCCATATGGGATTAAAGTGTGCTCCACCAGAACCCACCTAATCTGAGTAGAGAGTACTGGGCAAAGGAAGAAGGTTGAAAACAAGAGAGCAGAAGTTTCCTGGCACCTTGCCCAGGCAGACAACACTGTCTCCTAATGTGTTCCCACTTTGCATGCCCGCCAGTGAATCCCACATAGGAAATGCCCTCGGTGCCCAGGTTTTACTCCATCTAGAAATGGGGTCTGCCTCAGCATCCCTGCAGAGCACTGGACTGTCCCAGGTGTGTCTAGGGAAGGATATGACTGGGAGCATCCTATCTGTGGAGGAAGGACACTACCACAGCAGGGAAGTCTAACAACAGAAGGAGTCAAATCCAGTGCAATCTGATGTCAGGATTCTAGCCATGGAGGAGGTCACTGAGGCTCAGTCATGTCAAAACATGGGGTCAAAGTGTCTACGCTCTGGCACCTTACACAAAAATGGGAAACAAAGTGATTTTAAAGGTGACTCCAGCACACACAGAAACCCAGAAAAGGCCCCACTCTGGATAAACAATGGCAACCTGTCACCAAGGAAAGGGCTATCAGAGACTTAAAAAGAGACTATAAATTAAACTGTCTATCACTAGCCAAGTTTGTCTCTTCTCCTTCCGTCCTCTCCCCGAACTGACTAGTACCTATCTTCCTTAAAAGCATCCCAGAATAGGAAACCCTCCCAGCAAATCACAGCAGAGACAGGAAGATTCTGAGAGGTACATCAGGTCCAGCCAGAACCAGAAGAGACAAAGGCAGTGAGTGAGCCTTGGATGGATATTTCCTTGAAAGACAGGGGGAATTTTGCAGAACTCTTTCCAGTTTCCTATTTAAGTCTAAACTGTTCTTCAAAGATTTTCCAGCAATGCTGAGCTGCCCAGCTGACATCTGTGTCTGTGCCTCCACTAGAATAGAACCCACATCATATTCAGCTCTGCATCCTTACTGCCTAGCCCTGGGCTTGGCTCACGGCAGATGCTTCATCACTGCCTGGGTAGTGAGCAATAATAATAATCATTAACCTGAAGGCACCCACCATCTGCTTCCATCCCTTCCTCCTCTGCCCTCTCACTCTACAGATACCCCCAAATAAGCTCTGACTCAGTTCATCCTATAGATACCCCCAAATGAACTCTGATTCAGTTCACCCTATAGATACCCCCAAATAAGCTCTGACTCAGTTCATCCTACAGATACCCTCAAACGAACTCTGACTCAGTTGGCCTACAGGGCCCTGCTCTCCCACTTTGAAGCTTTTATGTCTGCATTTCCTGTGTGTGACATTCTGCCACCATCTCTCTACCATGCCTAAGTCCAAAAGATGGCATCACAGCATAATGGCTTCTTGTTGTCCTGAGAGGGTCTGGTCTAGCCTCTGACAGTTTTAAAGCCTTAATAAAATTGTTTGGTTTTTCATCCTGAAATTACCGAGCTGTTGAGGAATGGCGTCATCGGAGATTCCGAGAAGCATTAACTGAGACGCTGCTTGTCACGTGATGAGCACAAGCTCGGTCCTCAAGAAACAACTGCTGCTGTGGTAGTTCAGGTTGGTGGTAGTGACGATGGTAATAGATGATAGTGATGAAAATGATGGAGATGATGGTGATGATGGTGGTGGTCATGATGGTGACGATGGTGATGATGGTGGTGGTGATGATGGTGGTGGTGATGATGATTAAGGTGATGAAGTTCCATAGAAGTTTACCTGAATCCCCTCTCTGACATTTCCAAATCCTTTTTTTATAAAAAGTCTGTGGGTCCATGCCTGACCTGACTTCTTATTCTCCACAGCATTCATGGCCTCCTCTACCTACAACATGTTCTTTAGAAGTATTCCCTGAATGCACAACGTGACATTAACAGAGGGTATACTAAGCAACACTCATGACCAATGGACAAGGCCTACACCAATAGCAGGTGCTTGAGCATGCTCTGATAAACCCCTCACACTCAGCAAGGAATGGTGACCTCTTGAATAACAGCACAGTCTCTGGCACGGGGCTGAATGCTCAGGGATGATAGAGAAATGTTAAGTCAAGACTCAGTGCTTCCAAAAAGAATCCTTGCTCTGTCTCTCTGGTCAACAGGAACCCAGATTCATTATGGAAAAACAAGCTCTTGGCACCAGATAGCCCCATCGTACTTAGACCCATCGCCTGCACTGAAGGAGCCGATAACATGTGACTTGGAGCTTTCCTGAGGATGTTATTAACACTTATTCTCCCTTTGACTGAACTTGACTCAATCACCAAATCTTTATTTTATTATTTTTCTGATTGCATTTGACCAAGGGATTTTGACACACACACACACACACACACACACACACACACACACAACACACAAATGCATGTGTGCACACGCACACTCATGACTCATGACTGGGGGCACTAATTACTCAATAAGAAAGCATCTGGGTCAATGCTTTTAGTTAAAAAAAACTCATGCTTTATTAGAAAGAAGATTCACCTTCAGATGAAAATATTCCAACCTACATAAAAAATCTGAGATTTTATGTATGATAGAATGAAATTTAGGCCAGTGAAGTGGATAAGCTAACAAAGTCGCCTTTACTAACTGAGTTCCATCACTGGCACCCACATAGAATAAGGACAGATGCAAATCTCCCATGGTGCGCCCTGACTATGACACACCATGGCGTGCATGCATGTGTACACACACACACACACACACACACACACACACACATGCACACACACACTAAATGAGCAGAATTTGTTTCCAAAAGAAACCGATCTAGATTAGATGTCAGTGAGACTATGTTCCATTCAACAATCCTCTGCAGACGCTGGGAAAGCTTTCAAGGACCCAAAGCTGACAAATGATAGCTCATATTAAGCTCTTAATAAAATATAGGAGAACAAATCTAATTATGGAATGACAAAGTAATTCCCATCTTTGAGTTGCGGTATTTTAAATGTTGCTCCTGCTTTCCTGGCACTGCTCTGGACTGCACTGAACCTTACAGTTGAACACATGCGTTCCATCAACCACTATTAACAAAGTAAAGGGTTGAACTTGTTTCATTATAAGATTAGAGAGTGAGTCCGTGCATAGAGCTGAATACGCATATATTCTCCAAAAATCATGGCACTGGGTGACCTTTTTGCCTCTCATCTCAACCTCTGACAATATTCAAATTGTTTCATCCCACTTGAATGTGTATCCAGAATATTTGTGGCATCTGAATCTAGTCTTCAAAACAATCCATTGTTCATAAATCTAGGCCAGAGCCGCAAATTTCTTTCCGTGTCCTGTTTGAACATCCATCTCCAAATTGTGTTTTATGACACATGAAATGCAAAACCCTGGGAAGAATGGGTCTGAGTGATAAACAGATGTTTTCCCCCTAATTGTGCTGTGAAGTCATTAGCCACATACTGGTTCCTTCATATCTAGGATTTATTGAGTTAGAATAGAATTGGAAAAGGATCTTATTGGACTAAGTGAATATTTGTTATCTCCTACTGCCAGCCAACCTTAATATTTCACTTTCCCTAAGATTTCCAGAAATCTATTTTATGTTCCATCTGAAAAGTAATTATTAAAAGCAACTGTAATAACACCTGAATGTTCACGCAATATAGCAGGCATTACTATTTGCAGATATGAATATCTTTGCCACCATCATTACTTAAAAAGCTTTCCTCTGGGAAATAAAGGGATTTCTTTCAAATAGTTCCATGTGTGTTTCAAATGTTCTGGAATAGTCACCGTAGTCCCAAGAAACCAGGGATAATGGTGTGTCAACAGAAATCATCTTCAAACCACCAGGCAGCCCATCTGAAAGTTTTCTTATTGTTCCCGGTGGAGGGAGCACGTGACTATTGTTACAGAATGGCTCACTGGCAATGTTCTGAGAGTGACCGAACATCAGGAAGGAGCTCCTGATACTCTGGAACTTCTGGGGCAGTCTCAGGGCAGACAGCTGGGCTCCAGAGTTGGTTACTCAGATCAGACACCCTCTATCAGACACTCACTAGTCATGTGGCTTCAAGAAAGTTCCCTCATCTCTCTGGGGGCACTGCTAACCCTGCAAGCTGTAGACAGTAATGACCCCATCCTCTCTGATATAGTTGGAACTACATGAGGTAGCCTTTCCATACATGCTGGCATACGGGCAGGGAAAGGTAAAAGGCTGCAATTGCCATGTGGTAAGAGAAGGAGATAAAAATAATTCCACTAGAGCCACCAGCTTCTTTGGTGTTTGCTCATTTATTGTAGGAGAGAAACACAAATACCGTCTAGTGGTTAAGCAATAGGATAGGCTTCTTTTTTTCATGAGTCTGGATGTGTGATGTACACATGTGAATCTCTGTTGGGGAGTGTGTGTGTGTGTGTGTGTGTCTGTGTCTGTGTCTGTGTCTGTGTATGTGTCTCATGTATAGAGGTCTCTAGTTAAAGTCAGATGTCTTCCTCAGTGGTGTTCCACTTTACATGGAAGCAGGGTCTCAGGCTTGAAACCAGAGCTTACTGACTCGGCTAGTCCTGTGCTTGGTGAGGATCACTTGTCTCTGCCTTCCATGTGCTGGGATCACATGCTGGCCACCACATCTACTCAGCATTTACATCGTTCATGGGACCCGACCTCTGGTCCTCATACTTGGGTGGCAAGTACTTTACCTAATGAACCACTCCCCAAACCATCGCAGGGTCATTTTATCAGTGGTCCATGACTGCACACCCAAAACCAGACAAGTGGATAGCAGAGCTCTCTACAAGGAGTTTGGAAAATCTCAGGCTTATCGTAAAAGGCGAAGGCACAGGGAATTCTTGTCGCTAGCTTCCAGCCCGTCTTTACTGTTACTATACAGAAACACTCAACGTAACTCAGGTAAGCAAGTGACCTCTCTTTCCAAAGTGCTGGACCATCACAATTTCTCAAGTGAGCGATCAGTGCCCACCATGATCTAGTGCAAGTTTTAATTGGACGGGCTACTTTCCTCTTTATTTAAAGCTGGCTACTGTCTTCAACAGGGGTTAGAATGGCAAATATCAGAGCCCATTTGGTTAGTAGCTGGGATAGTGGACGCATCGGCCACCAAATCATGGTACTTACAAACATGAGGCGGGTGGGTATGTTGTCTGACTGCACCAAAGGATTCTTATAGAGCCAGATCTCTTCCGGCTGGATGACTCTCTGGAATGGATCCAAAAACTCTGTAAAACTGAGACAAAACAAAGAAAAGGACATGAAAGCTGCGCATTCCACTGCTGTGGGCAGAACCCCAGGAAGCGACTTCTGCATGCTCTCAGGAGAATCTTCCAGACTTCTGGGAAGGGGAGGAACAGACAGCTTCTAGTGATGATCCTCAGCCAGTTCCACCAGACAAAGACAAAGAAATACTGAGACTGTAGAATCCTCTGTCAACCCGTGGCAGCAGGGACTCAGTCCCTGGGTCAGAAAACAGCTTTGAAACTGCTTTACAAAGACTCTACGAACTCAGGCTCCTAACGTGAGCTGGAAGCTCAAGTGCCACACAGCAGCTCACACAGGGTCAAGCCCAGGCCAGCAGCACAGTGTCTGAGAACAAAATGGGGCTGAGACAGAAGCAGAGGCAGGCTCCCTTGCCCTAACAAGGGAACAGGCAGTGTAAACAGTGTTCTGCAGTTCTGCCCTGTCGCCCATGACGCCATGCTGCTGCCACTACCTCCACTAGGGGGCAGCAGAGCGATGAAGAGATGAGGCCAAGGATGCTTTGGATCTGTTAATGGGCTAGCTCCAGCTCTCTTCATCTTTTCACTCTCTGAGAAGCCACTCCTGCCAAAAGAACCCACACCTTCCCCAGCCAGGGGCATGTCTTCCTTAGTTGGACAACCAAGAGCAATCATTAAAAGGAAAATGGTGGGTGTGTGGGAGACAAGCAATATGAACTGACTTTTCAGATTTCGGCCATCAGCCTCTGGCGAGCCTCTCCAGCCCCATCTCCATCCAAATCTCATTTAGAATGGTTTCAGGCATGAATGTCTGGGAATCAGTGTCAGGAGGTTCCAGACTTCTGCTGTTAGGCTGAGAAATTTTGATCCTGAGCCAATAGGATGGGAGGTACCACTCAAAGTGGTTGCCCTTGCAATGAAATGCATGGACTTGGAGAAGAGCAGGGGAAGGCAAGAGGATGGTCAGGGGTGTACAACTGCCCCAGTAAGAGGTGCCTGCAAAGTGGCCGTGAGGACACATGGAAGGGCACACAGGTGGGCAGATGGGAGTGGCCCAAGTCCAATCCAAACTTCTGGTTTGGGGTACTATGGACCAAGATGAGGGGCTTGGGTTGGCACTGAGGGGAAGAGGAAGACAGCCACCTCACCCTACTAGGGAACCTGGCAGCCTCGGTCTTCCCACAGCCATCCCTGTTTTAGTACTGGATCCAAGAATTCCCTCTGTCTCTAGTAAAAAAGGACAGTCATCCTAGAGCCAGGTCCTAGCCGAACTGGAGACCTTGCAACCTCGGTTTGTATCCAAAACTTGGGTGTCATATGGCTGTGGTCTGTCTGCATTTTCATGCACATTTTCAGTAGTAACCACTCAGGACTGTGAGCTGAGAGCCTCCTAGGAAGGCTGGCTCAATAGGAGGCTCCGATACTGCTGAACTCAACATCCACCCTGAGCAGCTTCAAGGTAGTACCATCAAACGGACCAGCCTTACGGTAAATTCTACCATGTAGCTAAAAGAAGCCCAATTTCCCCCTGTTTTTTTTTTTTTCTTACATGCCTTCCTGCCCTTTCTTCCATTCTCCCCTCTCTGTACTCTTATCTCTAACTGCAGAGTTTTAAATGCTAAGCATCTGTGTACTTAGAAATTCCAAGAAGAAAGAAAGAGGAGCCTTCGACAGTTCTGCTCAGTCCTGTGTCCACAGCACCTCTACCTGGAATGTAAGAGTCACCTGGCTAATATCTACCAGTATAATCATTGTCATAGAGACCAGCCAAGCCCTTACCAACCTGAGCCCAGACTGTGCCTGTTGCAGAATAGGATCCCAAGTGCACCAAGAACCTGGTCTGCAAAACTGCTGGGGGCCCCATATGTACCACGTCCCTGGGCATCAGAAAATTGCTCCCTGTCACGGCCTCCTATGAAGGTCACGGTCCTCCTAAGCCACATTTAAAACTCATACCGCCCCTTGTGAGGCTGCAGTGTATCCACCTGCAATGAGGCCGCTTGGAACTAAATCAGAGGCCACAGCTAGAGAGGGAGAGAACTTTCTAGAGACGTACAGCCAGACATACAAACAGTAGGGACAGGATCTGGGGATGCGGACTTTAAGCCATTCTCCCAGTGGTGCCATGATCCAGCTCCGTAAGGGAACCACACTCTTGATGCCGAGAGAAACTTAATGATTTAATTTTCTTCATTGACCATCCTGGAGTTTCAGTCCAGCCCTGGCTATCTGTTACGTGGAAAATTCTTTCCTTAATATCTTGAATCCTCCGCTTCCTTGTCTGAGAAAAGAAAAGGAACAGGAAAGAAAGGGATGGGAGAGAGAGAGACGAAAGGAAAATAAAGGAGAAGGAAGAGAAGGGGAGAAGGGAAATACACAGAATACCCAACAAAACATGGGCAGAAAAACTAATAATATTTTCCCACCGTTCTCCAAGCTCCAGTGTGTGTTTTCACCGGTTTTCAGTATTTTCTTTAGTGTGTCACAGCTGATTTCCTGCTCCCAGGTGTTCTAAAGGCATTTTAAATAAAATGATATGCAACGAAGTTTAGTTGGAAGGTGTTTTTATGCCATTCAGGCTGCTTGTGATGACTAAAACTTCTAAAGTATTCTGATTACCGTGACTCCACAATAAATCATCCCAAATAATTTGATTTCGCTCATGAGTTTGTGGCTTAGGAAATTCTGGGGCTCCAGCTGATGAGTTCTTGCTTAGGCTCTCTCTTTCAATATCTTAGAACATTGGCTGAGATTGTGGTTACCTGAGGGCTGCATCAGGCTACCAATCAAGATGGCCACCCTCTGCTGATAGCCCGGTTGGAGCTGAACGGGAGTACCGACACATTCCAGTGGTACTGAGGTACTGAAAATTCCATCCACCATCCCGAGAGAAGCAGGCAGAAGCTGGATGGCTTCTCCTGATTCATCCTTGAAGGTCATTTTCATGGTTTGGATGTCGATGATCCCCAAAGGCTCATGTGTTGGAACAGTTGGTTCCTAGGAGGTCCTGCTGTTTGGGGAGGGTGTGGTGCCTTGAGAAAGTAGACCTTAGCTGCAGGAAATGGGTCACTGGGGACAGACTTGATATTTATAGGCCCACCCTGCTTCCTATTCCCAGTTTCCTAATCTGTCCAAAAGTAAGTGAGCAGCTACACAGAAGAGCTGCTTCTGCTCCCCTGTCATGATAGACTGTACCCTCAAAACATGAGCCAGAACAGACCCTTCACCCTATTAAGGTGTTTTGTCAAGTATTGGGTCACAGCAATGAGAAAACTATTGGATGCAGCCAGCACGACCACACTTATGGGCGAGTCTTAGAGTCTGCTCCATGGAAGGCAAATGGATGTCTCCTCTTGACAGGTATAGAAAGGCAGGTGGATGCAGAACACGGCTTCAGCCACCACTGAAGCACCATCTGCCACCCAAAGGATGCTTCTAACTGTAACGGCTGCACAGCCCATTGTCAGAAACCCCAGAACCTTGACTCCCCTTTCTTCCCCACAAAGCAGGCCATAGGCCAGGAGACTTAGATACATCACTGATCAATCCCCTTCCCATTCTCTCTGTGTCCTGGACACCTCTCTCTGTCTCTCTCTGTCTCTGTCTCTCTCTGTCTCTGTGTTTGTCAAACTATCTCTTTCTGACTCTGTCGTGTCTGTCTGTCTACCTGTCTCTCTCTGTCTCTGTCTCTTTCTCCTGTCTCTCTCTGGTGGTGTTCATGTACACAAGTATACATGTAAGTGTGGAATCCAGAGGCCAACTACCTCAGATATCGTTCCTCAGATGTCATCTCTCTTGTTTTTTTGACTCAGGGTCTCTCAATGGGACTTGGAACTTGCCCATTAGGCTAGGCTGTGTGGCCAGAAAGCTCTGGGACCCACCTGCATCTGCCTCTCTAGCATTGGGATTACAAGTGTGTCAGTGTATACTTTTTAAGAAGATGGTGGGAATTGGACTCAGTACTCCTGTCTTTATGTCAAACACTTTACCCAAGATATGTCCTCAGCCCACAGGCTTTACTTTCTAAAGGTCAGGTGCAATTTTTCTAAAATGTTGCCAAATACTGAGACTTTTGAATAATCCCTCACTGTACCCTGAGTAGCTGCAGCCACAACACATCTATCAGGCAAATCATATCCCCTGGGAACAATAGTACTAAGAAAGATAGATGTCCCTTCTCCAGCCACTGGCGTCTGCTTCAGGGAATCCAGACAGGGAGGCAGCTGCTCAAAGGACCCAGGGCTTATAAAAGCAAATGGGGGTCAGAAGAGGGCATGCAGAGGACAGAAAACCCTGGAGACATTAACCGTGCTTCCAAGGGCGGACACACCCAGCCCTGGAAGCATCCTCTACAGGCTCATTGGAAGTGGACTGTAAAACAAGAAGCAGAATTCTTGTTCTGGGGCTGGGGAAATCATTCAGTCAAGAGGGTGTTTATTGCACAAGCATGGAGACCTGAGCTCTAGCTCCAAAACCTTCTTTAAAAAGCAAGGTATGGGAATGAGCATCTCTAATCCCCCCATGGAGGAAGGCGGACACAGAAGAGGCCTGGAGCTCACTGGCCAGCCATCTTAACCTACTTGGTATGTTCCAGGAGAGTAACAGACTCTATCTATCTCAAGAAGTAATAATAAATAACCAAGATTGATGGCCATCCAAGAGCAACTATAATCTGAGGAAAGACAAAGTATCCTCCAGTCTCCACATGCAACTGCACACACAAAATGTATCTGCATATAAGAACATCCACATCCACACATGCATGCACATGTGTGCACCTACACACACACACATACACAAACACACATGCACACAATGTACAAACCTTACTTCTAAGTGAGCCGTAGAGGTACCGTCTCTAGTTACCTCATCACAAGAGCTCACTCCACACTGAGGACATCCAACAGTGCATCAGGTCATAGGATCCCACACTTTAATGTGCCCAGGAAACACATAGGGGTCATGTGACTGCAGATCCAGGTACAAAAACACCTGGGAGCTGGCATTTCTAACAAGCTTCCTTGCTAAGGATGCCATGGCATTTACCTGTAGATCAAACCCTGAACACTAAGAGATCATGACCTGGGGAGTCTGTCTCCATCTTAGACCTGCGATCTGCACCTTCACTTAGCAAATCCCAGGGGACTAGTGTGCTTGCTATGCACTGAGACATGGTGTTCTCAGTAAAGGCCAGGGTCCCCCGACTTTGGCCATTCAAGAACCAGGTTGAATGATTTGTACTGTTGGATGATTTGTACTATTATTTTTCTGGAGACAGAATCCTTTTGGGAGCTACTCTGATTATTTTAGAAGGAATTTCATGTCACTTTAATTATAAAATCAGCATGCCCTCCAACACACCCACCAAGCATCAAAATAAACACAGTGGGCTCATAGGGCTGCTAACTAGTCCTCCACGGTGACCATGGTCTCTGAACAGAAGTCGGTCCTCTCTGAGAAGGGAAAGAAAATGTGACCAAAGAGGCCCTTCCACGCAGGGCAGAAGAGAACTGGAGAGGCCACTGACCTCTACTGCTGCACTGAGGAAAGTCATGGCCACGTCTCATCACACTCATCCCGGAAAGCCTCGACTACCATCTCAAGGGAGAAAAAACAAAACAAAACACTGAACTCAAAGACTCAGCAATCTGGATCATTCTGTGTGGAGGAAAATGGCTCCAGCAGCATTAGCAATGTCTGTGAGTATCAACACATGCCCGGCTAGTGTGGTGACCATGTCCTTAGATTTGTAAGAGAAGGATGAAGTGTATAAGGGCAACTCTTTGACCCCCAGAAGGAGTATAAAATTCTTCAGTTTATGTTTACTTCCAATGAACATAATGCAGATGTCAACATCTTAATGCACCAAAGCTCTGGCAGGGCCAGCCACCACCTAGCACCTCCAGGCTGAGGATGGAGCCTGTTGCTTCTATTTTGAATGGTATTTCCCTGGCTCTGTGGGGAAAAAGATCTGAAGTAACTACGTGTATAACACAGGGCCCTCTGCACACAGGTTGAATGGATCTCTGTTCCCAGACCTTCACAGTGTACCACACTATTCTTAACATTAGAGTAAGACTCCTAAAACTTCATTAAGTTTGATGGCAAAAAATGAAGCAAGGGGGAAGAATCCTATGTCAGAAGAAAGCACAGAAATCTAGCAGGTGACAGGGGGTCAGTTATTCATCACTTCCAAGAAAAAAATGTTATACAATGATACTGGTTAAGTAAAGATAGAACACTGTGTTCATTATCACCAATAAGCCCAGGGTCAGCAACAAGTATCAGTTTAATCTTCAAATAATGGTGTCTTCATCATAAACATGCATAAGACATTAACCATCATCAACCTCAGTTCGCTAAAAAATAAAATGTCTGAACTATGTATGTCAAATGTTTCTACTACCACTAGAGTAAAGAGATATTATTATATGTCAAAATAAATATGTATATGTATCATTTTCCTTCATGAAAACTCTGTCAAAACTCAAGTAACTTGTTGGGCAAAATCTGAAGCAGGCTCTGTCCTCTGAGCCTACACATGCTTCTCGAAACACAGTTTGAAGAATGTAGCAAACATATACGATACATTTTCAAAGACATGATACTAACCTTATGCTCAGAAATTCTCTCCTCGATTCATACATAGTTCATGCACAGAGTATTTGTTTAAATCTCCCTTAAATACGTCTCTCACACTCACACATAATGTACATATTCGTGCAGCATATGTGAACCCAAATGCAGGCACATACGTCAATACTGATTTAAGTGAGCGAGAAGCATGAGATATTCTAAGATGCAGAGAGAATCCACAAACAAATTTACTGAAATAGGAAAGCGACAGAGGGGTTAATGGCAACAAACAAGGAGAAACGGGCAAAACACTAAAGTAGGAAGGAGCGAGGCCAAAGCCAAATGACAGGAAACCAAACACCTTTTCCTCTGGGTTTACATCCCCCCTCCTCCTTCTGCCTTTGGTCACCTGACTCTTCACCAAGCAGCAGGTGCAATCCTGGGGACACACAGCACTACTGTGGGCTTTCCAAGCCCTTTAATAGGTTGACCACCCTTGGAAGAGCCCAGATGAGGGCCAGAGTCTGGACTGGTGCAAGATGTGCCACTAAGCTTGCATATACTCACACACATACATGTGCTCACACACATACATGTGCTCACACACACATTCACATTCCCTGTGGTTAGTCCAGTTTCCATAACCTAACTTGACTTCAGCACCTACTTGATGCACATCTGATTCTATAGGAAGGGCACAATAGGTGACAGTTTGTCTAACCTTTGCCAGTTTTATTCCATCAACGCACTGCCTATAGAATGCCTGGAAGTACCTTATAACTCAAGTGACACCCTACACTGTAAAAGCAGCAGTCATGGATCTTGAGCCACAATCAAACGGAGCAAGAAAGGTCAAGATCTTTAGTTACGAGGTTAAGAGCACTGTGTATTCATTAGAGTGCTCGCCCATTCTACTTTGAGGAGAGGTCAAGTTTGGAATACCTGGGTAGGTGGACTCCTGAAGTAATTCCCCTCCCCCCACACCCACACACCGGCACACAGACCCAGAACCACTCCCTGCTCCTCCAGGGATATTTCATCGAGTATGACAATAGATTCAGCCCAAAGTTGGGAACTAGGATAACTCATTTTACCAAAACCTCTAGTAGAACTTAGAAATAGCAAGTTCCAGGCCAAGGTGTGGGGCTAACCTAGAGCTAAGAGGGGGTTGAAGTGCGCTTTGAACCCTGGAATCCTCACCCTGAGAGAGAAGGGGTTTGGTTGCTCCTCTTTTTCTTACTTTAACACCTAGCAAAGCTCCCTCAGGTGCTGACATGTCTTAGGTCACTAGTCACTGATTAGATCCTGCCTCTCCAAGGTATGTGGCCTGGTTAATGTTTATCTGACCACTGTGGCCAGAGGGCCTCAGGCTCCCTATATGACCTTATAAGGTCTCTTCTTCTGGCCCCTGTGAGACCTCTGCCTATGCAAAGGAAGCTTCCTCAGGACTTTGGCCCCACTCAATGACAATAATGACCACTCAAGTCTGGTTGTAGGCCCCCCACATGCAAATGGAGCTACCCTAGTACCACTGCCTAATTAATGACCCTTCTCTCTCTACACTATAAGTGTAATTCCCCTTACTTCAATAAACTGAGCTGGAAGCACTGACATTATCTCCCTGGAAGTCTGTTTCCCATCAGCTCTCAGCCTCTGCTCAAGACCTCCAAACTCAGGACAAGACCTCCAAACCCAGGATGGGTCCCTGCCTGTGCTTTCCTCCCTGGGGCTGAGCTGGTGGCCAATGGCTTGGCTATCCCCCGGGAAGGGCACTGGGGAAAGAGGACTGACACCAAAGGATATTAATATCTCTTTAACACAAATCCTCAGAGCTCTAGTTTCCATATCAGCCAACAAATACATGGCTTTTCCAGTACAATTGTCCATAGGCCTCTCCCAAGGCAATTGGATGCTCCAGGGACATTAAAAGTAATACATTTAGAAGACATCCCTCTCCACCCCTCTACTCCCATAACTACTTCAATTATGCAGAAATATGAACTTGTCAGATCACTAACTTGGTCCAAATCCTTGATTTAGCACTCGCCTGGTGGTGGCATGAGAAAAGTCACTTAGCCTCTTCTGAGATTTCACAATGCCTCCCCCAACTCCTCAGGATGACCGTACTTTCCAGAGACACTGCGAATATTTTCTTCACAGCAATAAATACTAGGGTCCTGCCTGCAGCCTTAAAATTCCCACAATGAGAGGTAGCTGCCTTTCTCGACAGTGTGAACGGTGTGACTCCCACAGGAGGATAGCAGGGCTGAGTCTGGCCCCCCCTTTAAGATCCCCTGAGGACAGTGGAACTCTGTGTTTGGGAGGGGCTCAGACAGAAGAGGGGTACAACTGCCACTTGACTTTGGTCATTCAGTGAGCCAGCTGTAGCCCAGAAAGCTGTTTTCAAACCTTGAGATCTACAAGGGAAAGACCTGGTATATACTAACAAAGACTTTCAGGTGCAAGCCAACACTCAAGCGTGCTTCCTAATTGCACTACAGACTTTTCCTCTCCAGTGGGCCCTTACAAATAGTTATCAAATGTGGCTGCCAGAAGAAGCTGGCTGCTCCACACTTGCTGGGAGGAGGCCTATCAGATTTTTCATTAGTCCTGGGGGAAAGGGGTAAGAAGCAGTTGTGGAGAAAACATATTGATGGATTATCTCTGAGCCAGTGCACCAGCAGCCAGACTCCAGACGGGTCTGCCTCTGAGTCTGAGTGCTTGGAGACCCTCAGGTACAAAGGTGACAATTAGAATCACAGGCAGAACTAATCGTCACACTGGGTTCTGTCCTGTGCAGAGCACTGGACTTAATGCTTTCCAAAGCAGCTTCAGTAATCCTCAGAACCACATTTAGGTGGGAACACACAGTGTTTAGTTCAGAACTGAGTGCACTAAAGCAGTAAGAAATGGGATGCTTGTCTAGGTCCACACAGACTTTAAAAAAGTAAGTTTGTTACTGTCATCATCATCATCATCATCACCATCATCATCATCACCACCACCATCATCATCACCACCACCATCATCATCACCACCACCATCATCATCATCACCACCACCATCATCATCATCATCACCACCACCATCATCATCATCATCACCATCATCATCACCATATCATCATCATCACCACCATCATCATCATCATCATCACCACCACCACCACCATCATCATCATCATCATCATCACCACCACCACCACCATCATCATCATCATCATCATCACCACCACCACCACCATCATCATCATCACCACCATCTTCATCATCATCATCATCATCACCACCACCATCATCATCATCATCATCACCATCATCATCATCATCATCACCACCATCATCATCATCACCACCACCACCATCATCATCATCATCACCATCACCATCATCATCACCACCACCATCATCATTATCATCATCACCATCACCATCATCATCATCATCATCGATGACTGCCACAGTGTGTGAGTGCAGAGGTCAGAGGACAAGAGGACACTTAGGAGTCGGTTCTCAGGTCATCAGGTTAACTTGGTGAGTGATTACTCATTGAGCCTCTCACTGACAGTCCGCACGGCTCAGCCTGACAGATCTACTCCTCGGGCATATACCTCAAGCTTAAGGAAGCCAGGGACCTCATCCCTCCCTCGAGTCTCCACACACTGGTCTCCAGGCTCACTCAGTGTGAATGGCAGGTCAGGTTCCTGAAGAGGGAAATTCCTGTGTTTACCTGGTGTGGAGGGGGGGGGGGTCTAGAAGTACATGAGAATGATCTAGAAGGAGTAAAAAAGACTCAAGAAATAATCCCACCAGTGCCCTCCCACCTGTCACTCAGAAAGCAGCTTCCCTTGAGCAGGTGCTTTAGTCACCCAGCCCGGCCTCAGCCAGGTGGGGAGAACTGTGTCAATGCCACCTGCTCTAGACCATTTAAGGACCAGCTCCAGGGGTCACTTTTTCCTTTCATTTTGAGATCAGCCTTCCAACAGGAGTATGGGCAGTGACTTCACAACGTGGTACTCAAGGCAAAGCCCGACACACACTCACCCCTTACTCTAAACAGATGCCCGTTTTAGCTGAGGCTACAGACTCTGGGGACAACTGGCTGCCTTGGATACCCATTCTTTTCTTATCAGTCATGTGATCTTGGGCTCTTCATCTTTCAAGCCTTGCCTTCTCTTCAGTGAAGTGATTCTGAGAGCAGCGTTTTCTGAGAGAAGAAAATGAACTGAGCAGCAGCGCTCATCCCTTCCTCCCCCCGACTGCAGACACACTGTGACCAGCTACTTTACACTCTGGCCTCCATGTCTCCCGCACATCAATGGGCTGCTTCCCCTCAAACCATGAGCCAAAACAGACCCTATCTTCCTTGAGTTGGTTTTGTCATAATAATTTTGTTACTAATATTGCGCTCTGTAGCTGTACACTGCTGTGGTGGCTCACCAAGAGAGACAGGGAAGTGTTTTTCATAGGTGGGAACTCTGCCAGACCTCAGCAGAGGGAACCACTATCATGGCAAATACCACACTGGACAGTAGAACCCCAAACATCTGAGCTCAGGTGTTTTTATTGATACAGAACTCCTCAGGTGTTGTACTAATAGCACACGCAGATCACAAGCAATCAAACATCCCCGACATAAATCCAACACTTGCAAACAATACAAAACGCCAAGACCTAGGCAGCCCTTTATCCAACAGTGCACAAAATAATTGTTTTATACAGAACTAAAAATAAAACCTACACAACATTTCCCCTTTTCTGTATACCCAATCAAAAGAATTGTTTTAACTCTACAGCACAACTTAACACTACACCAGCAAAACGATTTACAAGAGGAACAATTACAAAGACAAGAACCAAGGTAAGGAAAGGCAGGAAGGACTTAGCTCGGCACTGGCCCACAGTCTGCTCAGTACACATTCCCTTTCTCCAGGATTTTGTCTCTAGCAGCAACCGCATGTAGCAATCAACTTTTGTTTCACCAAAGCAGCAACACACACTCAAATGTGCCTGTAGGGGACCAAGCATGGGTGGAAGCTGAACTTGCACAGACATAGCGTGTGGAAACCATACAAATCATGCCAGGAGTCCAAACACTCAGAGCAAAGCTATTTGCAAACATTTCCACAAAGGTACTTGCCCTTGGGAGCATATAACAGAAGTTGGGAAATGCACCCTTGGTATGGACCCAAATAAAATCCCTGGTCTGCATCTACAAAACAGGCAGAACACCCACTGCAGGGGTGACAGCATTTAGCACAGTTAACAGGGCCCAGGAGAGGAACACTGTACTAACAATATTAATTACTGGAAAATTCCAAATTGCAAACACCCCATTACTGTTAATACTATCAGGTACAAGGAGTGCTGCGGGAGGTTTGTTTTATTAACTGCTTAATTGGCTTTGTTTTTGAAGTTCTTACTCATTAAAGTTATGTAGTGAAGTATTTACCTACCAAATGGTGCAACGCCTAAGGTTTGCTTTTAAAGATTCCACATGACAGGGAGAAAACTGTCTATTTCCTTCCAAGAGACCTCGGTCTCCAATAACTCTCTGACCACAGTGTCCAGTGAAGTGTCCATTCCTGTATCAAGTGGGGATCTTTAGGAATTCAGACAGACCTGAAAACACACTGGGACGTTCTACAGATACACCTCGAGCCAGGCTACAGGTGATCCCAGAAAAGGCCACTGAGTGAAACAGAGCTTTGAGCAAAAGAGAACTCCGTTCAGTGGTCAGGGAAACAGGCTGAAGAGGAAACTTAATTTGAAGGGGTTTCTAAGCCAGTTTTAATTAAAACATTGACCAGAGTACACCATTGCAGGGCCAGGGGACTGGGCAGCATATCTGAGAATCTCTTCCACTGTAACCTCTGGATTCTCCTGAGACCTTTGGTCAGCAGTGCAGGTGACATTAGGTCTTCACGCTGCTGCCTACGGTCTCTCCCGAAGGCCCCGATGACGTTAAATCACCATGTCCTCAGCCTGAGCATCTCTCTATGACCCCTCACCCCTCCTCCCACCCATAGGAGGTCAACTCTGTGTTCTCCTAGCATGGTCTTTGGGTGCACTGGCAAATACAGAAAATGGAACAGCCACAGAGCAGAGGGCCCAGGCCTGGGGGGGCAGCCCACAGTACTCTAGGAGGATGGCTTGGGGGAGGGGTGTCACAGCGAGTGGGAGATAAGCCTGTGAACCAGCCCCTGTACCTGAGAAATATCCAACTTTGGAAATATCCAAAGGGACCTCATACTTCCCCCGCAACAAAAACAATACAACTGGCTCATATTAAGCATCACTGGGTGTTTTTACAGCCACCCTCATGCAAATTCTTAACTCCTCAATGCAAAGCGAAACAGAGACGCGGGCCTGTGGGCCTGGACTTGACAGTGGGCAGCTGAAGACATTACCCTGCCTGATGTCTATGACTCAGCCTCTGAGTCAAGGCTCATCAATGGCTGCCTATTGACACAATAGGGCTCTATGGCTGAGGTTAGCTGCTCACTTGAAATCTTCCAATGAAAATAGGAAATCACAATGCTGTTGTCATTGCTGCAAAGATTTAGTGCCTTGGGAGAACAGCAGATCCCAATGGGTAACATGGGTTTTTTTAACCTGCTCTTAAAGCTAAATTTATCCTTATTTTATGTGTATGTTTGCCTGTATATATGTATGTATGTGTGTGTGTGTGTATGTATGTTTAACACATGCATGCATGTATCAAACCCCTGGAATCGAAGTTACAGATAGATGTAAGCCTCCATGTAGGTGCTGAGAACCGTGGAGCCATATCTCTTGTCCCGTGACCCACTACATATACCACTAGCATTCAGCACAATGCCTGGTACATAGTAGGTGGCCGGGAAACATTTGTTGAGTTGATATCTTAAGAAATGAGTCCATGACAGCCGTGTCAGTAAGGACACAGTCTTCTGCTACATGGGAGTTTCAGCTGGAGGCTGCTGGCCTGGATGTAGCCTGCCGCTGGACTGGGTTCAGGGTGTTCCATATTACAAAACTGTAATTCATGGTCAATATTAACAAACAAGGAGTTTTAACCTCAAAACCTGATCTTCTATGAAAAACCTGAACTTTCTGTTAAAAAGTCTGGTTTCCTTGGGTCTGCACCCCTCCATGTCTACAGTTGTTCAAATAAACACAGAAGCAGCTCTCTTGTAGACAGGGTAGATGCCCTGTGTAGAAGGGCATCTTTGTGTCGGGGAACCTGTGGGCGGCACCGTAGCCCGGAGTCCCAGACTGAATGAAAGGAATAAAGCCAGCTGGGCAGCGGCATTCATTGTCCTCTATTTCCTGATTGTGAGGCAGTGTGACAAGCGACCTCCTCTGTCCCAGGTAAGGAGCACTGGCCCACTGAGAGAGCCTGAGAGCCAGCCCACACACCTCTTTACTCAAGCAGTAATGAGATCTCATCGGCCCGGACATCTAGAAGGAGAAAGGAGGTGACAGGGGGTCGGATGATCACTTGCTGACTCTGCCAGAAACACCTTGACACCTTACCTCAGTCTCTTCTCGCAAGTAAAAAGTAGGTACTTATCTCCATTTCCAGAGAAACTGAGGCTCAAAGAGGCTTCCTGACCTGCCTGGGGGCATTCAGCCAACAGGAGAAAACCAGGTCTTTGGAAATGTGGGTGAAGAGTAGTAGGGGCAATGGGTAGGCTGAACACAACAGCTGGAAAACGCGGGGGACACAGCAGGATGACCCAGAACTCCCAAGGCATTATGAGGAAGCAGACTGGTGTTAGAGGAGTGAACTTGCCCTGACTCATGCCGTGGTTACCTAGTAACTGCTGGGAAGCCATGCAGCCCTCAATGCTGTTATTTCTTGATGGGTGAAATGGACATTCTACTACTCATAAACCCATCCGTTCGCTCGAAGTACAGCAGTGTGTTAAACGAGAAGCTGGGTCCTGAAGTACACCTCCTTGGGATGGACCTCGGCCACATCATTTCACTTTGGTGTGTCTTGGTTCATCTTCTGTAGAAAGAGTTCCAACAAGCTCAACAAGGGGCACACAGGAGGCAAGTTTAATGGACGCTCTGCTATCTGTCCTTACTTCTTCTCTCATTAGTTTGGCGCGAAATGATACCCATCCAAGTGCCAATACATAGTAAACATGGAGTCATTTTGCGGGCTAGGGGCCCACTCAAAAAGGACTCACATCGATCCCAGGTTCTTTGAGTACTGTCCTCCTGTTCTTTGCTCCTCTCTCAGCTCCTTTACTCTTCCCCAGCTCTACTTCCCTCCATCCGGGCCCTTCATGAATAATATCACCCCATAAGGTCATCTAAACACTTGACTTTTAGTCTATGAGACCACCTCTGCTCCAGGGAGCCCCTGACTTCCAGGGCCTGTTCCCATAAATCTCTAGGTTCCCATTCCCAAGGGGACCCTCCAGCAATCCCAAGGTTCCCACTGTCCTCTTGTATTAGACCTCCAGTTGTCTTCGGGCCACCAAAGTTTTCCTAATAATAAACTTGCAAAATGAACCCCAAGTAGGAACACAGCATTCCTACCAGAACTGGGATCAGGACACCTTCCCTAGATTGACTGTTAATGCAATTATTACCAGTGAGAAAACCCACTGTGAAATACCAGACGAGGGTCTAATCTACGACACGCCAAGTCCATAGAGGAGTCGCTTTCCCACTTGGACATGTAATTAATTCCCTTGCTGAAAGTTCCCATGGCGTCACTCTCTGGCTCACCCTGAAATACAGAACCCGGAATCAGCCTTGTTCTCACCGTCACCCACCTGTTGCCAACCTGATGGAGAGATTTCCCCAGAATCCACAGCCGTTATTGGAAGGTTTTAATTGGCTTCTAAGATTTTTGTACAACCTTGCAAATTTAGGTAATCAAGTTAGGAGAAGAGTATAATCAAGCTGATTTATCCACAATTACCTTCCCCTATTATCCTCCTTGTTACCCCATTCGGCAATTACTCGCATGGAAAATTTTTATGTAACGGAGACAGTGAAAGAGAGGGCTGCAGGAACTTTCCGAGTCCTACGGTGAACCAGGGCTCAGCTTGGTCTGCGAGCCTGGACCTCTTGCAGGAAACAGCTGGGGTAGGCTGCCTTCCGGGCAGGTAGAGGAAGTAACAGGCAAAAGTCTTGTGAACCTCTGTTCCGAAGCTAGCAAGCTCCTTGGACCTGCCCTACTTGGGATGCCACTGTAACCTGTCCCCAAGTGAAGATTTGCACCCGGTCTGGTCAGAGTAGACATCCTGACCTCCCCAGTGCATCCCCAAAGAAGTCAAAAAGCTACAGTGAAAACCATGTCCTTCCATGTTTGCTAACACCTCTGACACCTGAGGTGCCATTCTCCTCCCTATATCAATACCTATATCAATATCAATGATACCCTGTATCAGTGGGTATCAGAACGATATTATTTGTAACAGTCTCCATCTAAACATCACACTGTGCTCCGGATACTTTAGATGCATATGCCTTTTCAGTCTCTTAACCACTATGAACTGCAGGTTAGTATTAAGCCCATTATACAGACAGTGAAATGGAGGGTCTCAGACTCCAGAGCCTGTGCCAATGGTAGCTAATTGGCTCCACTCTCAAGAAGAAGGGGGATGACAGAGTCAGAGGTAGACTGGGTTCAAATTGTACTTCTCTTAAAGGAGCATTTTGGAAGAAGCAAGAAAACTAGACAGAAATGGAAGGAAAACAACTTCCTGGTGGGACTGGGCCTATAGAGCCCTGCTACCAGCACCCACCAGCTCTGTGGCTGGCGTGAGGGTCTCACGGGAGTTGGCCTTGGTCTTAACCTGGCCAGCAGGTGTGGCATGATATGGAGGGTGACACCGGTCATCCATAAATGCCTAGCATCTCCATAAAAGGCTGTCGGGTCTGCGTTTAGCACCATTTAGTGAATTCTAGGGACAGAGAGCAGCAGGGAGGACACCTGGAGCAGCTGGCCGCCGCTCAGACTCACTCTCCCCTTACCTGGCCCTGGACCGATCAAGCCGGGTTCTCACTCCAGGACAGCCAGGTGGCACACCCTGCCAGGGAGCCTCCTCTCAGAGACTCCTGAAACTGAAAAGGCCAGTCTCTATATTCCTTTTATTCTCTTTGTTTTCTTCTGTTGGGATTTTCTCTTCCTCTTGGTCTTTGCCTCATTTCTCTCCTTTTTCAATGCACCAGCAACAATGCAACTCTTAGTTTTTAAATAAGAAATGTACAGTACTCAGCACCAGAAACCGTGTGTGTGTGTGTGTGAGTGTGTGTGTGTGTGTGTGGTGTACCGCCTATGAATCCTTCTGCCTAACGGCTGCTCTACTTCTGAGGAACACCCCATTTGTTGTGAGCTGTGCCAGCAGGCAGCATTCCAGCCTGATGTAGAACCAGGTCCCTCGGGCCCCTCTTTATCTCTACATCAGAGGCTCAACTTCTGAGCAGATGCAGAGTTCAGCAAACATTTACTGGACCTCAAGTGCCCAGCTCTGAGACCTAGAGTGAACAGTATTGTAGATGTTTATTTTTAGTTGTGTTTAAAATATTGTTTTGTGCACTGTTGGGTGAGGGGCTGCCTAGGTCTTGGCGTTTTGTATTATCTGCAGGTGTTGGATTTCTGTGGGGGAGGTTTGAATGTTTATGATCTGCACTGCTCTCAGTAGAAGAGCTCTGAATCAATAAAAAGACCTGAGCTCAGACACTTAGGGTTCCACTGGCCAGTGTGGCGCTGGCCAGGGTAGCGGTTCCCTCTGCTGAGGTCTGGAAGGTTTTGCACCTATGAAGAGTACCTCCCTGTCTTCTTTGGTGAGTCATCACAGCAATGTACTGCTACAAGTGGCACCTACGATGTGCGGCAGGACATCAGGCCAGCTAATCCTACATGGAGATAAGGGAAAAAACAAACAAAAACAAAAACCTCCAGACCTCACGGAGTTTGTTCTGTTCTGTTTTGTTTCGTGAAAACCTGTCCAGGTACTGGTGAGGTGAGGTGGTCCTGACAAGACACATCTGCTATGGTGATAAGAACTCCACCCCACAAAGGAACCTTTCTTGAAGACAAGGTGACCAGTTATTTTTCCTGCAAACCAGACTCTCTCTTAAAATCTGGAATGTGTTTCTTAAGGGTCAGCACACAGAAACTGTCTTCCAGAACTGGCCGAGGTTGTATCTCATGCTGGTAGCTGAAATTGGTAGTGTAAGAATCACCCAGACATTATTGGTTTTGAGGGCATGAAGGGGTCATGGAGAGCAGCTGAGGCCTGACACGGTGAGAGGCCAGGAGAGTCCATTGGTGAAAATTTAGCCTCAGTAGCAGTTGAAGGTCCAGACTGAAGGGGTCATATAAAGAAGCTGAGGCTTGGCACCATGAAGAGAGCCCAAAAGAGGCCATTGGTGAAGGTGTAGCCTCAGTGGCAGTTGAATGCCCAAATTGAAGGAGTCATGTAAAGAAACTGAGGCTTGGAATCACAAAGAGAGATCACGAGAGGCAATTGGCGAAAGTGCAGCCCAGCTGCAGCAGAAAATCCCTGCAGTTTTTGAGATGCCAGTGCTATGGGATGACCACCAAGGACAGCATCAGTGGAGTGGAGCCAGGCAGAGCCTGGAGGACAGGCTGTGTGTGCTGCAGAGGGCAGAGCCCTGGGCCAAGCCCTCTGGAGGAGCCCAGAAGATCATGAGTGAATTCCAGATAATTGGACATTGATAATGTTTTTCTGCTGTCCAAAGACATTGTGAAAAACCTGACAGATGTTTTGTTTCATTTGGCCCTGTGCACTAGCAACCTTCTTGATTGTTCTTCTTGTAAACAGTTTTGCTGGTATAGTGTTAAATTGTGTTGTAGAGATAAAGCAATCTTTTTCATTATACAGAAAAGGGGAATTGTTATAGAAATTTATTTTTAGTTGTGTTCAAAATACTGTTTTGTGCACTCTTGGGTGTTGGGGATGCACTGCTTAGGTCTCAACACTTTGTATCATCTGCAGGTGTTGGATTTATGTGGGGAGATTTTGGATGTTTATGATCCGCACTGCTATCAGTAGAACACCTGAAGAGTCCTGAATCAATAAAAACACCTGAGCTCAGATGCTCCAGGTTCCACTATCCAGTGCGGCACTGGCCATGATGGTGGTGCCCTCTGCTGAGGTCTGTCAGGGTTCACAACTAGGATTATACCTCCTGTCTTCTTGCTGAGCCTACACAGTAGACACACTGCTACAGTCCCTGCCTTGGGGAACCTCCAGTCTAAGGAGAAGGCACAGATATAAAAATGACAGCATGAGTTTGCTACTGCTGCCATAAAGTGTCACCACAGACATTGGTTTCGAGCATAAGACTTGAAAATAGAAAATACAATGCAGGTCCCATAGGTCAAAACGAGAACAATTGAGGAGATTCCTTTCTAGAAGATCTAGGGGATAGCCTGCTCCCTGCCCTTTTCTGGTTTCTAGAGGTCATCTGCCTCTCAGCTGGGACCGAGGTCTTTGCCTCCAAGGATTTAATAGTGAGGTCATGGGGGATGGGCGTGTCCAGGGCCTGGAGTCTCCTGTCCAGTCACTGGACACTGTCACTGTCTTCAGGCTCCAGCATTTATCTGCCAGGTCTGCTGTGACGTTTCTGTTATTAAATAGCCACAGTCCTTGCCCGCACCAGCCCTCCTTCTCCACCTCATTTCTAATGTCTCCTACTGTGTGCTGACATACTGTGCATTTCCGCATGCATGTCTTTCTTTCCAGATTAGAGCAGAAGTTCTGTGAGACCAAGGCTTCATCCTCCATGCTCCCTGATGACCATCCAGGTCTGTGTGAATGGATGATCTCACTTTGTCATTTAACAAAAAAAACTCACATAAGCTTAAGGGAGTGCCTCAATAAATGCTCTACAGTCAATTCTGGCTACAGAAGAAAACAACAGGATGTGAATTACACCTTAATTCATTCTTGTGAGCATACACAACTGCACACATATATGTGCACACATGTAGATTTACACACACACACACACACACACACACACCAGCCTCCATTACAGCTGGAAAAGATGACAAAGACCGTAAGATTCCTCCAGGGGGGCATGAGGCCAGGAGAACTTTCTGATTTAATTCTCTCATTCCTCTCTCGTATTGGATCTTATTATCAGAAAAAACTCTGATCGTCAACACGTACTATACAGAGATGCGAGTCAGTCAAACTCCCTATGTAGCCAAGGATGAACCTGAATGCCTGACCCTCTCACCTCTACCTCCCATGTACTCGGATTGGAGGTATATGCTACCTACCATGCCTGGTTCATTTGGTGCTGGAGATGAAACCTAGAGCTTCGGGCATGCTAAGCAAGCACTATACCAACTGATCTATACCCCTAGCCTGGACAACAGAGTTCTAACAATCATGATGAGCAACCCAGCTGAGACACCTCCCCCGCCAAAGAAGCCATCTTTTGCCAAGAAGGTGCCTGTCCAAAGAGCATTATAAAACTGGAGACTGACTACATTTTACAATCTAGGTCAGAGAGATGAAGTGTTTGGACTGTGGCCACACAGCCAGTAAGTGGCAGCAGGGACTCAAACTAGGCTGTCTAACTTCTGATCGGAGAAGCCCCTCCATCATCATGCATCCTCAAGAAGTATGCTTGCTATCCCTGGTTGACTGGCACTATTTTAGGGTGAGTCATGGCTGAGACAGTGAAGGGTCAGCTGTTGTCCCAAAAGCATGGATAGAGAGGGCAGACAAGGGCTCCACCAACAGACACAAAGTCTGGCCGTGAACTGAACTAAATATCCACTCAGATACTGGAGATAGCGCTCTAAACCACAGATGCAGAATCGCATTCCTGAGGACAGCTCCCTCGGAGGCTTCACAGAAGGCCCGTGTCCTCTTCCTCACTGAGACAGCAAGAGCAGCAAGCCTGGCAGGAGGTTATTATATAAAGTGCCTCACACCTGGGGGAGCTCGGGAGAGTCAGCGATGGATGCGTGCTTCCTTTATCACTGCCTTTCAACTCTTCCACTTTTGCTTTCAAAGCCTTCTCCGGAGTTCAGCACTGGAGGTCAGTAGGTAGCAGGCCACAGATGCTCCCATTGTTTTAAAGCTCCCTAATTCAAGAACCAAGCTGTCCTCTCCCTCTGATGTCTAGTGAGCTACCCAGAAGCTCTTCAGAAAAGTCCCCATACCCTCTTGGGTACCCTGGGCACAGCACAGCCCTCACCCATGTCTGTTCCCATCCTGACTACCCACCTGCAATCCCATCACTGTTCCTCAATTCTAAGAAGAAGCACAGCACCAACCAGCCTGTCTCCCATGCCAGTCACGATGTCTCTACTCAGAGTAGAGCACCTGATGAGGCAGACCCAGTCCCTGCCCTCCTGTGTCCAAAAGACAAGTCAGACCATTAGACCCTAACCATAGAGTGTACAAGGACTAGAGTGGGAAGAAAGGATGTCCCAAACACTTGGGAGGACAACAAAGCAAACCTGTCAAGTGACTTCAGGGAAAGCTAGAAAGGAAGAGGCAGGCTGTAACCGGAAGGAAGCCTTAAAAAGCGAGGGGGAATGAAAGAGAGACATGGAGTGGAAGTAGGGGGCTGACCCTCCGGTAAAAGCAGAGACAGGAGCAGCTCTAGGGCAGTTGGGCAGCTGTGGATAGTGTATCGGGCATAATTAACTTACAATTAACATCTGGAAAGCCCACAGGCTTCCCTAGATCCCCAAACTGCCCATGCTTCTCCCACTGCAGTCAAGCGCTGGTGGCCCTGCCTAAGAACACTGCGGGCTCCAAATGTAATCCTGTTAAGATTTATCTTGTTGGTTACAGGCCCATCATTCCTGTCAGGATTTTTAAGAATCTTGATTTTATTATCTGACATATTAGTCTTCCACCCTGGTTTTGGGTCATTCATAAATTTGATAAGCCTGCCTTCAAGTTGCTGACAAAATCCTTACATAGACAAGACCAGATTCAGAGTACTGAGGCCCAACTCTAGGCAGTGACCCCGGCTGTGCCCCAGATGCAGAACCACTGCTGGGACTTCCTGTCCCTGAGATAATGACTGGATCTACGAGACTATGGCCTGTGTACTCCTGGAGCCAACACACAAAAGAACAGCGACTGTGAACTTCTCTTGCTGGGACTCACCTACCTAGACCACCCTGCTGTTACAATCAGATGCGATCCAGCAAGTCCCCAGGCATACCGAAGACTCAAGCACTGAGGACCCGAGAGCTTCTCACACACACGGGCTAGACCTGGACTCCTTAAACATGCCCCACGAGCAACCCCTTTCATCTGAGAAATCTTCATAGGACTTGAGGTATATAGGTATATAAAGTAAGCACACAAATCAGTTACAAAAATATGCAAAACATTTACTGGTGGCAAACCTCACAAGGAAATGTCTTGGAAACAAGCCTTTCTTAGACGTGATTTGACCTGATTAAAGACTAAAGCAAATTTTCACTTTAATAAGATGGAAGTTCTTATCTGTCTAATGCAATATAAAATAAAGATAAACTAATTTGATTCTTATGTATTTGAGGAATAATGGAAGGGAAATATTAAAAGTCTTTGTTTTCTGTAATTAAACCCTGATGCTTCTACAGAGCTTGGTGTGTACAGTAAAAACACTACAAATTCCTAACATACAATAGTCCCAGATGGGAGTCGCGGCGGTGGAGGCAGTGTTCACTGGCATTGTGTGATACAATGGCTTACACAGGGCAAAGTGTGCATGCTGAGCATTCAGAACTAAGGCTGTGGTAACACTGTGCAATGCAACCTGGGAAAGCAAGGCCCAAGCGACCTCAATTTATTAGGCATTTGATTTTCAATTCGTGTTTAGTGATTGAGCATTTGCAAACCTTTTACTTTGTTAAGTGCTCATCACCCCCATATTCAGTTACTCAGTCCCATGTGAGGTTGTAACCCAGTGTAAGGAAGCCGCTCTTCCTTAGCACACAGTTTTAACTAGGTGACGATCTCCTTCCTCTCAAGGCCCTGGCAGACGCTGCCAGTCAGAAGTGGAGTCATGGCCTGTTTTAGACACCTGCCGTCTTAGCCTTTCAAGAAAGGGAGGAGGTTTTAACCTATAAGAAGCTGTAATAATTACAGCCCCCGAGTAGTCCCTGGGAAAGAGGCCTCACACCTCAGTTACATAACTAGCTGAGGGCTGCTTATTGTCATTCTATGGCCAGTCATATGTTACGGTCTGGTTGCCATCCTCTTTTAGAACCTGAACTTTTGAACACAGGCCTTGCGTGTGTTAGGCAAGCCTACTATCCCTGACACATCCCAAGGACTCGGTTTCCTGAGACAGGATCTCATGATGCTGCCTAAGCTGGCCTTGAATTTGCTGTGTAGCTCAAGCCAGCACTGAACTCACAGTCGTCCTGCTCCCACCTCTGAGGACCAGGTAACTGGCGCGTGCCACCACACCTCAATGTTAATGGCATTTTAAGGTGTGACCGTGAGTGTCTCTGACGATGCAAGTAGATGGTCATACCCTGCACACTGGATGAGCAAGGTATTCAGGAACAGTTAAGGTTGGGGACACTTCTGGGCAGCAGTGACCCCAAAAAGCAGAATCTCTGCATCCGCAGAGTGTGTAACCTGCTGTGCAAAGACATGGAACACGGGGATGGGGACAGAGACAGATGCATCACCTCATGTTTCAGTGCCATGAAAAGGGGTTCAGAAGACCGCTCAAGGGGTACGCAGACTTAAGGATCCAAGTTCGGAGCCTCAGAATCCACATAAAAGTCAGGCTCAGTAGTTTGACTCTGTAACCTTAGTGTTCCGAAGATGAAATCAGAGACGGACACAGGGAAATTTCTAGAAACCTGTGTGCCAGCTAGCCTGGTGTGAACAGTGGTGAACAACCAAGAGACCCTGTCTCAAGCAAGGTGGAAGGTGAGGACGACACCCAAGGCTGTCTTCTGACCTTCTCAAGTATGCTGTGACACACGCGCAAGCGCACACGCACACTTGTGTGCACGCACGCACGCACACACAATTAAAAATAAAAGGTCAGTGCCATGGGGAGACACACGGGCATGGGACATTGCAGAGAGTGCTCTATGAAAAGATGCCCACGCAGGGTGTGTGTGCAGTGCTGCTGAGGAGAACCAGTCAGGTCAGGTGCAGATAGAGAGACGTGGATTGGCCTTTCTAAAGGACAATTTGGCAGGAGTAGAAGGGAAAGCCTTCGCCCCAGAAGTTCCTCTTCAAGGAATCCAGCGGAGGAGCTCAAGATGTTCTCGGAGATGGTGGACCAGGATGTCCGTCATGGTGTTCTCTACATCCTGGGAACACGAGCGATAATCTTCTCATCACCAACACAAGTGGGCTGGCTGTGTTCATGTATTTGCCTTCATTTAGTGTGCTGTGTCACGATCTTGCAAAAGCTAATGGAAAGAGGATTTCCACAAAAGGCCGCCAACAGGGAGAGTACACTGTCAAGTGCAAAGGCAGCTGAGGGGCTTTGTTTCAATTCACATCTTTTGTGCAGAAGTATTTTGTATTATGAAAGCGGGAGAGGAACACAGCTAAAAAGATGCAATCAAAATGTTAACTTGTTTCCTCTTGCTAGTAAGATCATAAATAATTCCATTTTCTTTCCAGTTTTCCTTTGGTATTATATAACTTTCCTATATTTGTTTCATAAGAAATCTTTTATTTAAGATAAAAGAAAAGGATTCTAGCAAAGAGAACTCTTTTCAGAGCTGAGACACTGCAAGGGCGGTGTTTCAGCCACGAGGAGGGCACCCTAAGGACAGAGCAGGTGGCAGTAGACATAGCCGGGGCTATGCAGAGGAGAGCACAGCTAGCCACAAATGAAGCCTTTTCCTGTTGTCCACAACTCTCTTCTTGCTGCAGCTCTGTCCATTCCTGTCCTAAGTCCCCAGCTCTACTTGAGCCCATCATTGCTCCTGGCAAGTCCCTCACACAATGACCAATTTCCCAGGCAAGGAAGGTTGGCCTCACTTCAACATAGTATCTCAGGACCCTGATGTCCACCGAAGACATGGACTGGAGCAGTGAAGCCAGCGCATGCTATTATTCACCGTGGTCCCCGGGCCTCGTACAGTACCTGTCATGGTGGTTTCAGTCATGTCTGTATGGGCAACAGAGGTGAAGTAATGGAGGCTATCTTCAGTGAGAGAATGCCACTCTCAGACTCCTTGGGCTTTTCAAGCAGGTCTTTGGGTTTTTGTTGTTGTTGTTTGTTTGTTTGTTTTTTTTTGTTTTTATTCCTAGACAGGGTTTCTCTGTTATAACTCTGGCTATCCTGGAACTCACTCTGTAGACTAGGCTGGCCTCGAACTCACAGAGATCCACCTGCCTCTGCTTCCCGAGTGCTGAGATTAAAGGTGTGCCACCACCACCACCCTGCTCATGGTCTTTGTAGTCTTAAAAAAAAAAAAAGTGCCTCACCCAATGAACCTTATTGCCATCCCTTTCCCAATCAAAGGCTCCTGGGAAAGCTCACACCAGAAAGACCAGGAAGCTGAAAGACACCAGTCTGGGGTGTGGCTGGCATGAGCCCCCAACTTTTTCTCTGGGCCTGAGACAGCCCTTGGGCATATTATGGAAGTATGCTGATTGTGCTGAGGGGAACATCAGGCCTCCCTTTAGGAAGAGAACTGATTTTAATATTTAAAGAAAAAAAAAAAGGTATCCCAAGGTGCTGCCCTGAAATATGTCAGCTGCATTCAAATGATCCCAAGAAAAAAAGAAAGGAGCTGGGCAGGTGACTCAGCAGGCAGAGTGCTAGTCACCAGTGTGAGGACCAGAGTTTGGATCCCCAGGACCTGTGAATGAGCAGTGAAGGTGTGGTGGCCTGGCACAGGAGGCAGAGACAGGAATCCTCGGAGCCTAGCCAAAGTGGTGAGCTCCAGGCTGTGCAGGAGACCCTGTCTCAGTGTAGAAGGTGGACAGTAATGGAGAAGGCACTATATAACCTTGGGCTTCCACACACATGTGCACCACACACACATGAACTAACACACACATGCAAACATGAAAACATGAATGTATGCATATTACACACACATATATACAAAATATTTTAAAATAAAGACAGATGGGGGAGGGGAGGACAGGCCCACACCTGCAGAACTTTGCATTTCTGAAATGAAGGAGGAGGAAAGTTGAGGCAAGGTCCTACCACTGAACAATGTTCTGACAAATCCCAAATCCCCCTGTTGAAATGATGATGATGATGGTGGTGGTGGTGGTGATATAAAGAAAATTTAAGGAAAAAAGATGCAGGATGCTTCCCCAAGGGCTCGGACACCGGGCATAAGACAATTCATTCTAGCATCATCTGGGAATGTCAAAGCTCCATTTGCTCAGAACATGTCCGTCCCCTTCATGTCCACGGTTCCACTGAGGTCATAGTGGTCACTTAACTATCAGAAAGCCTCACAAGCTGTGCCACCTCTTCTCCTTCTCACTGAACCTCATGACAACTGTCCCAACATAGAAAACGCCCACTTTTAAGTTTCCTCACCAAGCACTGACCATCTCACTTAACGGGAGTGTGCTGTTGGTGAGCTCACTAGCCTCTTTAAGTCATGAATTCATCATCAAAGAAAAAGAAAGTATAATCCTCCTGGGAGGCTTTGGAGGGCAGAAAGGGAATGGAGAAACAATTAAATTACAATCTCAAAAATAAAAATGTGGGGGGGGGCAGAAACTTCCTTACCCATAGAGCTAGTTGAAGACTTAAACAAAAATTATACTTCTAGAAATCAGCTTTATTATAAAAACGTATCCTTGAGAATTTAAGAGTGCATATAATAGAAGACAATCATGTCCTCTCCTCATTCATTTCTCCCCTCCAACTTCCCCCAGATCTCCCACAACCTGTCCCTTTCCTGTGTATGTCCTCTCTCTCCCTCCCTCTCTCTCTCTCTCTCTCTCTCTCTCTCTCTCTCTCTCTCTCTCTCTGTGTTGTGTGTGTGTGTGTGTGTGTGTGTGTGTGTGTGTGTGAGGCCACTTCCTGGCACCTGGGAACCTTCCAACAGCCACACCTTCAAAGAACAATTCTCCTTCCCTGTCCTACTTTGCTTCCCCATGGCTGAGATCAAACACTGACCAAAAGGGGAGGAAAGGGCTCACTAGCTTACAGCTTTCTGAGGCAGAAACTGAAGGAGAGACCCTGGAAGAATGCTGCTTACTGGCTTGCTTCCTCTGGCTTGCTCAGCTCTCTTTCTTATACAGCCGGGTCCTACCTGCCCAGAGAGGCGCAGCAGCCCACAGTGGGATGGGGCCTCCTGTATCAATTAACAGTGAAGAGCCGCCTCATGCATGCCAGAGACCACTGATGGAAATTCCTCAGTTGGGGTTCCCTCTCCCCAGCTTTATCCAGGTTTGTGTCAAGTTAACAGAAACTAACTATGGCACTTCCCCAACTGCTATCAACTAGCAATAACCACTCAGTTAGGGTTGGGCCAGGGGAGCGCCTCCCTGACTCAGGCAATCACAGCTGCTGTGAATCCATGAGAGCAGCAGCAGGTCTCCATATCACACAGCCAGGAATGCAGTAAGAACTCAGGAAGTAATTTAATGCCATTATTTCCATCTCCCGCCCTATTCCCCCATTACAGTGTGTTGCTTTCAGCAAGCAGTGAAAGGATCTCTCCTGTCAGGGAAGGACCATGTATTTCTCTTTCACATAGGTTTTCATAAGCAAGGTGTTAATATTTAAACGTCTAACTCTGCATGTTCTCGTTGTATTACTGAACAGCTTGTCATTTGTCTACTAGACTGAATTGAAGGTAAATACATCCAGAATCCGAGTACTTCAATTATTCAAACAAAGCCTAAATGTGAGAATCTTAGGGATTTTTGTCAGCAGCATTATATTCATTAATTTGAGGCTGATCTGGGGTGATAACAGCATCACCTGTAAGTAAAGTCTGTGCTGGATTTTGGAAAGCACATAGGGTCTTAGATGACAGAGCAAGGCCATCTGAACTATGGCTGTAAAATCCGTAAATGCATTCATGATAAAAAGGAGAACTGAGAGAGCTTTTGTTGTCACTGTTTTGTCTTTGAGGCAGCATCTCATCTCAGTAGCCCAGGGTGGCCTTAAACTGGCTCTATAGCTAAGATAACCCTGAACTCTAGGCAAGTATTCTAGAAGCTGAGCTATATCTCCAAATCCAGATGGCTTTTTACTAAATACAGTTGTGGGTATGAAACAGATGAACTGTGGCCAAAATGCTTGTTTTTTTGTTTTGTTTTGGTTTTTTTCTGGAGATCAAACCCCGGCCCTTGTGAATTTCAGGCAGGTGCTCTAACTCTGAGCTATATCCTTAATGCTTGGAAATCATTTTAGAACCTTTAAATTTTTTGATTTACTGTATTTTATGTGTGTGAGTGTTTTGCCTGCAGGTATGTATGTATGTATGTGTACCACATGGGAGCCTGGTGGCCACAGAGGCCAGAAGAGGGCACTGGATTTCCTTGAACTGGAGTTGCAGATGCTTGTAAGCTACTGTGTGGGTTCTGGGCACAGGATCCCAGTTCTCTGAAAAAGCAGTAAGTGCTCTTTACTGCTAAGCAATCTCTCCAGCCTCCTCAAAAAACTTATTGAAGAGACAACCAGTTCAAGACTGACGGAACCTTACAGTTTCTTGTCTTTCTTTCCTTGCAAAACACTTCTGATACGAGTGGAAACATAAATACAAATCTATACCCAAGACTGAAGGGCCTCACAGGACAACAATTAGTAAAACAGGATAGGGAAAGAACTTATGAGAATACAGTGTGTAGGAATGAACGAATGATTGAGGTAATAAAGAAATTTCCCTGTAAAGGAGGTTAGCCACAGGAGGGATCCAAATTATGCATAAAAGTCTCCTACCAATCTTTGGTAACTCAGAAATTGCATTGTACAGGCCACTTCAAGGATGCCGGAGGGAAGGAACAGCTGCAGCCCAGAGAGTCCAGCAGAGATTTCGGCAGCTAACCAGTGCTATCGGAGAAGTCTAGAATTGAAATTTCTCCAAATGAAACTTTCCACTGAAATCCCAAAGAGGCAAACCGGCCAACAAAGCACATCCCGGGATTAAAGGGTACAACACAGGATCAAAGGAAAGCAGACTGCTCAAGCATGCTAGAACCACAGCTCCGGGGTGAAGGTGAGCCAACAGTAAATCAAGTTCAAACAAGAATAAACTCAATACTCCTAGGGGGAAATAACAATCCTGAGTCTCTACAGTGCGTGAGTCACAATGCCTGTGCAAGCAAAACAAAATATGGAGATTTGCAATGAGAGGAAAGAGGTGTTATCCAGATTCAAGGGCGGGGGGGGGTGTGAAACTGTAAATTATCTTGATATTGGAATTAGAGGCAAAGGATTACCTGTTATAAATGCTTAAAAAAGATGAAGAAAAATTAACACAAGTGAATAGATGGAAAACATCAACAGAGAAACTCAAACTACAGCAAAAACCAAACAGACACAAAACTAGAACTGAAAGAATCTTTTGCAATAACATAACTCACCACACAGGTTCAGAGGCAGACTCGATACAGTTGAATAAGGAATTAGTGAAAATGAAGACCAGTCTAAAGACAGTCCCTTAAACTGAATCATGAGGCAGGAAAACCAAGAATAAAATAGAACAGAGTGGCTTATGATACAACAGCAAAATGTCTACTACAAAACCAGAAGGGAAGGAGCAGAAGGAATATTGTGTGTGTGTGTCAGTGCGCGTGCGTGTGTGTGTGTGTGTGTGTGTGTGTGTGTGTGTGTGTGTGTGTTGGGGGGGGGTAACATTTAAGACTAACCAATTGATGAGAGAAATCAAGCCATATCTTCAAGAATCTCATTGACCCAGCAAGAAAAATGTAAGTGAGATGAACTCAAGCATATCACAAACTGCTTGGAAAACAAAACACAAAGAGAAAGCCTTAAAACTGTCAAATAAACAACACACGATATTTAGGACAGAGGCAACGACAGCAGGAACGATGGAGCCCTCAAGACAACATAAAGACAAAATGCCAAAAGAAACCGATAACCTTGAATTCTGTATCTGCCAAAACAGCTTTAAAAGGAAAATCAAAATAAAGACAAGTGCAAGAAAAATAGAAGCCAGCAGAATTCATTTCCAGCAAGCTATACAAGAAATGTTAAGGGAAATTCTTCAAGCATAAAAGAGACAATACCAGACAGAAAATCAAATCTGAAAGAAATAATACAAAAACATTGGAAAAGGGAAATATTTATGAAGACTATGAATTGGATTAATTTTTTAAATTCAAGGCAAAAATTATTGGAATGTTTTTATGGGATTTATAATTTACAATGAAATCTGGGACAATTTACCAAAGGCTGAAAAGAGAGAAGAATGTATGTTGTCCGAGGATTTTACATTGCACATGAGATGCTGTGATCCTCACCTAAGGATGATGATGATTAGCAAAAATATACAGTGATATCTAGAGAATCTACTAAAATATATTAAAGATGCATAGATTAAAATTATACAAAGGAGACAATGAAGGAGAGTATCAACAAGTATCCGACAAACCTGAAAGACTAGAAAAAGAGGGGGAAAGAACAGATGGGACAAATGGGAACCAGAGTAGATAATCAACTTAAACCTACAACAGACACTAACTATAAATATATTAGCATTTCTAATTAATGACAGAGACTGGCTATTACTACACCTCCCACATGTCCCCAAGATGGTCAGAAAAAGACAGCCAGACATAAAAAGTTCCAGCCCCACACATTCAAGCCCATCTCCCAGAAACCTCTCCACAGGGCACCTGCCTCTCTCCTAAAAGTTCACATTTCCTCTTCTTGGTTCTCCTCCCAGCCAGTCAGAAACAGCACCCCAACTTCTCCAACTGTGCCTCCCCTCTCCCCATTCCCACCTAGGACCCTACATAACCCAGCGATTGCCTTAGGGCCACATCTACCTCTAACCTATTCAGAGGTCATCCTTTGTCTCTCGGGGACAAATATCCCTCCCCACTTCTTCCTAGTCCCCTTTCCTCCTCTCTTCCTCCCCCCCTCCGCCCCCAATTGTCCCTCTGGGACAAATATAAATCCTTGTGCTAAGAATCTGGTGTCTGGGTGTGTTCTGTACCTACTCTGACATCCTTCCACTGGCCAAGTAGATAAAATTAAAAGAAAACTGAATGCTGTGTATAAGGAACATGAAAGAGAGTAACATAGGTGTGCTGAAATTAAAAGGATAGAAAAATATGTTTTGTATAGACATTAGTCTTAAGAAAGGTAATACAGAAATGTGTTAATGTTAGATAAACTTAAAATAAGGAATTTCACAAAGAAAAATGCAAATTTTATTAGTTTTATCAGGTTACATTCATCAGGAGGTAAAAGTAATGTATTAACTAGAAATACATTGACATAGAAATTATAACAATAAATCACTAATGGAGAAAAAGAATGGTAACAAACTATTTTAAGTTACTTAGTTAAAAGCATGATATAGGAGGTCAGAAGTACCTTAGTCCATTTAGTGTTTCTATAACATAGTAACAGAGACTGGGTAATTTATAAAATAAAAAAAAGCAACTTGTTTCTGAGACATCCAATACACAAGTACTCCTACATATCCATTTAACATGGATTGTGCTCCATCCCTCCAAGGAAAAAGGAAGAAAAGACAGGGAGGGCAGATGAGAACAAGGAAATGAGCTGACAGTTTCAAGCTCTTTAATAATTGGCATAAGGGCAAAGCCTTATGACCGAAGCACCTCCATCAGGCCCCACCCCCTAATACTGCTACACTGGAGAATTAAGTTTCCAACAGATACTTATTGGGAACATTGGGAATGTTTCCAAACTGCAGGGTTGGGGGGGGAGCATAAAAACATAAAATAGCACAAAAAGAAACACAGGAAATGTTAGCAGCAATAAGACAAAACAACAATTATCTCAACAGCAACAATAAAACAACCCAAAGGCTTTAATTACCCTCTCTGATGGAGACAGCCTACCTTCACATTTAAAAGGGTACGCTGAATGAGTTCGTAAGGATTTGAATAGCACAGTCAACTTGCACTAGTATATTTAGAACTCCATACCCAGCAAACAGAAACGGCTCATTATGTTCAAGCTATGAATATTTACTCTTAAAATTGACTATATGTGGCCACACAGAAAATGGTGATTGTAATTACATAAATGGACTACGCCATAGTCTTTGATATCAATACAAATGAGGCTATTTTTACACTATCTACATTAATAATTAAGTAACCAATACACAGAAAGATAAGTGACCTACCCAAGTTTGCACAGCTAGTTAACAGCGCATTAGTGCTTGAACCTGGACATTCTAAACCCAAAGCACTAACCACTGTACTATGATGCTTCCGCAGGTGGGGGATTTCCTCAAGACATCTTTCTCTCCCTCTCTCTCTCTCTCTCTCTCTCTATATATATATATATATATATATATATGTGTGTGTGTGTGTGTGTGTGTGTGTGTGTGTGTATGTATGTGTGTGCTGTGTTTGATATATATATACACATATATATGAGTATTGAAATGGTAAAAAAAAAAACCTATGGTAATTAAAATGTCAATTGACTCACACAGGTAATAGAAAGTATGAATAGGATCCAGTAGCAAGCTCACAGAAGAAATGGTATATGCCTCTGATAACAGTGTCACTGAGAAAAACTAGAGTCTCTTTGTAACAGAAAAACCACCCGACAGGAAAGGCAGGGGCCAGGATGATGGCACAGCTGGCAAAGCATTTGCAATACAAGCACAGAGACCTAATCCATCCCAGAAGCCATGTAAAAAGCCAGGTGCAACAGTGCACACTTGTAATCCCAGTGCTGGCTGGGGGTGGGGGTGGAGCTGAGACAGAAGGATCCCTGCAGCTTCCTGGCCAGTCTCTAAGAGACTGTTGAACTGCAGATTCAGTGAGAGATCCAATCTTACAAACTAGAGTGGAGAGCTACTAAGGAAGACATCTCTGGCCTTTCATGTATGTCCTTAACACGCATGTGCACCTGCATACATATACACATACACAGACATGTATGCAAACACACACACAGTTAAAAGAAATAACTAATACACTCGAGAATTAGTATTAAACAACTAAAGCTTAAAATACTAGACACTACAGGGAATATTTCTGTTTTAAATGGGAAATGGCTTTCTGACTAAGAATGAGATTATACTGGAGAAAAGGGCAGATTTAACCATACCAAAATCAAAATTTGTGTGCAATAATAGAAATCACAAAGAAACTCACAAACTTCAAAGCCAATCATGGATGTAGAGACAACTTCTGCAATATGTGAAAGTCCAATATCTATTGCACTGGATTACCTCTCTCATTGCTTTGGCAAAATATCTGACGAGAAGCAATTTAAGGGAGGCAAGATTTATTCTCATTCACGGTTTGAAGGGGCAGAACTCACCACGGCAGGAAATCATAGTGACAGGCAGCTCCACGGTGACAGGAGTGTGTGTTAGCTGCTTTCTCATATCTCCATGACCAAGAAGAGGGGAGAAGACGGCTACAAACTTCAACACCTCTTTCCATCCACCATGCCAAGATGAGATTCATTTCTTCTAGCTAGGATCCACTTCCTGAAGGTTCCATACCCTCCCGCCACAGCTCCACCAGCTGAGGACTAAGTGTTCAGTCACTGTGAGCCATGCGGGACATTCTATATTCAAACCATAGCATCCACAAAGCACAGAGCACTCCTGCATATCAAGAAGAGCAACCTGGAGATGAGGCAGAAGCACAAGCATGAGGAAAGATGGACATTTTACTGAAGACAAAAGGTGTGCGAATGAGAAGATTCTCAACACTAAACACAGAGAATCGAAAAGCAAAGAAAATGCTATATTCCCTCAGTCATATCAGACATTCACATCCTGCACAGGGGCTGGAGATGGCTCAGAGGTTAGGAGTGTTTGTGGCCCTTGCAGAGGACCCAGGTTCAGTTCCCAGTACAAGTGGGGTGGTTCACAACTGTCCTTACTCCAGTTCCAAGGGGCCAGCTGCTCTCTTCTGGCCTCAGCAGGCACCTGCACGTGTGCAGTATCCACTCACAGAGAAGTTAACGCATACACTCCCAAGATAAAATAATATAACCAAAAGAAATCAACTTAGCATCCAGCATTAGACAAAAACAGTCACTTTCACATGTTTTGTGACATGCAAATATATATCGTAGACTATTTTGAATGGACAGTTTGTCAATGTGCAGATAAATATGAAATAATTGAGGGCTCTGATCCAGGAAAGTCCATTGTAAGTTTCTTAGGCAGCAATATTGCAATGCTATTTGTCATAAAAAAGATGAAAATATTGTAAAATTCCATGCCTAGATTAATAAACGGAGGATCCCTACAGCCAGTAAAAAGAATCAAGCATAATTTACACAGACAGAAAACATCTTCAAGACAAAGAACATAGGGAAAATTAACCTGTACATAAAAGGTAACCCTTGCAGAGCTTCTGGGGGTTGAAAGGGATGCTAAGACAGGGTCTTTCTCTGTGGTCCAGGCTGGCAATTCACTATGGCTACAATTCTGGCTACACATTCTGGCTACACCAAATCTGGCTACACATTCACAGCAATCTTCCTGCCTCAGCCTAGCAATTTACTTGGGATTGTATGCACGCTTCTCTATGATTGGCTTGTATGTGTGTGTATTATATAAAAGCATATATTAAAAAGTTTACATTTTAAAACTGAAGGGTGAAGGGAGTGGTCCTCTATGAGGATGGATGAAGGGATTCAGGGAGCATCTCATCCTTCCCTGGGAGGAAACACACTCTTTCCATCACACCCACCTTGCCATCCTTTCTAGCATTTGTCAAATCAGACACACTTCTAATAGCTGTGACTCTGGGATCACCTTATGCAGTGTTTTTATCATGTGTAACATAAAATTTTGCCTTGTTTTAAAAGATTTTTGAAACAAGTCTTTTCTAGTGACAATATATTCTCTCCATGTTTGTAATTGCAAGCCATCTTCATTTGAGTGTGAAGCCATTTCATTCTACTTAGCACACACGTGTCCTCCGATGTGCAGGGACTACAGCAAAGAAAAGCCTTTACAGATGAGGATTTTTGCGCCTCCTTGATGCCTCGATGTACTTCCCCCCAGGACTCTAAGCAGCAGGCCTAATTCTGTGGCCAATGCACTGCAACACTGCTTCTCAAAGAGGACCATGGCCATCTCTAACTCCACCTGCAGCCTCTGGTAACCTCCCTTGTGGTGCTTGGAGTGAAAATGGTCCTCATAGTCTCATAGGGAGTGGAACTATATGAAAGGATTAGGAGATGTGGCCTCATTGGAGGAAGGGTGTCACGAGGGGTGCACTATGAGGTTGCAAAAGCCCAAGGCAAGCCCAGTGGCTCTGTATTAGTTAGGGTTTCTACTGCTGTGAAGAGACACCATGACCACAGCAACTCTTACAAAGGAAAGCATTTAATTGGGGCTGGCTTACAGTTCAGAGGTTTAGTCCATTGTCATCATGGCAGGGAGCACGGCAGCACACAGGCAGACGTGGTGCTGGAGACATAGCTGAGAGTTCTACACCTGATCAGCAGGCAGTAGCAAGAGTGAGCCACTAGCCCTGTGAAACCTTCTAAAACCTCAAAGCCTGTCCCAGGGACACATTTCCTCCAAGAAAGCCACACCTACTACAACAAGGCCACATCTCCTAATAATGCTACTCCTTATGAGTCTCCTGGGGCCACTGTAATTCAAACCACCACAGGCTGTCTCTTTTCCTGCTTCCTGTGGATCCAGATGTAGAACTCTCAGCTACTTCCCCAACACCATGTCTCTGAATGTGCTACCATGCTTCCTGACATGCTGATAATGGCTAAACCTCTGAAACTACGAGCAAGCCTCAATTGAATGCTTTCTTTAAGAGTTGCCTTAATCATGGTGTCTCTTTACAGCAATAGAACAAGACAGAAGTTGGTACCAGGAGTGGGGGTATTGCTGTGGTAGTCCTGACTACACTACTTGTTAACAGAATGTTGACTTTGGGACATTGGCTTAGGAAAGCTGTTGAACACTTTAAGTAGGGCCATACTAGTAGGCCATATTAGTATTTATAGGTCATACTAGTAGGAGCCCGGAAGACAGTGGTGCTGAGAGCAAAGTAGATTCATTATGATGGCCTGGCTCAAGGAGTTTCAAAGGAGAATATTAGTAAGTGGCCTAGAGTCCATTCTTGTTATATTTTGGCAAATAAGCTGGCTATTTTCTACCCTTGTCCAAAAAAATATTGGCCTGAGACTAAATTGAAGAGTTTGGGATTATTAGCTTTGGCAGAGGAGATTTCAAGATAGTAAAATAGTATTAAATCTGTCCTGAAGTTATTAGTGGCCACTCTTATGCAGATCTATAATGAAAAGGAGCAAGGCGAACAAGGAAAATACAGAACGTACAGTTTGAGGAGAAAAGGAGTCCAGGAAGTGTAATGGAGCTAAGTCCAGTGCTCAAGGAGATAAAACATTTAAAGAAAATCCTGGTGTTAAATGGAATAAAGGGAGTGGTGACCTCAGGGCAAGACCCCACCCAGATCAGCTTCCAACTTGTAGAAAAGACTTTTTAAAAAACTTAAGCAGTGAAGGTAACCATCAACAACAGAAAGCTAGTGCAAATATAATGGTACTACCAGGTCATGTTCCAAGCTCCAGAAAGCAGCAGAAATTGACAATTTCAGCTACATGGTTCTGGCTTTAGAATTGAGGATACAAGAAAATGGTTATAGAATCTCTGTCCATGGCTAAGGAAAGCGGTTAAAGCCAGGCATGTGTCATTGGTGTCCCTCCATGGAGGCCCAGAGAGGCCATTGAGTGAAGCTTTGAAGGTGAAGCCTGGATTTCCTTGGAGACCCTAAAATGTTGGAGATGCATTGGGAACTGCATTTTAGTCAGCAAAGCTCAAAGTTGGAGATCGGAGGAGCACTTTGACATCAGACACTGAGGTTCAGAGTTTGGAGTTTCCCCTGCTGGTTTTCAGTCCTGCTTGGATCCAGTATTTCCTCATTATTCTCCCTTTCCTCCTTTCTGGAACAGTAATGTCTATCCTGTGCTATTATATGTTAGAAGTGTGTGATCTACTTTTTGATTTTGATTTCCCGGGGGTTACAGCTAAGAGAGTTCCATGAGTCTCAGAAGAGACTTTGGACTTTTAATTAATGTTGACATTATGATAAGCTATGGAGACTTTTGAAGTTGGATCGAATGTAGTTTTACATTTTGATATGGCTACAAGCCTATGGGAGCCAGGGAGTGGAATGTGGTAGTTTAAATAAAAATGCCCCACATGGGCTCATAGGGAGTGGCACTACTAGGAGGTGTGACCTTGTTTGAGGAAGTATGTCAGTGGAGGTGGGCTTTGAGGTTGCAAACACTCAACTAAGGCCCAGTGGCTGGCTGGCTCTCTCTCTCTCTCTCTCTCTCTCTCTCTCTCTCTCTCTCCTGCTGCCTGTGAATTCAGATGTAGAACACTCAGCTACTTCTCCAGCACCGTATCTGCCTGCATGTGGCCATGCTTCCTGTCATGCTGATAATGGACTAAACCTCTGAAATTGTAAGCCAGCCCCAATGACATATTTTCCTATAAATGTTGCCTTAATCATAGTTTCTCTTCAGCGCAATAGAACACTGACCAAAACATCCCTTCCAACATAAATTATAATTTGAAATTTAGTCCTTTGGCTTTCTTAAATATTTTGCATGATGTAAAATGCAAAAGATTGATTTGAGGCACATTTCTCCTTCAAATAATCCTATAGCAATCACCAAAGAAACACTGGTGTCCCATTCAGAACCGTGTGTGTGTGTGTGTGTGTGTGTGTGTGTGTGTGTGTCTGTAACAGGAAACATTTGTGTTGATTATTACTGGCTATGCATAAAGATCATAAGTCCTCACTATAAAGTGATTTAAATTATACGTAGCATAAAGACAAGACATCGAGTCTTTATTATCTAATCCTATTAGCACACCCCAATCCCCACCCAAAGAAAAACACCATCAAGTTTTCCTGTCGTGAGTCTTTCCAGGGATTTCACCATAGCTCTAAGAGCAAGCTGAAGGTATCCCAGTACCACATGGAAACATCGTTACGCACACTGCTGTCATCTGTCTTGTCAGTTAGCGGTAGTCATCAGATGTCTTCCAAGTCAAGACACCGTTAACTGGAACAGCTAACCTGAATGGCTGCTCGTGTTTCCCACTGCTTCTGCCAAGCTGCACTCATCGGCATGGACCATCACCTTGCTGCTGTCAGAGGCATATCTTGTACTTCTACAGAAGTGACACATTGGAAGTTGGATTGTTCTCTTTGTTTTTATCAGACCTCTGTGCACAGCTCTTGTCTGTTTTCTATTAAGGTGTACTTCTCTTTACTTATTCACTGGGAAGAGCTCCCTGAAGATGAAATGTGTTAGCTCTTCACTCTGTAAAATGAGAATATCACTTCCTGCCACAGTGGTTACAAAGGTCCAGTCATCTGATGCATGGTAAGTGGCACAGTAGGCACTAAAGCTCCTCCCCATCACCTTCCCTTCCTATAGCCATGATATATCCATTAGGTCAGTTAAAAGTTACCTACAAGTAAGTACATACCCGAATTTTCTCAATGACTTCCTTCATCCCTAAGCTTTCTAAGTCCCCATCCAAGGCTCAGCTCTACACTGTGGTCCTGACAGCTTCCTAATATTATCACACTGGGATATTAGGCATCTTTTCCCTGGCTTATATCACACCTCAGCCACAGAAAGGAAGTGGGGGTATTGTATAACAGTTTGCTCTGAGATTGAAACATTCCATCCTGCAAGAAGCTCCTCAAACAGAAAGGTAAACAATTCAAAATAGCTTCAGGAAGTCCCTGAAATTGACCAGATTCACTAGGTCTCTCCAGGAGTAAGTACTGAAACCTGAGAGTCCACCTCTGATGAGGGAACTGAGCTGCAAAGAAAACTCTGAGACAAGGAAAGCTGCAAAGAAGACTCTGAAACCAGACCAGCTGCCAAAAAGAAGCAGAAACCAGCCAAGCTGCCTGGAAAAGGTTTAGACCAACTAAGTCACTGGGAAAGATCACTCTCCAACCTATTGAGCTATAGCTGTGCAATATACGCCAGGTTCCTAGCCTTTGTGAGCTGTCATCTTTGCTGGGGTGGGCTTTGGTGATACAGCTGTCTTTGAGTCATTTCTGCTCCTGCAAGTAACCCCAATAAAACTCGCTGGTTCACCAAGTTGGACTTCGATGGTATCTGGACTTGGGTCTGTCATGGGCTTGCTATCTGGGGTGAGTAGACATGTTGCATCTCCCCAGGAAAAGTTTTGTCATACAACAAGGGGAATGAAGAGATGAGCTTAAACACAAATCATATGCTGTCCCAGGCATCCGTCACATTGCACCAACTCACATTTACAGCACTCCCCATGGGCAAGATCAACATCTCTAACCCTAACAGAGTCAGAATTTAGCCATGTGACTGTGTGTCATGATGCCCAGCCTTTTATAGGGTGAGATGCTGCTTCAGGCCTCTCTGAGCAACTCTCTGAAGGAAAGTTATGTGGAATACAAATTATATTGCACTACTGTTCCTGTTGGACAAAGAGAAGCCAAACCCTTTGTTAAAAACAAAAAACAAAAAACAACAGTGCATTCATCCAAGGTATAACTGCCCCTAAATACAAATAGATTCATCAAAAATCACAAGAGCATTATGGTCCACGGTCAAAACCATTAATATCAAGCCACATGAGTAACTAAGCAGGGTGTCAGCCACACATAGATACCTCTGTGGTGGTGAGAATGAACAGGTGCTCACAACAACGTGGAATGAATTGTCACATGTCGAGACAAAAGTCACACGGAAGCACACACGCTGGGAGTCCATTCATGTTGAGTCAAAACCCTGTGTCAGAGAAGTCGGGGTGGCAGTGGAAGCTGGCCCAGCAGGTGGGGGCTGCTCTGGGCAGCTGCACAATTGCGAATAGGCCATTTTTCTTTGTGTATGTTATTTTTGGATTGAACTAAATGAAATTTCCAGTTTTGTAGGTCAAAACAGTCAAATACCAACAATTTCATATGACTTAGACTTACACTTCAATCAAACCATATCTTTAAACCCCTCTGGTAAGGCAGAAAGGAGCATCCAGCATTGGCCAGAAGAGTACCAGCTCTCTGAAAGAAATGACCTAAATGCCCCTACTGAGTCTGATCCTGTTCTCCATGCCTCTGTTTCCAGCAGAAACAGTCTGATACGGGTCCCCAGCTTCTATGGAGCCGCTTGTGATAAAGTGGTCCCCAGGGTTCCCTATGGCATCTTCCTGCAGCATCCCCTCACTCTTCCACAGCACCTCAAAGTCTCCTAGCCCCACTGTGGTCCTTGTTAGTACATCTCACATCTTGGCCCCAAGATGGCGATGGGTCTCAAAAAGACAGCCAGACATAACGTAAGTTCCACCCTCAGGCAGATCTCTAAGAAATCCCTCCACAGTGCCTCCACCTCTCTCTCCCAAAAGGTCCACATGTCCTCTTCTTTGTTCTCCTCCCAGCCAATCAGAGACAGCCACCCCAACCCTTCTCCAACTGTACCCCCCTTCTTCCCTTCTCACCTAAGACTCTATATACCCCACCAATTGCATAAGGACCCTGTCTGTCTCTACCCTATTCCCTCCGGGGCAAACATCTTACCCTCTTTCCCCTTTTCCTCTCTCTCCCTTATTCCCTGTTCCTTGCTACCACCACCCTGTTCTGTCCCTCTGGGGCAAATATATACCTCCTTTGTGCTAAGAATCTGGTGTCTGGGTGTGTTCTTTGCTTACACTGAGATCCTCTCAGTTCTGGCTGAACCAGAGGAACTGTCTGTAAGTAGGGTTTGCAGCTCTTCCACACACAGCACCAAGATGATCATTTTTTAAAGAAACAATATTACAGAGATAATTTTTATATTTACAGACACTATCCCAGAAAAATAGAAGTGCCAAGCTTTTACAAGCCCTGTGTGGCTCATAATTGGCATCGTCTTCATAACTAACTGAGATCACCGTATCTACCAGCTCTGAAATGGATGATCACTTTTTGTCACCTCCCTGTGGGGAAGTACCATCAGTTCTGAGAATTCTGGGCACAGCCATCTCATTCTACAGTGGCCAATAATATTTGAAAACTCTTTGTCAGCCAAGCAGGACAAGGCATTCCCAGGGCAAGAAGACATTCTCAGGGATACTTCTACATGCACAGATGAAGGCTGAGAGGACAGCGGGTGGAGAAAACCCTGGGTGTGGGTCTGACTGAACTCAATGACTCTGAAGGCAACAGGAACAGACTGTTTAATGAATTACCTGATCCAGTTGTACAGCTGACATTTTTGATCCACTGTCTTAGAATTGCTATTATAGAAGGCCCATAGGTTAAGTCTCCATTAAGAAGCCATGGGTCTGAGCTCTCCACCCCATCAGACAGCAAGGCCTTTGAGCAAGCTACGGGGATTGTGCTTGCTGACATTATGGCAAGCTGACACTCTGGGTGGGCTAAAAGGAATCCCTTGAGATATAAGTAAAAGACTTAATTCTTTCCTAGAAATCTCTTACTAAGAAATTTATAATAAAAACACTATTCGCTGTCTACAACATTATGGATTCATTTTAATAAAAGACAATAATGGCATTAGGGTTTTTTTAACACCATCAATGAGCTAAACATTGTCTCACTTAATAAGCACAAGCCTGCTATTCATGGATATCGCTACAGATTGTTATTAAAGAGATGGTGTGCAGAGTTTTAAGCTGGATAAATAATTTTCCCAAAGACTCATACAGATTATAAAGGACAAAATCAGGATAGAAACTCAGGCAAGCTAAGGCTAAAAACCACCGTCATAACAACTCTACTATAGTGCCATTCACAGACACTACATCTATGTAACAAGGATTAGTGAGAGCAAGGAGAGGAGACAGTTGCATTTACTGTAGGCACTAAAAGCACCTATTCAAATCAAATCCAGTGAGCTATTATCTCCATTTCTCATATAAAGTAACCAAGGTTCAGAGATCCAAAGTATTTCACTAATTAGTGACAGTAAAGATTCAAACATGAACCCATACAACTCCAAAGCTTATGGTCTTCTGCTATACCACTTTGCCTTGAATACATCATTTGAAACTTGTTATAAATGGTAACAAAACTATGGCAGGTGTCCAATTACAGAACAGACTGATGCTGCAGTAGCTAGCCAATCCCACACCTCAGTTACCAAAGAACTATCTTCTGGCCTCAGAGTCCACTCATGAGCCCCCATAGCAATGGTCCTGGTGCCCCTACCTCAGAGCTATGTATGTCAGCATCCAGCTCCATGTTCTCCCTAAGGACATGCACACTGCCTCTACCCAGTGCTCCAAGGACCAGGGATCCTTGCCTGGCTTCATTTAATCCCTTAGCAGGGCTGGGGAGGGAAGTTTTTTCATATGGACAATAAGGAGAAAAGAAGCAGAGGAGACAGACCTTAAAAGGACCATGCTGATTTGTTAGAAGTTCTTAAAGACCCGTAGATAGAAAGACTGTCTGCTATTTAAAATGCAGACCCCAGCATTTCTCTTATGTCAATCTGTAGGTTATGAAGAGCTGAATAGGACTGTAGGTATCTCTGACACAGGTGGCCAGCAGACCACCCTTGAAAGTAGCTTCATTCTTCTCCGATACAATATACTCAGATTTCTAGGAAAGTGACCATCAGAAGTCAGGTCAGAAGGTACCAATCATGCCTGTGTCCAGGTCACATGGGGAACAAAGGAGAAAGGAAAGAAGATGGAGATGGGTCCCAAAAACTGAAGTGCTGCTCTTGGCAATCCAGCTCCAGGCAAGCACAGAGATGGCTGACCACACTACAAGATCAAATAAGAGAGGTGCTCACACACTTCACCACTCTGCATGGAGGCAGAGCACCAGTGGCAAGGCCACACACTGTTATCCGCAGAAGTGAACAAGACCCAGGTGACCAACAGAATGGCCCCTTAACACCACTGGGCAAATATCTGAGCAGATGGCTCTCTGTCTAAAGTCTTCAGAGCCAGGCTGCGGAGACGGCACGCTCTGTAAAGTGTCTGCTTTGTAAGCATGAGGTCCTCAGGCTGATCCCCAGATATGTTTAATAAAACAGAAAAGGTGTGGCATAGTGGCACACGACTGCAATCCTAGTGCTGGCAAGGTGGAGGTAGGCAGATCCCTGGGACTCATTGACTAGCTAGCCTAGCCTACTTGGAAAGTTCCAGGCTGGTAAGAGACACAGTCCAAAAAACAGTGCTTAAGGAACAAAACAAAGCCTAAGGTTGACCTTTGGGGCACACACACACACACACACACACACACACACTCCTTAGATTCTCACCCTAGGCTCATTTCCTACCAGAAAACACCCCACCTTGTACATGAAACCCATGTCTGCAGCCACACCTGGTGAGCTGTCCCCAGTCCAAACTGTGCCTGCAGGCTGCCAGGCTTTTACTCTGCAGGAATGTCCTTGATCCCGGCCTGCCAGTCCACCTGGCAATGGATGCTTAGGTGAACAGTCAACTCCGGGCAGCATTCCCTGGCATCTATCCCCACCTTCTCATCTCTCCCAGGGTTAATTATCCCTCCTTTGCAATAAACTGAGCATTTCGCACCAGCTACCATGACCAGCTCTGGCTGTGCTGTGCATGCCTGTGTATGGTATGTACTTGTGGTAGTACAGATGCCATCAGAGAAGGAAGAAGCTATTATAGACTCTAGAGTTAGATTTAAAGGTGCTTGTGAGACACCTGATGTGGGTCCTGTGAGCTGAATTTGGTCCTCTATAGAAGCAGTAAGTACTCGTAACCCCTGGGCCAGCGCTCCAGCCCCATATGTGATAGACAGCCTTCATCACAACCTCACAGGTAGCAGTCCCTCAACAAATGGGAGTCCCTATATTGGCAACAATAGTTCAAGTTACTGAAATATTGGTACTAGCAAACGTGGTGCACAGGTCCAGCAACCAGGAACACTGGGTTAATGAGGAAGGTCCAGCTCTTGCTGGCCTTTGTAGCAACACTTGCTGATTCTCTTCCAGACTCTTGGGTGACACCTTACCCCAATCCCTGCATAAGATCAATAGGCCCCTTGAGGACACCTATAATAAGCACCCGAGCACAAATTGTAGAATCAGAGCTGCACATTGCCCTCTTAGGTTCCCTAAACATGGAGTTGCTGTAAACATCTTCCTTTGTGCAGGGAAATGTGACCAGAGGGCAAGCAGGTCTCTGGTAGAGGTTGCTTTAGAGCAGTGGTTCTCAACCTTCCTAACGCTGTGACCCTTTAATACAGCTCCTCATGTTGTGGTGATCCCCAACCATAAAATTATTTTTGTTGCTGTTTCATAACTGTAATTTTGCTACTGTTATAAATTGTAATGTAAATATCTGATATGCAGATGGTCTTAGGTGACCCCTGTAAAAGGGTCATTCGATTGAGAACTGCTGCTCCAGAGCATGAGCTAGCAAAGAGAGGAGATGTTCTCTCTGGTCTAAAACTAGCCTCTCATCCTGGGAAATAGGGCAGACATGCCAAGTTCAAACAGGTGAACTACATCATCTACATTAGTCAGTATAGCAGGGGGACCAGATTCAGCTTGCCTGGAGGGACTTCCCAGATGTTCCAAGGCTGAGGAGAGCGCCATCTTCTTGAGAGTGAATCTTTACTCAGTCTCCTCATCACCACAGTGCTGCCAAAAGGAAGAAGGAAACTTCCTCCCAAAGGCTAGCCTCTGTCAAGGCGCCAGAAGCTTATCTGAGAAAACAAAGGGTCATCTGTGTCCGTGTTCCTCCTAGGCTCTCCGGAAGTCAGTATCTGCCTAACACGCCACCCCCAGCTTGCCTTCAGTGCCAATCTGGTCTTTATAGGTAATACTCGCAATTTCATCTGAAACCCAAGAATCATGCCAAAATGCAACCAATGCCCATATGTGTCCTGTGATGGGAGGTGACGGCAGATCCCCCACTGAGTAACAGGAGGGGACTTCAGAGAAAGGACTGTAAAGTGATGCATTATTATTTTTTTTACATAACAGTCTTAGAGGAAGCCAGACACATCTAAACAATATCTACCAAGTCTTCTAATTCACTACACAAGCCACTGTATATTTGTAAACATCTCATAAGTGTTTGGAAGAATGTTTGAAGGGAAATGTGAAATCATATAAATATTTTACATGTGGTTAGACCCTTTCAAAACAAATATTCCCAGAAGCAATTAAAGCAGATAGCCTGCTAGCCTCTTTCACTTTAGTCCTGCATATTTTTTTCTTTGCATAGACGTTCCCCCAACAAATGTTAGATTCTACCATGCACTAAACAGTAGTCTAACATTTTTTTTTGCATGTAATAATTGAATGGGGTTTTAGCCTATCTGCCAACTGAAAACTGCCCCCATGCAATCACCAGGCAACCACTCCTTGGGATGTTTACCCCGAAGGTAGAGAGAGAGTGAGAGGAGGGGAAAAGGCTCCATCTTTTCAAATGCATCAATATCCAACTGAAGTTCCTGCTGCTTGTTCCCAGTGAATAACACTAGTGTTCAGTCAGAAGGCTGGGGGGGGGGTGGGTGGCCTGCATCTGGGGAGCTCCAAGCCTTTTCTGATGCTGTGAATGAATCCTCGGGATGAATTTAATCCCTAGTTTAAACACACATGCACGCACACACATTAAAAAAATACATTTAAAAAAAAACATTACTTTCTGTGCACATACCCCAAACTGCAGAAGTAGTCTTTGATAGTTGGGGGCAGAAATCCAGAGGGGGGAGCCTCTTACTTGTCTTGATGGGACCCACACACATACCGAGACAGCAAATCCAGAAAGTCCATGCAACTTTAATATCTAAAATGTGTCAGCCAACCATGGGAGAGAGAAAAGCCGGCCTGCTACTAGAGGGATAAGTGCGGATGTGTCAGCCTTTGTGACAGGCGCTTAAGGCTGACTACTCGGTGGATTTTTAACAAGAAAAACTAGAGATGAGAGCTGCCTGTTGGTGGGCCTTAGGACCAGCGAAAGGCAATCCCGAGTGCATGAGGAAACACAGACATCCTGAAGCAATTGCACTAGGCTCCCTCCTTTTTCGGAAATGGCTTTTCCCAGGTGCAACCTGGACATTTCAGTGCTGCCCCTGGAGGGCTTCTGCCTCTCATGAGAGAACGTCCACACGTAAAAGGAGCTTCTGGTGTTCCCAGCCCCGCAGCCTGCTGCAGCTCCAGACCTACCCAACCCTCCATGGCAACAGTTTTCCAGCCAGAGAAGTAATGCAGACACCTCTCAGGAAGATGCTCTGTAGGGCTGTCAGCTCAGGAGCCAGGGACATCCAAGGAGACCAGGTTGACCGTGGCTGCCCGAACACAGCTTGGGGTAGCAGGAGATGGGTCCAAGAGCAAAAACTACCATCATCAGCGTCAAGAGATCAGGGGACAGAGAAACTTCCCTAGGGCACCTGCCCACTCGTACTGATCTTGGGGGCAGCCCAAAATGGGACAGGTGTGCAAGACTGATGAAAGGCTCAGACTTGGGGTACCCGAGCTAGGGGGCGCCAGACGTGCTTTCAGTCTAGGGGCTACTGTGAAAGCAGGTCCCAGTCCTAAGCCGGGCATGCTAGGATCACTGCGCACCAAGTGTCCCAAGTAAAGGGGGCGAGGGTCTCTTTTGATCCATCAGAGAACATCCCCGGCACAAACCAAGAGGGGAATCTCGAACTCAGGCCCCGGTCGGGACACAGCAGCGCAAACAAAGTTGGGGCTCCCAGAGGCTGGGTCTTTGGGTCCTCACCCGCGGCGCATCACTACTTACACAAAGACCCCGAAGAGCAGGGCTCGCACCCCAATCTCGATGGCCAGCTCCCGCATGGTGCAACCGGAGTAGCTCCCGCAGCGGCAGCTGGCGCTGTCCGTGGCTCCCACGGCTCGGCCCGAGCGGCTCGCCAGAGCCTGGGCGGTGAGGGAGGCGCGCTGCAGGCCGCGGGCGGGGGCGGGAGGCGGCGCCGGGCGGGGGCGGCGGGGAGGGCTGGGCCCCAACCTCCTGCGCTGGGCTCCGGGACACCCAAGACACCGCACCGGCCTCTTCAGATCCCACGCGCGATCGTACCGATCGGGGGCGCCTCGGGGACTCCCTGCTCCCTTGCGCCCCGTGCTGTTTTCGTGCCAGGCGCCCGCAACCCAGGAGGGGAAGCCTTGGGGAAGCCCCGCAGTCGCCGCTGCCTCTCGGGGCGCGCAGAGCTGCTTCCCAGCTCCTGGGCAGCCTCTGGGCTCCGCGCCCGGCTGCACGCTCCGCGGGCGGCCGCTGAGCGCCTCCTCTCCTGCCCGCGACTCGTGCTCTTGCTCCCTGCTCCTTCCACGCGCCCGCACGTGGGCATGAAGTAGGTGGGCGCCTCGGGGATTCTCCTGCACTCATGACATTCCTGGCATCCTCTGGCCCTCCCTGGAAGCACTTCCTCCTTCCAGTTTTCTGGCCTCCCTATACCTTCCCAACCTCAAATTCTTTCTTTTCCCACCTCTGACTCTAGGAAGTTCCCATGAGATTGCTCCTGAGCTTTGCTTTCGCTCAGAAGGTGCCAGACCTGTATACAAAAATCCTGGTACAGACTAAGGACAAAGGTGAACCCAGGCCACTCCCCCTCGAACCACCAATGCTGGGTGGTATCTGGGTACCCTGGTCCCTCCTCTCCTCCCATCATCTTCCCTCTACTCCCAGTGGCCTTGGATTGCTGTGCTGTGGATGTGAAAAGTGGTTCCATAAGCATCCGTGCCTGCACATGGCAGGCCATCATTAGGCAAGTAGGCAGCAGGTAGAAGCTGGAGCCTCAGCTTCGGACCCTGTCAAAAATTCACGTATAAAAAAATGGTAGCCTGGGGGTGGTGACCACAAGCCCAGCTAGGTCTTGGCTTTGCTTTCCCATTGCCTGTTGAATAATTAATCACAAGTGCTGGGTTGTCTCTGGGGAGCTCGGACCTTTGCTGGATTTTAGGAACGACCTCACCAGGGTTTTATGAGCAAGGATAAATTGGAAGTTGGCTTCTAATCTCGGTGAGCTGGGTAGAAAGCAGGCCTGTGGAGGAAAGCTTGGATGTCAGCAAAGGGTAAGCAGACCCTGTTCCTAAAGGAAGCACAGGCCAGACCTCAGACAGTTTAGCCAAGGCGCCTCAGGGAGAGATCCAGGCTGTGTGGCAGGGACACCATCCCAGCAATTAAATACACAGGGGAAGCATCTGCTTTGTCCGTGATGTGCCCCTGCATGCCATGGGTACTTGGTAAGAATTCCATAGTGAACGAATGCATGAGTGGCTATATAGATCATTGGGCACGTGGGATATCACCTGCAAGGACATCAGGAAAATTGTGGAAGTAGAGGATGTGACTCTGTCTCCTCCACGACTTGGGCCTTAGCAACTTCTGTAAAGGCAACTCTTCTCACAGCTTTTGGTACAGAGACCGGCGGTGACCAGTGGTGAACTCTGTTGGCCGACAGCTGAGGCTGCCAATGGCTGTGTTCTAGGCGTGGTGCTGATAAGAATCCTCAATGTTGAGCTGTTACTTAACTGTAAGCATCAGCTAAGCAGTTGCTCAAAGTGGGGTGCTGGATGCTAGGATTCATATTCTGCCTCTGCCCTGGAGAAGAGGAGAGTGGGCTCTACCAATCACACAGGGAAGTAAGACAAGGCTGGGTGGGTGGTGGGGACCTCCTTACGGCATTCCTACCAACCAGGATCTGTAGTGGAGATCACAAAATTTGAACCTCATGCTTGTGTGTATATTTGTTGTCTGTTTGAGGCAGTGTCTCGTGCTGACCTCAAATTCTCTATGTAGCCCAGAATATTGGCCTTGAACTTCTGATCCCCTTGCCTCTACCTTCCAAATGCTGGGGTTAAAGGCACGTGCCATCTTTATGTCATAATAAGCGTCACGTTTTTCGTTTCTTATTTGTAATAGAGTTACCGGGAGAGAGAATTTGAAAGTGCATGTTGACTTCATTGCTGTAGTCATTAGGAAGTGACTTTGAACCAAAAGAGAAATGGAAACACCAAGCCAGCCACAAACCCTTTCATCTACAGTGCTGTCCTGCCTGCAAAACATGCTAAGGTGACGACGGCACACAGCTTGTGGGAGTAACCAACCAGTGTCTGATCTGACTCAAGGCCCACTCCACGAGGTGGAACTCATACCTGACACTGCTTGGGTGACCAAGAACCTGAGACTAGGTAGCCCAGGGACCTCGGGTAAAACCAAATTCTACTGTTCCTGATTTGGTTTGGTTTTTTAAGTAGCAATAAAAATGACTCCTAATGACATTCAGCTTTACTCATAGGTCAGTGTCTTACTCAGCCATCATCAGAGAAGCTTCCTCCTGCAGCAGATGGGAACAAATACAGAGACCCACAGCCAGACATAATGCTGAGAATGAGAGACCTTGGAACACTCAGCCCTAACTGGGGGGTCTCCATCAAGCCCTTGCCCTTGGGGCTCAGAGAAGACGAAGCAGAAAGAGTGTAAGAGCTAAAGGGAATGTAGAACACCAAGAAAACAAGACCTTCTAAGTCAACATGATCAAAGCTCCTGTGAACTCACAGAGACTCAGGCAGCATGCATAGGGTCTTGGTGTATATATTATGGCTTCCAGATTAGTGTGTTTATGGGATTCCTGAGTGTGTAAACAAGTAAGCCTGTTTATTGTCCCTTCTCTTGGGCTGTTTTCCTGCCGTTTGCTTGTTTTTTCCAATTCTGATGTGTTAGTTTTTGTTTTATCATATTATATTTTATTTTATAATTATCCCTTAGAAGTCTGTTTGTTTTCCAATGCGAGACAGAAAGGGGGTGGATTCAAATGAGAGGGGAGGTGGGGAGGAGCTGGGAGGAGTAGAAGGCTACAAAAGGCACCTCAGTCCTCTGGACCCCACAAAGTAGGCAGCTACCCCCATTGTTTGTACACAGCTGGTGCTAGCAACTATCTAACTGCAAACAACTGCCAAGCAGGTAGCGGACTCCAGAAGAGCCATGACACCACGCCATCGGATAAATGAGCCCCTAGAAACATGGAGAGCAAAGGCAGGGTGGAGAAATCCACTGACTGGCAGTCCTACAGGGTCTGTATAAGCCTGCTGTATACTATAAGTATATTCTTATATATACTTATATATGAGTATATAAGGCATTCTAGAGAATGAAGAGGCCTGGATCCAGGCTGCCAGCAGGCCCTTAAGTGCTCTGTGAGAAACGAAAAGAGTAATCCCTGAAGTATACACAGACACCAGAGCTGTAAAGTGTGAGGCTGGCCGATCTTTACAAAACTCCCTCCAGAACTGGACGCTTGTGAAACACAGCTTCTCCCAGAGCTTTCATGACTGCATACATCTTCCACGTGACACTGAGTGAGGGTACTATCAAAGTTCATACTAAGTATACAGGCACACCAAGAAAATTAGACTGTCCACTCTGCAGTCATGCTTCTGCTCTGTTCATCTTTTACAGTGTCCAGCAGGATTTTCCAACATGATAATCCCAATAAAACACTCGGAGCAAGTCACCCAGCCCAAATCCACCGTCAAAGACCAACATTTACAACTTCTTACGACCTCACTTCCGAAAGTTACCCTTGTGTATAATGACACCTGCCTCGCTGCTCTCAGAGTGTGTCCCAGAAACAGGCAGCCGGCACAGTCAGCCTAACCTACAAGGTCCCGCAAGCCCTGCCTTTCTGTTGGGGTTGTCTGGCATGCCTAAAACATCAAGGATCCGAGAGCAACTTCAATTCAAGGGGGTCGTCGATTTAAGCTGGTCCATGAATTATCTCCCAGCAAGTGCCTGTCCATTTAACACCTCTAGGGATGTAGAACTCATCTGAGACTTGTTCTGTTTCAAGAGAGATCTACTGTTTGTGTAGAAACAGATTTGCCTGGAGCTGAGCTCCACGGGTCTGAATTATGCTTTGGGGAACACACAGAATAAATGCAATGTCTATCCTTCCACACAGTAGACCTTTAATTACAGCTAAGGGGGTTAGGGGAAGAGACAGGGAGAGGATCTTCTCTTTTCCAAGCAAGTGCTCTCTGTTCATCACTCCACCTGCTTCCCAGCAGTAATATTTAGAAGACCGCTGAGAACCTAGCACCAGACTCGCCACTGCTGTGCATAGAGCAAAACTCCGTATGATAAATAGCAATTTTCCCACTTCCAGGAACAGAGTTGAAACACACAGAAAATGAATGGACTCCTTCATAGCTCCAGAGGGGATGTTAGGCCACCAAAGGAGAAAATGCAAAAACCAATAAACCAATAAATGTCACTTCTTACAAACGCTGAGGATCTCTCCATCCCAGTAGGTCTTTCAAATGGGTCACATGGATCGTCAGTGTACCACTTCTCCAGATTCATCCTCAGAGAAACCTCTCCGTGGGAGGTACCAACAGGCTCCTCTTTGCCATGCTGTGGCACACATCAGAATCCTGCAATATTTGTGCAAGACAAAAATACTAAGAAGCCTTGTGCTTAGCACACGGCTAATTCTGTTCCCCGGGAGTCTGGGCAGGATCAGAACCCAGGCATCGTCACACAGGCCTGAGTGACATTTCACTGCAGTTTAGAGTGGCATCTCTCTGATGGTATTAAGCATCTTTTTCCATGGGTTTTTGCCATTCTTCACCTTCTTTTTCTTCATGGGTACGAAGTGTCTTCGTGGCTCTAGGCCATTTCCAAAATTGGGGATTTACTTTTTATTATTTGTTTGAAGGAATTAATAATATATTTTGAATATATTCTTTGTTAGTTTTATAAATAGCATATGTCTGGTATGTCTTCTTTGGCTTAACTTTTCATATTCTAAACAATGCCTTTCAAAGGGCACATTTTTAGTTATGATGAAGCCCAATTTTTCGATTTCCACTCTGAAGATTGTCACTGGGTTCTCTGAGAGAGACATTCTTGCCTACTCCTAAAGATTTTCTCTTACATTTTCTTCTAGAAATGTTATCATGTTGGCTCTTCTATTTGGGTCTATGTCGTACCTAAATTGAATTTTGTATGAAGTAGTAACTAAAGTTCTATTTTTTTCAGAAGGATATTCAATTATTCCAGTACTGTTGGTCAAAAAGGACTATATTTTCACATTGGAATTGTCTTGACACCTTGGTGAAGGCTCACAATTTGTCTTTGACAATTGGATTCTTTTTGCATTTTCCACCCATCTTTTTAGGTTCTGCTGTGTGATAGCCAACACTAGGGGACTTTTAAAAAATGTTCATAATGTCTTTTCTAGTTGTTAATTTTTAGAGCAGCAATGGATGGATCTACACACACCCTAGATGTGTAAGCCACTGCCCCGTAGACATGCAGTCTGCAGACAGGGCACATAATATTGTCTCCCTCCGGTGAATAAAACTTGCCCTACATGACCTGTTACTCACCAACTGCTCTAAGTGGACTCCCAGTGCTATAGACGTCTGTAAGTACAATTTAGTACTGAGATTTTGTTCTAGTTCCATTTCTGCATTATGACAAATAGCCTAACAAGAGGCAGCATATAGGAGGAAAGGGTTTGTGGCTTATAATTCCAGGTCACTGCCTATCAGAGAAGTCAAGGCAGGAACTCCAGGAGCTAGTCATATCATACCAAAGAGCAGAGGGAATAGTGCTTGCTTGCTTGCTTGCTGTTAATGTTAAGCTAGTCTTCTCCTCTTTTATATAGTCCAGTATCCAGCCCACAGTCAGGGTGGGTCTGCTCATCTCAACTAACAAAACAAACACCCACAGACATGCTCACAGGCCAATCTAGATAATTATTCATCAAGACTCTCTTCCCAAGTGATTCTAAGTTGTATCAAGTTGATAGTTAAAATTAACCAGCACAGGGGGCCACATGAAATTCCCCAGAAATTGGAAAGTATCTGAGATATATATTCATTTTGTTGCTAAGTTTTTAATCAGATTCCCAGAAAGCACATTTTAAAAAAAAAAAGTCAAGACTTTCTGCTTTAGTAATTATCAAATCAAATTACCTCTGATCCCAATACATTCTGAACTGCAGCAGTTCCAGCATTAAACCCCACGTGTGTGAACTGGCACTTTTTTAATGGCTGGAACTGGTACGTGCAACACTATCTTATTAGAAATGGGAGTGGGGTACTTAACACAGACTTTCGTGATTAGACCTGGAATTGGGCCAAGCTGGGGTCTGACCCTCTCCACCGAAAGACTTGACTGAATCAGACACCTACACATTCTGACCGTAGGAACAAGTGGCCTACGACGGGGTAGTAAGTTCAAGCAGAATATCTCTGCAGTGTCTGAAAACAACGCCTGTAATTACGGCTTTCTTCCTAAAGGAAACGTTCCTCCCCACAGGACAGGCGTCCGCTATGCTTTAGCCTGAGCCGCTTACATGTTCTTGCCGTGTCTCCTCCTTTACCGTCTTAATGATATCTGTCTGTATGAGAGCACTAGGCTCTGTCAGCACAGAAATGACCACTCCAGACACACAGAAGGGTTGGCATTTGATGGATAGCCATCAGTAACAACTTTCTTGAAGCCACTTGACTGAGGGAGAGTAGGCATTTCTTACCTTTTCAATCCAGCATCAATTTGCACTTTCTTGTTTTCTTCTGGGATGCGAAAGAAAACGAAAGCCCCAAATCATGTGCTGCCTTGACATCAGGGAAGCAAGGAGGACCTGGAATGACCTCAGTACAAGGTTTCTTCATATGCCTAGTGAACAGCAAAGGAACCAAAAATAAACACGTATCTCAGATATTTTTCAATTCCTGGGCGTGTCATACTGGTTAATTTTAACTGTCAACCTGACCCAACCTAGAGTCACTTGGGAAGATGGGTGTTTGTCTTGATTGTTAATTGAGACAGGAAGACCCGCCCTGAATATTCACAACAAAGGAAACAGGCACAGTTTATGCCCATCTTTGTTGGGTTTCAATACCCTGCCTGCTAGAGTAATTATTCAAAAAGGTCAAACACATCTTCCTATTCTCTTGATGCTATGGGATCTGCCTCCTATCACCTCTTGCTTACAGTGGCATCTTCCTCAGGCTTCTCTGTAGTGTCAGGAGCCATGTATAAACCACCCTGGAACCATCGGACAAGAATGCCTCCCTCACAAATAGTTAACCAAGATAACACCCCTTTCCTACTTTCATGTCCTGTGTTTCCAAAACAGCTGGCCTCCTCATAGGCTCAGAAGTATATTTTTAATTCAGACTTGACCAACTGACACAAGCATCTTCCCAGCCGTGGTGACTGGTCCAGAGCTAAGCACATGACTCAGTGAAAGCCCATGAAAAGCAGTGTAACTTGTTGCTGAGGAAAGCTCCCTCTTTTTATTTGGATTTGGACCTTGGATGGTGGAGGACTGAAGCAGGCATCTTCTAACTTATAGATTCTGAGAATTAATATGGAGAACAGGGGTGATTTGGAAACACTGGGCCCTATTGACACCCTATAGTCCAGAGCCTAACTGTGCCTAGAGCCAATAGCAGTATATATATGATGAACTATGTGATTTACATGAGAAACTACATTCCTAATTTTGTTTAAGACTTTTTCTGTTGCTGAGACCTGCTTGAATCATTATATTGGATCCATCACAGACAGCCAAATATCTAGCACATGTCAAGCACAGCACCACACCTAAGGACTCATGGGGGATACAGAAGGTTAAGGGGCTACAGAAGATTTTTCAAAAAAGCAGGATCAACATCCACAAACGAAGATGCCAGTGACCAAGCCACATTAAAGACACAGACATTGAAGACAGGGTGGCCCTTCTGCCCACCCCTTCCTGAGAAACTCCCTTCCTCCTTGCCCTCTCATACACCATGAGTGTGACTAGAATTTGTCAAAGGAGGACAACGGGAGATGGTGATGTTACTAGGACAGAACCGGTCCCTTCCCCATCTTACCTGAGGTTCATGTCCTTATCTAATTCACAGGTCTGTTTTGTAACATTCCAGGACGCAAGATGTTCTGACACTTGAGTAATAAGTGATATTCACAAGATGTTTTCCCCTTCTCCATGCAAAGGGTGCTAATGAGAACAGGTGCCACGCCTCCCCTCTCCCACCCTTTGTCTAAGTAAGAAATCAGCCCTCCCCTTTCATATCATCATCAGGTCCAAAATACCCATGGCATCTGTAATCTATGCAGGATGTGGTAAACTCAGCCCATGCCAACAACATCCAAGATTTTCTTTGGTTCTGTTCTGCCGAGTTAAAGCAGAAAATGAAGAAATAGGTAGGGCCACTAGAGAAAGAAGCCAGGGAGCCCTTTAGTCACTATCAGCCATCTCTAATGCAAGGGCTTCTGGGACAGGGAATAAACGGCTGGATCCCCTGGTCACTCACAAACACAGATGAGGAGGCCACCCTTTGGGGTCTTTGCTAGCACATGTGTGGACCAGATCATCTAAGTCTTTTTTTTTTCCTGACTTAATTTTGATATTTAGATTTTGCGGAATAGCACAACGGGCATCCATATGGCCTCACCTAGAGTTCCTGAGTATTCACATTTGCCACTTGTGTTTTATTCCTCTGCCTTTATACAGATGGGTAAGGAGAGCGAGAGAAGAGAAAAAGGAAGGGAGAGATAGACATGTGTGTGTGTTTATGTCTATATACGATTCTTTCTTGAATCATTTGAAATTATTTAAAAACATTCAAACACTTTACCCTTGACAACTTCAGAATGGGTGGCCTAAGGATATTTGTCTACAAAATAACTACAATAACATTATAAAGTCTGCAAAGCTTATCAATAACCCAAAGGCATTGTCCAACATTCCTCCAGTCATCAAGCATCTCCAAGCACATCTCAGAATTCACATGGAATCAGATCAAGCACACATCGTCTAGTTGCCATGGTTCTTCAGCCCTTTGTGGTCCATATTCCCTTTTCATGACACTACCCACAGCCCCAAGTAATGCCTATGTGTGAGATTTGTTTGCAGACTGTCTTATGGTTTTGTTGCTGTGAAGAGACAACATGACCATGGCAACTCTTGTAGAAGAAAACATTTAACTGGGACTGGTTTACAGTGCAGAGGTTGAGTCCATTGTCATGATGGTGGGAAACCAGGCAGGATGCAGGCAGACATGGTGCTGGAGAGGAGCTGAGAGTTCTACATCTGGATTGGCAGGCAGCAGGAAGAGAATAACAGTGGGCCTGGCTTCAGCATCTGAAACCTCAAAGCCCTCCCCCAGTGACTCACTTCCTCCAATAAGGCCACACCGACTCCAACAAGGCCATACTTCCTAATAGTGCCACTCTCAATGGGCCTGTGGGGGCCATTTTCATTCAAATCACCTTACAGACTTGGCTTGCTGCAGGCTAAACTGGACAATACTACATCCCAGGGGAGTCTCCACACTTTCCATTGTGTCACATCAGGAGTTCAGGAGTCCAGGGCTGTCCTTTTACTGATGGTGCTAAACTTAACTGCACAGTTTAAGTGGCAACTAGCAGATGCCTCTGCAGGTTTTCTTTTGTAATTAGTAAATTCATGCTGTTTCTTTGACTGACATCTAAGTCCTACGCAGTCTCAGGTGCTAAAGATCTTTATCTTGCGAATTTTGAACTTGGCCATGAATTAGTATTAATGTAGGCAGCAACACAGCACAAAGGCCCTAGTGACAGCTGTCCTGATGAGGAAGGCAAGTTTGGATGGGATATAAGACTGACAGACCATGAGCAGGTACAAACCCCAAACCTACATATCAACCCTATATTGATCTTGAGTCCCATCCCAGGTATGTCCCCAACACCCATGCTATGACTAGAGCCCTCCCCATGACCCCAGAATACTGGACCAATGGCCTAAAATCTCACACACTCAGTAGAACATAGAGGAAGTGGTTTGGGCCAGTAGAACAAAATTCTTAACATGTTTATTACCACAATTCAGCCATGTTCCTGAGTGAGGTTCTATTTATGTCTACCTCCTGACACCAGATGAGAACACTTTTTTTTCTTTTCTTTTTTTATTGTACTTTTTCTTCTCTCATATACTGCCTTCCAACACCCTTCTTCCCCTCCCTTCACTCCTCCAAACTCCCCCCATGTTCCCTCTTCCCCAGATCTACCTCCCCATCCTCCTACTCCCACCCTGCCTCTCCCCAAGAAGATGCAGTCTTCTCAGGATTACTGCTCAAACATGACACAAACAGGCACTTTTCCTACTTCAGTGTTAGACTAGGCAACCCAGTAGGAGACCAAGGTACTCAAGGACAGGCAAGAGATTCAGGAACACATACCCCTACTCCAGTCTGCATGAGTTCTGTAAGAGCACCAGGCCAGGCAAACTCAAGACATATTTGGGGGACCCAGCAGGTTCCATGTCTGTCGCTACAGGCTCTGTGAGCTCCTAAGAGTGCTGGTCAGTTGACTCCATAGGGTTTGTTCTCCTGGTGTCCTTGACCCCACAGGTCCCAGAAATCCCTCCTTTGCTTCTTCTACGGGGTTCCCTGAGCTCTGCATTTTGTTATGCAGAGGTGAGAACACTTTTAAATCTATGACTAATTCTCCTCCCCTTAGGGTTGGCCAGGATAAGCACTGCCCATAGGTTGCTGCTTCACCTGGAGGCCAGATCAAGTCTCTTAGCCCTGAAATCACCCACTGATCCATGGCAGCCACATGAAATACCCAGAGGTCAGGTAGGAGGAGTCTGCTGACTTGGTTCAAACCCTTACTGTGTCACCACGGCACATCAGGCACACGGCACAACCTTTCCTAGCCTTGGGCTCTCTACTTAGCATATCAGAGTCAGTAGTGTACTTTGGGTCTTAATTTCACACCTGGAAAATGTCACGTCTTTGTTGCAGAGAAGCCACTAGAAGCATAAGAGAGCAATCCATCCCTTCATTGTACAACGCTAAAACAAGAAAAGCAAATCCCCAGACTAGTCTGCAAAGCTCTCAGTAAACGCCTGTCCCTCTTACAAGCTTATCTTTGTTATTTATACCCCAAAGTTCCAAGGAGTTGATATATTAGAAAATTTGGGGGAAGCTGGCCCTTTGTGGGAGATAGATGCTGAATATTCCAGGCACGGAATAGCCTGTTACACAAATGAGGGCAGGAGGCTAAACACTGCTTCTCTGTTATCAGAGTCCCATGAGCTACGTGTAGACAGAGAGATGCTGCAGCTCCAGAGGTCAGTCTCTGCTTTCAGCCTTTCCTCTCTATTCTCCTAGGAGCAGGAGATGGATGGGTTGGGTGCAGCAAGCAGAGCACCTCCTGCTTTGCCTGTCATTGCTCCCATTAAAGCTGTGGTCTTGATGGGGTCTTTGGAGTCAATAGATGTTGGTTTGAACTGCGTCTCGGCTTCTTCTCTACCATGTGACCTCTGGCAAGTGACCTAACCTCCCTGCACTTTGGTTTCTATGGAATAGTGATAGCAATCACGCCTGTCCTGCAGAGCACTCAGGGTACCCAGTGAGGCAAGGTACGTTAGTGGTGGGCACAGGGTTGTGGCAGAGAACAGAGCAGCAGGGTTTACTCTTGGAAATGATTATATTGCCAGGGTGGGATCAATTGGTTGTAAGGCCCTCTGTTCCAGTTTGGTTTTTATTGCTGCAATAAAACACTCTGACCAAAAGCAACTTAGGAGAGGAAAAGAATCACTTAGCTTATACTTCCAGGTCACAACCCATCACTGAGGGAAGTTAGGCAAGAACTCTCGCAACAACCTGAAGCAGAGACCACGAGGAATGGGACTCTCTGGCTCTCTCTCAGGCTTATGCTTAGCTGGATTTCTTATGAAGCCTAGGCCTCCCTGTCCAGGAATGGTAACTGCCTACAGTGGCATTGGCTCTTCTATATCAATTAATAATCAAATCATCCTCCAAAGACATGCCCACAGGCCATTCTGATGTAGGCAAACCCTCAATCAAATGGGACTCCTTTCCCAGGTAACAAGCTAACTAAGACAAGCTTCTCCACAAAGCCATCTTAGTGATTGCCCTCTGTGGTTTGGTTTTGCCTATGTCCATCTATATCCCAGGGAGCAATAAGACCGAAGGACCTTCCTGCAGGCTGCGTATTAGAAATGATGCTTTCAAATTAGCTTTGAGAATCTCAAATCAAAGTATGAATAATACAAAAAGCAAGCTCTTTCCTGGGTAGCATATTAACCCTAGTGCATCGGGGATCCCCATTAAGTAAGCCTGTACAGCCACATAGGCTGAGTTCTGTGTGGCTGCTAGGGGGAAAGCCACCCTCTGCTCCTACATGGGTCTGGCATTTTCATGAAGGTGACAATGTGAAGTGCTGCACACCATGCAGGTCATTTTTAAAATTCTAGCTTCTGCAAATCTCTTTGCATTGAATGCATGCAGGAAGGCAGCATTGTTAGTCCAGTACATGTCCTTGTCACTTTGAACCTGTCAGCTGTGTAATAACAAGTTTGGACACTTGTGCCAAGTAAAATATGCAGCTGGCCCAACAGAATAATGCCTGCGTTGGAGGCATGATTCAGTCCCCTCAAAAGGCCTTGCTGCTTCCAGCCTGCCTGAGATATGTGGAAGGGAAGTGGTTATTAGCTTTGTAAGTGACTCATTCTGCAGGCAATTACTATCTCTCTCATGTTTCTAGAATAGTTTGATTGAAATATACTGTGTTTGCAAAGCAAGATATTTTGAAATATATTGTTAATATTCTGTGGAAAGACTTTTTTTCTGTTCCATGTTGTGTTAGTCAGTTCTGCATCACTACAACAAAATACTCAAGGCAAATAATTTTATATAGAAAAATGTTGAGCGTGGCTCATGGTTTTTGAGGTTCAAATTCTAAGAATGGACAGCCATATTGGTTTGGCCTCTGGTGAGAGTCGTGAATGTCATCACATTGTGGTGGAAATGTAACTGAGGACACAAGAATGAGTGAAGAAAACCAAATCCCACAATCCTCTGCAGGGACACGTGCCTCAGAGAGCTCCCACTAGGACCCGTCTTCTAAAGTTCCATAGATAACAGCTATACCAGGCAGCCCTGTAAGGATAGGGAAACAAGACAGAAGAGGAAATGGTCCAGGCAGCCCCTGCCAGCAGGTGAGACTCAGCATCCCAGAGCCACTGGAGCAGACAATGCCTCTGACTCACCTTCACCCTCCACCTAGATTCACTTGAGGCCAGTGTTTTTAATCCAACAACATCTGGTTCTAGAGCCACTCTGGAGAAGGGGGCAAGGATATAATACTGAGTACATCTGGCTTTCCTGGAGCTCTGCCCAAGCATGTGATGAAGCCAGAAAAAGCCCTGGCAGGGAGGTGAAGGTATTTGCAGGCAGCCTGCCAGAAATAAGTGAAGAATACTGGGGTGGAGGGAACAGCAAGACATGGCCCAGGAAGGCATGGGCAGGTAGGAAGAGTGTCAGGCACACTCTCCTTCTCTCCATTGCTGGCAATTCAGTGTATATACCTTCCTGAATTGCTTCAGGGCATTTTCACAAAGAGTCATTTCTATATTTTTTTTTTGTGTGAGTGTGTGTGTATACATAAATGATATGTGTGCACGTGCGTGTATGTTCTTGAGCACATGTGCATGTGGAGGCCAGAGGTCAATACCAGGTGACTTCCTCTGTTACTGTCCACCTTATTGCTTTATGACACAAGGTCTCCTGATGAGCTTGGAGCTCACTGATGTGGCAAGAGTAGCTGTCTGGTAAGCCCCAGAACCCTTTGTCTACCTCCCCAGAGTAGGGCTCACAGGCAAGGACTACCATGGCCACTTTTTATGTGCTGAAGAGTAAAACTCAATTCCTCAGATTAACATGGCAAGCATTTCCCAACTGAGACATTTCTTAGTTCCCCCTTTCCTTTCCTTTCACAGTTCAGGAAACTGAGGTTTGAAGGGGTTGAACAACTAACTCATGATGTTCCCTAATGAAGCCTAGATTCACCATTGGACTCTGGGGTTAATTGGCTTCTCAGCCTCTCACCGTTCCACCAGGTTATCTTATCTCCCATGTAGAGTGCTTACTGACACTTCATTTTTCTACCCCACAGCAGACTAGAAACAAAAATTGACTAAACCACAGCTGCATCCCAGCTTGCAGGATCCAAATCCTCACCCCACCACTGCACCAAGTAGTGAAAGATGCTCAGAGCAAGGGGCCCCTCCTCCTTGGAAAAGTTCCAGGGAGCCAGGTGCTCTCTGAAAGATAGCAGCCAGCACAGGAAGAACTCTGAGTTTGTCCTTCAGAAGGTAGCATTTCAAGCATCAGGTAGACCCCATCCCCTGACGGAGAAGAGCCAATGAGGTTTCCACTCCTCATTACAGATGCTCAAAGATGCTAGACTAGCCTCAGAACCAGAGAAGGGAAACGGCTGGAGCGGGTGGGTAGGAAGGTTCTCAACTCTCCCAATGCTGTGACTCTTTAGTACAGTTCCTTGTGTTCTGGTGACCCCCACCCATGAACTTATTTTTGTTACTACTTCACAACTGCAATTTTGCTACTGTTACGAATCATAATGTAAACATCTGATATGCAGATGGTCTCAGGTGACCCCTGTGAAAGGGTCGTTAGACAAGGGGTCGTCGAGATCCACGGGTTGAAAACTGCTGTCTTGAGGAAGGATACACCACTGCCCTTCTTCAGAGGCAACTGGAAAGGTTGTATCCCACAACATTTCAGCCTTATTACCTCCCAGAATCACCAGGAGAGGGAAAGCTGGTTTTAGGGAGAGACTGAAAGACCAGGTTGAGAAGACTCAACAGGAAGAAAGCATAGCTCCTTTTCACTTCAAAGCCCTTTTCAAAAACTGAATTCAAAAGCAGCCCTGGGAAGCCCTGCCTGGGAGGGCATCTCCCTGCCACCTTTAGAGATAGAAAGAGGCCCAGGCCTGACTGCACCCACGGGCCGGAACCACAAACAAACACCATCTAAAGCTTCTGTACTCTGGTCCGGCCACACACCACTCTTGCAGGGAGATCTACAATTTTATAAACCCATCCTGAAAAAGGAATAGATGGATGAGGATTCCCTTCAAATAGCCTTGCAAAAGGAGGAGTTGATAGCCCCACACTCATCAGCTTTCTTACTCCTAGCCAGTGGGTATTGGAAAAGGGAGGAGGAATCCCTGCCAGTTGCACAGAAGAGGCCCTGCCTCTATGGTTCAGGCAACTTTACCCAGCAACTCTCTCTATCTTCAGCATAATTAGTCTGTCAGACGATTAATAAGTAGAGTATATCTTTCTCTTGAAAATCAAACAAAGCTCACCAGGAACTCGCCTCCATTCTGCTGGGCTCTGTGAACCTTGTTATCACAAACTGTAAACAAAACACAAGTCACATGCAGAGCCTGATAGTCATAATAATGCCCTCTGTCGGGACTGCAGCAGGAGCCAAAATTTCTATGGCTCCAGATGGTCCAAGGCTTAGGTCTCATTCAATTAAACAATGATAACAAAATATCTATAAAGTATATAAAGTGACATCTCAGTGGGGCAGAGGAAATCCGAGTCCTTATTCCAAACTGTCGGACATGAGAAAAGTCAGCCTCAAGAGATGCTGTGGAGACCTGAGCCAGAGATGCTGAGAGTGTAGCCATCTGCTCAGCGCATCTCCTGTTAGGTGTCATCCAAGCCACGCCATAGCCACTAGGAGCTCTGGAACATCAGCCAGACTTGGCAGTGGACAGCGGGAAAGGGGTCATTGCCTAGTGTTATAAGCATTCACATGCACCTATGTTCACAGTAATGATATTCACAGCAGACAAAAGGTGGAAATAACCCAAGACTGTGTCAGGTGAATGGTTGAACAAAAATTGAATGTATATATGAAGGCATGCATATGTGTGTATACATTTATATATAAGTATCCAGTGTGTATGTGGATACACATACTATGCACATATAGATACATAATGGGCATTACTCATCCTTAAGAAGAAAAGGAATTCTGATACAAGTGACAACAGAGATTAGCCTTAAGGACATTATGCTAAGGGAGGTTAGGCCATCACAGAAGACAAATACTTAGGAATCCACTTACAAGAAGTGCCTAGAAGAGTCGAGCGCATAGACTAAGAGCACAGTGAAGATTGGCAGGGGCTGTAAGATGAGGGATGGGCCATCAATGTTTACTGGGTGCAGGCCACCTGTCTGGGAAGGAGAAAGCATTCTGGAAGTGCACGGTGGCAATTGTCAGGCAACATTGTGGAATTGCACAGTTACAAGTAGCTGTGCTATGCTGGGCAATGGTGGCGCACACGTCTAATCCCGGCACTCGGGAAGCAGAGGCAGGCAGATCTCTGTGAGTTCCAGGCCAGCCTGGTCTACAGAGTGCATTCCAGGACAGCCAGCGTTACAACAGAGAAACCCTGTCTCAAAAAACCAAAAAAAAAAAAAAAAGTGGCTAAGATGCTAAGTGTCATATTATCTGTATATATGTATGTATATTTTGGCACAATAAGAAAAGTCTCCTGCTACACAGATTTCCATTTTGCTCTCTTTATAGCACTAGCCTGTGAGTCACAGCATTTTGCAAAGCTCATTCCATGGGCCATACAATGCTATCTTGCATCTGGCTACTTCCTTCCTCCTTGTTTTCTGTGGCTTAAGTGACTGTGAGCCACCCAACCTGGGTGCTAGGAACTGAACGTGGGTCCTCTGGAAGAACAGCAAGAGTTCTTAGCTGCTGGGCCGTGTCTCCAGCTCTATAGAATAGACTTTTTACACAGAAAAGTAAAATCATGAGCTCTCTGCTCATGAACTCATTCTTGGTTGATATGCTGTCATTTGTATTCAGCTGGTGGCATTTTACACTCTTTTGAAAAAAAGGGACTTTTGTGACAGTGAAGAGCAGCAGCCAGGATCCTCAGTGAAGAGGGAGGTCTCCTCCATTCTGGAAGAAGAGAGGCAAGGTTTCTGAAAGTGTGTTCCATGAGCTCCATGCCTCAGGGTCACTATGGCACTTATTAAAAATGCAGATGTCCTCCTGACTCATCGACTCTGGGAACGCAGGCTCTGGGTCTGCTCTGGACTAAATAAGGTCTCTGGTCACAGAAGAGAAGCCTACTGGAACAAGATGGCAGGAGGTTAAGACGAAGTTCATTCCAGGCCAGCAGGATTTTATGTCATAGGGTTGGTTCATTAGGAACAGAGACATGGGCACATTGCCAGCTGAATCCACAGTCCCCCCATACCCTTTCTGGGGACCCATAGCATCTGCCTCGTCACATCAGCATCCCCATTTCCTGTATCCTTAGTCCCTGCCCACAGATGGCTTCAGGATGACAGAGGACCATTGTTCTTCTGTAGACCCCAATGTGTGAAGAGAGAAGGCAATGGCCAGCTTGGTGCTGGGGCCTTAACTACACCCTCAGTTTCCCTGTCTGCTTCCTCTCTGGCTGCCTTCCCAGAGCTGTCCAACCAGAGCCTTTCCATGGCAGCACCAGAGTAGCTGGACCAGACTGGGAAAATGGATCTTGGTTCTGAGTGCTAACTCTTAACCACATGGTGTGGAGGTGTTGTTCAGCTTGTAGAGTACTTGCTTGGAATGCATGAGCCCTAGGTTTGATCCTCAGCCTCTGCATAATAACAGGTGTGGGGGGTGCAAGCCTATAATCTCAGCACTTGGGAGGTAAAGGCAAGAGGAAACAGAAACTAAGGATCATCTTCAGCTACATAGCAAGTTTGAGGCCAGCCCGATCTATATGAGATCTTGTTTAAAAACAAATACAAAATATTGCCAGAGGACGAGTCAGGGACTCTGCGGTGTGCCTTCATGGATTGTAATATCTACCAAGGACCAGGAGGGCAAGGGCATCCTTAGGGCACCAGAACATTCTCCCTGTCCTTTAGTTGCTTTTAAACAATGTGTTTCACACTTCAATGAACCATGGATTTTCTCCAAAAATGCTTATGTGTTTTCTGTGTTCCAGATCATTTTCTAATGGATTTGTAAATGCTACCTCATTTAATCCTTAAAACAACATTGATAGACTATTTTTCTGACATATTTTATTGATATATTTATATATTTCTTTGAGCATTTTATCTACATATACAATGCATTTTTTATCATATTCATGCCTACTCCCCTTCTCCAATGCCTACCAGCTCCACCCACAACCCCCTCCCAACTTGTTGTTGTGTTAATGGCAAAATAAAAAGCATCAGTAAAGCAGCCATCTCTTACATTTTGGTTACAGTGTCCTGCCCTGAGGCTCTGGGGATATGAAGTAGTGGTTTTTATGGGTATGAAAGAAAACAGGCACAAAACAGAAGCTTTCCCATCGACATCATTGGAACCAAAAGAGAAGCCTGTAGTGAGTAACTTTCTGACTTTGTGGGCCAGTGTTATTTAAGGTCACAACTGGGATCCATTATTGCCTCTGTGAAGCAGAGCAGTATGCTGGGGAGTTACGGCTTTGCACTTCTAAGCGCCAGAGGGCAGTTTGCTTCCCACACTTGAACCTCATCCAGATAACTTGGCAGGCTGCTGGTTAAAACACAGTATCATTTTGTGCAGGCTGACATCTTCGTCCTAATCATGTGATCAGACATAAGTCAGATCTAAATAAGACAAATCCTTGTGGGTGAATGTCTCAGTCAACACACAATCAGTGGATACTATCTGTCTAGGACAGGGGTTTTCACCCATAGCCTCTGAGCAGCAGGAACTTCAGGCCTGAGAAGTTGTTAGAAATGAACATTCTGAGCCACCGTACACCTACAGAAGCAGATGTTGTGCTATGGGGCCCAGCCACGGTGCTTTACAAGTCTCTGGCTTTGAGAATCCTGGTCCTGAACACAGAGCTAACTCACTAGACATCACAGGAAAACAAATTCTATCTATTCTTTGTCTATCTTTGAGTAAGATTTTTGAGAGTATATCTGGACTTAACCATGGCTCTATAGTCTGTTATCTATGTGACCCTAGGCAAGCCATGTAACCTCAGGCAACCTGCTTTCTTGTCTGTACAATGAGAGCAGTGAGCTCTGAGACACACTGTGTAGATTGAATTAAATGAAACCATGAGTGCATACAGAATGCCAGCAGCACATGGAATGTGACCGGTGCTCAAGATAACACGTGCTGCCGGTGTTATACTGTTGCCATTATCCACGCCACAGCATTTAAGAAGCAGTTTTAAATATTTGATAAATTTTTAACTGTTTTTCAATTGTTTGTGAGTTGGAAGTTGGCAAACTAAGAGATAAAAGGGGACTCACCAACTCGGGTAGGCAGGCAGGAGCGTAACAGATGTGTGGGGCTGTCCTGGAGCTGAGGCGGAGTAGAAGTGTGCTTGGAACCCCAGAACTCTCATTCTGAGAGGGGAAGGCATTTGGCTGCTCTTCTGCCCCTGCTCTGACAAACCGCAAGTTACGCTGCTGCTTTCACGGCAAGGCACCACCCCCTCGAAGGTATGTGACCTGAAGGATTGTTTACCTGGAGCTGGGACTTATTTCTCCCTATATGACCATATAAGGTCTCTCTCTCTCTTGTCCTCAGGAAAATACCTAGGTCCAGGTTGCAAGCCCCAACACGTAAATGGAGCTGTCTTACCAGCGATATACTAATCAATGAACTCCCCCTGATGTCCCTGGATACCAGAGACCCTTCCTCTCTATAAATTATTCCCACAATAAACTGAGTTATATTCTCTGATGTGTACTCCCAAGAATTCTTTACACCCCCAGCCCCGGACTCTCAGATCCTGCAATCAAGGACCCTTCCCTGAAGCTGAGCTAGTGGCCAACAGCTTAACTACTTCCCATGGAGGAAAGCAGACACCAGGAAATCCTACAGAATCAATCTTCTTCAAACCAAGTGGCTGCCTGTCCAAACTTTTCTTCCCAGTAGCCAGCCTACTGTTAAAACCTGTAACTTCCATACTCCCCACACTAAGACAGTGGTTCTCAACCTGTGGGTTGTGACCCATTTGGGGTCAAATGACCCTTTCACAGGGGTCACCTAAGACCATCTGCATATTAAAAATTTACATCATGACAGCAGCAAAATCACAGTTATGAAGTAGCCATGAAAATAATTTTACGGTTGGGGGTCACCACAGCATGAGGAATTGTATTAAAGGGCCACAGCATTAGGGAAGGTTGAGAACCACTGTTCTAAGAGCCCTGCAATGTAGAGATGGCCCCACCAGTCAGCTCTCCTCCAAGCAAGGAAAGAGTAGAAGAGTATATGCAGGGCAGAGACATTAAATGTCAAAGAGGATTTAAAAGACTTCATGCAGAAGAGCAGAAGCAGCTGGTGAGGTAACCAAGAGAATAAAAGATATAGTCTATGGGGAGCTGACTCTGCAGTAAGGGGTTTGCCATGTAAGTATGAGGACTGAGTTCAATCCCCAGAACAGAAGGAAAGAGCAGGGCTTGGTGGCACAAACTTGTATCCCAGTGCCACGGAGGTGGAGAGAGGTAGACTCACTCAATCAGTGAGTCCAGGGTGCTGGGCGGCAGGGGGGGGAGGGGGGGGGAGGACCTGATCTCAAAAAATTAGGTAGATGGCTCCAGAGGAACACACTCAGTGTTGAACTCTGGCCTCCACATGCATGTCCACATGTGAACATGCACAAACACATACACACAGACAGGAGACATTCTAGCTTTAAAGATGCCTACTCTAAAAAGCCTACTTCACTGGGGGTTAGGACGATGCTGCCGACCTTGTAAAAAGCCTTTTCTCTCAAGAGGACCTTGAAGTCCCCATGCCATTCTGATGACAAGGTCCTTGTTACAAGTGATGGACGAGCTGCTGCCAGTGAGGACAACCAACCCAGAGCCAACTCCTTATAATGTGGCCACGAGCACACTGTTCTTTGAGTGACAGACCTCAGAGGAAGGGTTGTGGGAAAGGGTGCTCCACTGGAGGGAGGCTGGTGCTCCCCTTCTGACCTTCTATCAGAGGGAGTCACTGTGCCTGTGGAGTTTGCTTTCCATCTCAGAAAGGCTGATCTTACATCCAAATTGCTTTGCCTACACTTCGTTAATCAGAAGACAGCTCTGTGAACTCTCCTGCTCAGTGATCCACCTTGTCAAGCTCCCCTGCCATCGTGGGCCCATCTTTTTCCTCACTTATGGCTGGACCTTGAAGAGTCAGACAGTGTCTCGTTGAACAGACCGCTATGTACACTTTGGGTGTTTCACGGATCTGGTAACAAAAGTCAAGGCAGAAACAAGCAGAGTGTGGGGCCAGACCCTGAGCCCAGCAGCCGATGGAGGGCGGCAACAAAAGAAAACTCTTAATGGGGAAATTTAATTTCAAAGGCAAAAACCTCCATCCCACATTAGGAAGTCAATAATTTGATTTAATCATCTGCATTGGAATAGTTTTGCATGAACACACTTAAACATTTATAAAATTAACGTTTAGCTGTTATAGACTGGTTTATAATTCTCTGATGGTGGTGCATAATTAAATAACAACTTTTAACATTACAGGACCAGGCTCCATTCAGTGCAATGGTGTCAAGAGGGAATATGGAAGATTGATTAGGAAGACTTGAAGTCTGTGAGCCATGAGCCCTCTAGTGGTTGTGGCATGTGGTGCTACCAAAGCCTCGCCTCATCCCCTCACCCCTTCCCTCACCCCTCCTTCCCCCTACCAACCACCTACCCACCTGCCACCCCCTGAGCCCTGAGGAAAGTGGCTAGGGGGTCCACAGGGTGAGGGAGGCCACCTCTTCCTCCAGGCCAGGATTCCTGATTTTAAGAAAATTCCCAGCAAGTAAGAAATTGTCTTCCTCTTGGAAGGACAGAGGTACGTCAGGTCAAAGCAGGGAGGGTTCCTAAGGTGTTGGCCCACAGCAGCGTCTCTGTGCAGCTTGAAGCTTCCTCTGGGACAAAGCATTAAGTCTATAAGAAAGGCACTATCCACAGGTTCTAAAGCTAAAGCTCCAGGACATTGTGACTACCCAAGGTCCTTCACCCTTCTGAGTATTTGGGATGTCTCCTCTTCAGGAAGGACTTTCCCAACCACCCTGCATAAAGTTACACAACTTACTACTCATGAGGCCCCATGGAAATACCCAGGCTCTGTGTGTGTGTGTGTTTCTGCCTGTCTGTGTGTGTGTATGTGTGTATGTATGTATGTTTGTGTGTCTGTGTGTGTGTGTCTGCCTGTCTATGTGTGTGTGTGTTTGTGATTGTGTGTGTATGTTTGTGTCTCTCTGTGTGTATGTATGTGTGTGTGTGAATGTTTCCCTCTCTCTCTCTCTCCCTCTCTGTGTGTGTGTGTGTGTGTGTGTGTGTGTGTGTGTGTGTAAGGACTACCCTAAGGCCTCATGCAGGCTAGCTAGGTCAATGCTCTGTCACGGAGTTCTGACAACATTCCTATTTATTTATTGACTTACTTATTTTGGAGACAGCATCTCATTGACTTGCCCAAGTTGATCTTTTAATCTGTAGCTCAGGCAAGCCTTGAACTTGTGGTCTTCTTGCGTCTGCCTCCTGAGTAGCTGGGGACTGCAGGACTGCACCTCCAGAGGCTTCACTTCTGTCATGGCCACACCCTGGCCACCTGTAAGTTAGACACTCCCACACCACAGCAGGGCCAGATCTGTCCATTCTCTAACAATTCTGGATGAGCGCCACCAGCTAGAGTCTGGAGAGCCACCAGCTAGAGTCTGGAGAGTCGTGAATGATGAGATTAGTCACGGTGACTAAATATCAAGCAGGGTCCAGACTCAGAGGAGCACTTGGTCTCTCAGACTGTTTATCTCCACATCCAAAGCTAAATGGCACAAATTCCTTTCCCTTTGTGTTATTCAACACTTTGGATGAGGACCTCTTTCTCCAGCCAGCCACATGAGCCACAAATCAGGGTTTCTCTAGGCTACATCTCTCACTGTAGCTAATTAGCATGGAGCCTGCTAATTGCACCTCCTGAGGAGCCTCTGAGCATATCTGCTGCCATCCTTCCGGGCCTCTCTCCCCACACAGGTCAGTCACGACTTATCTGTATCACAGCCAAAGCCTGCCAATGGTCCTTCCCACACCAGGCTGGAGCCAGACTGCTTCCAAAAGACAAAGCCCAGGCTGCCCTTTCACTTACCCGTTTGGGGGATCCCTATTGGTTTTAGGGAAAGTTCAAATGCCAGTGGGTGGTCTGGTCCTAATGTGGCTCCATTCTCCCCACTGTGACCTGCCTGAGGCTATAGGTCTCCTTCCAGAGAGTTCCTTTGTGTTAGCCACTCCCTAGCCCTTCCATGGACCTTACCACACCAAGGCCCACAACTCTGCAAGCACGATTCCCATTCTTTAAATGAAGCAGGTTCACAGAGGAAAACATGACTCATCTGTGACCTTGAAATCTACTGTTCTACCCGTTGCTGCTGCTCTTAGCTTTGTTGTTTAGCTGACTATATGTGTTAAGTTGTGAGTTCAGGACACCAAGCAAGATGGATCCCAAAATACCTCCATTAAAAACGCACTGAGCAAGCTATGAAAACACTCTGCTTACAAGCACATGGTGGGGTACTGACCAACAGATAATTGTTCTCAGTACCTGAATCTCCTGAATCTCAAGACAGATCCTGGCAATTAGTGTGAGGCTTACTAAATTTTTTAAAAAATTTTTTAATGAATGATATCACTGGGGTTGGAAAGGTAGCTCAGCAGTTAAGAGCACTGATTTCCAAGGATCCAGGTTCAATTCCCAGCATCCTCAAGGCAGCTCACAACTATTTGTAATTCTAGTCCCAGGGGTATCCAATACCTTCTTCTGACCTCCACAGGCCCTGGGTATGGACATAGTTCTCTGATATACATGCAGGCAAAACACCCACACGCATACAAATAAATAACTGTAAAACATTTAAATGAGTGACATCACACTCTTTCATCTCTATCCTCTGCTATGTTGGGGAATTCGGCTACCTGCAGTACTACTCCAGCTGATTATCAACATGATAAAGGAGGAGTGAGCCCATTCACGTTCTGGACCTTCAATTGCTGTGGTTCTGGAAACATATGTTTCGGGTTTCTACCTGGAGAACCACTTCTACCATCATGCAAGCCTCTCATCCTTCTAGCAAGCTCCATGATGCTGCTGATAAATAGCTGTTTTAGGATGCTAGGAATGTAAGCCATGGATGGACTGTGTCCCGAGGTAACATGACGACAGGGCTTCAGATTGGACCTGCTTTGAAACTGGAATGCAGACGTTAGCTCTTATAAAACCCCAGTCTTCACAGCTGCAGAGGCAGCCCTGGTGAGAGGAGTGTTCCAGGCAGCTGCTCATCCTGTGATTCCAGTTGTCTGTTTACATCAGTTGCTGTGGCAACCTCACCCTTCAAGTTCGGAAAGTCTTATGAACAAGATCACCCTGGTGTTATCAATTTCACAGGAAAAACAGGCAGCTACATCACCTTCCTGGGGACTGTAATTTCTTCGGAGGCCTTTTGAAATCTGGTAAATATGACCAGGAAAATAGTGAAGCCATTAAGTTCCACCTTACTAATCCAGGCTTTGTAAAAATCCAAAGTTGTGTGTTTTCCCAACCTTTGTCCTGGTGTGCAATTAGCCCAACAATACCGTTTTGATTAAATAAATGAAAGAATTTTTTGTTGTTGTTGTTTGTTCTGTTTGTAAACTGGCTTCTCTTACAGATGGATATTGGAAAATACATTGAATTGTTCCATACATCTGTCTAGGAAATCAGAGTGGTTCCAAAGTTAAAGATTTTACTAATCCAGCTTAATATTGGATCAGAACACCAAGTCTCTTGCTGATTTCTCAGCCTAAAAACATTCTACCCTGCAACTTTCCTCAGAGCTTGGCCTGCCCCACGACCTGGCCTTGGCTTACGTGACTCCTGATCAAGGGAACCTCTCTGCCTGCGTGTCCAGAGACCTGCCTGCTTTCCACACGAGGCTTTGCCTTCCTTTACAGCTGAGGTGAAGCTGTGATTATTTATCTTTACAGCTCTTTGTTCACCTTCTTCTCTCCTGGATTCCCAATCTTTTTCTACAATGTCTGGTTAGTAAGACACAAGAGATAGAATTTAGTGCTTGCTCTATGCTAAGTGTTCTTTGTGGGAGGTATATCATCACAGACCTATGAAGTAAGTGCTGGTGTGGATGGAGATGCTGCATGGCATGGTCACATGGTTGATAAAATATGAAGCTGGATTTTGAACAAAAAATGCTTACTAGTATGTTGCCTAACCTGGCACTCAATTTGGCAGTCTTTTGAATGAATGAATGAATGAATGAATGAATGAATAAATAAATGAATGAATGAAACTTAGAGTCTAAAGTGAAGACAAGCATTAAACAAGTCATTATTCAACACCTACAAAGCTACAGAGAACTGTGGTCCATCAGGCCCTTACCTGATCCCACCTGACACACCTAATCCCCAGCATCAGAAGGGCGACAGATGAGACTTCTTTTTGTTTGCTTGCTTTTTTGAGTCATAGTCTCACTCTGTAGCCCAGATTGGCCTGGAACTCACTATATAACTCAGGCTGGCATTTAACTCATTATGTAGCACAAGCTAGACTGCGATTCACAGCAATTCTCCTGCCTCAGCCTCCCAAGGGCTGGGATCACAGGTGTGAGCTGCCATGCCCTGTTGGAAGTGACGTTTACTTATGTGACATTGTACAGTGTGGACAGGCATAGTGTTCTCCCTCTGGAGCCATGAATGAGTTGGAACTCAGATTCAGAATAATGTCTCCAATTGGTGATATGGAGAACAGGTCATTCCCTGATCCTATCTACAGACTTCTGACTCTCTGGAGATAAAGTAAGAGTACTCATCAATCAGCTTCTGGTCTCAGAACTCAAGATAAAGAAAGCCATCATACCCACCCGTGGTATAAGGGCACATTCCACGGCAGTACACAGTGATTGGGCTACAAGGGAATCTGCATTGGAATGCCCGCTGTCCCTCCAGATGATGCTGGATGGTTTGGTTGTTTTTGTCTTCAAAGACTCTGGAATAGGTGAGGCCCAAGTACGTCCAGGGTGAAACGTCTTTAGTTGGTTGAATTTTATAGTCATATCCATACAATAGTGTCTTGACTAAGTAAGAGGTCTCTTCTCCCTGGGTAGCCTGGCCCCTTCGTGTATCTTACTGATATGGTGACATGTATCTAACTCATATAAAGGAAGAGAACCAGGCACAAAAGTGGAACCGAGATTTTCAATCTCAATTCAGTAAGCATCTGGGCCTCATAGAAAAGCAAATAAACATTTTAGGTAGCATCCATTTGAAAATTTTTTTAAAAATGAAAAAAAAAAACACCGCATCACTCTATTGCCCATAAAACATCAATTATTTGGGAGTTTGCAGTTGTATTTAGAGATTCGGGGTTTGAGTATGCAGCTCAACTATGGGTTAGAACGCCATCTTCATGAGCCCCACAGTGCAGCCTCTCCCACCTGCTGCCCCTCACCACCTGTGCCTCTCGATGAAGGTCAGGTACGCCACTTTCCTGAAAGCGTTGTTTTAAGCTGAGCTCACTTGAAAGTCAACAAAAAGAGTGCTCTCCTCTTCCTGTTCTACCCCAAAGCAGGCCATCGGCTGCCTTTTGTGAAGGTGACACCCGTTCCCCACTAGGAAGCAGAGAGTGACTTGTCACCAGAGACTGAGAGGAGATCAACACAAACAAGTCTTACTAAAGCAATCCTTTGCGTGCTAACTTCCCGCACGCATTTCATAGCCAGTTTCCCATAGCTTTTGTCCCGTGAAGCCCAAATACTGTTCCTTTGTTAACATTGCATTCTGGCTTCCAAATCTGCTTCCCTGAGCTTTAGTTCTCTGTAAGCTCCTCTCAGCTGCATAGAATATTAATAAAATATATACCTCCTTTTATTCCATCCATCCGTCTTTTTTTCTGTTAAGTCCAGAGTTCCCTGCCACGGAACCTTAAATGGAAAGTTTTTCCTCTGCAGCATACTGTCTTCCTTGTCAATTCTAATCATCCAGACCAGATTCCTTCCTGGCCCCTGGAAGGCACAAAACTCTTCCTTCTGCTGGAAATACCTCCATCTCATGTCTGCCCAGCCCAGCATATGTCTAGCTTTTGGATTAGATACTATAGGAAGTCCCTCTGACAGTGTCCATGAATTTGTTTCTTGGGCACAAAGAAACACGCAGTGCTGGTGCTGTCCAATTTGAAATGCAGGTCCCTCAGGGCTAGTGGGGCTGGTGAAGTTATTTTACTAAACTAACACAGTCCCTAACTACATTATAAATATTTGACCTTATTCCCAGGGGTAAGTGTAGTCCTTACTCCTCATCAATGAAACTTCTCTTCACAACGTACAGAGATCGTTACAGAAAACTACAACAAATCAAAATGCAGAGCTATGGAGCCCAGTACCAACTGATACATCTACAACATAGATCTCACATCGAAGGCTTAGGAATCATTGCAGAAGACAGGACAGAAAGATTCTAAGAGCCACAGAAACCAAAGTTTGGTGTAAGATTGTGTCTCTTAGAAATGCCAGAAACCACACCCATGAAGTATCACTAAATGCCGCCGAAACAGGATCAGAACAAGGACAACACCAGTAGACACATTAACATGATCACGGAGAGTCCATGGGGCCATAACCCTAGACAAAGAACTACAGTCAACCAAGGAATGCTGATAGCTAGACAAATATTCTTCCCCAGGGAAGAACACGCCAATTGGTTATCTAGTAATGAATCATCATCCCTGAAGACATACACACACAAGAAACATTATGTGTACTGAGAAGATACCATTTACATATTTAGGAATACACACACACACACACACAGTACATGGAAGTGTTTGAAGGGAGGATAGGGAAAGGGGAAATGATGTAATTATAAGATCAAAATATTAAAAAACAATAATTTTAAAAGAAATGTGGGTTCCTAGGGGCTGGGAGTGAGTCTGACATGCTGACCAGCACATCACTGCAGCCCCCAGCCCAGCACTGGGGACACACTGGGTTCTTAGGCCTGTTGCTGTTGAAAACACAACTGCCCTAAATCAAAGATTCTGGATTTCACCCATGCCCCTTTGATGATTCTTCCCACTACCCACTGAAGATCCCAGGCATCTTGCACCAAGTTTGAAGGTTCATAAATTCAAAATATCTCTACCAGCCCATAAAGCAGAAATGTTTCTGCCAAGAAAGGGGAACAAAGGCAGCAACCAGCAATCCCTTCCTCCATCTAGTCTGCCTCCCAGCATCAGGAGTTGCCTACAGAGTCTACCAATTCCACCCCTTAAATGATGGGCCGATTTTTTTTTTTTTTTTTTTTTTTGAGACAGGGTTTCTCTGTTGTAACTCTAGCTGTCTTGGAACTCACTCTGTAGACCAGGCTGGCCCCGAACTCACAGCGATCCACCTGCCACTGCCTTCCAAATGCTGGGATTAAAGGTGTGTGCCACCACTGCCTGGCCAACATTTTTTTCTTTTTTTTGAGAACCTGAACATTACTACCTAGAAATCTTTTCCTTTTGTAACTTTGCTGAGAAACTCACAAACAAATGCTATACATTTTAAAGAGATTCAGAACCTGCTGCCTCATGAGGATACATAAAGTGAATTAATTATTTAGCTATTTTCCCGTAAAGCTGCTCAGAAATACCTCAGAGGCATCTGTGTTTAATTCTGCTAAAAGATTAGCAGTCGGCCTAATTTCTCTTTTTCATATTTTACTAACTTTTTTCCTCCTCTGTTTACTCCATTAAAGTCTACAACCCCATAAAAGATGAGAGAATGCATGCAATTGTTTTAAAATGCTAATTTCACCAAACCTATGGTGGCTGCTCAAAGTGATTTCTCCTTCACCAAGGAAATGACTGTGCGCTTCTGACTCCCAAGGTGAACGTTCAGTCCTGAGCCTCTGGGTTGTATGTGTTGATGGGATCTAGGAGTTGTTTACATTGCAAGCCTGCAAAAAGTAGCACACAGCAGCTTAAGAAACCTACATGGACAGATGTGAGTTTAGCACTAGCTTCTTTCTAGGGGGGCAGGGGATGACCAAGAGAAGGTGGTACAGACCAGGCACTGGTATCACTGTGTAATAGTACGGCTGCTCAGGTGGCTCAGCATAGAAGACCCGGAAGCATTTTCATATGTGGAAATCCTGCCAGATATCAGCAGAGGGAACCACCGTCATGGCCTTGGCTGTACTCAATTGACAGTGGAACCCAGAGCGTCTCAGCTCAGGTGTTGTTATTGATCCAGCCTCCTCAGGTGCAGATCATAAGCAATCAAACATCCCCCACAGAAATCCAGCACCTGCAGACAACACAGAACACCCTAGACCTGGGAAAGCCCCTCACCCAACAGTGCATAAAACAATTTCAAATATAACTAAAAATAAACTTCCCCAACATCACTGTGTTTGAGGATATGAAAACAATAGGCTGGGAAGGAACTCACAGAGGTAGCAAACAGAGCCCATTGTTTCCCTGGTTGTTGAAGGCTGAATGAAAGGGCGGGGTGGGGGCATCACAAGGGAAAGATGTAACAACACAGTCTTGAGAATGGGGAGGACCCCCAAATGGCTTCCAGGATCTCTCTGATGTCTGGTTCCACTACAATTTCTGTCTTCGTTCTTTGGAGAGTACATGCGTAATCCCTCATTGATGGGTTCCTGCAGACAGAAGATGAAGGTCACTAGGACAGGCCACTGAGTAGACCAGATGGGGAAGTTAGTCACTTGTCATTATGGTAAAACACCTGGTCGGAGGGCGACTTACAAGAGAAAGGGTCTATTTTGGTTCACCATTCAAGGATACAGTCTGCCATGGGGGAGAAGGTGACAGGAGCTTGAGGCAGCTGATTACACTACATTTTAATCAAGACAAAGAGGGATGAAGGCTTGGTCTCAGCTCACTTTCTCCTTTTTATAACGTCCAGCATCCTAGTGCAGCAAAGGGTGCTGCCCACTCTGGGTAGCTCTTTCCATCTCAGTTTTAACCTAATCAAAATAACCTCCAATAGGCATGCCCAGAAGCTCATCATGGTTCTAGAGTTTATCAAGCCTTTACCCAGTGAGCCATCGGTCAGCCTGCCCTTTCTAATTTCTAAAGACTCATGCCCTTACCATCTGATCTCCGTGTCAGCAATATGATAGTTTCCACTGTCTGTTTCCCTCTTTATGGAGACAAATTGCTTTTTTCTTGCTTTGACCCTCTCTCTTATCTTTATAAAGATACCGTAGACCACTCAAAAGACCCAGCACAGTCTCCATTCCTTGGGATCATCGGTATCTCCATAATTTAATCATTCAAAGTCAATTTTGCTACCTGGAGGGGCTTAGTCAGCACAGATGGCCCAGATGAAGCAGGGCTGCGATAGGGGTATGTGTGAAGAACAGAAGGGGGCACTAGCATGCTCAGGGTTACACTATGACTTCAGAGGAACCCACGCTTTGCATGTCTTGAAACATAAACACTTTTGGGTGCCCTCTTTAGGAAAAAGTTTATAAAACATAAAATTAATATAAAAGCAGGTAGACGTGGTATCTCATACTTAAAATCCCAACAACTCAGGAAGCTGAGGCAAGAGGATTGCCAGGGATTGAGGCCAGCCTGGGTTCCAAACTGAGTTCCAGGTCAGCCTGGACAACATAGTGAGACCCCATCTCATAGAAACACCCTCCACCCCAGTGTGAATAGTTGTTTACAGTGAGGAGATACAACACAGCACACCATAGATCTCAAAATTCAGCGTGTGTCACATCAGCAAATCCAAAAGAAATCACATTTACTTTATTAGCTACTATAACAATAGCTTGTATTGTATTAGTTTTCTCCTTCAATGCTTCTGTATGCCAATGATTTTGTGATTTCTTTTGGTTGTGTAATGTTACATGTTAGAATGATCCTCTAACAAGTTTGATTGATTTTTGTAGGGTTTTGAGCAAATAAATGTGATTTCACACAAATATACCTATTATTTGAAATACTGCTGCAGGTTATATGCTATAAATATGGAAATTTTGACAAATACAAATGCATGTGTGGTCCATAACAGCAGAGACAGATGAGAGAAGATTGATTATACAAACTGGCTCATGTAATTTGGAGGCTGAGACGTCCCCAGCCAACTTCTTGTAAGGTAAAGAAACAGGAAAGCCAGTGATATAATTCAGTCCAAGATCAGACCCTCAAGAACCAGGGAAGCCTCAGAGTCCAAAGGCTCAAGAACTAACTGCTCTGGTGTCCAAAGACAGGACTAGGAACGTATGGCTGTCCAGGCTCTAAAACATAACAAAACAGACATGAGGGAATGGTACAGCCATAATCCCATCGCTCAAGATGTTGAGGCAAAGAAATTTGTGTGCTCAAGTTCAGCCTGGGTTGTACAACGTTATTCTGGAGGAGTGGGGGTTGGGGGGTAGTTGATCATTTGTGCTAGCCAGATTGGTAAGAAATATTGATACCGAGTCTGCTGATTCAAATGCCAATCTCTTTCTAAAACACTTCCATGGACACTTTCAGAAACGCTTAGCCTAGTAAAGCTGAAATATAAAATCAATTATCCCAGGCAGCTGCACAGCCAGAAGATGGGAGCGCTCAGTGGTTTAGTGGCAAGAGTCAGGTGATCCTTTAGTTTGTACCAACCTGCCCACCTACTGTTATCTGTCCACCCCGATACAATTCCTACCCATTCATCTATCTGTGCATCCAACTGTCCACACCACCATCTGTTGGCCTATCTGTCCTCCTCCTGCCCGCCCATCTATCCATCCCTTTGAATCCTTATTATGACCAGATAAAGATAAACCTTTTCATTTCTCATCCCATTTTCTCAATTTCTCTTTATACAGATGAGCTTTATATAACAAGATGAATGTAAATCCTTTGTCTCATTTGTAATTTCTTCTTGCAGACTGCAATTCAAGTCCTTTTTACTCCCTGTAGAGCCTCCTTCTACGCCATGCTATTTGAATGGCTTATGCATGACTAACTAATTGTCTCTAATCAGAGTAATCCTCATTTCAACACAGACAAGAACACACATTAAGCATTGCAGGGTCATTTTCTGAAACATAATAAGGAAACAATAGTTGGGAACTATCATTTTACCAACAGTAGAGACATTTTTTCAGGGAGAGATGGATATATAACATGCAGTTCAACAGCTGGTATGGGGGGGAATATTCCAATGCAAATGCAAAAACACAGGAATGGATTGCTTTTCTAATCTTCTCTCTGTTCCTGTGATCAAACACTGACCAAAAGCAACTTGAGGGAGGAAAAGGTTTATTTCATCTAACAGGCTATCAGGCTATAGTCAATCATTTAGGGAGACCAAGGCAGGAACTGAAGCAGAAGCTATGGAGGAACGCTGCTAACTGGCTTAACCAGCCTGCTTTCTTGCATGACCCAGGATCATTTGCCTAGGAATGGTGACACCCGCAGTGGGCTGGGCCCTCCTGCATCAATCACTAATCAGGAAAATTCACCACAGACTGACCTATAGGCCAATCTGAGGGAGGCATTTTTTAAATTGAGGTTCCCTCTTCCCAGATGACTCTAGTTTGTGTCAAGTTGGTTAAAAACAAAGAAACAAACAACAACAGGAATCAGCCCACTAAGAAACCGTGCCTCAAAAAATAAGGTTGAAAGTGACAGATGAAGATGCCATGAAAATGACCTCTGGCCTCCACATGTGCACAGAGTGTGCACACACACACACACACACACACACACACACAAAATTTAAATACAAAACTCCCTAATAATCAAGCATTCAAATAATGTCCAGTCCTGTGGTTTTGAAACAGTGTGTATCCCACAGCTCTCTTGGCCACTTGAAGGCGAAGTGCTCAGAAGCCTACAGGGACAGCTGCTCCACGGCCGTTTCACAGCGGTGATGATCATGCTCATTTCCAGGAAAATTTGTGATTTTTTTTTCCATTTTATGTTTGAATATATTTCAATAACTCCCATAACCGAACACCTGTAGCCAAAGGACATTCTTGTTTTCTACCAAAAGGCAGTTAAGAGGACGCAGGGACCCTGGGACCCAGTGTTACTGTCACACCTGCCATTGGTGGGATAGAGTGATGACCGCTCCTCATGTTGATGAGAATACAGACAGCACCACAGAGCTTCCCAGTGCCGCATGTGAGTTCGAATCTCTCCTCCTACAAACCACCTTGCTTCAAGTTAGCAGTCTGTAGCCGTGAAGTACTCAACAGAGTATTTCTTTTCTGTGCTGTATTTGCAGTTCTGTGCTGCTCTCCCAACCCTACTTGACTCCAGTGCTATCTCAGGAAATGCATGGCATACACAAGAACAGGGAGAGAAAGGAAATGACATCAGGCCAAACAGAGAAAAGTTTGAGATGAAAACGGGCCATTCCTCCTCTGTCTGCTTCCTGTCCCTTTTAAAGAGAACCACCATTCTGACAGTCCACACATAGCTTTCCAGTAAAATATGAAGATGTTGTGATTATGTATGATTTCAAAATATTTGATTAGGGCATCTTTACCCAACTATCTTCTATCATTTATTTTCTATCCATGCATGCACACTAATCTTCACTTTCCTCTTCATATATGTTGGAGATCATTCCATACAAAATATTTTTAACTTTATTTTACTTTTTATTGTGTTAAAATAGACATAATATTTTCCATAACTTGGCATTGAGGTTTAGCTCAGTGGTAGAGCACCTACACAGGATAAACAGGATATATATATATATATATATATGTATATATATATATATAACCTCAGCTTTATCCACTGTGCCATAAGAAATGAATATTATATGGATATACCTATTTATACTATTTCTGAAGTATATAATCCAGTGACTTTTAGAACATTCTAAATTTTGTTATATTTTTATATTAATTTTATTTATGAATATACATGTTTTGTGTTTCACACACGTGCACCACATGCATGCCTGCTGCCTGCTGAGGTCAGGTTGTGTCAGGTCCCCTGGAAGTGGAGTTATAGATGATTGTGAGCCACCACCATGTGGGTGCTGGAAACCCAATCTGGGTTCAACTTTATGGTAAGAACCTCAAAACTGAGATTCTATCATTGTCTGTCTCAGAGTTGGAGAGGAATAATTCACCTGTCTCAAAATCTGAAGTGAACTGGACTTGTTTTTTACCCAGCTCTAATTCTGAGTCATCTTAGAAGAGACTTAGAGATGCCACAAAGGCACACCTGTGACAAATCCCCTGCCAGCATCTAGGGCGTGAGGCCAGACAAATTCCTAATGAATAGAGGTCCCTGGTTAAGCCATAATGAGGGATTGATTATTTTGGAAACAAGAGGCAGGGGAACCCTTCTTCCTAGAAAGAAAGAAAGAAAGAAAGAAAGAAAGAAAGAAAGAAAGAAAGAAAGGGAAAGAAACAGAAAGAAAGAAAGAAACAGAAAGAAAGAAAGAAAGAAAGAAAGAAAGAAAGAAAGAAAGAAAGAAAGAAAGAAAGAAAGAAAGAAAGATGAACGGATGAAGGCAGAACAACTTATATGGTAGTAATGGAAAAATAAGTATATCCATTGAACACGGCAAAGTTGAGGCAAACACGTTTGTCAGGATGTGACAAAGAGTAGAGTTTGGTACAAGAGAGTGTATTTCATTAAAATGACATCATCTTTTCCAAGGACCTGAACCTTTTTCAGTATCACCACAACAATGGCAAGAGCATACTGATTAGGTGAAGTTCAGACACATAATGTCATAAAATAAATTAGGTAAATTTATATTAAGAAAATACACATTATTTAAGGACTCTAAATAGCTGAGGATGCAAGAAAAAAAAGAGTGGGTATGCTTGAAATACTGAAATAAAGTGTCTTTAGGGAAAAAAGACAGCCAGATATAGGAGATGACATTGTCCCCCTTGAATATATACAGGCAAATGCACATTACACAAAGAAATGGAGAAATTCCACCAAACTGATGATTCCTGAAGACAGATGCTTTTGACTCATCTTAATGACTCTGAAAAATGTGTATGCATATTTAGTTCATAATTTTAGAAACTATTGGGCAAACAGTACAGTGTGTCTAGTTTTATTTACAACATTCTTTCCTTTCCCTCCAACTTGTCAATTCTAACTCTAAAGAAAAGAATGATACTGTCCTCCAGGGATGCCCTCTGCTTTTACATGGATTCCTTCAGCCTTGACTCAGAGTGCTTATCAGGCTTGATTAATGCACTTGATTAAGGCTTGGGGCATCTTCTCGCTGTTACACTTGCCTAATACCGCATGCATTTTCCCTTTTTGAAGGACAATGAAGTTCCTACAACTCAACAATTGAACAAGTAGGAGAGCTGAAGCGGGAAGACCACAGCAGAGCAAGAAGTGGACTCCCAGAAGACATGCCCTGTTCTGAATTGGGTTCAAGGGAATATTTTACAGTAGGTGAGATTAGTCTGCGAACACTACAATCACACACGCCCTTGTTCCTTTGTGCACACACATGAGTAGTAAAACGAAGAGATGAGCAAGGCAGTGGCAGAAGGTCAGGAGGTTTGTGGGCAGCCCTGCTAGGGGTCAGATCTTCAAAACTGCACGCCGCTGAATCCAGTGAGTCCATCTCAATTAGCAATCCGGGGCCATGGACATGAGGGAACAAAAGATTGATCTAACTTTGTAGTGTGGGGGGGAGGGGGTAGTGCGGGTGTGTGTGCAGGTGCGTGTGCACACAGAGCCAGCAGATAGCTATGCTCCCATTCCTCAGGTGCCATCCACCTTGCTTTTGTGAGGCAAGTTATCCTATCTGGGTAGAACGTGCCAATTATGCTAGGCTGGCTGTCTAGAAAGTCCCAGGGATCCTCCTGTGTCTGCCTCCCACAATGTTGGCATTACAAGGGCATATTCCTACCTCTGGCCTCTTTTTATATGTGTTCTGAGCATTGAACTCAGGTCCTCATGCTTTCAAACACAAATAGTTTACCGAATGAGCCAGTTCCCAGCCTGGAAGGAGTGGTCTCAACGTGTCCGTGAGCACGTGAGACGATACGCACTGGCATTTCCATCTTGGTTGGCTCCCACAGGAATCTAAACGCTGCGGAGTGTACGTCTCGAGCTGTTGTTCAGATCAAATTCCAACACTTGTTTGAAAAGCACTTTAAAAGCGTTCCTCTGATTGTCCCTGGGTTCTGGCATTGTACTTGCTTCAATCAACAGTCACTAAAAGTACACGTACCACAGGATAGAAGTCTGTGGTGAAACTGTGGTGTCTCTCAGCCTCTCAAACTGGGGAGCTGCTGTCTAGCTCACACAGGTGTGAGTACCCAGGGAGATTTACTCAAACTCCTAACCAGTTCCCTAACTCAGTTAAGCTGAGAATTGCTCACACCGTGACCGTGTGGAAAGTGGCTGAAGAGTCTGGGCCATACTTCTGGTCCAGAGAAATACTAAGTCTACTTAGGGAGGATCTCCTGAGGCTCTCAAACCAAACTACTTTAAATAGAAAATTTTTAAGGTTGATTACTTATTTTTTATTTGTGTGTGTGTCCACGAACATGCCTATAGAGGCCGGAAGAGAGCATTGGATATCCTGGATCTAGAGTCACAGGCAGCAGTGAGTCACCTTCCATTGGCCCTGGGAACTGGACCTCGGTCCTCTGCAACAGCAGCAAGGTAGGCATCTTTCCAACTCAGGAATAGTTTTTAAAGCTATTGATAAGAATGCCGTGAGGCCTATGATGTGAACCAAATATAAAGGTAATTGCTCAACAAGAAAAATCTGGAAGTTCTTAACTCATTTGCTCAGCAAGCGTGCGCACCGGCTTCCCTGATGGCACTGTTGCAGAAACAAGATTGCTAAAAGCATGGCTCTGTCCTCAAAGAGTTCCTTTTGGTGAGAAAGTAGAAGATGAAAGATGATGAGTCGATCCCTATGCATCCCGCCCATGAATGTCATTAGCAGGTATGCAGTGAGACAGCAGCAGGCCCCAACATGAGGAGTACCAGGGAAGATGGTCTGGAGGAAGCAACACTCAGCCTGGTTATTAAAGATCATGTCAAATGTGATATGGTAGCACACACCCATGATCCCAGCTCCCCTCTACAAAAGGATGAATGTGAGCTTCAGGCCAGTCTGAGTTACATAGAGAGATGCTGCTTAAACACACACAAACACACACATGTGCACACACAACATGCGTAATGCACCACACACACTTTAAAGAGTCACCAGGCAGTCCATACATTGGCTTACAATATTTGTTGCTTGTTCTTTGTCCTATGACTACAGGCTAGTGCCACAGAACTGGCATTCACAGTCAGAGCAGCAGCTTTCTATTTCCCAAAACACTAGCTTTTATGGGCCAAAGAAAATATGTCTCCTATTCCTCAAGTATTGACATGGATCTGACCAAAATTGTGTTATAGGTGTTTCTCATTGCTTCACCTTTTGCTCATAGCTTCTCCTGGGACTATTGATGTCTCAAACGTACCCAGCCATCTTGTTTTCTCCGTCCCAAACCTTCCCACTTAGCTGAACACACCTAGAGACATGGCCTCCAGAAAGCTGGTTGTTGGAGGTGAACCACAGAGGAACAAGTCAAGGATGTCCTAGACTTGAGAGACAACAATAGTATTATTTTCACCCATTACCAGTCTAGATGGGTTGTGACTTGGTCCTTAGTGACTCTTACTCAGTGGGCTAGAGGAGGTGGCTGAGTACTGGTCTTTATCCACAGGGCCTTAGACGATGCTAACATACAAATGAGTATATACAAATGACCAAAACAAATTGAATGCTTGCCACAGAAGCAAATGGACCTCAGTTCCAATCTCTAAAACCCATGTTAAAAATTAAGTGTAGTAAAGCCACTGTAATCTGAGCCCTAGAGTTCAAGAGCTCAATGACCAGCCAGCTTAACTGAATTAGTGAGCAATAGGCCCAGTGAGAGGCCCTGCCTCAAAACATACAGTGGAGAGCAATAAAGGACATCCAGTGATGACCTCTGGCCTCCACATGTACACACACACACACACACACACACACACACACACAGTTTAGATGATCCTTACTGCCAGAACATCGACACATTTTACCATGCCAAGCCCTCTGGAAAAAGAAAAATCCCACAAACCCCAAGTCTTTTACTTTCCTTTTTTCCCAAAAAAACAATTTGAAAAGGCAACTAGCCATTGGGTTAAATTAAACTCCAGTCCTGACAGAGTTTGAGGCTCAGTAACTCCAATCTTCAGATGTTTTGAAGCAAGCTGAGGGAGTGAGGAATCTGCAATTACCCCAGGCTGCCCGCATCAGTCTCTGCTCTGCTTTACCCACATTAAATTCATGAGAAATAAATCAGAAGTGCAGATTCATTGCAGCAGATCTCAGCTGGGGGAGCAGGGCTGACACACCTGACATAAGAAAGACTGAACTAAGCTGAGAACCAGCAGACACTGTACACCTTCCGGGTACAGTGACCTCCCTGCACTGGTCACGTTCCAGTGAGCCTCATCTTTATAGGACATCCATGTTATCATTCCCAGCCAGCTTCCAGTGGATGTGCCCCTTCCCTCAGAGCATCCATCCATCTCACAAGTGTCCAAACAGAGCTATCCCGACATACCCTCTCGGAGGCCCCTCCCCCATTCCTCACTATTTACATTTTATACACCCCTGCTCACCGTTCAGAAAGGAAGAGGAAAATAAAGAGCCACACCTGACTATTTTTTAATATTTTCAGTTTTAAGCAATATTTTTATGCGATAGAACATTTTAAAATACCATCCAGAACTCACATATTGTAAACTGTTATACTCTCTCTATTTAATCTTTTATGTCCACAAAGCATTACCCAGCTCCTAGTGACTCTAAGACCCATTAGAAACAGATCTTTCTCTCCTAACCTTTCTCTGAGCACATTCCTATTACCACTGAAATCTCTGCTAATATCATAATGGGCTCTCTACTGCCAACTAAAGTGATGTATTGCGAAGCCAAAGAACTGAGTAATTTTCAGATTATGGGACTCAAGTCTATTTTTAATAGGCACCTAAACTTATATTCATATAATATTATCATTCAATGAATCATAGAAATACCCCAGAAGTTTTAAAGTACATACTTGGAAACTTCTAATACCTTCAGAAACTCCAAAATGTCTGACTGTAGAAATTAACATGCAATGAATCATTTGACTTATTCAAGAAGAATGTGTTTAAATGTCTGTGAACAACAATGACAACAAAACACCTATATGTAAGGTTCTTTGGTTTACTTGTCAAAGCAAAAAATAGGGCCTAGAGAGATGGCTCAGTGCTTCAGAGCACTGTTGCTCTTGCAGAGGACCCAGGTTCAGTTCCCAGCACCCATGTGGTCACTCACAACTATCTATAACTCCTTTTGCAGGAGATCTGATGCTCCCCTCTCTTGACCACCACAGGCACCAAGCACACACATGATATACATACATACATGCAAGCAAAACTCTTATATGCATAAATTTGTTAAATTAAAGAAATAAATCTTAAAACTTTTTGAAAAGGAGAAAAACAGAAAAAGATGACATATCATATTATTGAAAAGTCAACTGATATAATCCCATTTCTCAAAAATAATCTATTTTATACAAAAGAGGAGGATGTGGTTTGAGGAAAAAAATATCTGAATAGTTAAAGCTGACTATATTATATATTTGAAATATTGAGATTATTATCACTATATGGTAGCATGTTTAGAATTGGTTGCACAACACAGTCAACATGGGTTGTCTTTCCTGTGTCTCTGTCACTCAGTGCAAGGATTAACTTTCTTAATTGTGGTTATAGATTGTTTTGTATTTTCCTGGCTATCCAAAAGAATCTAGATGATTTTACTCCATGAAATGAATAAACTTAATCTTGCTGACTGCAAACTAGAATTTGCCCTGTGGAAGTTGTCCTGTAATGGATTGCAACTCCTTAGCTGCTAGTGGGATTTCTCCACGGCCTGGATTTAACATCCAGCTCTGTAGGCTGGTACAGCACTGTTCTACCAGGACTCTGGCAAGGCAGTCCCTCTTCAGAAAACCTTCAGCTTGGAGCTAAATAGCTTCTGTTGACTCATGAAATCTGGTCTTCACCCTCCTCTACTCTATGATGTATCCATCATAGCATAACACCAACTGGATATTGGCTTGATTACACAGTGAGAAAGACAGAGAGAGAGAGAGAGAGAGAGAGAGAGAGAGAGAGAGGCATAGGCAAGACAGAGATGAGGAATGAAGTTGACTTGACTATGTTCCTTGGCTCTTTCTTTATCCTTAAAATTTGACTGGATCCCTTCTCAAAGGATATGTCTTAGGGGTATGACTTGTCTCCATTTCAGCTCCTCTCTCCTCAGTCAAGTAAGCACCACCCTTCATGTTCCCTTGAGCCAAGGGGTATGGTGAGAAGAGAAACTGACTCTCTGTAAGAACTTCGGATGCTCCTAGACCCCTCTACCCCACCTCCTATTCAGACATCGCAGCCTCTCTACAGTTGTGTCAGGCATCCTTTCCTCTGATATGTGGAGTCCTTTCTCCTCTCATCAGAGCCAGGGTGGATGGCCCAGCACCTCTGCACAGGCTGCCATGACATCCCAAGGGCTCTAGCATCACCAGGCAGGATGTTGTTAATGTGTGATCCCAGCTTTTGTGTCCATGCAAACATCACTTAAGTCATTCTAGGTAAGATTCCATCCTATGTACTGCTCCCCTGTAGTGTGAGTCTTAACAAAGTCTTTTGGGGTCAGCTTTCCTTTGCTAATTCATGATTTCTGTCTCAAATACATCAGGCTGAGATGATTATTCTCAAAGCTAGTCAGTGCAAGCAGTCTGCAGCCTTAGTGACTAATACCAAGGGTGGATAGCTGCCAGGGAACAGTGGAGGGTGGTAGGAGCTGCTGGAAGCTGCTCAAAGAGTAGTAGGAAAATCCGCTAATGACAGAACTTGAGAGCCACTGGCATTCAAAGCCCAGGGCTGCTAATTCCCAGAAAGCTGCATTTCACTCTTTGCTTCTTTCTCTGTGAAAAATATCCTGGGACCCCTCAGTGCCTGCCCTCCAACAGTCCCTGTCCTTCTTTCTTTATTCACCCTCTCATCCCTCCTTCCTCCTTTACCCAAGACCCTTTCTCCCCTTCTTGGGAAAGAACAAAGATCCCGTATTACGGTAACAAGGAGGGGTGATATTGGATTACCTGCCATACCCAACAACCAGTATCTCTGTGCCACAGGTAATACTCAGCTGCCCCTTTAGCCATGGATAGTAGCTATATCGAGTACCATCCCATGTGACATATATCTCCACACACCACCCTTGTCGACATGTCAGTGAAGCAGAAACATGGGAGATTTTAAGCCAGTAGCAGGTGGTGAGTTTTATTGATTAATTTAGTATGGGAATATGCTGGAGCAGAAGACAACCAGCCTGCATGATTCCTTGATGCTTATTTTCTCAAATCCTAAGTTCACAGAGTTAGGCAGAGCTTGAGGAAGAACAACTCCAAGAACCAGAAGTTGATACTGGAGAGATCTTCCTAATGAAAAAGAAGAGCATTCTGAACCTTGAAGAAGAGCTAGAGAGTTCTATTTAGCTCTTCTCAGAGAGACAACAGGAAGGACTCAAGAATAGAGCAGAGGCATAGAGGGAGAATCTCAGCCTCCCCAAAACTTCTAAGTCCCAAACACAGCACAGAAAAACTTCTGGGGCTTAATCTCATCAGACAAATCCAGAGACCCCTTCACCTATGCCTTTATCAGATAATGTGATGGTTTGCATGAAAATGCCTACATAGACTCAGGAAGTGGCACTATTGGGAGGTGTGGCCTCGTTGGAGGAAGTGTGACACTGGGGGAGGGCTTTGTGCTTTCAGAAGTCAAGCTAGACCAGTGGCTCTCACTCTGCTGCCTGGTGCCAACTGATCCAGATGTAGAACTCTTGGCTTCTGTTCCAGCACCATGTCTGCCTGCATGCCGCCATGCTTCCCACCATGATGACAATGGACTAAACCTCTGAACTATAAGCTAGTCCCAGTTAAATGCTTTTCTTTATAAGAGTTGCTGTGGTCATGGCATTTGTTCACAGCAGTAAAACCCTAACTAAGGCAAAAATTGGTACCAGGAACTGCAGTATTGCCGTGATAGGCTGGACCATGCTTTTGTGAAGGGATATGGACTTTGGGATTTTGGATTAGGAAAGCGGCTGAATACTTTAAGCAGTTTGTAATGGGCTATACTAGTAAGGGCATGGAAGATGGTGATGCTTAGGGTGACTTGAACCCGGGGAGTGGGGGGTGGGGGCTGGCTCAAGAAGTTTCAGAGAAGAATAAAATTAGCATGTGGCCTAGAGACTGTTCTTGTGATATTTTGGCTAAGAATGTAGCTTTCTGCTCTTGTCCAAAAAATAAATAAATAAAAAATCTGCCTGACGCCAAATTGAGGAAATTTGGATTAATGGAATGGCAGAAGACATTTCAAAATAGTCAAGTATTGAATTGGTCATGTGGTTATTAGTGCTCATGCTTATGCAGATCTATAATGAAAAGAGGCAAGATGAGCAAGGAAAAATACAAAATGTACATTTGGAAGAGAAAAGGAGCACCAGGAAGTGTAAACAGATTAAAGAAAAGCCTGATGCTAAATGGAATAAAGGAGTGGTGACCTCAGGGCAGGACCCCACTCAGCCAAGGGTCCGACTTGTGAAAAAGAATTAATGAAAAGCTTCGGGTCTGGCATGATGGAGCACACTTTTAATCCCAGAAGGCAGAGGACCTCTGGGTTTGAGGCCATCCTAGACTACAGAGTGAGTTCCACGACAGCCAAGCTTAGGCAGTGGAGAAAACCATCAAAAACAGAAAGCTGGTGAAGATTGAATTGAAGTAGGGGACCATGTTCCAGCCCCAGCAAGCTGCAGAACTTTGCAGCCTCCACCATGTGGTTCTGGCTTTAGAGTCGAGGACACAGGAAAGGGGTTGTGGAATCTGCCTCTGTGACTAATGAAAGCTGCTGAAACTTGACATGTGTCAGAGTGTCCCTGCATGGAGGCCCAGAGGCCATTGTGGGAAGCTATGAAGGTGAAGCCTGCATTGCCTTGGAGATCCCAAAATGCTGGAGATGCCAGAGCCATGGGATGCCTGCTGAGGAAAGCTGCCAATAGGGTGCAGAAGCAGCCCGCAGAAGTGTCCTGCAGTCAACAAAGCTGAAAGGAGCCGGAGATGTGAAGAGCTTTGACGTCAGACATAGAGATGCAGAGTTTGCAGTTACCCCTGCTGGTTTTTTTGTTTTTGTTTCAATCCAGTATTTCCTCACTGTGCTCCTTTTCCTCTATTTTGGAACAGTAATGTATATCCTGTGCCATTATATGTTCGAAGTATGTGATCTGCTTTTTGATTTTGGTTTTACAGGTGATTGCAGTTAGAAGACAGCCGTGAGACTCCAAAGAGACTTTGGACTTGCAAACGGTGCTGATGCTGCGATAGACCACGGGGACTTGCTGAGTTGGTCTGAATGCATTTTGCCCTATGATATGGCTACAAGCCTATGGGGCAGGGAGTGGGATGTGGTGGTTTGAATGAAAATGGCCGCATAGGCTAAGGAAGTAGCACTATTGGGAAGTGTGGCCTTGTTGGAGGAAGTGTGACACTGGGGGAGGTCTTTGTGGTTTCAGAAGTCAAGCTAGACCAGTGGCTCTCACTCTGCTTCATGATGCTGACTGATCCAGCCATACAACTCTTGGCTTCCTCTCCAGCACCATGTCTGCCTGTGTGCCGCCATGCTTCCCATCATGATGACAATGAACTAAACCTCTGAACTATAAGCCAGCCCCAATTAAATGCTTTTCTTTATAAGAATTGTCATGGTCATGGTGTCTCTTCACAGTATTAAAACCCTAACCAAGACAGATAATGAGCCTGGAAGTGGGCCCCAACAAGAACTAAATGGGATTTCTCTCCACTTGGGGCTAAAATCAGGCTTGAATTGAACAATAAAGTGGCATTCTCTTACACACTCTAGCTTATGGCTATGTACCATCCACCTTTCTTTTCATCTTGATGTAGTCTGGACTGGTTGAGGACAGGTAAAATTTATAATTAAGGTCACAGAAAGCCAACATTTCTAAGTATATAGCCAACAGAAAGGTGAGCACATTTTCAACAGATGACACATTTCAGAAGATTTCTGAGTGTTCACCAGATTAAACTGGAAACTTCCCAGGGGACACTGATCCTGGAGAAGTTAGATGACAAGAGTGAGTAATCTATAACTGTTCACAGAGTGGATTAAGCCCATAAGCAAAATCTTGAGTGAAACAAGTCACATCCCATTCAGACAAAATATTTTGTGTTGACAAATCCATACTGTTAGATGCCAGAAGAGTGGCTGTGGGGAGGTGGGGATGAGAAGGGAATTCACAAGAGCCCATAGAAGGCTGAGTGGAATTTATGATAATTCTACTAAATCTGTGCTCTCTTTTCTGTATTAGCTTTCTGTCAAAAAAAAAAATACAGTAGAAACTACAGAGATAACTCAGTTGGTAAAAGGTTTGCCATACAACCATGAGGACCTGATTTCAATCCCCAGCACCCAGATAAAAAAACAAGGCACGGCAGTACACACCTGTTGTCCTAGTGTTAGGAAGGTGGGGTGGGGTGTGTGTATATGGGTGGGGGATCCCTGAGGCCTGACCGGCTAGACACTCTAACCAAATTGGTGAGCTCCATGTTCATTAAGACTCTATCTCAAAAACTAAGGTGGAGAGGGGCTGGAGAGATGGCTCAGTGGTTAAGAGCACTGGCTGCTCTTCCAGAGGACCCAGGCTTGGTTCTCAGCACCTCTTGGCAGTTCTGAACTGTAACTCCAGTTCCAGGGGATCCAACACCCTCTTCTGGCCTCTGCAGGCACCACATATACATGGTACACCGACATGTACACAGGCACAACATCCATATACATTAAACAAATCCCCCCTGTCTGTCTGTCTGTCTGTCTGTCTCCCTCTCTCTCTCTCTCCCTCTCCCTCTCCCTCTCCCTCTCCCTCTCCCTCTCTCTCTCTCTCTCTCTTACATACACAAACACACACACACACTTTACAGGAAGGAGAGGTTTAGAAAGGACAGAAAGAAAAGGGTCAGAGGTAGAGGCACAGGGACAGCTGGAAACAAAGCTCAGTTTGCTTTTTCCCTTCGTGTGCTGTAGACCAAACCAAGGTCCGACACACTCTAAGCAGGCACTCTACCCCTGACCTACACCACTGCCCCGAAGGGCCTGTCTTTGATAGACATCTCAGTTTCTCTGAAACCATTTGATACATCCATCTATGGGCGGTTTACACATACACTGCTTTGGGTGGGGGTAGTAAACGACATTATGTTTGATGATGTCTCCATACTATTTGTGTGGAAAGCATGGCAGACAGCAGGCTCCTCACAAACGCTTCTCTCAGCCTGTCCTTCCTCTATCACCTGCTGACCATGAACAATGTTACCGAAAGTTCTGGATTTTATAATGAGCAGAGCTGTGCAAACTCTCGTAAATACTCATCACCAGAGAAAAAGCATCCATAGCCAGGGATCAACATTTGCATTGGTTGTTACTGCAAGTGGTAAAATATATAGCGTGCGGTGTTTCATGTGGGGGATGCCGCCCACTCATAAGTCACCGAAACTTAATGACTGTTATAAATTGCTATACAGTTTTTTTCCCCAGAACAATAATATCACTGGAATTGTGTAGGGGCATATAAAACTGTGCACATGGTAATTTCATTTTGGAAAGCTAGGTTAGTACGCACCGTCCTTCCCATTCCTGATGAGCTAATCAGCAACCGGTTCAACCCAGTTCGTGGCACAGTCTGTACACTCCTAAAGTCTCGCCGTAGTTGTTTTCCCAATGGCCCGAGAAATACAGTTTTTGCAAGGGAAGTCTGAGCCCCCAGAGGACAGGGCTATAAATTATTAATTGTTGGCATTAATTTATACCAAAAGATTATATATTTGGACATGACCCTATTATTTCTCAAGTATTTTCCACTTGATTTATTATTCTCCCGTACATGAATGCATGTTCATAATCTGCATTACCAGTCCTCTAATGGTGCTGTGTCAGATCCAAATGTCACCTCATTATTTCTGACACTCACAGAACCCACAACAGTAAAAGCCAATTACAGACTGGAGAACTCCCAGGAGACCTTGCCTGTTACAACAGCTAATAAGCTCCAGCATTGTTATGCACAGAGATGTTGGCTGGGTGCAATAGATGCTTCATGTGTCTGTGTGGAGCAGTAGGCCCCTCTGTTTATGGGTGAATCCATCTATCTGGGGAAAGTTGGCTGCTGAAGCCCATCCTGAACATCTTGGCAAAAAGCCAGAGGCTGCATTAGCATCCCCTTGACTGAAGGAACCTGATGGTTTTATTCCTACAGATATAAGGAATCCGTTGCAGATAATGGTTCACAGACAGAGTCGTTTGGGCTGAGCTGGGACCACATGTCTAAGGTTGTCTTCTCATAGTTGGATTCTTCTGGTGTCAGGTTGGCCACAGGGGAATGGCTTAGCATTCCAGGGGGCAGAAGTAAAGGAGGAGTAAAAGCCATTACTATAGGAGGGCACCACGGTCAGGTAAGGTGAAGGCTGACCCCTGGTGCTGGCAGATTTCCTTCTTCTCCCCTGGATCAGTGTCTAGTTTCTACCTGCTGGACAGCAGCATAGTCCAACTCTCCTCAGACAGATGGACAGCCTCCCATAGATCTCCACCCCACAGCGTTCCTCTCTAGTGGTGGGAACCTCTCCTCGGCAGTCACTTCTTGGCCTTACCTGCAAGTCTGGCCTCTTCCACTAAGGTTGTATATAAGAAGGCTGAAAAATGACTTGTCTCTGCTCTCCCCCATGCCAGTTTCTATTTCCAGTTTGAAGTAGTGTTGTGGTCTCAATGGACACTGGTCGGTAAGCTCAATGTTGGCAGCAAGTAGAAATCCATCCCTTCACCAGATATTTTCTGCGGCTCTAATGAGCCATGCTCTGACCGTAGGATAAAATAGCAAGAAGACAGTATCATCCCATCCCCACTATGTCTGCGCGCCTAGTGAGGAAATAAAACTCTAGTTTACTGGACTTTACAACACGGTTGGTGCTGTACCAAGTGCTTTTTACAAAATAAGTGAGCTAATTCTCACCAGCACCACTTTATCGTATAGTGGGATCTATCCCCACCTCTATTTACAGACATCAAACTGACCAGTTCCACCCAAGTCTGTTTCCATATATGGGTGATAAAATTTGACCCATATTGGTTCTGCACATTGCTAACTAAAACCTAACTTCATCATATGTAATCGGATTACAATCCTTCTTCTGTGAGAGTCCTGGATCTTAGCATAGCAAAAGCACTTCAGCCAATCATGGCTGTGCACTGACCACACCGTGAGCAGGTAAGACAAACGCTGCCTGTGGTCAACCAGGTTGTTTTTCTACGTCACTCTCTTTTCTCTGACTACACGTATAACCTGTACACATGGTAGGGGAGGGCTTTCTGAGCCAACTTCGTTCTGGGATGCTGCCCAGTTCTAGAACCTTTTCTTGCTCAAGCAAATTGTGCTAAATTTAATTGATCCAAGATTTTTCTTTAACACAGATGAGAAAACAAACTTACTGATTGAGGTCAAGAACCTTGGACTCTGTTCCAATTCCAAAAGACACATTTGTATCTCTTCCATTGCTGGATTTCCCTGGGCAGGAAAGCAAACCACAGGGCACCAGACACAACAGAACAAGTTGGCTCTTGATTGAGCTTCTTGTCTGGTGCCCAGAATTTTGAAATTACTCCAGTTGAGAATAATAACACTAACCTTGACAAAGTGCCCTTGTGCCATCTTGAAAAGGCCTAACAAGAGGACGGTGGGTATGAGAGAAGACGAGTTCTCTTGAGGACCCAGCTGGATAGCAAGGCAGGCCAGATCCGTGTGGAATGGCCTTGTTTTGCCTTAATGTGTAGAGTGATGAAGTTGCCAGTCAACCTCACAATCCAGTACTTGGATCTTTTTTCTGATGATAATATGAGCCTGGAGAAAAACACTAAGAACATTCTACTTAACAGTGGTTTCCTCTGAAAGAGAGGGAAGGTAGTTCTAGAAAATTCTCAACATTCCTTGCATGAGAATTGTTTTTAAAGGACTGATCTGCACTTAGTTGGCCTTTTTCAAAAAGTGTGTTGTTGTGGAAGTTCATTTTTGGTTATCTATAAAATAAATATTTTATGTACTATTGGGTGAGGGGCTGCCTAAGCCTTTGCATTTTGTATTGTCTGCAGGTGTTGGATTTCTGGGGGGATCTTTGAATACCTGAGGAGTTCTGAACCAATAAAACACCTGAGCTCAGACGCTTGGGTTTCCACTGTCGAGTCTGGCTCAGGCCAGAATGGTGGTTCCCTCTGAGGAGGTCTGGCAGGGTTAACATCTATAAAAATGCTTCCTTGTCATCCCTGGTGAGCTGCCCCATAGGCATACTACTACAGTGTGTATGTATGTGTGATACACATGAATGTGTGTATGCACATGTGTGTATAGGTGTACATATATGTGTGTGTATGCATGTAGAGGCCTGAAGCTGATGCTGGGTGTCTTCCTGTGTTGCTGCCCACTTTCCATATTGTGGCAGGGATCACTTGAGCCCAGAATGCCAGGTCCAGCTAACCTAGCTAGCCAGCTTGCTCCAGGGATCCATCTCTACCTTTGTGCACTGAGATGACAGGCATGATACCTGCCTGGCATTTATTTAGGTTCTAGAGATCCTAACTCCAGTCCCCCGCTTACATGCTGAGCCATCTCCACAGCCCTGAGCACTTCAGCAGTTTTTGCCACCAGAAAAATAAATGAAGCTTCCGGTAAAGACCAATAGCTTATATTGCAGTATTATTTCAACTGGACACCAAGGTCACAGCAGGCTCTTTTACAGGGAGGCAGCTGGCCCACATGACCCCTTCCTTACACTTCCTCTCCCACCCTTTCATGCGCATTCAGGGAACAGCAGAGTGCTTACCAATTGCTCATGGTGATGAAGTCTAAGCTCATCCTTAATTGATCCTGCCTTATACTTCGTTCCCAATTCAAATCAAGACCAAGCCATTCATCATTCCAGCACAGCCCCCTCAGAAACTGTACACACCAATCTTCTGAATGTTACTGCCTGTCGCTCAAGGAAAGATTGAACCAGAAACTTGAGAGTGGTTTTATTACAATTTGGAAATATCGTGTCTGAGTCTTTTGTGGTTCTTTCAGAAAACAATCAGTAAATACATATTATTCAAGCTGTGCTGCTAATGAAAAGAACAGATTTGAGTTTGTCACTATTCTTGGATTGATTTTGCCTATTTATGTCAATGAAAATAGTGCAAGTCTGAGCTGGAACTCCACAAAGAGACCCCTTCCCTCGCTAACAACATGGCGGGCCAAGAGTAGAAACCATGTAGCTTAGGTCCAAGCGAGTTGGCATTCTTGAAGTCAGTAAGGAAACTGGTTCTTCAGGGTTTCCAGTTCTGTTGTAGAGCTTGAGGTGATGATAATTTCAATCACAATTGCATCTTCTGGTTAGGAAAGCGATCAAAAGGCATGAACATGGGGTAAGAGCCACCCTGGGAAGAGAAGAACCCCCTATGTGATGGTTAGTGTCAACTCTCACCTTGGCAGGACCTAGAATCGCTCAGGGGATGAATCTTTGGGAACATTTATGAAATGTTAGACTGAGTTAGTGGAACTGACAAGAAGACTGACTTCAAATGTGAGTGGTGCCCTTCCCCTGACTACTGTCCAGGAATGGAGAAAATGTGAGCTGAGCCCTCTGCTTCCTGACTGTGGCGTGCCCAGCTGCCACCCTCTCCTGCTACCATAGCTCCCTCGCCATGGTAGACAGCACTTGAACTCTGAGAACCCTTGTCACTTGAGTTGCTTTTGTCAGGTATCTGCCACAACAACGAAAGGAGTCACTAAAACACCGTGTAATCAAGCAATTCCATACCAGGTTGTGCTCAGAGGGTGTGAGTGTGTGTGTGTGTGTGTGTGTGTGTGTGTGTAACGTGTGGATGGACGTTTTTCATTTGTGTGGGCACACATACATATACACGCTGACGTTTGGGGTTGATGTCAGGAATCATCCTCAATAGCTCTTCTGCTTTATTCCTAAGGCAGGGTCTGTCAATAAAACCCAGTGCTCACCAATATGGCTAGTCTCACTAGCCAGCTCTCCATGGCAATCCTATCTCTGCATTCTAAGTCTGGGATCATAGGCAGGCCACTCTGCCTACTCAGCATGTACATGGCTCCCAGAGATTCTAACTCTGGTCTTTACCCTTGGGCTACAAGCATTTAGCATCTGAGCTGTCTTTCTAGCCTGACATCTGTATCTGCATATTCATTGCAGTATTGTTCACTATAGCCAACAAATGGAAACAAGGCAAGTGTCCACCTACCGAATGGATAAAGAAGTATGGTACACATAATGTGATACTGTTCAACCACAAAAGCAACGTGGATGGAACTTGTACCATGTTAAGTAAAATAAGCCAGGCACCAAAAGACAAGTACCGCATGACCTCATTCATATGTGGAATATGAAAGAGCTGATCTCTTAGGAGTTAAGATTAGGATGGTAGTTACTAGAGACCAGGAGGAGGAAGGGAAGAAGGCACAGGAAAAGGTACATTTTAAAAATGTTTTTATATATCAGTTAAAAAATAGATACTAGAGTTTTGAACTATAAAAAAGGTGTACACTAGATTACTGATATCCCGCAAGACATGGGTTGTCTGAACTTCCCCTTTTCTCTTGCTCTCTGTCTTCTGAGTCTCCCCTCCCTCCAGTTCTTACCTAATTAGATCCATTCATCTTCACCACCCAGGTTTAGGGAACATTGCCTCTCTGAGAAGCAGTGTAGTACATTTGGTTGCCAATCCCATAGCTTCCCATAGTCTAAGTACCCTGAGCTTCCCCTGCTGTAGAGAGCCAGGGACAGGTTCTAACGCCTCTGGCCATGGGAGACATCCCAGTACATATGACTGACAAGCGGAGCAATGGTTTACACTCTTTACACTCAGTGTGCAGCCTATTACCACAGTTGCTACATGCTGAACAAGCCACTGTTTCCTCATCCGTAACCCAGAGAGGAAAAGCAATCAATATCTTCAGGACCCAGAATTGAAGAGAGACTCAAGGCTGTGACAGGTGGGAACAGTTTGAAAGGCATGAACAAAGGCACATTGTAAGTTTATGTGGTGCTCAATTCAGAGTAAGCCTGAACTCAGAAGAAGAATGAAAACATCGCTTCACAATCTTAATTCTAAGTTCTTTCTAATTTATTAAAATCTAAATAAGGAATCTACTTATAGTTATTAATCCTTCCTTCTTATATGTAAATTTAAAATATTTATAGATTGTGTAAAATTTTGTCTTATTGTGCAAATTTCCCTCCATAGTTCTCTCAGTGTGTGTGTATATATATATAAAATATACACACACATATATACTTGTAATTAATTAATTAATTAATTAATATGTACTACATAGAAATTAATACACCTTTATAGTATAGCATTTTTTGAAAAGATCAAGAATATGGAGAGACGACTAGAATTGTAGGACATTTAGGGGGATCAGAAGACCAAGGGCAGTGGAAACTCACTGGAGTCTAGGAAGGAGACCCTGATGAGGACATCTAACAATGGGAGATGGAGAGCCTGAACAGGCCATCTCCTGTAACCAAGCAAGGCTTCCAGTGGTGAGACTGGGACATCATTATAGCTATAAAACCTTCAATTTATAACCTATCCTCCCTACAGAATTCACTGGGACAATGGAAGGGTAAAACCCCATGCCAAGGGAGGGAACCCATGCCTGATACTTCAGGGCAGGGCAGGAACTAGAGACTGGATAGCCAAAAGATGATTTCTAATGATATCCTGCTCTACTCATAAATTGGTGCCTAGCCCATTCTTCATCAGCGAGGCTGTCTCTGGCAGCTGATGGGAGCAGATGCAAAGGCCCAGGGCCAAATATTGTGTAGAAGCTCAAGGAACCCCCATGGAAGAAAGGGAGGAGAGATTGTGGGGACCAGAGGGGTCAAGAAGACCAGGAGAACAAACCCCACAGAATCAACTCAGCATTCTTAAGAGCTCACAGAGACTGGAGCAGCAGACATGGAACTTTCAGGACCCCCTAAATATAGCTTATGGTTGTCTGGCTTGGTGTTCTTGCGACTCCTACAGGCTGGAGTGGGAGAGTCTCTGGCCCTTTTACCTGTCCTTGAGACCTTTTTCCTCCTGCTGGGTTGCCTAGTACACCCTTGATTTAGGGTTTGGTAGGGATGTAGGTGCCTGGCTTTGTTCATTCTTGTTATGACTTCTTTGAGCAGTAACCCTGAGAGAACTACTCTTTTCTGGGGAGAAGAAGGTGGTGGGGTGGGTGGGAGGATAGGGACTAGGGGTGGATCTGGGAGAGAAGGGAGATGGAGGGAAATGAGAGGAGAAGAGAATGTACTGCACAGAAGATTTTTTTTTAATTTTAAAAATAGAAAAAAAATTAAGAATAAATGAAAAAGTCAGAAATCTTATTTTCTTCAAAAATACTATTTCTTATCGATCATCTCTTCTATGATCTTATTCCAAATTTGCATTGGGAAATAAAAATCCAATATTCACATGGAAATCTTTTTGTTTGTGTGTTGGTTGGCTTTTCGAGACAGGGTTTCTCTGTTATATCTCTGGCTGTCCTGGAACTCAGTCTGTAGACCAGGCTGACCTCAAACTCACAGAGATCACCCTGCCTCTGGTTCCTTAGTGCTGGAATTAAAGGCATGTACCACCACTGCCTAGCTAGAAATCTTTCTGATATTTATGCATTTGTGTGTGTGTGTGTGTGTGTGTGTGTGTGTGTGTGTGTGTGTGTGTGTAATATGTGTGTATTTGTACCTGTGGAGGCCACAAGAGGGCATCATTTTCCCTGCATCTGGAGCTGCCATGTGGGTGCTGGAACTGAACTTGAGTCTTCTGCAAAAGCAGTCAGTGCTCTTGATTATTGGGCCATTTCTCCCCCCCCGCCCCGCCCCCACTATAGGGTTTCTACTGGATCCACTTTGAGTTAATTTCTAGAACATGACTACTCCATTTCTCAGTTTTTTGTCTTCTTACTATTTTCAACCCAAATGCAAAAACCTGTTTTATATCCTCATTATCTCCAAAGTTTAAGTTAATCCAAACACTTTTCCAAAGTAAAGACTGAAATTCCAAAGCAGGAATAATAGGTAGACAGGCTGCTCTGGGGAAAACATTACGGAGAGCTACAGCACCCCGCCTTGTTCAGGCTGTGACTTAGGGTTCTCTACCACTTTATTAAAGTAATAAATAACTCTAGCTTTAGGGGTTGACAATGAACAATGGAAAGAGAAGGAGAGTGGGGAAGAGATGAGATATGATGCTGGGAACAGAGATCAGGCTGGGACAGAACCTCAGCTATAATGCCCTGCTCCCTCCAGGTGAGAAGCCCCATCGCTTTTGTCCTTAAATCTCCTGTTGTCTGACAAGACATATTCAGGAACAGACACGGTGGCATTCGCTGTGACAACGGGAACCCAAGTACCACATGAGAATGACCATTCCCTCACAGGCCTCGGCTTCCTTGTGGGATGCAGCCATTGTGGCATTTTGGAAACAACACTGTGTGCCTTTTGGTTAATGATGATAAGACATATGTTTCCCAACGTGAGAACCACAGCTTCAGCGGAACAATAGCGGCTGCACACACTGGGGCTTGTTAGTACATCAGGATGGTATCGGAGATGGTGGTTAACAAAATGACGGGTTATTTTTATTACTTCCGAACTAAGCTATCCTACTTCCCCTCTTTCCGGTGAAACCAGTGAAACAATATCTACAAGTCCAGGTTATCAAAGATTCTGGCAATCTGCGTATCATTCTTAGAAGTTAAAAGATGCTTTTTTTCTGTCACTTCTCGGCCTTTTGGCTAAGATCAAGTGTAAAACATGCTTTGTAGTCGTACATCTCTGTGATGGCTCACCAAGGATGGCAGGGAGGTGCTTTCATAGATGAAAACTCTGCCAGACCTCAGCAGAGGGAACCACCATCACGGCAAGTGCCAGACTGCACAGTGGGACTCTGAGCGCTTGAGTCCAGGTGTTTTTATTCATTCAGAGCTCCTCAGGTGCAGATCACAAGCAATCGAACATCCCCCACAGAAATCCAACACCTGCAGACAACACAAATTGTGAAGACCTATGCATCTTTTTTTCCAACAGTGCACAAAAACAATCATTTCAAACACAACTAAAGATAAACTTCCATAACATTTCCCCTTTTCTGTATTAAAAAAATTGCTTTACTTTCACAACACAATTTAACACTACACCAGCAGAACTATTTACAAGAGGAGCAATCACAAATTGCTAATGTACAGGATCAAATAAAACCAAACATCTATCAAGCTTTCACAATGTCTCTGGATAGCAGAAAGACATCAATGTCCAATTATCTGGAATTCATTCATGATCTTCTGGGCTTCTCCAAAGGGCTTGGATTACTTCTCTGGCTCTGCCTTCTGAAACACACACAGCTGGTCCTTCAGGATCTGGCTAGCTCCCTTCTATTGCTGCTGATGTTCTTGGTGGTCATCCCATGGTCCTGGTATCTTCAGAATGCTGGTGTCCCTTCCTGCAACTGGGCTGCACTTTCACCAATAGACTCTCCTGGCTCTCTTCATGGTGCCAAGCCTCACATTCTTTACATGACCTCTTCATCTTGGCTATCAACTACTACCAAGACTGCACCTTCACCAATGGCCTTTCCTGGCCTCTCACAGTTCCAAGCTTTGGCTGCTCTCCAAAGACCTCTTCATGCCTTTAAAACCAGCTCCACCTGGGTGACTCTTACAGTGCCAAAATCAGCTACCTGCACCAGATACAACCTTGGAAAGTTCTAGAAGACAGTTTCTGTGTGCTGACCCTGAGGTAATACTTTCCAGATTTTAAGATAGAGTTTTCCTGGTTTGCAGGAAAAACAACTGGTCAGCTTTTCTGCAGGAAGGGTTTCCTCGTGGGTGGAGTTCTCATCACCATAGCAGATGTGTCTTGTCAAGACATTCTCACTGGTATCTGGACTACTTGTCTTTCTCTTAGTCAGATTTACAGGAAAAAAAAAGCTGTTCAGTTTAACTAAGCAGCTTTTTGGCTCTAAGCCATGGCTCCCACAACAGCAGGAGGTCCTCAGCCAGTGGGAAGACTCTCCTGTTGAAAATTCTGGTGAATTGGCGTTTTTTTTCTCACCACTGATTTAGGGAAATATATACTCTTCTTCATAGACCTCAAACACAAGATCTTGAGCTTAACACATACAAGGCAGCTATCAGAAAACTCAGTTTGTGAAACAGCACACTACCACCAGTGGCAGGAGGGAGCGTCAACTCCATGATCAGGAATAGTGGTCAAAACCTTGCTTCTTTCTTGCTCCCAGATGAATTTTTTGTTTTTATCATGAAAATGCCTTTCTCTAAAGGTCTCTATTCTGTGGCTCTCACTTTTGAGCCCTCTTTCTCACTTAGTTTTCACAATTTTCTCTTCATTGAGGGTTATTTCCTTCCTCACTCTCCTCTTCCTTCAGGAGACTTCTACACATTATTTTTCCATACATATAATCTCTGTCCTCTAGGAGCTGTCCTGAGTGTAATTTACCAGACTCCTACAAAGTCTGGAGTTTCTTTTTTGTTTTTCCTTGTCTCCACATTGGATGAGCATGACCTGGGGCCCCATGTTCCAGATGCCACTTGTAGTGGTTAGCTACTGCTGGGGCAGCTCAACAAAGATGACAAGGAGAGATTCTCATAGCTGCAAGCTCTCTCAGACCTCAACAGAGGGAACCGCAATCATGGCAAGTGCTAGACTGTACAGTGGAACCCTGAGCAACTGAGCTCAGGAGTTTTTATTCATTCAGAAGGCCTCAGGTGCAGATCATAAGCAATCAAACATCCCCCACATGTAGTAGTAAACTATTGGGTGGGTTACTAGGGATGACAAAGAGGCATTTTCATACGTGGAAACCCTGCCAGACCTTAGCAGAGGGAACCACCATCATGGCCAATTCCATACTCAGTAGAACCCTGAGCATCTGAACTCAGATGTTTTATTGATTCAGAGCTCCTTAGGTGTATGGATACCACATGCAGATCACAAGCAATTAAACATTCCCCACAGAAATCCAACACCTACAAACAATACAAAAGGCCAAGGCCCAAGCATCCCTTTTTCCAACAGTGCACAAAAACAAGTATTTTAAACTCAACTAAAAATAAACTTCCACAACAATGCTTGGTTCTTAGACTTATTGTTTAACAATGGCTGCATTGGTCTATTTTCTATTGTTATGCCAAAACACCCAAAGGTGGGTACCTCATAGAGAAGTTGGGTTCACAGTGGAGAGACTGTAAGTCTAAGATTAGGCAGGCCCATCAGTCTGGTCTCTGGTAAAAGATCCTTTGGCTGCATCACATCATGACAATGAAATCCATGGTGGGAGCACATAGGCAAGAGGACCACTAAGAAACACAGGGTGGGAAGGAGCTAGAATGTTCTCTTATGTTAACTTATCATTGTGATACTCATTCTGAGAGACACATATCAATCCCTCCTCCAAGGGCAACATCCTCAGGGACCTAAACCTCCCACTAAGACATGTAGGACTGCTTCAGGGTCCTACAACCTCTTACATCACCACACCAGGGAGCAAGCTTCTGACATGGGAACCTTTCAGGGAGACCCTCAAGCCATCCCCAAACCACAGTGATGGCCATTTACACGTTCTGTTCCTTATGGCTTGCTTAATCTTTAAGATATGTCTGGGTATATAGGAGAAAAGATTATATTCCATAAACTTTCTATTTTTTGCTACTAAGTTTATAGTCTAGTTCCAAGCTTTCTAGACAACATAAAAAAATAACAACAAACTTTGACCATTTCCTAGAGTAAGAACAACAACAACAAAAAAGCCTTGGGCTTTCAACCACAGTGCCCAGATTTCCAGACTTCTCCAGCTGCCTTCAGTAAGTTCCCTTCCCTCCCTGAACACCTGCAACTCCCTAAGTGAAGTGTGCTTTATTAAATCCAGTCTAAAAAAAAAAAAAAAAAAAACAAAACTTAGCTCAAAGAAACATCAAAATCAAAGCTTGGCTGCTTTGGCATTATGTTAAAAGGGTTATGACACTGCCTCCAGAAGCTTAGTTCAAAGTGGAGAAGTGAGTGAGCAATGTCTTAAACAACACAGAGAGAGAGGAGGGGTGGAGATGGAGAGAGAGAGTAGAGAACACAGAAGCCCTTCCCTCAAGTAACTGCTGAAGTGCTCGCAGCTCCAAAGTCTTCACAGAGCATGAGCCCTGTCGTGCACATTGGTAACCTTACCTCATCTGCTCCAGACACCCAGCCTGGGTAACAGGGACAAGAAAATGGCAGTGGAGGTGGGTGTTCATCTTAAGAGGACATGCTATTGCTAGTCACACGGGATTCTGAATGAGGAAGCCCAGAGACAGGGCAGGCAGCCGGCAGGTATGAGGGATAGGAAGCAAGCCTATCTTGGGGGTTGCCTGTAAACATAGCACCCTAAGAATTGCTTTAGCAGGAAGATTATCTATAGCTGGAGATACTGCGGGAAAAGCATCCCACAATCTCTTCCTCCTCAGCGTTTGCTTAAAGGTTGCTCTGACTCCAGGGATGGTGCTGAGAGGAGTCTCTACCGCAAACCTCATCACATGACCTCTGTCTTCATTAGTCTGCTTACATATTGACGTTTTTACATCACCCTTGCCACCCTTGGAGACCTGAACAATTGTTCTCTTTCCCCTTTGCTATAAACTTCTTACTCTTTGTTCGGTACTATTTTATGGGCCCAACTTTTTACCATTCTTAGAATGTCCCACCCTGGGCAGTCTCCTGACAATATATAGAAAGCACATGTTAATAAGGTGTGTTTTTCTCTTGCCAAACATCTTTTGTCAGTTTAACCTCCAGTGTTTCAGCCCGGGAATCTAGAGTATAGAAGAAAAAAAAAATTTTTTTCTTTTCTACCCCTGCCCTAAAGAGCACCCTTCCCAGGGTCAGGAGCTCTGTCTTCTTCCTCAAACATCACATGTCCACCGGACCTGCATCAGTTGTTCAACCTTAAGGCAGTTAAGTGCAAGGACTAAAACTGCCCTGCAGTGTTGTATGCCACTATAGGCACAATGTGAGAATTACTGTATCTTGCCAATCCCAACAGAGAAAGATGGACACACCCATCCTGGGCTGGGCTGATGCGGGCAGAAGCTTGGCCATCTCCTAACTTAATCCATTAAAGGTGGCTTGTGTTGTCTAGTAGCTTATCAGAAATAACAAAACTTGGGCTCCTCCCACACTCACTGAATTGGAAGCGAGGCCCCGCCCATTATCTGGGTTTGCAAAGCCCTCTGAGGGCTTCTGATCCTCCCATAAATCTGAGAAGCATGGCTCTAATTAACACTAAGCTTTGGGGCTCCCCCCCCTTTATCTAACTGAATGATCATATAGTATAGCAAAGTTTAAACTACATCAGCTACAAAGTTAACCCGCAACAGGGCTTGCAGTGTCCTTAGGTATGAGTACACAAAATCTTCACTGCTTTTCACTATTGGTTTCGTAGCTGCCTGGCTCTGCACCCAGCAAAACAACTTTCTAAAGGACATTTTGAAAGGCTTATTTATTTTATGTGCATGTGAGGATGGAGGGATCCGGCATGTGTATGCTGCCGTGGGAGTCAGAAGGCAACTTGAAGAAGTTTGTTTTCTCTTTCTGCCGTGTGGGTTCTGGAAGTCAAACTCCAGTTGTTAAGCATGAGGCAAGCCCCTTCTCTACTACGGCCCCAAAAGCAACTTCTCACTGGGTCACACTGACGGAGTCTACTGCTCTTTGCCCACTTTGAAACTGTCACACAGAGTAGCATAATGGAAACTCAAGAACAAACTTCAAGGGCGTAATGACAAAGTAGGGAAGCTTGTCTTAAGATACAGAACCTTGGGCCTCGTCTCTGGAGTGTGCTTCAGGTTATCCGGGTGAGTCCCAGCTATCTGCAGCTTAAACTTATTCCTCTAGTGCTCAGGTCACAGGCAGTACAGAATACCACATCTGAGGAAATCTCTCTCTAGGTGATCCACCCCGGGGAAGAGCTAGGAATGACCTGCCCTACCCCCACCCTCCCTGAGAGCAGCTCAGAGCCCCTTCCAGTTTATGTTTGATGATATCTATCAAACAAATTAAAGCTAACTACGAATTAATGGCTTTTAAGCACTTTGTGTAGGTGGCTGCCCATGTAATCAATCTTAATTCATAAATACTGCTGAGGGCCCACACAAGGGTAATAATGTGCCCAGCCTTGCACATAAATCTCTCCAGTGGAAATCGAGCAGGTAGATGGAACACTCTGGTGGGCATTATTTAATGTCCCAAGGGGTACTGTTAGGTTAGCAGGACGGAAGCTGAGAAATCAATTGTAAAACAATGAGAGAGTGCCTTCCCACCCTGCCCCGTTCAGAGCCAGCACTGACCCCAGGAAGAGAATCCTCTCTTCTATGAAGCAGGTGTACCACAGAGCTGAAAACCATGGGAACAGCCGATGATGCTTTGAAATGGAGGGTTGTGTGATGAGGATTGCTGGTCCCCATACCTAGGTAAAATGTCTCCACTCTGTCTTGGGTATCAGAGGCACCTGCTGCTTCTGAAAATAGACCCAGACAGTTCAAAGGTCACAAGTCACCCACCTGTCACTCTGCTTTTGTAAAATGTACCTTCTTTCCTGCTCTGTGGGTATCTATCTATACAGCATCATCCAGAATGCCCACTAACAATGATTGGTCACATGTTGGTTGTGTGACTCCAGCAACCAAGTCAGAGTCCTCCTATATGCTTTATACTGGATACTTGGGACGGAAGTGATGGCGACAATGGACACTTGGAGCTGTTACTGGCTCGTCTAACTGCCACTTATAAAGAATCCACCTCAGACTAGAGCAATACAGGAAGAAATACAGCTGGTCGGATCAGCCCCCAAACTTGCATGTCACATAAGCTGATGCATTCAACTTCAAGTATTGGTTAAATCCCTCTTCTTCTCAACTCACAGAGTCTTAACTGAAATAGTAGCATGGCTGCCATATTTGTACTTGGTCAGTGCTGGCAGAGTCAAACACCTGGAATATACTGTTGATGCAAAAAATCATAGCTCTTATCTTAAAGATAACACGAAATACTTTATTCTGGAGACATTTTGAGTGATCATGGCCCAGGAACACAGACTTAATTTACCCCAAATTTTGTGTTCCAACATGGAAGTGGTTTTATGAAATTTCATATATATATATATATATATATATATATATATATATATATATATATATATATTTTTATATAACAAAGAAAGTCATATAAATCAAAGCGAGTTCAAAATACATTGGTGGGTACATCAGAGAGGAAGTTACAGCAAGATGGGAAAAGTTTTTCCATGAGTTTAAAATCTTATGATGACTTATTTAGATTTTAGGTTGGTGGAAACTAGTGGTCTGTTAAGTCAATAGATTTCAGAGGTTTTTACCTATCAGTCCCAGGATGTAAGTCCCAACACAGAGTTGGACTTCTGCAGCCTCCCGCCCTGATGACCTGAGCAGAGTTCACAGAGCATTGAGCATTCAAATGACTTTGAGAAAGTGGCTCTGGGGTATGACTTAACTTGGTTTGCCCGCATGGCTTTCTTTGGAGCCGGTGGGTGGGCATTATTTGGCTCTTTATTACAGCTGAGACCAGTTGCTTGATGTTACAGGTCAGGAGGCTGATTAGCTTCTCTTGGGCTACTTCTAGCCTTCCAGAACAGCCTGCTTTGCCCACCTCTGTGTCAGAACTAGTACCTTTGGGATAATATGGCTGGGCACATGACTGAGCAGTGCTCTTGAGCAACCTTGGGCTCCATATACTAAAGGATAGCCTTCAGTGACGTCAGACATAGAAGCTAACATCTTCAGCAGAAAATCGAGACCCATAACTTCCATGTACATACGTTCTCCTACTGTCCCTTGTAAGCCGCCATCTGGCTTCAGTGATGCCGCCTCAGCGCTGCTCCTCCACCAGATGAATCACCCACTCCTCAGTTCTCTCTGGGCCAGAATTAGCATTGACCCCATAGTTCCTTGTACCATAATGAGTTGTTCAGTGATAGCTCTCCCAGTAAATTCACAGCTCCCAGAGCTTAGGGACTTCATTTTGGTGACATTCATACCCATTTCTCCATCTTCCTTTAGACTCAGTACTTACTTTAGAGTCAGTAAGTACTTTAGCTCAGTACTTACATGTGATAGGTGCATCCTATGTGCCTGTTCCATAGAAATGAATGACCTTCCAGCCAGAGCACATGAGACTCAGATGCTGAAGAGATCACACTAGGGCGCTTTGAACAGGTAGGGGAGGCAGCATCCACAAAGAAGAGACCCTATGTTCATCCCACAGTGGGCTGCGATGAGGACATGCTATGTTCTTCGGTGGCAATGGTCTCCAGCAGAAGTCCTGGCTTCAGAGAGCCATCTGCCGAGAGAGGCGAGTGGAGTGTTCCCCTCGCCATTCCTCACCCGCACCCAACTCAGAGGAGAGAGTAAGAGGCTGACTTCCACATAATTACATGAACTCGGATCATTTGCTTTGCTCTGTGAAATTGGATTTAAAGGGAGAAAAGCTTAAAGGGAATCATTAAGAATAAATACCCTAGGAAAATTACCCTGAAAGAATACGTCTCAGCCCTGCTGGAGAGAGATTTGGTGGCTGGTACAGCCCCGTGCTTCACTGACTCAGAGTGAATGGAGTCGTCCTCTCCTGAGCATCTGACATACTTCAGACCTCGTCTCAGATGCAGCTGCTACAATTCTGGGCATTGGTGGGTCCAGGAGCCTGTGTCCTAACTCTGGGTGTGTCCTAACTCTTTGATGCAGTTGGCAAGAAGCACAGAAGCACGGTGACACTTTACCTCCCTGGGGTCCTCATCCTGGAGGAATAGCTCTGTGCTGATTACTGTTGCATCCAGCAACCTGACTTCTGCAGGGGGAGGGGTGTGGAAAACCCTCATCTTACAGAAAGTCTGGACATCCAACCGGACAGAAATATACATATGAAATGAGGGCAGAGCACTGGGCCAAGTCAGGACAGTTCCTAGTGACACTGAAACAATTCTATGTGTCAATATGACAAGGGACAGTGCTGAGTTTTTCAAATACTGGTCTAGCTATGGCTCGGGAGCCATATGGTAGAGATGGTTGTATTAGGCAGGATTATCTGAATGAAGAATTAACAGAATATATGTATGTGTGTTGTAGAAGAGAGATTATTGAATGGCCTTATAGGACAGTTTATTAGTTACCTTGATCATTATTATGAAAAATACCCAACAAAAGCAACTTAAAGACGAAAGAATTAATTCTGGCTCTCAGTGTGAGGGTGCAGTCCGTCATGGCAGGGAGTTGCGGCAGCAGGAGCTTGAGGCCACAGGTCACATCGCACCTGCAGTCAGGAAGCAGAGAGAGAAGTGGGGGGTCGCAACACTGATGTGCAGCTTGCTTTTCCCTTTCTAATCAGTTAGGACTCGGGCCCATGGAAGGATGCCTCCCATGTTTATGGTGGCCCTTCCTACCTCACTAAATCTACACTAAAAATCTCCTCACAGATGGGCCCCAAGTCTGTTTCCATTTGATTCTAAATCCCGCTAAGTTGACCATCAAGATTAACTATCACATGCAGGGACTTGGGCAATTCAACAATGAAGAGACAGAGGTCAAGGTCCCCAGCCCAGGAAGTGAGATACCCACCCCCAGCAATCCCAGCTCAGGCCTGGATACCTGGAAGCTCCCCAGAGAGTCACTGTCATCTAATTTACACGGAAAGGTCAAAGAGACAGCTGGTGGCAGCAACAGTAGGCACATTCGCTCGGAAAAGGGGGACTTGCAGTTACACGCTCTGGCTTGGTCAACTTCCTTGTCTCGCCTGCCAGCCCACTGGACACTGCTGCCCACATTCAGGTCAGGTCTTTCTCCCTAGTCTCTGTGCCACGTATAATCCTTTCTGGAAATGCTCCCTGCAGAAACATGGTGCACTTCACCACTAGACATCTTCTTAATTCAGTCAAGTTAACAAGAAAGGCCAATCATCACAGTGGTTTAACAACCGTCTTCACTGAATGGCGAGAAGATTATCCTGGGGACTGTGGGTGGCTTATCTAATGGGTAAAATGCCTTGGAGCAGACACTGGAGTATCTCTGAGGAAGTGAAACCCACTTAAAGCCTACAGCTTCAGTTCCTGCTTGGGAGCCTCAGACTTGCCAGCCCCATTACACTAGCCAAAGGGTTAAAGTAAATTATGTAGATATATGCATATATGTATCGATTCATTTGGTGTTACTGTAAGAAAATGCTTGAGACTTTGTGATTTAAAAGATTTAGGTCTTAGAATTTGGGGACTGGGAAGTTGCTGGCTAAGAAACCTATATCTGGAGAGGTCCTTTGTGTTACCCACGGGTGAGAGGCTGAAAAGCAAAAGAACCAAAGCCATTCCCATGTTAGTGGCACTATTTCTATTTTATCCATGACGGTAGACCATCTTTTAAAGGCTCCACACTTCAACACTTTCACTGCGATTAACGTTCAACACATAAACATCAGAGGATACATTCAAGCCATGTATATACATGCATACAGCCACATATATAGGTACATATATAAACATACGCACACTCTATTATCTGTTCTGTTCACTAGGGATCTCTGACCAACAAAGGCATTTTGTTTTGTTTTGTTTTTCTTATTGAAAGTAGATTCTTCTCTCATTATAATATATCCTGCCCACAGTTTCCCCTCCCTCTACTCCCCCCAGCTCCCCAATAAGGGCATTTTTTATACCATAGTTCTCTTCAGATTACAGGACTCTTGCTGTGGGTAGCAAATGTGCTCCAGAAAGTCCACTGCTGTTGGGCTATCAGATGTGCAGCACTGACAGGGGAGAAGTCAGAAAGAGGCACTTCAGGCTATAAGAGGGCTTTCTTTGATAATTAGACCCAAGGTGTCTGTCATTAGACCTTCATGGTGTATGACATGACTAAGTTGTATGCCTGCAAGCCTGTATGTTGCAGCCTGTGGTTGTTTAAATGTGAAGTGTCCCCCTAGGTTCAGGTCCCCAGCTGCTGATGCTGTTGGGGAAGGTTAGGAGGTGAGAGGTATGGCCTTGACAGAGAAAGTACATCACTGGAGACATTTCCAGTTCTCCTCTCTCTCTTCCTCTCCCTCCCTCGCTCTCTCTCTCTCTCTCCTTCCCTCCTTCCCCTCCCCTCCCTCTGTCTCCCTCCCTCCCTCTCACTCTCTCTTCCACCCTCCCTCCCTCCATCTCTCCCCTCCCTCCTCTTAGTGTTTGTAGTTGAGATGTGAACTCTCAGCCTCCTGCTCCTGCCACCCTGCCTGCTGCTTGCCGCCACACCTCCACATCATGATGGACTCTTGTGCCTCTGGAAGAATGAACCAAAGTGAACTTTCCCTTTTGTAAGTTGTTTAAGTCATGGCATTTTTATCACAGCCATAGAAAAGTGGCCAGACTTTGAAACGGGGCCTTTATGAAAGTAATTAAGACAAAGAGGAGAATGGAGATGAACACCTGACCAGACAAAATTAGTGTCGTTCAAAAAAGAGAAAGGGAGCTGGGGAGGTAGCTCGGGCAGTAAAGCACTTGCAAGCATGAGGACCAGAGTTCAATGCCCAGATTCCACATTAGAAAAGCGGAGTGCCTCATGTTTGTAATCCCAGTGCTGAGAAGGCAGAGACAGACAGATCCCCGGGGCTTGCTGGTCAGAGAGCCAAGGAGAAAACAAAGGAGGGTCGGTGGCACTTGAGGAACAACATCGAAGGTTGTTGTCAGGTCTTCTTACACAGAGAGAGAGAGAGAGAGAGAGAGAGAGAGAGAGAGAGAAACAGAGAGACAGAGAGACAGAGAGAGACAGAGAGATACACACATGCACACAGTGGTTGGTGGGAGGGAGAGAGAGGGACAGAGAGAGAGAATGTATACTTATCTTTCCTCTCACCGCCCCCTCCAAAAAATCAAGGCACAAAGGCATGGTCTACCACCAGGAACAGAAGCCTCAACAGACTCAGAATATGGACACCTTAGTCTCAAATTTCCAGCCTTCAGAACTGGGAGAAAATCAGTTTGCATTGTTTAAACTGCTCATCTGGGGCACTGGTCACGGCAGCCTGAGATGACTGGTCCAGCTATTAAGTATCCCCTGAACTTACCGAACAACCATGAAGACAGCAGGATCCTGTGCCGTGGAGTCAGTGTGGGGGCTGTGTATGGATGATGCTCTTCCCATGCCCCACCGGAAAGCCAGTGGCCAGGTAAATTCACATCCTCAGTAGTTGCAGAAGGCAAACAGCTACTTAAAATACCACCTGGTCTTAGATCACTTCTGATAAACTCAACCTTTCTTGTTTTCATGGAAGGAAATGGATAATTATGCCTTCACCAAAGAACCCAAAGGCTCTGGCATATTTATGTATTTTCATTGAAACAACGTGGTTCTTCATATTTTCTTGGTGCTGTGAATGGGATGTTTAATTCCTACTCAGGCTATCTCTCTACTCTTTCTCAAAAAGCAAACCCCAAGATCAGGTATGGATCTCTGGAGAAAAAGGCATGCATGGTATCCCAGCTGTTTCTTCTGTAATAAAGCCTGACTTCTGAAGTCTGTCTATATTTTCATATCTGAGCTTGTGTGAATCTAAGATGTTTTAAATATGAACCAGGTGAAGCTACTGAAAAGTCATACTCAAATCAGAAAGTGTGTAAGGGAGAGACTGTATTGAAGATTCTCAACAGAAGTTAACCTAGTGGGACACACACTGTGACTGTTAGTCTCAACAGCCAAGCTGACAGGATATAGAGCCACTGTGGAAACACACTTCTGAGCATGTCTGTGAGAGTGTTTGCAGAAAGGTTTAACTGGAGAGGGAAGGCTCACCCGGAATGTATGTGGTTCCGTCACATGGACTGGGATCACGGACTAAGTCAAAAGGAGAAAGTGGGTAGGGAGATGGTGCAGGTGGTAGAGTGCTGGCTTCACAAGCATGAAGACCATGGGTCCTGGATATCTAAACTCATATGAAAAGTCAGGCTTGGCAGCCCAAATCTGGGGGGCGGGGGTGGGGTAGAGACAGGTAGATCTCTGGAGTTCACTGGTCAGTCAATTTAACCAAATCAGTGAGTTCCATCCACCTAGCCTAGCTGAATCAGTGAGCTCTAGACTCAAAGAGAAACCTGGTAAAAAAAAAAAAAAGGTAAAGAAGAACTGTGGAAGAGATCTGACTTTGACCCATGGCCTTCACATGTATGTTTACATGTGTACATGTACCTGAGTACACATGCACATCCCACATGAACATATATATGTACTGCATACATATATACAAAACCACACGTGCACATATACTTGGCACACACGTGCACACACATATACATATGAGACAGAAAGGAGAGAGAGAGAAAAAGAGAGAGAGAGCTGAGTGTCAACATTCATCTCTGCTTCCTAACTGTGGATACAATGTGACCAACAGCTTCCTGTCGCATGACTAACCCACCATGGACTGAGCTCTCAAAGTGTAAACCAAAATAAAGCTATTTTTCTGTAAGTTGTGTTTGTGAAGTATCTGTCACAGCAGTGATAAGAATAACTAATGCGTGAACAGCCACGTGTAACTGTATACTATTCAGAGAGAGCCATGCTAAGGAATCGTCTCACGTGAGTGCGGCCCTGGAAATGAAGAACCAGCAGGCTGGAGACTGGGCAGGAGCTGCAGTCTTGGTTAGAATTCCTTCCCCTTTGGGAAAGCTGTTTGGCTCTTGAGGCCTCTGACTGATCAGAGCTTTCCGGTTCCATAGTCCTAAGGTCGTCTCCTAACTTTGAGGCAAGGCATCTCGGATTCGGCTCATATTAACGAAAAGCCTTGCCAGCACATGCAGGTGGCAGTTGGATCAGTAACTGGACCCTTTGGCCTGGCCATGTCACCATATAAGACCAAGTCTGACAGAGATAAGACAGAGAACAGGGTTCATTTCAAACCTTCCTCCGGGCTGCCATCCAGCAAAGAGAATTATTTGGCAAGTTGCAAGGCTGATACAATCACTTGATTGATCACATCTTCCACTTCGTTTATTTTGCCTAAGTTGCATGTGCACGCATGTTTCTACCCACTTACATTTGTTTGCGAACATTCACACTTATTCACGTCCATATATGACATGGGTGCCACCCCCCACGCACACACATGAGTCTGCCTCCACACTGTGTTCAAATGTTTTCCAAGTGTGTTCAATGGGTATTCAAAAACTCCACTCCTCATCATTTGTGACCCCTCCCCAAGCCAGCTGTACTTGAAGTGAACATTTTCAATTACTGTTTCCATCAATAATGATTGTAGGTTCATTACATATCTCTCTTCTCATATCACGACGATATTTGACACAAATTTTCATTCCAAGCCATTACGCTGTTACTTTAGAGCGCTGGTTCTTAACCTGTGGGTCATGACCCCTTTGGGGGTCGAACAGCCCTTTCACAGGGGTCACCTAAGACCATCCTCTAATCAGATATTTACATTTACAATTACAATTCATGACAGTAGCAAAATTACAGTTATGAAGTAGCAACAAAAATAATTTTGGCCGGGTGGTGGTAGCGCATACGTTTAATCCCAGCACTAGGGAGGCAGAGGCAGGCGGATCTCTGTGAGTTCAAAGCCAGCCTGGTCTACAGAGTGAGTTCCAGGACAGTTAGAATTACAACAGAGAAACCCTATCTCAAAAAAAAAGTAAATAAATAAATAATAAATAATATTATGATTGGAGGTGACCACAGCACGAGGAACTACATTAAAGGGTGGCAGCATTAGGAAGGTTGAAAACCACTGGGCTAGAGCCAGGAAAGGAATCTGTTCTCTCCCTGCTCCTTGGACATCAACAATTATACCCGATTACAACAACAACAACAGGAAAACAAACTCACGTTATTTCATATCTAGCTCTGGCTAGCGTACGGCACTAACGTGTTGTTTAATTAGTCCTAGTGTCCTCACAGTGGTCATTGGTCCAAACGCTGTGCTACAGCATTGCTGAAAACGACTTCTAGTGTATCCACAAGGTCGGGCTTTGTTTGTTTGGTTTGCTTTTTGTTTGGGGTTTTAGCAGATTTTTAAAAATAATTATTTATTTTATGTGTGTAAGTGTTTCCCCTGAATGTCTGTGCTCCTGGTGTACACAAAGGTCAGAAGAGGATGTTGGATCCACCGGAAGTGGAGTTACAGATGGTTGTGAACCACCATGTGGGTGCTGGGAAATGAACTCAAGTCCTCTGGAAGAGCAGCCAGTGCCGTTAACCACCGAGCCATCTCCAGCTCTTTTTAGAGGGTGGCTGAAGATGAAAGAGACTTTTAAATTATTTTTATGTAATTCCCCCCTCCCCCACCCCATCGTTTCCTGTGCTGCCCAGGCTGGCCTCCCACTCTGAATGCACAGCCAAGCATGACCTGAATTCCTCATCTATCTACCTCCACTCTCTGAAGGCTAAGATCGCAGGCCTGAGCCATCACGCTTGCTTTAAGCAATGCTGGGGATTGAACCCAGGGCTTCATGAATGCCAGGCAAGTGTCCTGCCACCAGCTCAGCTAAGCCCCAGTCCACAGGATTTGTTTGTTTGAAAGAAGAAGAATGATTGGGTTTATTTGTCCACCTAATGCTCATATTTTTTTTTCCTCAAACTTCCCAATGGGCACTCCGTTAGGCAACAACTGGGACAAACTATAATTCAGAGTGACTTAATGTGCTTTAATAACAAGACTTGCCCTGCTTAGTCCCTTGAAAGATTCAGTGCAGCATGAGGACAAACAGTGGCAAGTAACCACAACAGGAAACCCCTGCTGTAGCTCACTGCTAAACTCAGAAACAGCCTATCTCTCCCTCCCCGTCTCACTCCTGCTCCTGCTCATGCAACCCCTGCCCCTTCCCAGACCCTCCCCATCCTGCCATGTGATGAAGGAAACAGCATCTGGGCTCCAGCTGATGCTCAGCATAGAGTCTTTCCTCTCAGAAACAAACTCCCACAGCTTTTCACAGGCACGCCTCTTTCACATGCACTGCCATTTCCACAGGCTTTCTCCGCCATTCTGCTATACCAGCTTGTACAGTCGCCATCTATATCCGCGCTGACCAGGATTTGCCCTGAAGGAAAACTAAGTTCACTTATCTCAGCTTCTAAATGGCCATTCAACTTTTTGCTTGTCAGGGACTTTTTTTTTTAAGGAATTGGAGTTGGGTAATTTTTCAAAGTTGCTATTGTCTTAAATAATTTAGAGTTCCTTTTATTTAATGATTTCCACTTAATTTGAAAATACCCAATGCAAGTTTTTGTAACAAGGCAATATTTAGAAAAGTCTGCCAATTTGCACAACCTTTCTTTCCAATTTTAAGGTCTTAAATGGTTGCAAGATAAATTTAGCAATGGGATGCTTCCGGAGGTGCTTCTGATTAGGGGCACGGTTAACTGGGAAAGACTGCTTGCTTGCGTGTCTCTTAAGCTGCGTGGATCATGCCTAGACCCTCCATCCTGCAGAGGTTTACAGCAAGCTACAAGCCAAATGTCCCACCACTGGCCTTCATGAGGGTTTCTACAGATGGCTTTGCAGTCAGTCCTTCCTCGAGTTGGTCACACGCCAGAGGTCAACAACAGATGTCTTTCTTGGTCACCTTCCAGCTTGTTTTTCTGAGGCAGAGTATTTCTCACTGAACCTGGAGCTCACTGAGTGTGCTGAATTGGCTGGCCAGAGGCCGGGGAGCCTCCTGCCTCTGCCTTCCCAGTGCTGGGACAGAGGTGTATGCCCTCGCCACTGTTTTACGTGGATTCTGAGGAACCCAACTCAAGTCCTTGTACTTGCATGGCAAGCTCTTTACTTACCGAGTCATCTCCATGGCTTCAAAAACTCCCATTTAAAATCTGCCTTTTATTTCACTTTACCTTCCATTATTTGCAGCTATCAGTTCATCAGAATTTGGGTCATCTGAGCAATGATCTACCTTTTCTAGAATCATCTCTTATGTGTGGTTACAAAGCACAGAAATCCTGGCTTTAAAGACTATTTATGAATAATGAGTTGCTAGTTTTCAACAGCTGAATTAACAGATAAAAATAAATGAAAACATCAGGTATCACTACAGTTTCCCTGTTGGATCCCAGCCAAGCTATAAGTCACTGTCTGGGAAGGAGCTCACACAATACTGAGTGTGTGGGATTGGACTTTCTTTAAGGGTGCACAATGCATTTCTTGAAATCAGTCTACCTCCTCTTCAGAGAGAAAGATAGAGACAGAGATAGAAAGAGAGAGATAAAGAAAGGAAAGAAGGAAGGAAGGCAAAGGGAGAGCGGAGCAGGCGTCCTAAGAAATTAAGGAAAGCAGAGGAAAGGGCCAAAGGAAGGAGGGAGGGAGGAAAGAAGGAAGTAGGGAGGGAGGCAAGAACAGAAGGAGGGAGGGAGAGGGCAGAATCTTCTTTTGCATGCTCTTGAGAGAAAATCCAATTAACTTCTACAGACTTCCAACAAACTCAGGAATAACATTGAGAAAGGAGAAACATCTTTTAATAAAAGAAAATGCAGACGCTCTCTGCCTGCCTCAGGACAGTCAGCTGCGTCTCCCAGTCTCAGCCTCAAGCCAGACCCACGTGGGCTTCAGAAACCAGAGAAAGGGGAGAGAAAACAAAACAGATCAAGGTTTAAAAGAGCCAAGGAACTGAGAGAGCTGCTCCACATGTACCTGATCAAATGAAAGGAAGTCCAAAGTTCTACTGAAAATAAGCTATGGCTGGGACTAAGTGCTGGTTTCCACTGAGTCTCTTGTATGCTTCAAAACATTAGAGTGTAGTAAAATGGACCGTTGGGTAATGGCAGGTGGGAAGAAGAAAGACAGGCTTGGTTGAATTAGGTTTTAAAAAGTGTCAGTAAAATTAGAGGTTCATCAATCCCACCCACATCCTAACACACCCCTTGTAAAAGCTGACTGTAACCCAAATCTTTTACTGTCCCTTCCCTCATGCCACCAATGGAGAGGAGTTGCCCATACTAATACTTACTCTAGACTTTTCAATATCTTACCTACGTACTATGCACGTCCAAGTTCCAGCGGTATATTGAGATGTCTCTCAGAAGTAGGTCAGAATCACCCAAGCCAACTACCCTCGTCTGACACGCCTATGCTGTGACTGGTCACTAGCTGGCCTGTGAGGTCTCTGTTGGCCAAAACAAATAGGAAATAAGATGCAGGAGCATCATTCTTACTTGATCATCTGTCATGTTCAGAAAAAAAAAAAGCCCAGCTCCTACCCTAGACTAGTCCTCACCTTTGTTCTTTCTGACCAGCTAAGCAAGACTCACCAATCCTGTCTCCTTACTTCCCATTCTTTTCTCCAGCTCAGCATCCGTTTAAGCCCTGATGTGCTCTCAGAGACCCACTTACTAGGCCTCTTGTCTCCAACCTTCTATTTCCCATGCTGGCCAGTCTATCCATCCCTGCTACTAAGTTTGCTTTCCGTTCTTGTGGTAAGCACTACGTCCCAGAGCAACCCGGAGGAAGAAAGTGTTTATTTGGTTTATACTTCATTTCATGGTTCATTATTGAATGAAAGTCAGGGCAGGAAATCAAGCAGGAACCTGGATGGAGGAACATAAACAGAGACCATTGAGGAATACTGTTTCCTGGCTTGCTCTCCATAGCTTGTTCAGATACCTTTTGTACACAGCTCAGGCCCATGTGCCTAGGAACGTCACTGCCCACACTGGGCTTGGCACTCATACATCAATCCCTAATCAAGAAAATACCCCCACAGACATGACCAAAGGCCAGTCTGATGAAGGCAGTTCTTTGAGATTCCCTCTTCCTGGGTGATTGTAACTTGTGTCAAGTTGACAAAAACTAACCAACACATGCACCAAGCCTCTAATTTGTGGGCGTGTTCTGCCAGTAGGTACTGAGAGTTGTGTCAAGAGCTATAGAAGGTTGGAGAATACACATATATACACATATATGTTATTTGATATATAAACATATCATTCTAAGGTTTCATCTGTACTCAAATATTTGGCTAGGAAAACTATTTTTGAATGTGTCTATAGCAGAGCTGTATAAAACTTTAAGCTAGAATCTGAGGAGATGGCTCCCTTGGTAAAGTGCTTGCCACACAAGCATGGGGACCTGAATCCAATCCCCAGAACCAGTGTAAAAAATGTTAGATATGGTGGCATACATACATGCATTTATAATCCCATAGACCTCTGAGCTCACTGGTGAGTTATGGGCCAATGAGAGATCCAGTTTCAGACAAGATGGGTGATACCCGAGAGACAATACTCAAGGCCAGCTTCTTGCCTCTACAGATGCATGTGCATACACACACACACACACACACACACACTTTAAGCTAAAACATTAGACTTTAATATTGTGAATGGATGATCACACTGAACTCAGCTCTCAGAACCCATTAATGGTTCTGCACTGTGAGAATATTTCAGAGATGACAGGGAAGAGTTTGGGTATGACAGAAGGTCTGCTCTTTTTGTTCCCGACCTTTGGTATACAGAACCCACTTACAGAAATTTGTCTTATGGAAATGAGCCATCTCATGCCAAAGCCAAATGCAAAAGGTGATTCATCAGAGGTGCTTCCAGCAGGAAATGGTCATGACAGCTTGAGTGATGCTGCTCCCTTTAGAGCAAGAATGTTCTATACAAGAATGTTCTCTGTGCCATTTTGTAAGGTGGGGTGGGAATGGATTGTTTATATCAAAACACACTTGAGATTTATCATAAAATGGGATGACTAGTTAGAAAACAGTATTTTATTGATTACACTTAAAAGAAGAAGAATCAAGGTTAAAAGTGACCGTGGTTGCACACAAAGGATGGTAATAATATCTGATTATTTTTGTTTGGTGATATTTTCTGTAACAAACAGGCATTATTATGTAGTAGAAAGAAATAATAAGGCAGATCTGGTGGCTTAGTCTGCAACCTCAGATATTCAGAAGGCTTTGGGCGACCCAGCTCAAGGCTAGCCTAAATACTGTCTCAAAACAAAAGTAAAGAAACAAAAGATAGGGAACGGAGGCACGGGGAGATGGCTCAGCTGGCAAAGTGTCTGCTATACAAGCATAAGAACCTGAATTTGGGTTCTGTTCAAGTTTGATTTCATGCTGTTGTGACAAAACATTAATCAATAGCTACTCAGGGGATCAAAAGGTTTAATTGGCTTGCAGGTCACAGTCCATCACTGAGGGAAGCCAAGGCAGGAACTCAGCCAGTTCCTGCCAGTTCCAGAAGCAGAGATCATGGAGACAATGCCGCTCACCTGCTAGTTCCCCTTGTCTTGTTCAGCTCCCTTTCTTCTACAGCCCAAGCCCATCTGCCCAGGAATGGCTCCACCCACAGTGGGATGGGCCAATTAGCAATTAGTAGAATACTCCGCAGATATGCCTACAATTCTTCAACTGAGGTTCCCTCTTCCAAAGCGTTTCAAGTTGACATTAAAATGAACCAGGACAGATCTCCAGCATGCCCAGGCATGGCAGAGTGGGAGGCAGGGATCTGCAGATCCCTGGAGTTCATTGGCCAGCCAACCTCTGAATTTCTGAGTTCCAGGTTCAGTCAGAGATCCTGTCTTAAAAAAATAGGATGGAAAGTGATTGAGAAAGACACTCAATGTCAACCTCAGACAATCCATGCGCACACACACATGCATACGCTCTCACATGTGTATGTATACACATGCACATGAGCATGTATGCATAACACCCATTCACAGAAATAACAACAATAAATAAATAAACAGGAGGTAGGGATATTGCTCAGTGGGAGAATCCCTGCCCTGAATGTGTGAGTCCTTAAAGATCTTAGGTTTTGTATGTGACACACATCCTTAGTGAGTTAGCCCTTCCTCACATTCGTTTTCTATTACCTCTGCCCTGGTCCTGTGCCCACCAAGAATATTTAGGTAATGGAAACTTTTGAAGCCCTGTACTTTGTAGAAACCCTTTCCTTACCCTAGTATGTGCTTCTTCGGCTTTCGTATCAAGGCAAGGCTTATCCAATGGTGATCCGGTTCCCACTGGCCTTTGTGCAGTAAGAGTGTACTGTGGCCATTGCATTCAACTGTCGGATCCCCACCCTCACCCCCACAATCACACCCCTCAATATGAATTACTACAGATGGCTGCTCTGACAAGCCAGCCTTTGCTGCTTGGTCATTATGAACTCTTCCCATCACACACAGGGTCACTAAGGGTGACAATACAGTAAGGACTTCCAGTTAAAGCAGAGGCTTCAATTCTCCATCACAGTGAAAAGAAGGGATGCAAATCCCAGAAGATCTTTGCTGCTGTTAATCCTTAGGGTTACGGTACTGGAGACAGAACCTAGGACCTTGCAAATCCGAGCTAAAATCAAAGCAGTGTGCTTTGTCACTGAGATATATCTCCAGTTGTTTTAAAAATAATGTTTTTTATTCTGGGAAAGTTTCATACATTTATGCAAGTTATATTGATCATATCCATCCACCACTACCTCCTGCCAACTCCCCCAGTGCCTCTCATCCCATCTCTCTCTCAACTTCATGTCTCCATTTTTAAGAATTTGTCACTACTAACCCTCTGAGTCCAGAAGGTTCTGCTTCTATGTACATGAGTATAGGACCATCCACTGGGGTATGAACAACCTACCATCACCTACATCCCCAAAGGAGATTGACTCTACCTCACTCAGAAGCCACTAGCAGCCAATAGTTCCTCTGGTAGAGGTAGAGCCCAGTGCTCCTACCGGGTCCAGGCTGGAATTTTGCCTGGCTTGATCTTAAGCAGGTCCTGTGAAGGTATCTACAGTGGCTGTGAATTGATGCATTCGACAACCATGTCATACCTAGAAGTCAGTATTTCACAGTCCATGAGCTTTTTCTGAAACAGCCAGCCAATAAATGTTCATCCTCAGGAAGACAGCTACCCTTCATTCTTTTGACTGGGCTGTAGCCCCCAGTTGTGACTACCACCATGCTAAATCCCTGCAAATTATTTGAGTAGCCAAAAAGCTTTAGTCCAAGAATACATTTCTACTATACTACAATGGATAACAGAAGGCCCTGAGTTTAAATTCCTTATCCTTGAAGAATTTTGAGCACTGTGCACTAGGCAACACATGTGTGCACATGTGTGTGACAAATAGTAAAGACAATACAATTTGTGCCTAGGGATATAGCTCAGTTAGTAGAGTGCTTGCTCAGGATATGTGAAACTCTGGATGCGTGGCACAAACTGGCTGTGGTGGTCTTATTTGTAATTCCAGCTCTCCGGCAGTGGATGCAGGAGCCTTGGGAGTTCAAGGCCAGCACCATGGAGGTTGTATAATGAGTTTGAAACTAGCATGGGATGCATAAGACTGTCTCAAAAACTGGAAAAGAACAACAACAAAAAAAAAACAAACAAACCAGGATTTATGCTTGCATTGTGGCTTCTTCAACCTGAAATTTGGTGGAAAACCGTATTTCTTAGATAAATTTGCATTTAACAAGCTGTCTACCTTTGCAACATGGATAGGGTAAATAAGGTCATACGCAGACTTTGAGCAAGAATCCTGGTAATCCTTGTTTGGGAAACTGTCAATATTGTACTACTTAGAAATATTGTTTCTAAGTCTGGGTCACCCTACTGCATAATGCTGTTGGTGACGTTGACTATACATCTGCTTCAGCTAATCAGAGAAGAACCCAGCTCTGCAGTGCTGTATCTGAGCATTTCTCCTACTTCGGATGAATTTTTAATACATCCTCAGTAAGGAGCTGTGTGTCAATGCCGTTTGTATTTTAAACCACTTTAATAAGATGATTGAAATGGTAGCCATGAAGCACATATCTTTTTTGTTTGTTTTGTTTTGTTTTTTCTGAGACAGGGTTTCTCTGTTGTATCTCTGGCTGTCCTGGGACTCACTCTGTAGACCAAGCTGGCCTCGAACTCACAGGGATCTGCTTGCCTCTGCTTCCCAAGTGCTGGGATTAAAGGTGTGTGCTACCACTGCCAGACTTGAAGCATACTTCTTAGGCAAAGCAAAAGAACCAAAAGGTACAAAACTTGGGCACAAGTTCCTTTCTTTGAGAGCTGTGGATCAGCTTCAAAGCCTCTGCCACAAGACAGCTTCTACCATGTGCAACACCATCCGGAAGATCACATTGAGATCAGCAGCCTAGGCCCCAGGACTTCAGACCTATCTAAGGAAAGCAGAAAGCAGTGATCACTGTACAGGCATTGTGTTACTGCCCAGCCTGTCATTTACTTCAGCTACTATGAGAAGGATGAGTACGAAAAGCTCTTCACCATCCCTGAAATCATGGGGATTATAAACACTCACTAGATGTTTTCACCTGTCAAACTGGCAAAGCGGTCAAATGCTTTTGTCCAGTGATGAACAGGGAGTGAAGCAGCAAAGCGCCTGATACTCTGCTGAAGAATGTAAATTGGCTCAGCTTTTTGTAAAACAGCATGTCAACATGCATTATAAACCTTAAAATTGTGAATACAGATGAGTTTGGCATTGTTTTTGCAAAGGGAGATAGAAAACTTAATTCCTAATGATTGGATCAATAAAGAAATTTATTATTTTTATGATATAAAAGTAGCTCACAGAGCTCCAGGCCTGGTCGATTCAGAAACTTGGTGACATTATCCAAGGTCTCTGTCTGCTTTGCCAGCATTAGCTCGGGGGCTCACCCTCCTCCCAGAAGCACGTTTGAGTGGATCAATATTCAATAGTAAGCAAACAAACAGCACCACCTCTTTGGGAATGGCACTGAGCTGGTTGAAAAGAAGCCCAAGAACAACATCTGGTGGTAGGATCAGACCTGAACAACTTGGGAGGCATACCCCAGCATTTAAGCTGCAGGGAAGCTTCAGACTTATCACTGATGGACGATGCTTTAGAGGACTTAATTAAAGGTTGGGCTCAGCAGTTGTTGAAGTTAACGGATGACAAAGAAAATGAAAAGACTGGCATAGAATATGAACAGCACTGAAGCCCTCCATGAATGGACCGTTATTGCAGTGAAAGCTCAGGAGGAAACCAGACTGAATGTTCCGGCTCCCAAAGGAGATTCTATCACAGTAAGATAGAAGAACTCACTGATGTATATTCATGTAAAACAGAACCACCCACATGGGTAAACAACTGACAGAGTAGGAACCTCTTGGTCTAAAAGCAAGCATTCAGAATGCTCAGAAAAAAGAGAAAAGCCTCCTTGGTGAGGTGAAGAGTCACTCAAAATGAGCTGCTGATAAGAGTGTGGAGTGACAGAGGTGTTTGGAGTGCCCTGTGAGGATGAAGCATACGCCGTTTTGATTCTCAGCAGTAAGTCTTCCGTGACGTGCTCTCTTCTCTCCTTTTAGATGTGTAGCAGTGCGAAGGCCCGTAGTATCCTTCAGTGGCTTCTTATTTAGGTTCCTGGACAATTATCATTTCCACACTCAGAATCAGCTCCTTTGATGACTATGCACTGACTTTGGTCAGTGGTGCGAACCCCTTGCCTCCTGAAATCACTGCTCATGGGCTCCGCCCTTCCCTAAAGGGTGATGTTTGCTTCACAGAAGAATCACCTTATATTGGTTCATGTTTGCAGTTAGGTGTGCACCCAGGACCAAAAGTGACACCTTTATAGATAATCTGTAACATGTTTAGATTGCTTATGAAATAAGTCTGAGTGATACTTCTACCCCAGAACAGCCCAACTAATGTATATAGGGGAAATGAAAGATAGATGTCTACGTCCTTGGTATCCATGGCTCATTAGAACCCTCGGGAAGGGGTTTAGAGAAGCTTTCTAAAGTGCCATTATGTAGAAGTTTCACAGATGTGCCGAACATTTAGGTTCATGAACTTAAAATATTTTAATATGATTCCCACTGCTAAAATTGGAGTATTTCTTGATTTTCAGCTGCCTACAGAGTCACCATGTCTCAGTAGATTAGGGGTGTGCCTCAAGGCTTTGGAGGCAAGTATAGAATGGTATTTGGTGATAGAGCAGTTCACTGAGATGTGATTTTGGATGAGGTAAAACCAAAAGCATTGTTATGCTTTCTGCAAGCAGATCTCATAATGTGTTTCTGTGTGCCACCTTAGACCTCAGTCAGAGGGGTTTATATCCTATGCATTGTACCCTGTGTCTCAGTTTACCCAGTAACTTACCACTATACTGTGAGCTCCATGAGAAACCTTATCACAGTTGTCCTCGGGGCCTTACACCACATCTAGTCCCTAACAAGTGCCCAGTAAATGTCTAGCAAACTATTGATGGGGTGTGCATGGTGGGATGAATAGAACCTGGCTGGCTGTTGTACAGGAATCTGTAAGGGAAGCACCATCCACATTTTCAATCTCTCCTGTTTTACAAAAGATCTGAGACAATTTAAAATAACCACCGTGTATAAAAATATGTAAATATGGACCCAAAATTAAAATATTAAAACATAATAATGCCTAGTACTTCTGGTTCACACAGTCTGAGCCCAGCCGCTCTCGGTGATTGTACTTCTTGCTAGACACAGGATTGAGCTCAGCAGCCTCTGCCAGTGTATTCAAGATGCCTGGAGGCTTCTGGTAACCACCATGATCAGTCCTCAGATGTTCTCTTCCCCTCTTCTGTAGAAAAGCTGTCATTTGAAATCTGCCAAAGGAAAACTTGGGTGATGCTGTTTCCCCACTGGACTAGCTGGTAGAATGGCTTGTCAAGATAGAGACACAGAGGAACAGCAAAGGGGATAAAAATTACACTTCAGACATGTTTGGTGGAAGAGAAAGTTCTGGCATATGTGTGTGTAGAGGTTGGAGGCCCTGGGAAGAGCTGGTCTTGGGAGAGTGTTGGTTCATGTGTGATATTAAAACTGAGAAAGGAGATGAGCTCATCTTATTAGAGCAGTGGTTCTCAGTTTGTGGGTCACGACCCCTTTGGGGATTGAATGATCCTTTCACAGGGGTCCCCTAAGACCATCTGCATACCAGATATTTACATTATGATTCATAACAGTAGCAAAATTAGTTATGAAGTAGCAACAAAAATAATATTATGGTTGGGAGTCATCCACGAGGAATGGTTTTAAAGGGTCATAGCATTAAAGAACTTGAGAACTACTGTTTTAGAGTATCACTGAATACTGAATGCTCCTGGGGGCAGCTGGGTCTGGAGAACACAGAAGTCCTTGAGAAAGAATAATGAAAGGAGGGAAAGTTGAAGGAAAGTCACAGATTTGAAGAAAGTGTTAGCTAAGGTGAGCAGCAGTCACTGACGTATGGGATATGACAGATTCTACATCACACAGCCATCTGCTGGTAAATGAAATCCTCTCTATGAGGATTGTTATAATGTGTCTGAATGAAGGATCTCCATCACAGAAAGGAGGGGGGAGGATAAAAGAAGGAGAAGGAGGAGGAGGAGGAGGAGGAGGAGGAGGAGGAGGAAGAGGAGGAGGAGGAGGAGGAGAAGGAGGAAGAAGAGGAGGAGGAGGAGAAGGAGGAGGAGAAGGAGAAGAAGGAGAACAAGACAGAGGAGGAGAAGGAGAAGGAGGAAAAGAAGGAGGAGGAGGAGGAGGAGGAGGAGGAGGAGGAGTATCCTGATCTGATGTTTCCTGGGGTTGGGGTTTCCTCTCCTGAGCCAAGGCTTTTACTCACTTGCAGGATGGATTCCAACATTTTGTATCCACCAGCAAAATTATTGAACTGTGAGGAAATAAATGTAACTAAAAGTACTTTTAATAATACAGGAACTTGGGGCTGGAGAGATGGCTCAGTGGTTAAGAGTACTTGCTGCTCTTTCAAAGGGCCTGAGTTCAGTTTTCAGTTACAGCCATCTGTAACTCCAGCACCCTCTTTTGACCTCTGAGGGAACCAGGCATTTGAATGATGCACATATGTACATATGTGTATATATATACACAGGCTCATATACATAAAATAAATCTTAAAAAAGCTGTACACACAGAGACTTACTAACTTTCTTTTAAAAGAACATGGGTAAAATCCTCAAAAGTTAGTTGATTCACATATTTATTTCACTCTAACCAGGGCAGTCCAAATGTGGCCAAGGATAACTGTAAATATAGTACAACACAAAATCACAAATTTATTTTAAAACATTGTGAGACTTTTTGCGTTTTTGTTGTTGTTAGTAATTTGATTTGTGGCTCTCCAGTGCGCACTTAGTAGGTGATGGGGTTGTCACAACGTCAAGAGATTGAAGTCTAGTTCTCTATCTCTCTGTCTCTCTCTGTCTCTGTCTCTCTGTCTCTTTCCTCCCTAGTGTGTGTGTGTGTTATATGAGACCTCATGTAGGTTTTAAAACATGTCCATATAGTCTTGTATCCTCTTCTCTAAGAGTGCTCCTGGTTTTCCTTTTCTCATGTGTGAGCTGTTCTTATTACTCCCATATAACAAAGCTCCCAGGGATGCCAGCCGCTCTGTTTTCAGCACTCAAGCATCCAGGGGAGTTCTGTTTCCTCTGGATTTTGACCATTCCTTGTTGCAAAGCAATGGTTATTTATTTTCCCCTTTGGGACTTCTCAGAATGGTGTGATTAACCACCTGGAGCCCATCCAGGGCACACCAGTGCCAAAGACCCACAAGCAGCTGCTTTTTATCTGATTCAATATAATATTTTTGTTGTTCACCCAGCCCTTGCTCCTATCCCCTTCACACTGTCTGCACACACTTTCCCACCGGTATGACTTTATTGACATATAGGAACATCCCATAACAATGTGTCATTCATTCACAGATGTTTTTTTCCATAACTGATATTGGTATTGATCATTTGAGAAAGAGATAGTCCAAGTCTTCGTCCTTCTTTCTGTTGGACTTTTTGGTTAGTAGATAGAGAATCTAGCTGCCCGCTGTGAGACATTTCATGTTATATGTTTACATTTACCCATTCCTCTTATTGCTCTGGCCATTTAACTTACCTCCAGCCCTTTGTAGTTGTCAACAATGCTATGATAAATATCCTTGCACAAATTCTGTGAGTACACCAGACACTGCTGTCAAAATGGGAGTGCTGGCCCTTAGAGTACATGCATATTTAGTTTCCCTAAGGAGAAGCAAAACAGCACCAATTTATGATTTTCCTGCAAACTGATAATGCTTCCCATTCATTCTCCTGCACAATTGCCAGCACTTGGTGCCATCCACAGAACAGCTTTAGATATACACTGTCTCACTTGGTCTATAAATAATTCTGGAATGTAGAAAATTAAAAAGGACCAACATTTTTCTAGTACTTTACAATTTGCAAAGCACTCCCATTTGTGTTTTGTCTCTCATGTACTTTCAAATCATGTCATTCATTGCCTTGCGAGGCACACTCAATCAAACTCAATGTACTTAAAGAAATGCTTTGCCTTTGTATGTCAATATAGCATCCAGCCCTCCTTCTTGAGTACCCACAAAAGCATTTCCTAAATCTTGTTAACATATGGTTAGGGGTGGACATGTATGTGATGGTTAATTGTGCCTACCAATTTAATGGGATTTAGTGTCACCATGGAAGCAAACCTTTGGGCACGTCTGTGAGGGACATGATTCGGTTAGTTGCGGTAGAAAAACTCACTCTGAATTTAGACAGCACCATGCCATGGGCTGGACTCTCAGATTGAATAAAAAGAAGAAAGAAAACCAAGCAACAGCATTTAGCACCCTCTGCTTTCTGACTTCGGGACACAATGTGGTCAGTTGTCCCAAGCTGCTGCAGCCATGACTTTTCCACCATGGTGGACTGTACCTTCCAACTATGAGCCAAAATACGTTTTTCCTTTCTTAAGTTGCTCTTGTTGGATAGGATGACATCAACTAGAAAGGTAATAAACAGGAGAGATGGCTGAGGTTAGAGGTTAGTCTCTGTTATTGGGATCCTTAAGAGGGAGAGTCAGACTCTGTCATTCTCCTCCCAGTAGACTCTACTTCCCCCAGGGCCCAGAGAATGGGAACGTGGATGGCGGCTGGGAAAAGATAATGACAAGGTATCTAGTGTGGAGAGTGTGAGTAGGTCATTTAAAGAACTATCCTTGCTTTTCTCCTAAACATTCACCTGCCTTTTCCTCAGCTAATGTCTTATAAGGGATGAGGCTAAGGAACGCAGAAAAACATTATCAGTCAGCCAGTCCTGCCCACGGGGGCTCGCCCATGAACTGTTGATTTTTCTCGAGCTCTGTGACTACATTCCTTATGCTGGCAATCTGTCATCCTAATGATCTCATTTTAACGGTAATGAATTATGACTCCATTCTGCGGCAAGGCACATGGCATCCTTCTTCCATCCCAAGTGAGCCAGTGTTGTTGTAGAGAATGCCAACCTCATCAGTAACTTAGAGAACGTAAAATGGTGTTCCCAGGGAGCCATCATCTCTTTACACAGTCTTCATGGTCTATCATTTTGACTAATATTTTCTAGATTTAGCTTCTTTTTTATTTACAAAATGTTTGTGTGTGTCTGCCTGAATCATAACTTCCAGGTTTCAATATCATTAACAAGTTCTGAACACCTCTGTTGGGCCTCACTGATATAAGAGATGTATTGCAGATTTATGTTCTGTGTTTTTATGTGTGGGGCGCATGTATGTGGTGTGAGGTTGGGTATGTACATGGATGCACAGTGTGTGTATGGAGGTCAGAAGACAACCTCAGGGGCTGATCCTTGGGCGACTTTTGACCTTTTGTTTTACATAGACTTTCTCCTTAGCCTGGAGCTTTGGTCATTTGTATCAGGCTACGTGGCCCATGAGTTTCCAGGGATTCTCCTACCTCTCCCCTCATCTCAAAGCACTAGGGTTACATGTGTGTGCCAGCATACTTGTTTTTCTGGGAATCCCAACTCGGGGCCTCACTCTTGAGAGTTAAGTGCTGTACCCACTAAGCCATCTCCTGAGCCCAAGAGATCTAGCTGTTGTTTGTCCTGGAAATGACCTCAGTTCAAGAGAGGGAAGCCTTTGGTCAAGGCCGTGGGCTGGTTCCAGGACTGAACCCTGGACTTAGAACTCAGAATATAGTGCTTTCTCTACCACAGCACATGGCACTTTTTATTTCTGCCGCAGTTTAACTGTCCGGCATAAGAATCCACGAACCTTCACTCAATATTTTATAAGAAATTTAGATTCTACTATATCTATGTACTTGGATCCCAACATAAAACGGTCAAGCAAACATTCCATCTAGCAGCCCATCCCATCCCATGACTCTGAGATACAGAGTGGACGTTGTCCGACTGTACAAGATCTCACAGTTGAGGGTGGAGAAATCTCCCACCACCCCACTGCCCTCCAAGACATTTTTCTCTCCTCTCCCTGTGTGATTGAATCAGTATCCGAACATCTGGGTCTCTCTGTTCCCAGCTTCGCCGCTTTGGATTTACAGAAGTGTGTTTATTTTATGCTTCTGACGATCCGGGTGAAGATACCCTGCATTCTCAGCCTTCGCAACTCAAACATTGATAGGAACGAGGTTGTCAGAGCAGACTTGACTTAGATTCCACAATCTCTATAAAACATCAGACTTCGTAAGCATATGATGAGTCATTTAAGATAAGGAGTCTGAGGACAGATACTAAGGTGTCAGAAAAGTATCATTGCAACAAGTGTGCTTTCTTAAATTCACTCTTCTGGAATCCTGTGCTTTATAATCATGGTCCTCTTTACCAGGAAAGCAGCCCAGTTCCTCCCCCTCTTCATCCTCCATCTGTCTGGAAAAGTCCTAACGCGAAGTCAAATCTTAGTGATAAAAAACAGTCCCTTGTGAAAGTCACTGCTCCCTGCTTCCATGGCAACATGCATGCTCAAGCACTCATTCATATACTCACTCATTCATCCAGCAAGTGCACACTGGGCCTTCCATACTCAGGCACCACTGTAGGTCTTGGAATACATTCACGAATCAGCAGATACAAATCCCTGTGCTGTGAGAAGCCACCAAACGTAACATGTAAATGGAATCTAGGCTATTGGATACTGAGAAATCTCATGAAGGAGACCAGGACAGGGGAAGAGGAACCTGGAGCAGCAGGAAAGAAGAGGCTTCCTGTTTGAAACAGGGGATCAGTATAACTCAGGGAACGTGCGCCATTTCAACACAAAAGTGAAAGACTGATTGGATGGCTGAAATGGAGGGAATGAGCAAGACAGAGACTGAAAATGAAAACATCGAGGGCTCTGGCTGGAGGTGGTTAGATTCAGAACATTTTAGAAGCCAGGCTCCAGGATAAGGGGTACGCTTCTAAGACAGCCCCCTTTGTTGTCTTTTATTTTTATATGTGAATCTATCTTCACATTAGTTTCTCCTCTGTTCTGTCTTCTACACATGATGTGGATGTGGGGGCATGCAGGTTCATGTGTAGGGGGTTGCACATGTACCACATTCACAAGCCTCAGCTTCTGTCCATTCTCACTGGCCTGGAACTCAGCAAACAGGCTATGCTGATTAGGAGGAGTTCCCATGGATACCTTTTGTGATGATATGAATGAAAGTAGTAGCCACCATGGGCTCATATATTTAAATGTTTGGTTCCCAGTTGGCAGAACTCTTTGGGAAGGATTGGGAGGTGTGGCCTTATTGGAGAAGGTGTGTCACTGGTACACACACACACACACACACACACACACACACACATCTCCTGCCTATAGATCAGTATGTAGCTCTTAAATACTGCTCCAGTGCCATACCTGCCTGACTGCTGCCATGCTCCCTGCCATGATGATCATGGACTCAGCCTCTGAAGCTATAAGCAAGGCCCCAATTTAATTCTTTCTTTCATAAGTTGCCTTGGTTATGGTGTCTCTTCACAGCGGCACAACAGTGACTAAGATACTGTCTCCGCCTATCCAGCACTGTGATTACAAGCATGCACCACCATGCCCAGCCTCTTATGTGGGTTCTGGGGATCAAACTGAGTTCCTCATACTTGCAAGGCAAGCACTTTCCTGACTAAGCCGTCTCTCCAGTCCTGTCTTATTTTTATTTTTAATTCAGATTCTATTTTAACTTCAGAGTACATTTTTAAATTTTGGAAAACAAATTATTGTTTCAGATTAAAATTGTTCTTATGCTAAAACTTAAATGTCTGGGCAAGTTGATAAATGAAAAGTCTGTAATCCAGTCCTAACAGCAAACATAGAGGCTCCTGAGAGTGGTGTTGTTATAAGAGACCCCTCCTGTGGGGTCTCACAGAAGGAAGTAGGTCACTGTAGGGGTTATTGTTTGCCTTATGCACTTCCCGTACTTCCTTTCTCTGCTTCCTGGCTGTCATGTTGTGATGGCTGTTCATGGTTGTCAACTTGACTGTGTCTGGAATTAACTAAAACCCAAGCAGCTGGGAACACTTGTGAGGGATTTTTCTTGATTGCATCATTTGAGGTAGGAAGATGCATGATAAATTCAGACAGTCTGAGGTCAGGAGACCCACCCTAGAACTGAGCCACATCTTCTGATGGCAGCCAATACTGAGGACGCGCCGTTCCAGAATTTCAATGAAGAACCAAACTGAAGTCATTCGACACACGTTTGTGAAACCATTTCTGGTGAGGACATATATCACAAAAACAGTCTCAGAGAAGTTATGTGCAGATCACTGACTGATTGGAGAGCTGGCTCTGGAGATTAGGTTAGTCAAATGAATGGCCTTCCAGAAACAATACTGCCAGGTTCCTGAATATCCTGGTTCTCTGTGATGAAACATCTGTATATGATTCTGAGGTATTCCCTTTTTGCTAAATTTTCTCATCACGACTGTTACGAAACTGAACAGAAAAATAAATGACTAAGGAATGCTTGGCCACAAACAGTATCTGTGTCACACCCCTCACCGTGGCCCGGGGACCATCTTGGGAGAGGAGTAGGAAAGATTCTAAGAGCCAGAGAGAGGTTGGGGAGGACAGGGGTGAAACACCCTAGACATGGCAGAACTGCTGCATTCATGGAGTCACAGCAGCCAGCACAAGACCTGCATAAGATCAAGGCATGAAGTAGGAAGTGGGTCATTAGCTCCACCCCTAAGTGAGGAGCTGCTGATAGATGATGGCCTCTGGGAGAAGAAGAGTCAGTTCTCTTAAGGTTATGGCTCCAGGCTAATGCTCTAGAGAATGGCCCCACACCAGGTAGCATATGGACAGCACAAATCTGAGTCGATGGGCTGTTTTAAGTTAAAGGTCAAGGAGGTAGGATGGATCTAGAAGGAGTTGAAGGGGATGTTGAGGGTGAATGTGATCAAAATATATTACATGGGATTCTCAAAGAGTCAATGAAAATAGAAATACGTTTTCAAAGAGGAAAAAACTGACCAAGAGAGGCTTCTGCAGCTGAGATTTTGTCGTTCACACCCTCTCTGTCTCTTGCAAGGCCTTGCCAAGCTCTCAGTTTGATTTGTTTTCACTTCCTTGTCCAACGCAAAGAAGCAGTAAGATGTAAATTTTTGAAAGTCACTCAAAACTTTGTGACCTTCATTAGTGATAGGAATGACGACAAGCTCTTCCGGGTTGGCATCTGTTACTCTCATGGGGCAGAAGCTGTGGCTTTGTAACAGCAATTACTCTGACTAACAAGACCAATTAATCAGCCCTCCATTCTTAGAGTACAGAGGGTGTCTGCTGACCTCTGCAGCAGGAAGCACAGTCACTGTTGTGTTTTATATGTCTAATTGCTAACAAAGTTAGGCGTGTTAAAATCTATTCTCATGTTGTTCTATAGCAGATTACCTCTATTGACTCTTCGCCCATTTTTCTAAATAGGGAAATGACTACTGAGGACAAATGGCCTGAACTTGTACTTTGGATCTACAGTAGATTATATTTCTTCAGCATCAATACCAAGGTAAGTGGCTACTTTGTATGAGAGGGCTCTGCACGGTGAATGACCCGGAGTAAATAATGATCAGGAAAATCACAGCCACTCACCCAGGCAGGCCCCATGATTTTCCAGCAACCGCTGGAACAGATTCCAGATCAGTACAATGGCTTCTAGACCGTGTCCAGGTTCTCAATCTCTTTCTCTGAGAGCCTCTGAAAGTTCTGCCAGCGGCTGCTCTCTTGTGAGTCCACGAATTGATTGAATTAAGGAAATAAATTTAAGAATATATATATTCTTAAGAATATGTATATATGTATATGTGTATGTATATGTATATATATGTGTGTATATACACACACACACACACACACACACACACACACACACATATATATATATATATTTTCTGTGACCCTGGGCAAGTTCTATCTTTTCTCCAAACTTAGTAATCTATTAAATAGAGGTGACTTAAGATAAGATTTCAGGAGCTTGTGGGATGTGTGTAAAGGCCTTGGTAGCATACCAGGAGAGCACAAGCAATATAATCCCAGAACAGAACCTCTTAACCAAATGAGGTCTAAGAAAACAACACTATAGCAACAAAGTAACTAATAGGAATTAATAGGCATTACTCAGTAATTATCAGTTTTAGCAGTCTCGGTTCTCCAACAATAAGACAAGGATTAACACATTGGATTAGAAAGCAGGACCCATATTATTGCCACCTCTAAAAAATAGACCTTCCCATCAAGGATAGACAACATCTAATGGTAAAAAGATGGGAAAGGATCAGAGCATCATTTAGCACTCATCGGAGAAGCTTCTTATAGTAGGTGGCACAATGTTTCTTCTTCTGTGTCCTTTTATGTAGGCTGCCATGAGAAGGTGTGGCCCAGATTTATTGTGGATCTTCTGACCTCAAATGATCCAGATTTAGGGTAAGTCTCCTACCTCAAATAACCCAACCAGAAAAATCCTTCACAGGTGTGCCCAGCTGCGTGGAGTTTTTACTTCCAAATCGAGGTTGACCATCACAAGCTTCATCAGTTAAGTCTTCTCGGCATCACAATGTTGGTGCCAGCACCATCCTCACCTGACCGAGGAAGATCTGAGCTCCAGGAAGACCCACAGGGTTGACAGGTAAATTCCATGACCTTCTTCAAACTTTCCAGGGAATAAGAAAGAGGGAAATGTACTCATTCTGTGAGGTCTCAAAATGAAAACTGGACAAAAATAGAATCTCATTTGTGTTAAAATGTTGAATGTAAGGAAGTTGCTTCTGGCCCTATTAAATACATACCACAAAATATCTGTAATATCCCACAAGTGAAAGGACAAGTCAGCATTAGACTATATAAATACGATCGACTCTAACAACAGATTTAAGGGGAGAAAATGATAGGATTATTCCAATGATAATGAACAGTGTGGTGGGCCCAGAAAATAGATCCTCATCCTGATTCCTAAACGTGTGGCTGTCCCTACCTTATACATACATGTACAAAACCTACTGAGTCCAATTAGTATTGCCCATATGTATATGTATTTAGGGCTGACAACTTAGTACTGGGAAATATAGCAAGGGACTCACTCATCTCTGAATAAAACTGATTGTCCCTCCCTCAGCATCCATTGACTACTTATAGTTCTTCATCTAGGAGTGGGGCCTTGTGGAAATTTCTCCCTCCATGTTCATGGGTCCAGCATCCCTGTCATGTCCAGAAGACACTCTTATAGCAGTCATCCCGGTGATCTGGTTCTTACAATCTTTCTACTCCCTCCTCAATATTCCTGAGCCTAGGTGTAGGAGTTTTGTTACAGATATTCCAGTTGGGGTTAGGCTTCCCATGGTCATTTATTCTCTGCATTTTGACCAGTAGTAGCTCTCTGTAATCGCCTCCACCAACTGCAAAAAGAAGCAGAGTACTTTAACGAGAATGAAAGCTGCACTTACCTATGGGTACAGAAATGGATATTGAGGGACCACAGAGATGCCTCAGTAGTTAAGAATGGTTCTTGCTCTTCCAGAGGATCCAGATATAATTCCCAGCTTCCATAACAATGCCCATAACTATCTGCAATTCCAGTTCCAGGAGCTCTGACACCCTCTTCAGGTGTCTGCAAGCACCAGGCACACAATGATTCCACAGACAGACATGCAGACAAAACACTAACACATATTTAAAAAAAACTTAAGAATTAAAGAAAAAGTATTGAAACACAGTTTGGAGCTATGCTAAGTTGGCAAGACGACAGTAATATGCTTTCTTCTAGGGTCTAAAGCCTCTTCAGTTACAGGTGGTTCTTGCTAGGTTTACAGTACCAGGCATGAATTTCCTCCTTTTGAATAGACCTTACGTCCAATTAGACAACTGTTTTGGTTGCCCCCATGATATAAGTGCCACTATTATAATATTTTCCTGGGATAGTTACTATAGTTCACAGGCTTTACAGCTGGGTAGGACTATTGATTACTTTTCTCACTTGGTAGCTGCAGAGCACCTTCCAATACTATCAAAGGACCATCATGATTCTTTCGAGTCTTGTGACCAAAGTCAGATTTCAATCATAAACATCTATGCACCAAAGTCTGATGTATCCAATTTCATAAAAACGTAGTCCAGGATTTCAAAGCACAGAATAACCCCAATTCTGTAATAGTAGATGATTTAAATGCCCAATTTTTGAAAGTGGATAAATCATCTGAACAACAACAAAATAAACAAAGATATGTAGAAATTAAATTCCTTCATACATTAAATGGATTCAAAACATATATCTACTAAATATTCTACCTCTATTCAGCAGTCTATACTGTGATGAAACACCATGACCAAAAGAGAGTTGGGAAGGAAGGGCTTATTTGGCTTACATATCCCAGGGCACAGTCCACTGAGGGAATCCAAGGCAGGAATAAAAACTGGGTAGCAAAGAAGAGGCAGGAGCTGATGCAGGGGTCATGGAAGATTGCCACTTACTGGCTTGCTCCCCATGACTTGCTCAGTCTGCTTTTATATAGCTCTCAGGACTACTAACACAGGGGTGGCATCACCCACAATGCACTGGGCTCTCCCACATCAATCACTAATGAAGAAAATTTCCTGAAGTTTTGTTTATCTTATGGAGACAGTTTCTCAATTGAGGTTCCCTCCTCTCAGATGACTCTAGCATATGTGAAATGGACATAAATACTAACCTGCACATAGTCTCTTGGCCAAATTAACCAAAAGGAAGAAAGAGGAGATCCAAAATAATAAAATTAGAGATGAAGAGGGAAGCATTGCAAAGAAATTCGTAAAGTCATAAGGGAATACTTTGAAAACCTATGCTCCAATAATCTGGGAAACGTATAAGAAATAAATGAAGTTCTAGGCACATCGAAGCACTTAAGTTAAGCCAAGGAGGAACCAACAACTTAAACAGACTCATAACAAATAAAGAGCTTGAGACAGTAATAGACTTCTGACTAAAGAAAGCCCAGGCCCAGATCCATTCACAGCAGAAGGGCAATGCAGGGGTAAGGACCCACAGCGGGCTCACAGGAGAGGGTGCAAGCATGATCCTAACTGGGCATCAGTTTGAAGGGGCGGTACACAGGGAAAGAACCCACAGCGGGCTCACCAGGAGAGGGTGTGGGCATGACCCTTATTGGGGAATCAGTATGAAGGGGCAGCACAGGGAAAGAACCCGGAGCAGATTCACCAGGAAGTGAGCCTGGGAGCCACTCCCAGATGAGCCTACAGGTAAACTCTCATTTTACTTTAAAGTTTGAATTGCTATTTACAAGGCTTAATTACATTCTGAGTTCTCATAAGCTCTTAATACGATGGGCTCCCATGCTAATGACAAAGGTCTTACAAATAAACTTCAAGGGGCAACAAAGACTCTAGAGAAGGAGTAGCTATTAAATCTGGAGTTATGAGGACATCTTGTTCTTTTAAAATATTGAAGAAAATAAAATTGAAATCAATATCATCTTAAGAAATACAACTCATGCTGCTGAATATAAATTAGAAGCAGCTACTAATTAAACAATTTGTATAGAGTGATGGATCTGTTTCATCTTCCAAGGGATGCGGACGGTCTTTAGTTTGCATCGAAACACAATAGATGGAAATGAATTCCTTTTTATTGAAATGAAAACTCAGACAAGGGCAGAGATCAAACACTTGAGTTCTCCAAAGAAATAAGCAGAAGATGCAAGGCGTATGTGATGATGTCTTAAAATATTAACTAAAAAAAAAAAAAAAAAGAGGTGGTGGTGGTTTGAGTCATTTTCATTAATATTTTAAGAACTCCTTTGATTAAGACTCACGCAAATTTTCAAAAAATTGTCTTTCTAGTTTTTGTTTTTGCTTCCAGTTCAATTTCACAAGTGAGTCAAACTAATCCTAAAAGAAGCATTGCTTCAGGTCATATGAAGGGGAAAAAAAATAAACATTTTCCTTTCGCGTGCTAGCAATCAGAGCCACTGCCACCAGCGCTGCTCCAGTGGGTATCTTCCGTGTGCCAGCAACTCTGCTCCAAGATTCACATAATTAGAAGGAAATGAAATACGCGTGTGGGAAGCCAGAGACTGAAGAACATAATGAATACTTAAGCAGCTCATTAAGACAGAAGAGCAAAAATGGAGAAATGTGTTTAGAGAAGGGAATTTTAAACTCTGACTGGTTGAAGAGCAGAGCTGCCCCTAATGAGTACAAGGTGGTTCGCATGTATGAGCTGGCTACTGCTGCTGTAACAAAACAAATGCCATAATGCCAAGTTGTTGTCTGACAGTTCTCTGGGTCAGAAACCTACCCTGGGTCAGGGGTGACCCAGGAGTGCAGGGATGGTCCTTTTGGGAAGCTCTGCAGGGGAACCTGTTTCCTGGCCTGCTTCAGCCTCTGGAATTGCCTACTTCCCTAGTGGCGCCTCTTCTTCCTCAACACCAGCTGCAAAGGGTCAAATCATCAGGTCACATCACTGACCTCTCTTGATGCCTCCCTGTGGTGGTTAGTGTTACTTGTCAGCTTGACTGGACCTGTGTTACCCAGGAGATGGACTTTTGGCCATGTCTGTGGGGGATTATCCTGTTTCTGTGTGATATAGAAAGACCCCTTTTAATGTCTGGCAGGACCCTTCCTCCCAGCAGAGGCTCCGATCCTACAATGTATAAAATGGGAAGGGGAGCTGGACATGCATTCTTATCTCTCCGCTTCCCGATTGAGCATGAAATGTGACCAGAGGTTGAAAACTACTGCTGCCTTGACTTCTCCAACTGTGACCGACTGCGCCTCACACAGAGCCAAAATAGGCTCTTTCTCATTTAAGTTGCCTTTCTTGGGTATTTTATCACACAAGACACACTAAGACACTCTCTTTCTTGCTTTTAATATAAGAAACTTATGGTGATATCATGTCTAACCGATAACCCAGGAAAATAAAGTCTGTTTCTTTTCTCCTTTATTTTTTTTTTTACTCTCATATAATAAATCCTGACCCCATCCTCACCTCCCTCCATTCTTCCCAGCTCCTCCCCATCTTCCATCTCCCTCCACATCAAATAACTAATAACCCTGACTCCATTTGCTACCTTAACTTCCTTGCTATGATATGGAATGCGTTCACAGGTTTTAAGGATCAGCATGTAATAGGTGTCTTGGCTGGGAGCATTTTCTGCCTACCAAGCAATATGCCAGATTTTTAGCACTACAATGCAATGTTGTCATCTCCAAAGTTCACATTGCCAGGGAGCTGGAGAGGTGGCTCAATTGATAAAGTGCTTGCCTTGCAAGCATGAGGACTTGAGTTCAATCCCCAGAACTCACGTAGGAAAAGCCAGGTGTGTTGGTGCATGCTTATAATCCCAGTATCGAGGAGATGGAGACCTCAAGATGTCTGGGGCTCATTCTGCCAGCCAGTCAGTCTTACCTATTTCATAAGTTCCAAGCCAGTAAAAGACCATGTCTCAATAAATAAATGCCGAATAGCATCTCAGAATTAGAAACCACACCTGAAGTTGTCCTCTGACACACGTGTATGCAAACTTGTATATACTTGTACACACACACACACATACAGAGAGAGAGAGAAAGAACAAAAGAGAGAGAGAGAGAGAGAGAGAGAGAGAGAAACAGACAGACAGACAGACAGACAGACAGATAGACACAGAATCAAGTTAACCAAAAAAGGCTTCATATTGTTTTAGGTAAACTTATGTTTGTGTTGGACCACATTCGTGATTCTCTTGGGCTGTTTGCAGCTGCATGCAGCCATGGACCTCAGGTTAGGCACACTTGGTAAAGGTTATTAGAATATTCCAACCCAAAGTATCAAACAGGAATCTCATTAGAGATATGCCACAGTCACAGTATCTGTAGGGAAGCTGTGGACCAGAGTCAATCCAGGAAATGCTTCTTTCTCGGAATTTTATCTCTCCTTTGCTATATACCAGTAAGTCCTATCTCTCATTAGAAACTGTCTTCCTGAATCTTCCATCAACATATCAGAACTGCCATCAGTTCTTAGACTATTACATCTTAAAATCTAGGCAACAAGAAAAGGAGCTGGCTTGCCTTTCAAGTAAGATGAACTGACAGAGAAGCCAGAGAGGATGCTGGGGTTCGGGGCCGGGACACACACTCTGAAAACAAGTGACTAACGATGGATCCAGCGTGCACTTTACAAATATAACTCCTGTTGTCAGGAAAGGCAAGGTGCCTACAATGGCTCACTTAGTAAGCTGTTACCATGGTGCAGAAGGCCTGGTGATGTGTCTAAGAATGGGATGGGGTCACCAGTGAGCTACTAGGGGCTCTTCTGCTCCCTCTGAGTAGAGGTTGCATGCATCCATGGAGATCTTCAAATACTGGTCTCCAGAAGCCTTTGCTCCCTCAATGTGTGGCATCAGACAGTGGCAGTGATAGGCGGGTGGGAGCAGAGGCAAGTGGCCCCTGTAATGGTGCAGTCTGTGTGTGGTACATCTTCAAGGATCATCAGGATCCTCGGTCTTTGGCAGTGGCCAGTGCTGCAGCTCTCAGCCTCATGTCTGAAACTCTTGACTCTGGCAAAATAGAACGGGAGGAAGCTACATTAACACCAATATCTAAAAGAATCTAGTTTGGCAGAGAAGAACAGGAGCCTTCCCTTTCCCTGCCAGGGTTTCATAAAACAAATGGAGCATGCTCAAAGCAAACCTGAGATATACGCCATGGGAGAAGTGGGAACTATGCAAATCTCCTATAAAGGGTAATGAAGCTCATGGTCCAATGCTTCTGAGCATATGCGTTTTGCTCAGCTCACTAGCCCTCTCCCATTCTTGAGAGAACGTTCCCTTTCTTAATAAATCATCTCTATTTCTATTTCTATTTCTAACCATGTGCCCCTGTTTGTATTCTTTGCTGTAGGACAAAAGAACCTGGATACTTCAGGAGCAGGTGCTCGCCCAAACTAATCTGTACCTATAGTAGGTCTTCAGATTGTCTTCTCTGGTTCCTTATAAATGCTGTGTGTGTGTGTGTGTGTGTGTGTGTGTGTGTGTGTGTGTGTGTGTGTGTGTCTGTCTCGCTGTCTCTCTGTTTCTCTCTCTCTCTCTCTCTCACATGCACGTGCATGTGGACACACACACACACACACATACACACATACACACACACACACACACACATACACACCATCCACACTGACCAGCTGTCATTCTGACCCCTTCCTAAATGAATGCCCACTGCTGGAATGACTTGACTTTGTTGAGATTACATGGGATTGCCTGACAATTGGGGGGATCCTATCAAGCTCACGTCCCTTCCAAGAAGCCTTTATCTGGCTTCATGCTGCAAATCAGCGGTTCAGCACAGGCAAGCACCTCCAAGCCAAACGGCCTGCTTACAGAGTCTGAACAACGGCTTCCAGCCATGAGAGCCTTGCCTTTTGCCAATCACATCATTAAGACTGGTGTTTAAGATCAATCACAACCCTGTCCCTCAGCACCAGCCACAGTAGTACCTCCACATGGGGAAGTGTTCCTCTATGGCTGAGGTGCACAGGACGCATCAGGACTTATGGTGGATGAAATTATGGTATAAACTGTTTCAAACATGCATGGCTAGGACAATGTCTTCAGGGGCCAGAGCTAGCTGCAATCTTCGGATAATTGTCTCTAGGCATCCATGGAGAGTTCAAGGTGGCTGATATAGGCCTGAGGGCAGCCCAGCTGACTGTGAGACTGGTGTTCCTTTTGTTCAAGACAGTATGGACAAAAAGAGAGGGTTCAATGGCTGCCTATTGGGGTCTCAAAATGCTTCATCCCCCACATCTTTGCTTCGTTACTTAGGAAATGCAAAAAAAAGGAAGATTATCATTAACACAACAAATAATAGTGGTTTTGAATAGATTTTAACAAATACTGAACACTTGCCTAGTAGTCAGGGAAAAGTAGGTTCCCTTCATCTGCTTCAGACAGAGGTGCTTTCAGTGCAGGGTCTCAGAAACAGTAGAACAGAGTAGGCTAGGACGAAGGAGCAAGTAAGTCTATTAGATGAGAGTGTGTCTATTAGGTTGACAGTGCCGGGATCTGCTGATTGGGAAGGAATTAAGTCAAAACTGACTTTTGATAATTTGCATTCTTTTCCAGTGATAAACAAGTAAATATACGCTGCCCAGTGGATGGGGAAGAGACTTGATCTACAGAGTTCGCCAATGCCTGTGGTGTAAATGCCCAGTCTAACATGCCCACATGGAAGTACTAAATATAAAGTTGGGAAACAGTGGGCACCAGATGCAGCAAAAGGCTGGCTTTTCATTCTTCTTGATAGTGACCCTTTAAAATGACTGTGTCCCCCAGGAGAACAAGCCCCACAGCGTCAGCTGACCGGCACTCTTAGGGGCTCACAGACACTAAAGTGGCAGACATGGAACCTGCAGGGTCCCCTAAATATATCTTATGGCTGTCTGGCTTGGTGTTCTTGAAAAACTTCAACAGGCTGGAGAGGGGGAGTCTCAGACCATTTTACCTGCCCTTGGAACACTTTTGCTCCTGCTGGGTTGCCTAGCCCACCCGTGATGTAGTGCCCAGCCTTATTTCATCTTGTCATACCACACCCTGTTTGAATGGTAATCCTGAGAGGACTGTTCTTTACTGGGGAGTGCAGGGTGGGGGAGGTTGGTTGGTAGATGGGAGTGGGCAGTAGATCTGAGAGAGAGGGGAGATGGAGGGAGCTGGGAGGAGTAGAGGGAGGGGAGAAGGGGGGTCAGAATATATTGTGTGACAGAAGAAAAAATAAAAAGATAAGAAAAAACTATTGTGTCCCATCAAGTCAGGCTTGCACTGGGGACATGAAGAGTACCTGTGACTCATGGACCTCCCTGTCCAACCTTCTCCTAGCTCCTCAGCAACTGAGCATCTAACCATGACACAAAGGACAGAAGAGAACACTGTGGGCTTTGCAAATTCTTGGCCAAATATTGAGAAGAGTAGTTAGCCAATGGTGCAGTGACTGCAGCAGGTGGCAAGGGGCAGCTCAGTGCAGTGGATAGAATAAAATCCAGAAACCAGACCACCTGGCGCTATCAGTGCCTCCTCTCACTAGCCCAGTGGCCTTAGCCCAGCCACTTAAACGTCAATTGCCTCTGATCACAGTCTGAAAAACATGAGATTTCCCAAGAGGCTATTGACATTTGTGTCTGCCACCAGAAGGACCTTCCCTAAAACTTACCAACAAGGCAATCTGTGGAGGGGGGTACCAGAAATAAATTTATTCCCCCAAAGCAACAGCAAATTTCTCTCCAAAACCTTAAGTGGCAGCTAAAATGTCTTTTCTAACTTCATAAAACAGAATCAAATGTCAGCCTTGTAAATATTTATGATTCTAGGCAGACATTTCATATTGAACATCAATTGTTTGAAGATGATTCAAGGGCTTTCTGACAGAAACTGAAATCCTCCACATTCCCTGTACATGACTTTTAGCAAACACACCTTTATAATGTTTTCCAGGATAAGGTCAGAAAAGCCTGAAGTCCCAAGTCACTAAACAGGGTTGTACAGCCCCGTACAGAGCTTCACCTATCCTGACCAGGGGCGTTCATAAAGGTTAAACACAAAGCGGTCCAAGTAGCCACGGTGACTCCTCCCAGTCATAATGAAAAGTTATTGGGGGTCAATGTTTCCATTTCTCAGATGAAATTCCTGGTAGAACACAACAGGGAAATGAGAGGAAAGGGCAGAGAAGGTACTGAAACTAACAGAGGTTCATGATGACTGCTCCAGGGAGGAGGGGAGGGGGGGGCGTAGAAAGCGCTTCCATCACATTCATGGCATTTTGCTAAAAAAAAAAACAAAAACCTACTTGTAACTTCAAAGCAATCATCTGGGCCTCGATGCCTCCAGATCAAAAATAAAGTTAAAGATTGCATCAGTATTAAACATGTTCCAGGTACACTTAGTTGCTCATTTAGAAACAACTTAGCAACTTCTGGGTGCTCCCACTTTTGAAGTGTAGCGGCCTTGTGAATTGGACAGTAGGAATGTGAGAATCACAGAAGAATTGATACGTTTTACTCAATTCTCCAGGAGTAAAATTAAATGATTTCCAAAATCATGTACCTCAAAGGTCTCATTCTACCAATGCTCTACCCAGATCAAGATTCCTGGGCATTACTTCAACGTCGGTTTTTGTCCATTTTCTTCTACTTTGCCAGAGAAAGCAAGAGGAAAGGAAAGCATGAAATGGCCTTAGAAAACAATCCACTAGGTTTGTTCAAGAAAACAGGACCACCCATGCCATAAAATATCAAAGCGTGGCACAGTGATACACCTTGCAATCACAGGAGGTGGAGGCTGGAGGTTCTCAAGTTCAAAGCCAGCCGTGGCTACATAGAGAACCCCCATCTCAAAGAACTAAACAAAGAAAGTTTGTAATCAGCTACCAGGGTATTTTTGGTATTATGAGCCAGTATCTATGTTCATGAATATTTATTTGGTGGAGAGCTGCTGAAGGTTAAGAGACTGTCTATTACTGAACATTCTAGAAACCTGACACAAGACTTTTTATCTTTAGCATGAAGGATAGAAGGGCTTCTAAAACAAATTAGCTATTTTCCAGCTCTTGTATAAGAATAAGAGGCTCAATCAAAACACCTGACATTTGGGCTCAACATTCTTGAGTCAGAAACAGCACTGGTGTGGCATCTCCCCAAAGCACCTGCGTCCTTACCATGGGGCTGTTTCCTCCTCCCCGAGCGAGGAGCCAGGAACTTGCTGTCCCGGTCTGTCTTACAGCTACGGTCTGTACATGTGACCCAAATTTGGCCAATCTGATAGAAGGTTGGGGTGAGTTTGGCAGAGAGTTGGAGTGGGGATGCTATTTTGGTTGCTTTTAATCCAAGCAGATTCAGAAGAGATGAGGAGATGATGGCTTTCATTTCCTCTCTGGAGAGTGCTGCGCCCGTCGCTGAGTCGGCGTGACAATGTCCACCAGGAGAAAAACCATGGAGACACCTGAGGACCGCAAGTGCCTGGATCTTTGGTGTCACTTAGCCAAGTTAAACCTAGGCAGGAAGCACGTACGCACCCCTCCCTGGACTGCCATATGAATGGAAATCGAGTGTCCTTTGTAAAGTCACTTTACCCAAGATAACATTCACTTGCCGTTAAAAGGTCCCCTTCAAACTCCAAGTTGGGGTTCGGTTGATGGAACAGGTAACCGGGTGCTCCTTCTAAGTGTGTAACAGCATGAGGTGATACCGAAGAAGGCCTTTTGAAGACCGGGGAATGTAGTTCACAGGGTAGAGTGCTTGTCTAGTATGCACTAGGCCCTGGGTTCAATTCCCAGCACCGCACAAACCGGGTGTGGTGGTGTACACTTGTAATCCACACCTCGAAACAACAGCAATAACAAAGGTCTTTCACTGGGCAGAAAAGAATGAAAGGGTCCTGTATCAAACAGATGATGAATGGGGAGGAGCAGATGGCGGTGTGGTTTGGCACCTGGGTGACAAAGCAGAGCATAAAATGTATCTATGAATGGCTTGTGCTGTGTCAAAAGCCCAGCTGCATCACAAAGCAGGATGTAATGGTATCCGTGTCACCGGCCTGTGTGTGGTGTTGACTATACAAGGCATTAACAACCCAGATAAACTAACGTGTGTAGGGATCTTCTGGAAGGCAGCTATTCGCACCACTATCTAACCAACAGAATGGTGCCCGAGAGAAGGAATTGGGCGTTAGTTAGAAGGACTTTGGAGACCCGGCAGAGTGGCCTGAGTGGTGTCAAGGGAGCACCTGGCATAGAGTCCATTGATCTCAGTGACATCTGCATTTGGAGACAACAATAGAAACCAGAAATGGGGGGGGGACCCACATGGGGGATGGATGGGTCAGGATTGCACAAGCTGGGGAAGGACAAGGCTAAGAGAACTGGGACTTTCCCAATCCACTACCATCAGTTGCGCCCATGGACTGATAAGACCTGGGACAGTGCATGCGCAAATGCCATGTCTGCACACATTGCACCCACTTCCTTGCTGTGTGGCTTTATGTCCCTGCACTGAGCCCCTTTATTACTCTACCTCTGGCATTCTGGTGTCTTCCCACCAATAAGGACTTCCTGCTTACGAGTAATAGCACCTTTTCTAGTAGCTATTTACTTTAATCTTCTATAGGCCAGAAGATCAGGTAACCAAACATCACCAACCTACTCAAATCTGTCTCCCTTGAGTTAGAAATGTGTATTCATTCTATCCTTCCATCTAGATATTGTCGATCATGTACTAGAAGTGGTCACTGCTCAAGTACTGGGGGCATAAAGTATGAAGAAAAATGGGGTCTTTCTCTAATTGGATTTATATTTGAATGGGATGTAGAGATTGACAGGCATATCTAAGGTAAATAAACAGAGTGATCCAGGGGCCACAGTGACGATGCAGACATCAAGGGGGAGCAGCAGGATAGGAGAAACAGATGTGCTAACACAGCTGTAATTCCAGCACCTTGGAATCTGAGGCAAGGGCACCACCATTAGTTTGAGACTAGATGGGCTATCTAGAGAGAAAAAACTAAAAGATGGGTAATTGACTTGATTGCATGTATGCATGTGTATTACATATGTGTATGTAATACATACACATTGTATGTATGAAATTCTCAGATAAGAGGAATGGGGAGAAAAGAGGAAATGGGCATAAACAAAAGTTTTAGATTAGGAATGGGGAAGGTGACATTTTATTGCAAAGAGCCCTGACAAAAGAAGGGGACTGCTTTGCAAAGGTGAGAGTTTCCCAGGAAACTTGCCATAGCAAGCTCCAAAAATGGAGATAGAAGGGAAAACCATTTCATTTGAAAATGGAAGTATGTCTGCCATCACTGTAGGAAAGCCACGGAGAACACTCCACAAAGCTATTTGGGAGTCCTTTTTATTCCACCTGTCTCTCTGGCTGCAGGTGGAAAGTGACTATGGAAGTTTGGAAAGGAAACAGGAAGGCCCCCATGGAGGTCTGAAGTCACCCAGGAGCGAGAACATGGCGGCACCAGAGTGATCACACGGGGATGACAGCGAATGTGAAGATTTTAGATATATATAGGGAAGCAGAGGTTTGCACTGGGTAGGAGTGTATCTGCTAGAAGCTGAGATCTCTGACTGATTAGAAATGCAACCCAGTGGAGAGATTGGGATGATGCAGATCCAGAGGCTAATTATCTTATCTTGGGCTAGTTTTACCACCACCACCACCACCACCTCTACTACCTCCGCCATTCCTTATCCACTTCTGTGTCAGAACTAATACCCTGTGATTCATAGATTAAAAAACCTTTTGGAATCTCTTAACTTAGCAGACTACCAGCTTCTCCCAACCAAAAAGATCATCATCAGGAAGAATCTTAGGTCTATAGAGAAACTTCCTCTGTCTTTTTGTTCCTGCCTCTCTGCTGTACCCACCCATATATTTTAAACCTGCCTTGATTTATGACTTCCATTGTTCTATAAAACGATAAAATTTCATGAGACTGCTTCCAAGTTGGAACATGGAATTTGGGGTAACCTATACCCACATGCCTGGGCCGTAGCCATACAAATTGGCTCCAGAATAAACTCTTAATTCTTTAAGATGAGATCTGTGATTGTTGTGTGGGCAAAACCTATATCCAATCTTCCCCAAAACACCTGTAAATAGGATTTTACCCTAGAAATAGAATTTTTACTTGTTCACAAATATTTAAATGGTTCCTAAATCCAATGAACAAAAGCTTCATGAGAGACAGTAATATGAAGTCACAGACATTCAAGAAAGATGGGAGTAATACAATTGAAGCCAAGCAACTGGCAGGAGCTGGTAAAGAACTCTCCCATGGGGCCTCAGAGAGCCATGGCCCTGCTAACCACTTCTTTCAGGCCCCAACTCTCCAGCATCATGAGAGTAAACTTCTCCTGCTGATGCCACCCCATCTGTATTCATTTGTTCCAATATCACAGGAAGTGAGAGGATGGGATGTCAGAGCAGCATGGAGATTTATAGAGCAAGAGGGAAAGAGGCACACCGTTTTGGTGATGGAATGAGTCTGTCTGTGCAGGAGGCCACAAATCACTTACTCATCTGAGTTATACATCCACTTATCTGTGGGAGCACCCATGAGGTGAAAGGCAATCACTGATGTTGGGGCTATTGATCGTGTGACCAAGCCGACTGCACACAGCCGTGACCTTCCCCTTTGTCGCCTCTCTGCTCACTGCCCCGGGCTACGTCGGAACCTGACTGACACTCCTGACACTGGAAACAGTGCTAATAAATCCACCCAAGCCCCTGACTTACACAACCTCATCTGAGCTTTGGGCAAAGCTCTTAGAGAGTCAGGAGATAGCTAAGACTCATTTAGAGGGAAACCGTGGATCAGCACTTCAAGGTGAGCTGGCTGTCAGTGTGAGCTTCACATGGAATTGTCACAGAGACCCAATACCTTAGAAATTCTGCGTGCTGGACTTTCAGAGAGGCACCGGGAGTAAGGGACCCGTGTTTGTCAGTGCCAGCTTCTCCTGGGTGGAGACTATGGGAGTCATTTGTGTGGCTCTCGGCTCAGCCAGTGGGCAGCTCCTGCAGGATAGGGATGGTGCCCAGTTTAAATCTGTTTTAAACTGAGTACATTTACACTACCCAGTAAATGGAGCATCATTATAAATATTTGCTTAGTTGAGTTGATTATATTGTATTCACTAGTGGGAATAAAATAATGCAGTTCGCTGGAAAGGAAGAGCAAAAGAAGGAAGGAGGGAAGAAAGGGAGTGAAGAAGGAAGGAGAGAACAGAGGACGAAGGGAGGGAGAAGGGGAAGAAGGAGGGACATGCTAAAACTAAGAACAAAACGGTAACAGGAAAGGCTTCTGGGAAAGACCATAGGGTCTCTGTGCCTGGAACTGTCGCGCTCACCTCCTCACATGCGCTGGGCTGACCTGGAGCTCGGAGTCCTGTCAGACTCTGGCCTATCTGTACCCCTTGGAAAGGTTAACAAAACAAAACAAAACTAGGCATGGGAGAATCCAGACCTCAGAGACACACATTTGGAACAACTCAGAGACGAGACAGCCGCATGCTCACTGTGACCTCTCACTTTTCATCACAGCGCCCTGAACTTCGCCTTCCAAGCACTCACCCACACTAAATACGTGCGACTATGTAGCTGTGTGCTCCTTACCGGCCTGCTGTGCTCCAGGCACAGGCTCGTACCTCACCACGGCGCATCCGGCACGGTGGCAGGCATACCCAGACGGGCAATATTAAGTTATTTTGTTTATTCTCCTTAATCCTTGGTTTCTTTACAAGTGCAACTGGATTCATAGCTGTATTTCCTAGGACTGATATGAGGACAAATGAGATAAAGTATTTCAAATGTTTTGCCCATAAGAGGTCTCAGTGGATGATGTTACCAGTTTATAACTAATATTATTATCAGTGATGCTGTTGAGAACATCACCCCTCAACTGATAAAAATAAACGGTAGAATGCAGTTTGAAAGAGTTTGTCTAGAGACATTTAGAAAAATTGGCTGGCGTGATGGGAAGTCAGTCAAACTAAATGAAAGCTCTAAAACTGGATAGGGGGCACTTCCCTTTGGGTAGGGGAAGAGTATGGAAAGCTAAGTTATCAGAAGTGGTAAATAAGGTAATATTCCTTCCTAGCTACCCCTCCAAAGGGCAATGTAAGGGGCTGGGGATGGAGCTTAGCTGATAAGGAACTTGCCAGAACACATACAAAGCTTTGGGTTTGAAGTTTGATCCCTAGCACTATACAAAACTGGAGTACAGTGGCCTGTGCCTGTAATGTACTCCAAAGACAGAACTAGGGGCATCTAAAGTTCAAGGTCATCCTCATAGCAGTTCAAGGCCACCCAGTCTTGAAACAAAAACAAACAACAGAAAAGAGCAAAGTAAGAAGGCAGTGGCTATACGCCATCAAATCCAGCCGGTTCTCCCTGCCAAGAAGGATTGGTCCTTAAAACAGGAAAGGCCATGAATGTATCAAAGTCTTTTTCAGGGGCCTAGAGAGATGGCTCAGGGGTTAAGAACAGTGACTACTCTTCCAGAAGACCTAGGTTCAATTCCCAGCACCCACATGATGGCTCACGACTACCTGTAACTCAAGTTCCAGGAGATCCCATTACCTCTTTTGGCCTCAGACAGCACTGCAAGCACATGATACAGACATACATGAAGGCAAAACATTCACACACGTAAATTTAAAATTTTTAAAAACCTTTTTCTGAACCACAGATTTGCCACCTAAGCTTTATATTCTTACTGCTTGTCCCGAACAACAAAATTCTGAAAACAGAATTTTCTTTTTTACTTTTTGTCAAAATTTAGCTTAGAACTCCTCAACAGGTCCAGCAAGCTCAAGAGGCAACTGCTCATTCCACAGTGAACATTGTTACAACAACGTACCCTGAGTTCTTGGTCATAATTTACTCTCACCAGTAGCAAATTTATTTCTTGTCCGACCATTTGAACGGCATTGAAAGCATCTGATCTATCACACTGCTGGGTGGACCCTCATCTGCGGATTCAGGGCAGGTGTAGATATTGCTGGCCGGGGGTGGGGGAGTGACTAAATGATTTCTTCATTGTAGATGTTTCCACAGTCTGTTGATCCTATATGTCCTTCACACATGACTGTGTGATCTATGCAAGTAAAGTTTGTTATTGTCCCACCTCTTTAGTTCAACTGTCAACAAACACTCTGTAAAGGACCAGGCAGTAAATATTTCAGGCTTTGTGAGGCACATGGTATGTACTAGAGCTTCTCAACATAGCTGTGGTCATAGAAAAACATAGGAGAAACAAACCAACAACAGCACACACAAAAAAAGGTAGCTATATTCAATATGTAAATGAATGAATATGATTAAGCCCTGGTAAAACTTTATTGATAATCAGGTACTTAATGGAACTAGGGCTAGGGGCATAAATTATCAATTCCTGATTGAGACTTCTGTTTGTCCCAAATTTATAGAACCAAAAGACCAATAGATTTGTTGTCCTGAACTCATTCTGTGGAAAACAACTAGCTGACTATGGCTAAATAAAGTATAATTATCCATGATTTTGCCCCTCAGTATACAGACCTAGCTGTTTTGTTGTTTGTTTTGATCATGCCTTCTCAGTACCGATTACATGGAGGCACAGAGCAAAGGACCTTTTCAAATGCCACTCACAGAGATCCTGATACGAAGCTCAAAGAAGGGACACAGGAGTTCTCCAGGTGCTCTGCATGCTTACCGGCTTGAACGAATTCTTGAGCATTTGGAAGTGCCTGGTGCCTACACAGCCCAGGGCCTGTTAGGAAACTCTGGTTTAGGGCATGGAAAGCAGCCTCGAAATTGGAGACATGAACAGTAGGCCAGCTATGTCCAGATTCTTTGGAAGTGCAGAGGTGAGAGCCAGTCCTATGTAGAGCCCCAAGAAGATGCAGAAGGTAACTTGGGTCCTGTGTACCAGCTCCTCACCACTGACCTTCTGTGATCTCTGTCCAGATTTCCTCCAGCAAACCTTATTTTGTTTCCTGTTCATGTTAGCTTGGCTATACATCTGTGCCTGTGACCAGATGATCCCTAAACAAATCAATAGCAGAATTGGGTTTAATTACATTTCAGTCTTGTGTAGTTTATGCTGAAAGAGACATCAAATCCTGCAGCATAATTTTATCTTCAAATGGCCGAGTGAATAAATTACTGTCTTTCATAAGACAAACTCAAATATATGGAAGAAGGAGACTTTAGCTCTTATAGATTCCCTACGGTTATTCATAGCTTACATTCTACCATAGGGACAAAGGTGAACTGGAGAATATTCGGCAGTAAGATTGTGGTTCAAGGGTCTGGAGAGATGGCTCAGTGGTTAGGAACACTGGCTGCTCTTTCACAGAAACCAGGTTGGATTTCCTGCACCGCAAGGAGGTTTACAACCATCTATATCTCCCTAGTCCCAGGAAATTATGCTGTTACTGGCCTCTGTGGGCACCAGGCACACACATGGTGCCCACATATACATGCAGGCAAAGTATCCAGATACATACAATAAAATAAAAATAAATCAATAAAGAAAAGATTGTGGTTCAAAGTCAAAAGAATGTGATTTGTGAGAGGACATTAAAATACCGCAACAGTCAAGCTAAATAATGACTGAAGATGTAGAGAGAGGTGAGATTGGTGATCAATAACCTAAACAAGAAGAGGGTAGTAAGGCTCAGAAGGATATGTCTGTCAACGCTCCAAATTCTATTAAAAGCCACAAATATCTCTGGAAATTTCCGGCATTTTCTTTATTTTCTGGAGGTCACTGAGGTCAGAAGGAACAAAACATATGTGGAACACCGGTTCTTAGTTACTGGGAAGGGGTGATGTCAGATCCGGCTCTTTGGAGTGTGGGTCTCCTGGAAGCTCACGCTATCATCTCACATGGTCATGTCTCCCACACATGGCGCATGTGGGAATTGATTGGAAATGGACAAAATCCTTTGAAAGAATTCCTCCCTGTCCACAGAGGCGGTTGTAATCATCAGTTTCCTCACTGAAGGCATAGAACTAGATCAGAGTTCAGAAAATTGGGGCCACAGGCAAAATCCAGTTGCCACCTGCTTTTGTTAATAAAGTTTTATTGGACCACAGCCATGCCCACTTATTAACATATGGTCTGAAGCCACTTTTGTACTCCAGAAGCCAAGCTGAGTAGTTACAATAATCCATATATCCCAGAAAGCCTAAAAGCACTTACTTCCTGGATGTTTACAGAGAAAGTTGGCCAACTCCTGTACTCAGTAATTTTTATGACATCTCCCAAACTTTCCGATTCTTCTGCATGCTACACACTACCAAAATGCTTCCATTCCAGGGCAAATATAAGCATGTGTGTGCATGGGAGGAAAAAGACTTCCCTTTCTCATTCATAGTCATCGTTTGTAGATGGGGGGTTTGGGGCCAGCCTTGGGAAATGGTGATTCCTAGGAATCACAGCCAGCTTCATGGTCTCTCATGATCCCAGGGAGAAAATGAATCTGTGGCTTTCCTCTGTAATACACATCCTTTCCAACGATATCTACCAAAGTTTGCATTTCCTTGAGTATCAAAAGATGTGGCCCCATAGTGCCTTCATCTCTACAAGGACTCCAGACTGAGACCATGATGTCAGTAATCCCTCACACTCTGCTTTGCCCAGTCGCAGGCTGGGTCATTCCTGCCTTTACAGGATGAGTTCCATCTGGCCACTCAGATATTGGAGCTCTCTAGTATCCCCAACACATGCAATTTACAAAGAATAGCCTGCCATGGTAAGGGTAGACCATTTCTATTATATTTCTCCTACTGTTTAAGAGAATTTCTTCTTATTAGAACTAGCTTATCCACAGGATGGGGAGGGGTGCTTGCCTACAAAGCAATGCAAAGAGGAGGAGGGGGAGGAAGAAATAGCTACTGCCCTTACCCCCCCCCACCCTAGTCGTGGTGAAATTGTGGGCTGACAGTTTCTGCCAACTGATACTTTTCTGATATGGGTCATTTATCATTTTGACAGGAGGGCTGGAATGGAATTGAATGATAGCTTTAATCCACGTGACCGAGAGTGTGTTTTAATAAAAAATAAATATCTGCAATTACTTAAGTGCTTTAAAAAATACATTACTTCCTAAAAATCCCACATCTATCTTAAAACAAGCCTCACTGAATATTTAACAGAATCACAGCCAGGTTCTAAAGCTACTGCTCACATTGCCTTGGTGACTTCACCAACCATTCAACCATATTCAACTCACAACTGAATAGTGAAGCCTTTGACAGGAAGCAGAATTCTCTCGTCTCCCCCTTCTCCATCCCAGAGGAGATCCTGAGCATCCTCACTTCATCCCGCATGAGAAAATGAGTCCTGGCTGTCCAGCATGTGTCACCCATATGTGACAGGGATGGGCTAATAGATTCTGAATGATACTTCGCCAGGATGAGAAGCAGTAGAACAGGCTCCCCGAGGAACAGAGGGCTCTTTGAGCAGCCAGAGCTGTCACTCCCGTCATTGCCATGCCAACTTTCAGACATGATGTTTCCAAGTGTATTGTCAGGTACAGGAAGGGGAGCCAGTGCCATTCTGGTAAAATAAGAGAGGATGGAGCCCAGCTCATCTGATTGATGTCAGGGAGGTGCCTCACATATGGTGTGTGGCCACATCATCACAGAGCAAAGTAGTTCAGTTTCTATGGCAGTCTGGCTCGTGTCACAGAGGTTGTGGGGCTTGTTTCCTGGCTTCTTTGGTCCTCTGTTCTTCTTGCTTTCTCCTACCAGCTCACCCACCTGATTCTTTCCTTAACAATGGATCCAATTATCCAGCAGTTTGACTCTATGCAAAGGCTCAAGGAATTTCAGGTAATTTTCCCGATCCAAGCTTTTTTTTTTTTTTTTTAAAAAAAAAAACTACCCTTAGTTCTTCAAAGTTTACATTGCAAAAGACTTGTTCAACTCCTGCTTCTGCTTCTCCAGAAGCGTCCTTGGGAGTCTAAGTAAGTCATTCTGAAACCTGAAGGAATTCAAGGTGACTTTGGCCTCAGTCACCCTTCCCCCCAAGGAGGAAGCCAATGCACAGCCACAGAGCACTAGCGCCCATTGTGCCCCACTGTCCTCATTTCTTGTCACAAAGAACATTTCTAGTACTGGAGCTGCTTCCTCAGAGCTTCCCCATGACTATTGTCTGATATAAACTTGCTAATATTCTCTGACCTTTGTTCTCTGACCAAGCATTCATTCCCCATTTCTTGTTTACAAAGATTCGGTTTAAGCTCAGCTCCTTCAAAGTAGCAACAGTACATTTTCTCAAACCTGATTTCAGTCGATTCTGCCATATGCCTTTTCGGTCCTTACTTTGCTTTATTTTCCTAAGTGTATTATTTTAGCATTAATCGCACCAGTAACTTGGGGAAACATTATGTTCAAATGTAAAGATCTCAGCTGGATTGAGACAGAAAAAAAAAATGTTCTCATTCCATGACTTAAGAACTCGGAGGCTTTGTGATAAGCATATGTGGAGATTTGCCTTCTAAAATCCTAAAATATTCTCTGCTATTCACAAAGTTTCCAAGTACACATGAATAAAACATTGTGCTTTCTCATGGGAACCATGTGCTAATGTTGTCCAGACAAGAACAGCCATTCGTAAGTCTCTAGGGTTACGTGAGTCCACGGCTTCACTGGCCCAGGAGACTCTGAGGGGCTTTAGGGGTGTCTCCGGTGGGTCTCATGATCCCCTGTTCTAAGAGCAGAATTGTTTGGGGGGTGCCAGAGAAGACACGACTTCTGCCTTAACTTCACCTTCAGTGTGCCTTGCCAGGCACACACAGAATGCCATGGATTCACAGCATGGCGCTTCTGCTGTGTAAGCTCAGCCTTTGCATTTCATTTTAGGAAACTTTCGACACTCGGATTTTAGAAATTCTCACACATGCCTCCTCCAGGTCCTTGCTGCCTTCAGGAGACAATGCAAGAGTCTCCTTTCTCTAATTGCCTTCCTCAGGCCCTGCACAATGTATTCCCTGGATTAACCTTCTCGATACGTGTGACTGGACATCATTTCTCTTTCTTGGTGTTACTATGCTCTCTGTAGATGGAGATTCAAATTCTTGGGCTAGAAATTCCACGTTGGTCAGCATGTATTAGCAGGAAGATTTACTCCTATCTATGCCCATAAAAAACTGGGCAAGAGATAAGAAATGATGGTTTTCAAGTCATTGGATACCAGGCAATAAAGGACACTGAGCTCTGCAGACAGAACACAGACAGGAGGGGCTTTTTTCTTGATACCATTTACTTTTTGGAATGTCCCTAGGCTACTGCACAGATGTGGGAAAGGAGATACAGCCCCACAGATTCCGTGACTGGAGAAAATGGAGCTGAGAGACAAGAAACATCAGGTCAGACAGAGTTCATATGCCAGAGTAATAGAGGAAAGAGCTTTCCAGAAAGGTTTCCAGAATGTCTTTCCAGACATTCTCAGTGTTCCCTGCATGTGGCCAGCAGGGCACTGATCAGGGCCTGTGCATACAGAAACACCGTGAGGCTGGGGAAAGAGCCAACAGAGAGAATGCAAGATAACAGAGCTCACATGGGCTTGGGGATATGTCTGTCCCTCTCTGTTAAAATGCAAAACATCAGGATTCAAGGGACATTGGGTAGAGTACAACATAAGTAAGTCTTTACCTTAGTAATGAGAGACATTTAACCCTAGAGTGAGAATGACTTGCCTATAAATATTCTAAAGTAAGATATGCAAAGATGAAACTCTTTCCAAGTCAGTTAACTTTATCACGTCATAAACATTCAATAAAGTTTGTGGAAACTCAAATATGTATACGTGCATATACGTATACATTCAAACATTATATATGTGTGTGTGTGTGTGTGCATATATATATATATATGTCTAGGATACAGTTGAAAATTATTAGCCATGCAAACAAACAGAAAAATGTGACACTAAAGGAAGAGAATAATACACGGAAACCAGCCTCTGATTGAACTAAATGTTAGAGTTATTAAATAGTAGTTACATGTTTACATGCTAACAAGAAATAGTGAAGATATTTAAGAAATATTGAACTCCAAATTGAACTCCAGTGGGGCAGGCAGAATGCAATATCTGGAATGAAATGCACCAGACGGGTGAAGAGCTGACTAGAAACTGCAGGAGAAATGATCAGTGAGTGTGAAGACATCACAGTGAAAACCTATCCAAAAGGATAGAGAGCTTAAACAGCTAACAAAGCATCAGTGAACAGTGGGAAAATTTATTACATGTCATTCAGGATCTTGAAAAGAAGAAGGGAAGACAGAAGATATATTCAAAGCTATCACAATTAAAATTCTTCAAATTATAATGACTGTCCAGAAACATCAATAAATCTCAAATGCAAACAGGAGAAAAGGACAATGTGTGTCATAATTGAACTGACCCTAACCAGAAATATAGACTCACATGCGGTCAGGGGAGTAAAGATATGTTTAACATAAAATATTAAAGATAAAAGCAGCAAAAATCTTTATTGTAGGAAACAATGTAAGCAAATTCTTAACAGTAAAACAACAACTTTAAAATATAAAATAAAATATAAAATGTCAACCAATATCTTTCAAAAGCAAAAGTGAAATAAATGTTAAGACATACAAAAGCTGAATTGGATACACAACCAGCAAAGTCATACTGTGTAAAAAACATCACTGAAGGTTCTTCAGGAATGAGGAAAAAGAATCCACAAGCAAATACAGAGCACTGGAAATAGTAATGTCGAGTATGAATGTGTGTGTGTGTGTGTGTGTGTGTGCGCGTGTGTGTGCACGTGCGCGCGAGTGTGTAACTACATGTGTGTGTTTTTCTTGTTGGTTAATTTACCTTCAACACCATTGGTGAGTTATCCAAAAATAGTATTATATTGGTGGTCATGAGTAAAATTAAAATATATGACAAAGTAGCAATTTGTATACTATAAACTTAATTAATTATTTATTTATTTGTTTTGAAGCATAAGGACAATTTTATTAAAGTTTAAAAAAAAAAAGTTCCCAGAGCAGGCCAGCTATAAACCTCAGTAGCTGCTCAGAGGAAGAGGATGGAGGGGAGAATGGGAAGCCATGCCACTTAGGCTGTCACAGAGGTCAGATGCAAGGTGGAGAAGCAGTCACATGGCAGGGAGAGGAGCTTTAAAGAAAGAGTTAGGAGGCCCAAATTATCGGAAAAGCACACTTAAGGTTCTGGCCAGCATCTAAAAGAAAGAGACTAGAAAAAAGGAAAAGTTGTCCTTTCTAAGGCCTCAGAAAGGTGGAAAGACCCAGCCAAACTCCTTGGTTGTTTGCGGGTGAGCAGGGATTCTGGGAAAGAAAAGTACAGTATCTCATTAAAAGAAAAAAATTATTCCTCCCGTCCTTTAGTGTGGCTTAATGTGATCCTGCCTTCCTAGGGGTGGCCCCTGCCCGGGTAATTGCTGCAACACTACTGAAATGTTAGGCCTCCACCCAGGACAGAAATTCTATTCTCTTGACCAGAAATTTTTCCTTAATGGAAATTTACTGTAACTCTAACACTACCTACCCTCTCCATTATGGTAGCTAATCTTGTTTCTTAGAGCAATCCTTGCTACCACCACCCTTGGCAGACTATTTATCCTTCAGTACCCTCAAAGTTGCCTAGTTTCCCCAGGCCAGAGTTTATTGCATCAAATTCTACACAGTTCTACCTGCCTCATAAGGGGGTGTTATTAGTGCTGGAAGATTTAATATGATAAAAAGAAAGTACTGTCTTGGTTACTGGTTTTTTGCTGTGTTAAGATACCACAACCACAATAACATAAAATAAAATGTTTATTTGGGACTTAGAGTTTCAGATGATTAAGTCCATGAGTATCATGGTAAACAGATTGGCAGCCATAAACTTTAAAATATTCGCTAAGAAAACAGAACGATCCTAATAAGCTAACAAAAAAGATAACCAGTAAAAATATGCGACTAACTTTTTTAAAGGTCAAGAATGAAGGAACAAAGGGACAGAAAGCAATTGGGACAAATAGACAAAGACAACAAGTTCAAACCCAATCAGTTGAGAGAGTACATTAAAGATAAAGGGCCCAAATACTCAATGAAAAGGTACAGGTTATCAAGCTGGATTTTAAAAAGTAAAACACAACTACATAATATACATACAAAAAATGCTTTAAATATTGAGACACTGAATAGTGGAAAATAAAAGAATAGGACAAATGTATAGCAGGCTAATGCTAACCAGGCGAAGCTGGCTTGGCATCATTAATGCCAAAGGAGATTGTAGAACAAAAGATAGTATCACATATCAAGAAAGTCATTTCATAGTGACAGAAGGACTAATCCATCACAAAGGTAGTAAATCCCTGGAGAACACTGCTATCCCTCTCTCAGCAACCAGTAATTGTCTGTAGCTCAGTCTTCTCCAGGGATGAGCTTCCAGGAGAGGTTACTCAATCCCTAATGATGAGCCCTAAACAAGTACACAAGCAAGCAACACTAAATGGACTCAACGGGTTGTATTCATATATGCATATGTATATATAAATAGCAATAAAGAAGTCATGAGAGTGGGAGGAGGACATAAGAGGGGTTGGGGGGGGGAGGGAGAAGTAGAAATGACACAAATCCAGTAGTCACGTATGAAATTCTCAAAATCAGTTTTTAAAATTTTAAATAAAGATGGTAAAAATAAAATCTTAACTTTATTACCACAAAAATCAGAGATTCAAAACATAAGAAGCAAACTCTGATAGAACTTGTATTAGCTACTGTGCTCATTGTTGTGTTAAATGCTTGGTAAAGGCGGCTTAAAGGAAAGAAGGGTTTATTTTGGCTCGCTGAGGGTGTAGTCCATCATGGTGGACATCCATGGAGGTAGGTGTATGGGGAACTGGTCACATGGCAACCCTAATGAGGAAGCAGAGAGAGATGCTAATGGTAAGCTCAGTTTCGCCCTTAAAATACTCCCGTGGATTTGTGCATGTATGCTTGTTTGTATATGTGCTTTGGGCAGTGCACATGCATCAAGGTCAGAAAACAACTTTTGAGAGTTGGTTCCCTCATACCACCATGTGGGATCTGGGGCTCAAACCCCAGTCACTGGGCCCGTATGCAAGCACTGTTACCCACTGAGCCGTCCCTCAGGCTCACTTTCTCCTTTTCAGGTAGACCTAGACTCAAGCCCATGAAATGGTAGCATCCAACACTAGGGTGGGTCCTCCCACCAGTCAACCTAATCTAGATAACCGTTCACAGACATGACTAGAGCTGTGGCTCCCGGGGGATTCGGGATTCAGCCAGGTTGACAATATTAATCATCTCTGGCCTTGAATGAGAAATACTGTGGACACATCCACAACCGTGAGAGACTTTAGTTCTGTTCTCTCTATAACCGACTAACCAGACAGACAATAAACAAAAAGTAGAAAACCTGAAAAACACTATCAACCCTTGTGACTTGCTTGAACATTTCTAGGACTCTACACTCACGACAGAATACACATTCTTTTCAAAAGCACCAAGAGCAGCGGCTCTCAACCTGTGAGTTGCAACATCTTTGTGGGTCAAACAACAGGGGTCATCTAAGAGCATCTGCATATCAGATATTTATATTACAGTAGCAAATCAGTTATGAAGTAGCAATGAAATAATTTTATGGTTAGGAGTCACCTTAATATGAGAAATTGTATTAAAGGGTTGCAAATTAGGAAGGTAGAGAAGTACTGAGCTAGAGCATTTTCTAATATCCTCAGCTACTAAACAAGTCTCAGACAGTTGAAAAGGATTCAAGCCACTCAAATACGCAGAAGGAAATGACATTAGATATCAAAACCATAGTGTTATCTGTAAAGTCTCTGGTGTTTGCCTCTATTTGATCCCTTGACGACAGGGCCTCATCATGTATTTGCATCATGGTGTTCTGCTGCTGTAATCATGGAAAACTTTACTGGCTGCCAACTACGTGTTGGATTTAATATTCATAATGGCTCAATAATGTAGGTGATCCTAGTCTCATTTTATAAATAAAGAAATGGAGCTGTAGGGAAAGACAGAATTTATCTGGGTCACAAATCTAGGGACAGTTAGGGTGGAGTTTCACAGGACAGAATTCTCAGGTGCTGCCCCTCTATCTCTCAGACCCGTGACTGAGCACTGGCTATTTCAGAGACAAGCCACACTTCTCTCTGTCCACTGTGTTTCTCTTGCCCTTTCTGGGTTATTCAACACAGGCTCTGAGTCTAAACTCCATTTGGGCATTTCTAAATGCTCAGCTCAGAAGTCACCTGGATTTCATTCTGCAGGAGTACCCCGCCTCCCATAGGAATGAGACAATCCCTGTTTGAAACTCTTCTTGAACACTCTTTAACAGCAGCCAACACTGGCTACTGTGTCTATGGTGAAAGAATTAGATCCATAGTAGGGACAGAGTTGGATCAGAAGAGAAGCAGTGGAATGCAGGCCCTAACTTTTCTGAGATACAAATTAAAACAAAGAGATTGACAAATCCTGTGCTCCTTTCCTCCCTGTTCTTTCCTGTTTGGGAGAAGCAGGCTGTATTATAATTATTGGCAGAGTGCAGCGTGATGCTTCTACACAAGCACACACTGTATAAAGAGCCAATGGGGCAATTGGCATACTCTCCACCTCAGGCATTTAGCCTTTTTCTGTAGTGAAGACATTCAAAGTTCTCTCTTCCAGCCACTGTAACGTGTACACTGTAAACCATGAGCTGCGGTCACCCACTATTCAGCAGAACACGGTGCTTGTTCCTCCCATCTAACCATAATTTTCTTCCCCCTGACCAATCTCTCCCCATCACCTTCTCCTCTTCCTCACCTTCCTCCAGGCTTGGCGACCACTATCCTTGGAACTGCTACTTTAGGCTACACAAATAATGAAATTGTGTGCTATTTATCTTTCTGTGTCTGGCTTATTCCAAATAGCATGTCTTCTGGATTCATCCCTGTTGGCAGAATTCACTCTCTCTATGGCTGGTAGTAGTCCACTGTAGACACAGTGCACATTTTCTTTATTCATGCAGCTCTGCTGGGCATTTAGGCTGTGCCTGTGTCTTGGCAATGGTACATAGTGTGGATGTCTCTTTGACATACTGATTTTATTTCCTTTGATAAATACCTAGTAATGGGATTGGTGCAACAGATTTAATGCAATCTCTGTGGAAACATCAGTGATGTTTTTCAGAGAAATAATACAAAAAAGAATACTAAAATTTCTAAAGACCCGGAAAGATGGCAAATAGCCAAACCAAACTTGAGCAAGAGGAACATAGCTAGAGGTGTCACAGTGACTTAAAGTCCTAACCACAGAAATTCATGGTTCAAACAACATGGGATCAGTGGGGAACAGACACATGGACCAATGTACTAGAACAAATAACAGAGATAAAGTCACATATTTATACACAAAGGTGCCAAGAACATACATCAGGGAAAATATCATCTTTTAATAAATAGATCTGGGAAAGCTACATACAGATACCCATGCAGAATACAAAGTCTAGACCTCTGTCTTCTACATGGTGCTCTTTTCTTGGGACTTTTTCCACCAGGTGAAGCAACTTCCTGTATCTCCCCTGGGTACCTCCTGGGAAGGTGCACTTGAGAAGTCCATAATTCACTCACTGCTGTTTCAGAAATAGGTTACTTCCAGCCTCATCCTGTCCTACTCAGGTGCCTAACCCAGGCTGCTGCTGCTGTTGCTGCTGCTGCTGCTGCTGCTGAATTTTCCTGTCTACCTGTATTCCTAATGCTCAACAGTCTGACCTTCTCTGTCTTAGTTAGGTTTTCGATTGCTGTGATGAAACACCATGACCAAAAGCAACTTGGGAAGGAAAGGAGTTTATTTCACTCACAGTTCCATATAGCCATTCATCTTCAAATGCAATAAGGGCAGGAACTCAAGCAGGGCAGAAACCTCGAGGCAGGAGCTGATGCAGAGGCCATGGAAGAATGCTGCTTACTTGCTTGCTCCCCATGGCTTACTCAGCCTGCTTTTTTATAGAAACCAGGACAACCAGCCTAGGGAAGACCCCATCCACAATGGGCTGCATCCTCTCCCATCAATAACTAATTAAGAAATGCCCTACAGCCAGATCTCATAGGAGCATTTCCTCAGTTGAGATTCCCTCCTTTCAGAGAATTCTAGCCTGTGTCAAATTGACATAAAACTAACCAGCATACTCTTCCACAGAAGCTGTTGTACCAGCACACCATGTCATTTCCCATCATACAAAATAATCTTTACCAAATGAAAATCTCATTGTACCACTTCCTGCTTAAATCCCTGTAATGAAATAAAGACAAAACCCTGCACTGCACCACTCGGCCTCCAAGGCTCTGTATGGCGAGGCCTATCTGCCTCTAGCTCCACCTCACAGGATACTCAACACCTTCTGAGCCTCAGACATACAACCTCTCTCTGCCTCAACCACAAATCCCTCTCCTGGTTAGCTAAGTCCTCTCATCTTCTGGGGTCACCCCCATCTCCTCGATGAATCTATCCCCCACCAGAAACATCTCTGAAATCCAAATGTCTCTTTGGCTCCACAGTGTCGCCTCCCTAATTTGCAGTTTGTCCTGTTAAAGTTGGTCTGCTCCATCGAATCCTAAACTCTTTGGGACACGCACCATCTCCCTTCACACCTAAGCATCTAGTTCAAAGTTGGTCCTTAACATTCGTTCATACAATGGCTAGCTGAAGCAGTCCAGCACCTCTGCTGTAAAATAATAGGCTATGAATCGAATACTATTACCTTTCCCATGTGTTCACTGGGCCATTTTCCCTCTCTGAAGAGCTCCCCGTGTGAGTCTGAGGAACTGAAGTCTGAGGCTCTAGATTGCAACTTTTTTAAACAATTGTTTTTTTGCCTCCATGAGAAATAGATCCACCGTGCCCAGGTGATGCCCGCAGCTGATCCCCTGATACCGTTTCAGGCGGCGGTCGCATCTGCCTCTGCAGCTAAACGGATTCACAAAGCATGTCCTCCCCAGGGCTGGAGATTTATGTTCATGAAATTGGACTGATAGAATTACTGATGAGTGACAGAGCACAATTGAATCAAAGTGGCCGTTGCAAACAAATGTAAATACATTAGGAATTGGACAAGGTGGGTGCTGGCTTGATTTATGCCTTGCCTACACTGAGGAAAATGAGAAACACTTTCTTTTAATTACATTATTGTCAAGAAATAATAGATCATGAGCCAAATATATCTCAGGTAGACATTTTCTGCTCTGTATTCCCCCAAAACCAGGCTGTACAGAGGATGCCCAGTCTTTCCGCTCTGTTGCGAGATGAGCAATAGGCTATGATTCGAATACTATTGCCTTTCTCATCTTTACTGGGCATCTATTGCCGTTCTCATCTTTACTGGGCATTTTTCCTCTTTCCCAAAGAGCTCATGTCATTGATGGCTCATCTGGTTGCAGCTTTCAGCATTGGGATTTGGGGTCAAACTCAAATTAGCTTCCTTCAGTTGACTTCTGTGCTTTACTTTTTAGTCTTTTTCTCCCAAGAGATTGGTTTGTGTGTTTCTCTCCCTTTCTTCTAATATTTCTGTACTTTACTTCATACCAGGGAGGGAAGGAGAAACTGGGATACGGAGCTTCTGAGCTGAAGAGGCAATGGAACTGTTCTGCATGGCCTGACCTTTCCACGGCCTGGTCCTTGAGTCAAATGTTGGGGTGCTGACAAAGAGAAGGCAGATGAAAGTGTCTCATGCTCCCCACTGCTCCTGGAGACGACCCAGAGAGCCCAGGCCTCACAGTACTCCATCCAAACCAACACTGTGGCGAGAACCACACTGAGAGGGAATTTCTAATGTTTCCCAGAGTCCTGCCTTCCGCCCTCCTATGGCAGCAACCCTGCTTGTCACAAGGCCCGCCCCTCACTCCTTGCTGGCATCTCGAGGTTCCATTTTTAGTATTTGCCGTTTTCGTATCTGTCTCATTTGATCCTCAAAATACATGCACACAGCAGGGCAGGTCCTTCACCACCACTCAGGGCCCCAGAAACCACACACAGTAGGTATTTTCTCCTGCTTGCTGAGCCTCGTTCTCCATCCACCCTCTTCTGATGCTACTGCATCAGAATCAGTAATCAGTCTCCTTTCTCTAAGGGACTGTATCTTCCTGCATCCATCTGGAAGAGGATGATGATCACTGCTATCATAACCTCTACAAGCCTGGAGTGTCTGACTCAGGAAACAGATCTCTCTGCCTCTATAAAACTTGAGTCAAGCACAGAAACCTAAAGCAGAAGGCTACTGGAATCACGTGACAAACCACAGTATCTGCTGCTGTGAGCCTTGGTAGCTCTGTTGCTCTTTTTCTATAGTATCCCTGTATTTCTTTTCTTAAAAATCCTTTTTCCCCTTGCTTAAACTAATCAGAAATGCTTTCTGTCATTGCAGTGAAAGAGTCCTGCAAAAGGTTTGATCAAGCATTCAGCCAGGGACACCTGAATCTTAGTTTGCTCTAGAGTTTATGGTATGCCATGGAGTAAGGTCTAAGAGCTAACAATGTCTTTTCCAGAGTAAAGAAGAAGATGGTAGAAATATCAGAATGACTACAAAGCTCCTTTAGTAACTAGGACTGACTTTGACCCCAAGGGACATGTGGAAATATCTGGAGCCATTTTTGCTTGAAGCAACTGGTAGAGGAGGAGGCACACTATGTGTATCTCGTGGACAGAATCTAAAGATGCCGCTAAATACCCCACAGTGCGTAGGACAGACCCTCTCCAACAATGAATTATTTGTCCTCAAATGTCAATAATGTCACAGGAGAGAAAAATGGGGTGATCTACCAGGTATTCCGAGCGGTCTAAAAGGTAAAAAGTTTTAAGTTCTCAATGGTTTACATTAATCTCATCTACGACTTGTTACCGAGCCGATCCCAAGTCATCTGAGGATTGGAGAGCTTCCCTTCTATGCTGACTCAGCCACGTAGCTCGCTTGAGCACGTGACGCTGCCATCTTGGCCATCTTGCCGCATTCTTTGCAGGTGGTCCCCAAGAGCGAAAGAGAAGTGAGGGACTAAGCTTTTAAATGTCCCAGCCCTGAAATGATACCTGCCAAATGTCACTCATAGCCTGTCTGGGCAACACAATGGATACGCAGTAGTGAGAAACTCTGCCATGCTGCCTGTGAAGGGCGGTGCTGCTGCTCCACTGGGTGGACGCCGCCTGCACACTGCACCCAACACCTGGATGCTGTCTGGGCAGTGCATTATTAGTTTACCGCCTAGATTCTAGAACCTAGGCATGTTTTCTGGTTTTAAGATGTATTTTTGAAAACTTTATCTGTGGGGGAAGGCAGGTGTGCCATGGTATGTTGGGGTCTGGGGATCAAAGGATAACTTGCAGGAGTCAGTTTTCTCCTTCCACTATGGAGGTCTCGGGGTTCAAACTCAGATCAAATTCAGGCTTGGTGGCAAGCACCTTTACCCACTGAACCACCTCGATGGCCTTAGTTTGACAGTTTGAGACAGGGATTCATAGCCCAAGCTGGCCTCAAACTCACTATGTAGCTGAGGATGACCTCGAACTTCTGATCCCCCTTCTTCCATTTCCGAAGTGCTGGCATTACAGGCCTGTGCTACACACCTGGTTTATGCCATGCTGGGGTTCAAGCCCAGGGCCTTGAACATGCTAGGCAAGTTCTCCACCAATGGAACTACACCCCCTGGACAGTTTTATTTTAATTTTTCAGCCTCAAAAATTAATTTGATGCAGCATTCCTCCTGCACCAAATAATTGATACCTGTGAGCAAGTATCTCTGAGGCCTGTTTTTACCCTGTGGTATCTATGAATTTCAGTGGACAGGCCGTACCCAGGTTAAAGTCTATTTATTCAGAGTAGGTCCTTTTAAGAAGAGTCATATAAATAAAATTATTTCTGTGCCTGATGTAAAAGAGAGCAATATATTTTCATTGTAAATAATTTATTGAGCTCTGTGTATGCAGAAATGTCATGTTTAGATTGGGATTCTTTAAATACACATGAGGTAGTTGTTTCTTATTTTGTTTTGGGTTTTTTTTGTTGTTGTTGTCTGTTTGTTTCTTCGATCATTCTGGGCAGTGGTTCTTAGCTAGGGTAAAGAGTCACTCCAGGAGTCTTTTTGAATGTAAACATTCCTCCAAATTTCTAATTCAACAAGGTACAACTATAAAGACAAAACATGGCTGCCAATGAAGAATCTGATTCTATGTCACCCAAGAAACCAAGAAGCGGGGTACCTAGAGGATGCCTGGGAGCCCATAAAGGTGGACAGAGCCAGCGTGGGCTTGGGAAGAGTAGAGCCAAGGACTCCAGTAAATGCAGCAGCAGAATGTAAGGAGTTCAATTAAAGAATGAATGGAAAAATGAATGAATGAGTGGCAGTGCTGTTACTGTCTCACCAGCCAAGAATGCAGGGGGGCTGAGCCACACAAGTGGTAGCCACTGTACACTCCGCCTACAGACCAGAGCTCCCCTAGAGATTCAGGCCTTCCATACAGCCAGTACTTGTTTATCGGGAAGCGAAGCTCGCGTCTTTCAGAGGCCACCTCTAGTGCCCCTTTGAGGACTGATGGCCTCTCTCTTCCTAACATTTGCCCCCAGTTTTCAAGACCATAGTCTGTATGCAAACATAGAAGGGCCAAGTTTTCTTTGTCCTCAATGACTTTATGTGTGTGGCACAGACTCGCTCCAAAATGGGGCAGTGATGCCCTGTGAACGTTCATCTCCCGTGCTCTAGGAATTATCTTTCTCTGAGCCTCAGTCTTAACAACTGTAGAGGTGGTATAAAAATGATAAATAACTCTACAGTTGAAGTGTGGTTATATAAGCAAATGCATGGGAAATAACACAATCTTTAACATATGGTAGGGGACCAACCAATGCCAGCTAAGATACAGAAGCAAAGCACACAAAAAAGCTGGCTGAATAACAGATTTAATCATCGCTGCTGTTGGAGATTCCTTAGCTGGTGAAGGAAATAGATGGAGTAAACTAGTCTCAAAACACCACCGACTGTTTTTCCTCTGTTTCTTTCTGTAAGATTTGTTACTCTGCCTCAGCTGTAGAACACAGATTCTGGAAACAAACTGCTTATACCTACATTCACCACTAACTAGCTTTGTGGACATGAGCAAGTTTCTTAACCTACTTTCACGTCCGTGTCCTCACTGTAAGAGACAATGTGTAAGAGACAATCATGTTGGTACTTAGAACAGAGTGGTAGCACTCTGCCATAGGTACTGTTTGTGTTTGTTATGGAATTAAACAAAGGGGCTGGAGATGTAGATTGGTTGGTAGAGTGCTTGCCTAACACACATGAAGCCCTGGGTTCGATTCCCAGCACTTCATAAAAACCTAGTAGTGCATGCCTATAATCCCAGCACTCAGAAGCAGATGAGGAATCCAAGGACATCCTTGGGTACGTAGTGAACTTGAGGCCAGTTTAGGCTACATGAGACCTCATCTCAAGAAAGTAATTAATTAAAAAGGGACTGAAACAATGCAAAGGGGTTTGGGGCTGCGGGTACAGCAAGGTACTTGCTTTCCAAGTACTATGCCTTCATAGGTTTCCAGCCAGCCAAGGTTTACTCCATTCTGTTTATGACTCACTGTTTGAGTCATAAATTTGCAAATTTGGGTTACATAAGACTGCTAGGGCTGTGCTGCATTCGCCACCCCGGGTCTAGTCAACCTGATGGCAAGTGATTTGTGTGTGGGATCCTGTGTGAATCAAAATATCTTGAAATGCTTTGATCATCAGGAACTGCTGGAGTTCTGCTGTATCCTGACCTCAGTACAGAGAAGGGACACAGATTTCTACTTGGCTCTGAGTCTGTGAGAGTCTTCGGGTACAGACAGCAACAGGGCTACGGGAGCCAGCAGATGGTACCTGATAAACAAGTCCTTGGAGATGAGCAACAGCTGGAGGGGGAGGGGACACACCCTGTTAGCAAGCTGTTTTGCATATAAACAGTTATATTTCTGATCATGTTTCTCCCAGGCTTGTGGAAAGGGAGATGTCAAGCTTTTCTTGTAGAAGATTCTGTGAAGAGGGAAAACATTTAGTGAATTCATCTTCCTTGGATATTTCACCCATCAGAGAAGTTGTAAGAGGGACGCAGAACTCTCTGGAAGCTGGAGAAGCCCTGGGCAGCCAGGAAAGCCATGTGTTCACTCCGCATCTCTCAGTTAGCACCTGTCTCACAGCCATGGCAGACAACACTGACTGCAACCCCAGCTCTGACTGTCCGGTCGCTGAACCTTCATCTGTTGCAGTCCACCATCCTGCAAGGGAGAGCTGGCTCTTCTTCATTTGCTTTCCAAGACATCTGAGAAAATCCTCCATCTAACCCACAACCAGCTGAAGCCAATTTCATTTGCCAAAACTTGGCTGGCAAAGTTTCACTTCATCTTCTGGGTCCTCATTAATTGGAATTAAGATTTCCCTTTCCTCGTACGTGGCTGACTCCACACAACACTTTGATGCACTACTCTGCTCAAAGGTTCATTTCATTTGTTCGTTTAAATTCTGTTTCTTTACTAAAAGTGTCTGCAGCAGCTTGATGTTTAATTGTTTCATTTCATTCTCTGAGAAACTGTGACCTACTTTTAGTTTAGCTAAACTGACAGAGTTGAAGCCACCTCAGTCCACCCCTGGACGACTTGTCATACAGGCATATATTTTTTTAAATCATATGTGTGGGTGGTATATATTTGTGCGTTGTGAATGCACGCTTTTGTGTAAGCACACAAGCCAGAAAGTGGCATCAGGTCTGTGGCTGTTGCACACCCCTCTTGAAACAGGCTCTCTTACTGAACCTAAAGCTAGGCTGGCAGCCAGCAAGCCCAAATGATCCCCCAGTCTCTCACTCCCACGCCACTGGATTACCAGCAGGCACATGGCCATGCTGCCTTCTGACATGGGTGCTGAGGATTCAAACTCAGATCTCCATCCTTGTACAGAAGGCGTTCTCACCCACAGAAACGTCTCCACAGCCCCATGTCTGGACTCGGAACTTCTAAATAAGAGTGATAGCAAAAATCAGGCTTTTGCCTCGCAGCAAGCCCTGAAAACATGTTTTCCAAAAGTAAGCCCAGAGTTCTTTCACCATCTTCTCATTCCTCATCTAGATAAATCACCTTCCCTTTGAAGGTCTGTTACTTAAATATTGAAATGCAAAGTCAAGTGCTACCTACACATGTTAAGTAATGCAAAGGACTAGGAGGAGGGGAGAAAGCAGTTAACTCCTACATAAATATGTGTCTATCAGAAGAAAGAGGCGCTTCCTGCTATTACAGTTTCTTCAACTGATCCCCGATGCCAACTTCTTTCACTACTTGCCCATGTGCCCTTCACCTTCTCTGCTGGCTTAGTGACACGACCCGAACCTTCTGTCCTACATGGTCTAGCCCAAGGGCAGCACAACTGTGGCTTTGCATTGACTTCTGCCATAAGACATGGGAGAACTCGAAGGTACCTCTCCTTCTCTCTGCTGGACAGGAGCCACCACAGATGGGCTCAGTCAACCAAACCAACAAGAACTCTGCTTTTCTGAGTCAATTCATGAGCATGGAAGACCCACGGTGCTCTCAGCAGTCTTAGCTTCCAGTGCACGGCCTTCACCATGTCTCCCAGCAAAAGTAGTTCTCCCTGACAACCAAGATATCTAGACCATCTGACTGAAAGCCTCAGAGATAGAAAGCAAAATTTCATCAATGGGTCTCTATGCTTGATAATAAGAGGAGCCATTCACATAGTTTTGCCTTGATTCCCAGATCCATATACTTCATAAGGGAAAATTATAGTGGTAGTTAATTTAGATGTTCCTAGCCCTGTAAGAAAATTTCACCCAACTATCACTGTAACTAGATCTTCAAAAAGGCAACTAAGTCAGTATTGGTGGAGTGCTCAGCAACAAATGGGGTATCTATATCAGATCCCATTCTCCAAGACTCAAGGACCACGTAGAAGAGGAGTAGAAAGATAATAAGAACCAGGAGTCATAGAGAACTAGAACAAAACAGTGTCTTTTAGATGTTATAGGATGGATACATTCATGAGTTCACAGTAGCTGTAGTTGACTGCACAAGACCTGAACAAGATCAAGCTAGTCAACATTCCAACATGGAATAGGAGGAGCTACTTACCCCTGAGTACTACTGACAGATGATGATTTCAGGGTGCAAGGGAAAAAGTCAGTTTTCTTTAAGGACCTGGCCTCAAGTGGATTGACCATGCTCCAGGGGTAGCCCTGCATCCATGAGTATATGGGCAGCACAAATTGGATTTAGGGATTGTAGTGGTTTGAATGAAAATAGCCCTCAGAAGCTCATATATTTGAATGCTTTTGTTTTCACTTTGTGGAACTATTTGGGAAGGACTAGGAGGTGTGGTCTTGTTGGTAAAGGTACATCACTGGGTGTGGGCTTTCGGGTTTCCAAAGCCTAAGCGAGGCCCAGAGCCGCTCCCCCACCTCTGTCTCATAGTTATGATTATTGTCCCAGCATATAAGCTCTCAGCACCCATGCTCCCTACCATGATGGTCATTAACTCACCTCTGAAACTGTAAGCAAGTTCCCAATTAAATGCTTTCTTTTATAAGTCGCTTTGGTCATGGTGTCTCTTCACAGCAATAGAAAAAGCAACTAAGACAGTGAGCTTAAAAAATGAGACAAGAAGTTGGGAGAGGGTGGCTATATAGCTCAGTAGTGGGGTGCTCACCTAACACACTGGAAGCCCTAGGTACTGCCTCCCTATAAGGGAAAAGAAATTGGTTTTGGCTGGGACAATATAAGAGTACTACTAGCTGACATATCTGTAAGTGTCATTCACCTTTAAAATAACGGATTTGAGGTATAAACTGTCCTGGCTAATCAATAAAACAAACACTTTATTCTAGCACTTTCCAGCAACTTACACATTTAGCAAATACTGAAGAAGGCAATTGCAATGTCATCTATAAAGCCAAACCAGAAGTACAAATCAGACTGACACAAAACTTCAAGATAACATTCCATACATGCTTTTGTAAGTATTTTCAGCCAGACTTTCTAAGACTGCAAATATAACCTTGAATCAAAATGAATGTCAGAAATAATGAAGATCTATGAAAAATTACCTTATGAAAAAAACGAAAATGGATGAGCAAATGGTTATGGCAGCATATCTCAATTTTCTTCTTCCGTGGAAAGTCATTCTGAAGAACACCGCCTGGCCCCCTGTTTACGCTCCGCTTGGTCTGTGGCACTGCAAGTGGAAATTCACAACTGAGTTCAAGATTCTCACTTTTGGATTCTTGCTGGCTTTTATTACATTGTGTCATAGTTAGCATCAGAGATGGATTCATCTGGATCCACTGTTACTCCATCATTTTCCCTCAAGGCCTGATCTTTGGTCTGTGTCCCAGGGTACTACCAAGTAAAGCTGACCCGCACTTAAAGTACCTCCAAACCCTAGTCCTAGTAATAATAAATTATCACCCGAGGAACTAATAGCCCCAGGCCATGTGTGGTAGTGGCTGTCTTCATAAACTAAGGAGATAGACTCATTTTGCAGACAAAGGCTTTGATAATGAAGTTTAAGATCAGACCAGCTACTGGATAAATGACTAAACTGAGGAGAAATATGATATTTGACAGCCATTTAGGGAACTGAGCTAAAAGCGAATCGATTGCTGGTGACATGAAAACAAAAAGAAACAAGTTCAAGTACACATTACAAAAATGGTAATTGTTGTGTGTGTCTTAAGATGTGAGTATCCAGGCTCTGTGACATCTACATGAAGACTGAGACTGTGGAAACCTGTTCACGAGACCAAAAATGTTAAACAGAGCCCATCCAGAACTCACATCTGGCTTGTGGTGGGGGTTATTTCTGCCAAGTTCCACAGCAGAGGAAAGTGCCTTTCAGGGTCACTGTTGAAGGAAAGAAGGTTTGAATCCAAGTCCAGACCACTCTGTTCCCTTCAAGTTAAACACTGACCCTTTTAAAATGTTTTGACTCTGGTGATGTCCCTGGATGAAAAGCTTAGAGTTGAGCGTTTATACCATGAGCTCATTGGGCACCTTCAGGTCAAAGGTTATGCACATTGAATATGAATGAGGCGGTGACATTTAATTGAGAGAATACGACATGCCAGACTTGGGAGTTAGAAACATCACAATAAAAACAGCGCAGAGCAACAGAGTCACTGCCACTGTACCCCAGAGATGTATGTGACATTTTTAAGGTGATGATAATATGTTTAATTATGCTGGCATCATCTCAGAGACAAGTGGACCCCTTTGAAATGTACCTCAAAGCACAGTAGGCACTCACCGATGGAGAGAAAAGGCAGGAAAGACTGGAAATATGTTTCAGAATAAAAGTAGGTGTAGGGCCATCTCTGTCTACTGGTCCTATCTTCAAAGTGTCTCTATTGTCACGGCCGCAGGCTGGCATTAGGAATTTTCTCTTCTCTTTATCAAGCATAAGCAAAGGGAACACCCAGGCTGCTCCCTTTGCATGGTGATAGGGATTAACAATGCAAGGTGAGGCCCTGTGGCCTTGCTGAGCCATGGAATGAATGGAACATGGTAAGAGCTTCCCTGTCATCCTGCTGCTAGTCAGAAAAGCAGTCCCCAGACATGTGGGCAGCTGCAGTTTATTCTTTGAGAGCAGAGAAGAAAGGGGTCAGAGAGCAGTTAACTTTCTAATAGGGCCCACAACATAGCCACTCATCTGCAGCGCCCAGAAGTAGCATCCTGCTTCAGCTCTGGGCCCTCAAATAACAAGAATGAAGCAAAAAGACACTTCAAAATGAGCTGGCAGGGAATTAAGAAAGCGTTTCCTGCAACTAAGGAATTCTGCTCCTTTCTCATCTGGCTCTCCTGATGACTGTATAAAGCCTCGGAGAGATGACTTTGCAAATCTAGAATTACTGTTTTGATTTGCTTTGCTTTGCTTTGAGACAGGGTCTCACTATATAGCCTTGGCTGGCCTGAAATTCACTGTGTAAATCAAGAAAGGCCTCAAACTCATAGAGGTCTGCCTGCTTCTGTCTCCTAAGTGCTAGGACAAAAGACATGCTTACTCCTAAAGAAAAACCAACAAAACAGCAACAAAACCATCCATTGAAAGAACATTGGTAGAATACTAAATACTAAAACCAGCTTCAAATTAATAATTTATAGCCTCTAACGTTTTGTAGCATGATATTGAGCTGAGGAAGTCCTATAATCCTCTATCCTCTTCTCATCTTTATTTTCTGTGTCTATTTCCAATCATGTCCCCAAATCATTCTCCACCCTCTGAGCATCTTCCCACTCTAAGCTTCCCTTCTCCTTCAGTCTTTATGTATTAGAAAGAATAGTAAAATCATGGCCAGCCCAGGGAAAAGTGTGTACATTTCACACTCACCTGGCTCTCAGTTAGGTACTCTGTTCATCTCAGCTCTCCTCTTGCAGCTCTACCCTTTCCTTGTCATGAAATATCATTTGTTCCAAAAACATTTGTCTAATTTTTTAGAAAGCGAATCAGACCTTAAGTTCCAGATAGCAGTGGGAAAAGTCTTTGGTGAGGTGTGGTGGCATAAATGAAAATAGCCTCCACAGGCCCATAGGGAGTGGTACTATTAAGAGGTATGGCCTTGTTGGAATAAGTGTGGCTTTGTTAGAGGAAATATGTCACTGAGGGGTGGGCTTTGAGATTTCAAATGCTCAAGCCAAGCCCAGTTTCACTTTCTCTTGCTGCTGCCTGTGGAGCTAGATGTAGAACTCTCAGCTATCTCTCAAGAACTGTGTCAGCCTGCATGCCTCAATGCTTTCTGCCATGATGACAATGAACTAACTCTGAACTGTAAGCCAGCCTCAATTATTTTTTTTTCCTTTATAAGAGTTGTTGTAGTCATGGTGTCTCTTCATAGCAATAAAAACCCTAACTAAGACATAGGTATTATATAAAGCAAACAGAAGGGTCTAGCAATATTTGTATCATCACAATTTAACTTATAAATCACATTTAATGCAGATTTAAAAAACAGTGTATGCATCGGAGTGTGGTAGCATGTGCCTGTAATCCCAGGCCAGGGAAGGTGAAAGCAGAAATACTGTGAGCTCAACCTGAGCTACAGCATGGCGAGACACTTCTGAGAGAGAGAAACATTGAGAGACAGAAAGAAAGAGGACCCTCTCCAAATGTTTGATGGTTTGCTATGGTTGTGGCATACTTAATTCTTGAGAATTACCATTAAAAGTCATGTTTGGGAAGAGCCATGTTCCATTATCACATCTTCCCCTTGCAATATGACAGCTTCCAAAACTTCACTAAAAGCAAGAAGTGCAGGCAGGACACCAAATTCAAAGGGAGCCCACTCTGCAAACCCTATGGGTTATAAATAATTTTAAGGTATTTCCTTTAACACTTATTTTATGTGTGTGTACACCCACACAGGTATATGCACAGTGTGTATAGAGAGGTCAGAGGCTGAGCTTGCAAAATTCAGTTCTCTTCTACTACCACGTGAGCCCCAGGGATGGAACTTAGGTCATCGAGCCTGTCAGCAGGTGCCTCTACCCATCGAGCCATCTCCCTGGCCCAATGTTTAAGATATTTCTGAAAATGAAGCCAATTAAAACTGAACGTACCTCGAAGGTGATTTCGTAAGGATGTTACATTTTCAAATGAGTTTCCAAGTCTGCTGGCTAAAATTGTCTGCGGGGAGGAAGAAGAGATGCAGAAGAACTCAAAGGAATTTAGACTCACAAAAATGCTCTGGGCAACGGTGAAAATGGAGTCTATGCAGCAATTATTACTTTAAAGGGAGACTTTAAGGAGTAGGCAGAGCTGTCATGAGGAGAATTTTCTATTTAACAGCGTGTAGAATCTGGACTAGCACAGTGCTAATGTGAAACTCCTCTTTCTTTTGTTGATATTTGCTTTTAACTCAATCCCATCTCTTCCTTCCCAAATACTCTTTGGAGTCTCTGCCTGGATCTCTCTTGAGCAGCCATTTGGCCACACTGTCTCTGCTGTTGCAATTTGACATTTCACCTCAACCTCCCTCCCACAGCCTGCCAGAGCTCCGCCTTGCACAGCTTCCACAGCACTCGTGTCCAGCAGCATCAGCAACAGTGCTGGATCACCCTGGGGCTTGTTAGAACTAGCAGTTCCTGACCTCACCACACAACCACTGTTTCAGAATCGAGAGCCCGTGATGCTGTTTTAACAAGTCACTATACGGACCTCATGTGCGTGATAGCTGGGTGACCACTGACTTAGGGAAATCATCAGAAGGAATTGCAGCCGTGAGAGAAAGATGGGCCAAGTAGTCTCCATGACACATTGAGAAATTCTAATCCAAACACTTCTATCCACCGACTGTAAGTTAGCGAGCTACTGAAGTATGTGAGGCAAAATGGAAAAGCTGGAAAATGGCCCAAAGTCTTGCTGAATAATCTCCTCAACCCTTGGACAAGAGTCCTAAACTAATGACTCAAGGTTTTTGGAAATGAACACTACATCTCACTTAACTCTCTGGGTCTCCGGAGAGGCTCTATGGGGGCCCATGAATTGAAGGAACTACTTAATGAGTTGATTAATGTTCTGAGAAAGGACAGCTCCCAGTGCAGATGCATTCTGCTGATGTCTAAAATGAGAATCTAATTAAAATGAGTCGTTTACCCTTACTGTAAACAAGAGGGGCCAGTCCGTGCTGCAGGCTGTGGTGCCAACATGCAAGAATAAGAAAATCCCACCAGAGTCAGCAGGATGGCAAAGAGCTTTTGTTTCTGCCAAAACACTGTCTGCCAGTGTAGGAAATGTAAGCCGACAAAGGGAAAAGCCAAACCAAGATGGGGTTTTCCTGAATGTGGGGTAGGGGAACACCCAGACCTTGATCATGCAGAATTAAAAGTAAGTTAGTTCCCCAGGTAAAGCCTCTATGGCCCTGCACGAACTCCAGAGCTGTATCTGTGTTATAAATGCTCACTGTTTGCACAGTATGTGGTAGAGGTCTGTGTGGCAGATGAACGGGCTGGCACTGCTGATCTGGAGCTGGCACAGGGATGGCTGTGCCACTCACCTGTGTGCTCTTGACCTTACAGACTGTCCAGGTTCCCCCCCACATACACAGCCACCCCCCCACTGACACATACACTGCCCACATCTGCCTCCACACCTTCAGCAGGTAGCTAATGAAGAGACACAGCAGCTGTGAAGCAAGGGAAGCCACAGGTGCAACAGCTCCTGCCTCCTTGTCTTTCTGAGGCCCAGGACTTCCACTTGTGATCACTCGTCCCTTGTCACCCATCCTTCCTCACCCCTCTGAAACGCAGAGTCCTCTTCAAATGAGCCAAGGTTTCCCAGGCTTTAGCTATTTTTGTTCCAACTCTGCCAGAATTCTTTTACATCTGATAAGATAGGAATAAGAGAGGCCAGATTCTTCTGGAAATCGAGGAGACTGAGCTGCAGGAGGAACTCAGGGACACATAACTAAAAGCAGATTCTGCCTCTCTGAGGGCTTCAAATCAGCACCTATAAGGGACCACACCCTAGTCCTGGGACTGGCAGTTGGTTTTTTTGTTTGTTTATTTGTTTGTTTGTTTTTCAACATGGCAAAATGGAATTACAGTGGCAGGTGTAAATGAGCTGCTGAAGAGTTGAGAAGAGGTGTGGTCTGAGTTAACCAGATAGACTCCACCTAGTCACAGGATTGTAAGGGGAGGAGGGCATGGGGAAGGGGATACAGGGTGAAGGGGGGAGTTGGGGTGGGGTGGGGCAAACCCTATTTACCTTTGCTGGCCCTGAAGCTGGACAAAGGAGACCAGGAGAGATGCAGACAGCCATTAGAGTTGGAGAAGGCAAGGACTCATTTCTCCCCTGAAGTCTCTAGAAAGAAACAGCCCTGTCAACAAATCATTTTATCCCACCCAACCCATATGGGACTTCTGATCCTCGGAACTGTAACATACCAAACATATGTGGTTTGAAGCCTATCTGTTTGTGGTCAGTTTTATGGCACTGGTAGGAAACTATTACAAGCATCAGGCCTGAGGACTTGGGCCTCTTTTCAGAGGATCCCAGATGAGGTTGGCTGGACATTGTTGCAGTATATTTGAACATATCTTCAGATATTATATTACTGAAGATAAATATGGCATTGACTGCCTAAGCCTGGCAGGATGTGATTTCTATAGCCAGCTGAAACAGACTGCTTTCTAAAGTAAATAAAAGCTTTAACTGAATGTAAAAAGAGTTGCTGACAAAGAGGTCATTTAGATGCTCCATCAGACTGGAGGCAACAACGGTCATAGCCTTGGCTTCCTAATTGTTCTGTAGTTACCCCACTGTAAATGTGGACATGGCTCAGACAAGAGTGTAACCTGGCCCCTTTTGTGTTGGTGGCACCCCACTATAAATGTGGACATGCCCCACAGCCAAAAATTTGGGAGAAAACCATTGTATTTCTTTGATCATTCAGACAGACTTCTAAGAGAGAAGGGGCTTTTAGTATAAGAATAAACTGCCAGGACAAGCACAGGCAGTTAGAGCTGGAAGAAGGCATGCTGCTCTCTGCTCACGTCTGTCTGGCTTGTACCTCTGAGAATGTCTCATGTGTCTTTCTTAATATATTACTGGACTTATTCAACAGCTACTGGGCATGTCTTGAGTGGTGCCTGGGGTAGGGCAGATATGGCTGCTGCCTTACTGGGTAGAAAAAAAAAATAAAGAAGAATAAGAATGAGGAAAAGAAAAAGCCTCGTTTCTGACCACCAATTTATTCTTGAGGTTTCACAAATGCTTTGATGGTGAGGCCAAAGAAATAGCACTTTAGACTATTTACAACAATCTTGACAGCATTATATCATGGGGTTAATGAAACTGTTTGTAATAAGCCTACAGGGAGAACAGAACCCAGTTTTGACATTTCACAAACTTGTTTTCTTAGAAACATGTTTATTTCAATAGCAAATCAGATGTCACAACAGTGTCTGAAGTATGTGCTATTCAAATGGTGAATGAGGCTTGGTTTTGTTTGTCTAGATTTTTGCAAAATCATACTTAAGTGGCTCCTTATATGGATGAAGTAATAAACATGTAAAAGAATACACGTTTCACAGAAAGATATCTCAAATACCCCATGGTGTGTGGTGGGGGCGTGTTCACTACTGGAGGAAGTAACACTATGTCCAACACACTGGACCATCATCTGTTCTCAGCGGAGCAGGGACCCTGTAAGGTTAGATTTGGGGATCTAGGGAAAGCTGGATGTGGGCTCACATGTAGGAACCCCAAGCAAGGCCAGGGCATGTGGAGTTGTGAGTGTTAGAGGGTGAATGTTTCTTTTCCCATTCTGTTGAAGATGAATTGCTTTGGTATGCTCCATCCACACACCAACAGGACCATGCTAGATCTGAGGGTAGGGACCAAACAAGGACCCTTTTGCTATTTCCTGAGACTGTCTGGAGAGTTGGGCATGTCACCCTGCTCAGATTTAAGAAACAAGAGCATGGAACCCATGATCTCTGTATCTAGAGCTGGATGGTTATCAACTGTTGGCAGGATCAGAAGGAATACCAGGGGCCAACACCTTGGTGAGACCTGAGCCCACATCCAGTTTTCCCAAAGCCACCCAACTCACTTCTTTAATTTAATGAGTAATATTGCTAGCCTATAGGATCTAGAGTCACTGAAGACAAACTTCTGAGCATGTCTGTGGGGGGTGAAAAGATTGGGTTACTTGAGGTGGGAAGACCCATATAAATGTGGGCAGTAGCATACCATGGTCTGGGGTCCCAGAATGCAACAGAAGGAGAAAAAGAGCTGAGTGCTGGCTCTTCTGTCTCTTTCAGCTTCTTGGCTATAGCTGTACTGTGATCAGATTTCCTAGGCCCCAACAGCCATGCTTTCTGCCTTCCGAGCCATGATGATTATATCACCTCCAACTATAAACCAAAATAAACCCCTCCTCCCTGAAGTTCCTGTGTGTCAGATTAAAGAAACTGATGTAAGCTGAAAAGGGGGAGCAGAGGGAAGTGATGAGAAAAAGGGAAGATAACATCACTCTGACGTGTAGCCAGATGGCCTGCCCATCATGGAGTCTCCTGCATAGTGTCCAGCTCCTTCAGGATTATCAGGAGGTCCCATCCCGGATCCCCAAAAGTCAGAGCCAGGAAGTGCACACATGAGGGTATGCATGGTATGAATGCCAGTACCTTTTCACTGAGCTTGTAAAGATAGTAATGACTCCACTTCAATGAATTCAAGGAATGAAGTCCACCAGAGCTGGAAGGGTGATGCGCAGAATCTGTGTATCTTCCTGAGCCAGTGAGACCGGGGAGACAGGAGCATCTTCTTCCCTTTGCCTCTTATTGCTCGGCTGGAGTGAAGTCTGAGGCTGTCAGCCCGGCCTGTGCTTTGAAATGTGAGTAGCTTTGGAAGTGCTGCAGAATGCTGCACACAACTAACACATTTCGAGGTTACACATTATGATTTAGAGGTGTGGCACATCGATCAGGTGTGTGTTCAAGTGCAAGTTGATTTTTTCAAACCTTGTAGAAGGGAGATGGTGTGGAAATAATGAAGGGGGGGAGAGGTATGTTTTTGGACTTCATAGACCAATGGTTCTTAACCAATGAGCTACAATTCCTTTGGGGATTGAACAACCCTTTCACAGGAGTCACCTAAAATCATCTGCGTATCAGATATTTACATTACAATTCTTAACAGTGGCAAAATTACAGTTATGAAGTAGCAATAAAAATAATTATGTGGTTGAGGGTCACCACAATATGAGGAACTATATTAAAGGGTCACAGCATTAGGAAGGGTTGAGAACCACTGTCACAGACTATCAGTACAACAGTCATGTGTGTGTGTGTGTGTGTGTGTGCGTGTGTAAATATTCATATATGTGTGAGTACACATGTGTGTGAACATGCATATGGAGGTCAGTGGTCAACAGGGTCTCTCACTGGGATGTTGAGCTTGCCAATTTGGCTACATTGGCTGGGCAATGAGTCCCAGCTATCCTCCTGCCTCTGCCTCCCCAGCTCTGGGATTACAAGCATGTACCACCATACCCTGCTTTTTACATGGTTGCTGGGATCAATATCAAGTCTCCGTGCTTGTCTGACACTTCGCCAACTAAGCCATCATTTTCTCAGTCCTCCTGTCTCTAATTCTTATCCCTGGCTAAAGCATTTACCTGAATGCTTAACTTCAGCTTTTAAAAAGCTCTCTTTTGCCCCAGAGAAAATATAACCAAGGTGATCTGGTCAGCAGAACAGAAACATCGTGTCTCACTGAGCCTATGGCAGAACTGTATGGAATTTTTGCAGATGGAGGTATTTATTGTCATGAGTTATTTGTCTTTTAACTTGACATTTAGCACAACCCCTTGTCTTGGAAGACCTTCAAGTCCTGCATACATTTTATTTTCCTTGATGTCAGTACGATGCCTTTCCTCCATTATTCTTCATCTCCTTTTAAACATCCTCAAAGCGAACAGCCACCGTTAGCCTTTCTCCTGAAGGCTATTTCCAATAACGATGGCAGCCCTCTGTGTTTGGACTTCATTTCTCCCATCAGTCTCAGTGAGGCTTGCCTTCCCCGGGGCTGAGAACCTCATCTGTGCTTACATTCTGCAAAGTGTCTTTTGAGCCTGATAAATTTCACGTGGCAGTGAGGATGATTGCACTCCATTCCCTCTGCGAGACTGTGGTCATCTGTATTTTATGGGGGTCTCTGTTAACTAAGTCCATTAATTTTACATCAAGCCTGCTCTAGGGGCAGGTCAGCTCCTGTGCCACGTGATTTGCCAGCTGACCTTTTTCCATCAAAAGGACCCACTTTACAATATCATTAGGTATGGGTTTAGGTTTATCGTCACTTCGATGTACACGCTGGAAGGCACTTTGGCAGATCGCCCACTGCAGGAGCAAACTTGACCTGAACTGTGCCAAATCTGAGTGTGGGCTCTGGTAAACAAAGTGTTCCTCGGACTGCCTTTCTCGGGCTTCCTTTCTTCATCTTTTTTCTGCTGGTCTATAGTTCATGTTGCTCACAGCTCAAGATTCCTAACATGCAAGTCTGAACAAGTCACTCCTCTGTAAGTACTGAGATGCTTTGCCTGCCCCAAGCTGAAGGTTAAGCTGGCTTCCAGACGCTGAATGGTCTGACTGATATCTATCTCCCATACTGACTTTCTTGACACCTGCTTCATATTCTATGCAAAACCATTCCCTGTCTTCTCCCACCCTCTAGACATGTGGGTCCCAGTGTCTGACCCATGGCAAATCCTCAATACAAAACAAAAAAATAGGTGACTCTATCTACCCTAGGCTTTTTATCACTCACCAAACAGCAAAAATCTTACCTCAGTGAACCTTTAAAGGATGGGAGTAAGAAAAGAAGGAAGTATAGTTGTACACCTACTGTGGCAATCACCAAGGAGGCACAATAGGTGTAAGCCCTGCCAGACCTCAGCAGAGGGAACCACCATCCTGGCCAGCACCATCCTGGGCAGTGGAACCCTGAGCATCCCAGCTCAGGTGTTTTTATTGATACAGAACTCCTCAAGTGTTCTACTGATAGCACATGCAGATCATTAGTAATCAAACATCCCTCACATAAATTCAACACCTGCAAACAATACAAAATTCCAAGACCTAGGGAGCCCCTTACCCAACAGTGCATAAAGTAATTGTCTTATATATAACTAAAAATAAACTTCTACAATAGGAAGGGACTAAGAGAAGGCTGAGAGAAGGCAACTTTAGGTGAGTATGGAAATAAGAGGTAAGATGAGGGGCTATAGGCAGGGATGAAGACCCTGTTAATAGGTCTGAGAAGGATGAAGCAGGTAGAATAAAGAAAGAGACAGAGAGACAGAGAGAGGAGCAGCTAGATAAGAGACTCTGAAAGTTAAAGTGAGTGATGATATACAGGAGAGAGAAAGAAAGAGAGAGATAGAGAGAGGGAGAGAGAGAGAGTGAGAGAGAGAGAGAGGGAGAGAGGGAGGGAGAGAATTTGAGATTTGGGAAAATCCCAGTGAATTATCTTCTTATGCTGAATGGTCCAGGCTGGTCAGAAGGGCTCTCATTCTTTAAGTTACTAGACAGAACCTATATAATACGCACTGCCTCTCTGTCAGTGGGCTGTCTTAGGAAAAGTCAGGACTGGAGACAGGGCAGCATGAGAGCCCGCATTATAACCTGTAGGCTTGAGGTCTAATCACAGCCATATACAGATGTCATTGCTTGGCTCTTTGACCAGGAACTTGATGGCCATTATGAGGCCATTCTGGACTCATAAAGCCATTAAAAGTCCAGACAGAGAAACTAAAATCCAGACAGCTACCTCAATTCCAACACAATGTTCCAACCATGAGACAATGAGCTGCACTTATAAATCAGCTCAACAAATCTGAAGTTGTCTCTTCCTAGGTGCAGCTGTGGTTTTCCTTGCTTTTCTTAATTTTCCTAGAAAATGTTTTCTTTTTCCAAAAGTAAAGTTGGTATCTATGCAACTGTGTAGCTTTGAAACTCCAATTATGTCTCTCATTAGTTGGAGTTCTTATGGGAAACAGAACCAATGAGATAAACACAGATATATAAGAAGAGAGAGATTAAGGAATTTGCCCTCATGATTACTGAGGCTAAGCCCCATGATCTGCAAGCCAGAACGCCAGGGCTATAATTCAGTTCTAGCTTGAAGGCCAGAAAAACACTAAAGTTAATAGCATAACTCCTAGTCCAAGGGAAAAGCATGAGAACCAGGCCAGTGCAGGAAGGATGCAGGACTGCTGTTAAATCTAAAGGCCCAGAACCAGGAGCTCCAATAACAAAGGGCAGGGCAGATGGATCTCCCAACCCGAAACAAGATTTCACCCTCCCAGTTTTCTCCATCTGGCCCCTGCCGTGTGGGATGATGCCCACCTTGGTGAGAGCACATTACTCATTCTAGTAACGCAGATGTTGGTCTTCTAGGGTACCCATAAATAATGACTCATCAGCTATCTGGGCACCCTTAACTCAATCAATTGAGGCATATAATTAACCATTGTTGTCTTCAAAAGGTTATACTTCACAAGTAATTCACAGTCTACAAGGAGAGTCAGAGGTCCCTGTAGCAGTATGCTACAATTTTTTACCCTCAATTTAGGGAAGGAGAAAGGGAAGATGGAAATCTTCACAGCTTTTACAAGTGGCCCTAATACAGAAAGAGAGAAATGTAGAAATCATCACCGTCTCTTTGTAGGCTGTCCTAAGTGCGAATCTCTCCAACATTTGTTCTCATACTAACGACAGCAACCCAACCAATGAACCACCAACCAACATCACCCCGACTTTGGGGCTTCAGACCTTTTATGCCCTACGCCAAAAGTTCCCATAAACCTAGATGGCAAGCAATCCCAAAGACAAGCTACAGGTGCTAGAACGACTGCGCCCAACCAAATTATAGCCACCTGCATCAAGCATTCCAAATCCAACTCATAAACAACTACACCACAGCTGCGGTGGGAACATGAACCTCTAGTGACCAGTTAAACCAAAACGCTTTTCTTAACACAAAAATTCCAAGTGTTCCTCTACGAATGCCAATGATGGATGCCATAGGGACTGGCTAACAAGTACTCAATAAACAGTTGCCATGAATGAGTGAATGAATGAATGAATATTTCAGCAGAGATGGACACCAGATTCTGTGGGACAACGAGAGAGGATAGGTTAACACTAGAAAGGCAAGTTGAATTAAATCACAGAAGACAGGAAGTATTTAGTGATCTATTTGGGGAATTTGATGGAAAAATATTCTAAACACTAATATCTTACTGGGAAAATGCGGATATTATCCAACACAAAGGGAAAAAGCAAAGTAACCAATTTAGGTAAGAAAGTGAAAGGTAAATAAATGGATGGATGTGTGGTTTTTATTCTGTTCATCTGAGACAAAGAAGGGAACAACCAAACAAAGAAATGATTCCACCCATACCACCTTGGTGAGCCAATGATTAATTAGGTTACCTGCAGGGGGATGGGGGACAGAGAGGAGACTCAGAGGACAATACAAACATCCCTTTCTGGTCTGAAACCCTGGAAAGCCTCTAGTACCAAATCCATCCTCTTAAAGGTTCCTAAATACTCCAGAAGGAGAGAGCAGGGACTTTTGACAAAGCTGGAGGCAATGGGCAGGTAGAGACACAGACATTTATGGTTTTATTCTCCTGCATGAAGACATGTGTATTCTAAGCCGTGTGGTGAGCAAGCACAAGGAAATCACGTGGAAGGGGTTAGCAGCGCCTTGGAGAGGGGCAGACGCAGGAGGGATGGCTTTCAGCTTCCTAATTCTTGGAGAAGGCCTTAAGACTCTTGGTCGCCAATATGCAGTCACTACTGACCATCAGGCCATGAGCATCTTGTAATTCACGAGGCAGAATGCTTCGATGCTGGGTAGATGATGCCTGTCACTCTGCAGCTGCACATCTTCCCATGGCCCTATGCCTGCAACAAGAACTGTTTCGGGTGAACGGATCACTTCACCCTAGACAGGTGGTCACTTGTGTGTCCCTCACAGGAAAGCAAGGGTGCAGGAGAGTGGGGTGTGTGAGTCTGTCTCTGGCTTCCAAGAAAAGAGGCACACAATTATTTTCCATTACTCTAAGAAGCACAGGCTCATTTTTCCTTTCCAGGGGTTTCTATATAGAAGTCTGTTTCCAGTGGCCCATAAAAGGAACAGGAATTCAAAGATGCTCTCTGTCTCCAACTACCACTTACCACCTGCTTTATTGAATTATTCATTATTGAAGTCATGGCATCAGCAGAACCAAACCACTCCTGTTAAGGGAAATTTGCCCAAAGATTCTTTAGCAAGTGGACTCAGCATGGTCATTAGGAGAGGGATCAGCTCAGTCATCAGGACCACGTGTCTTCCTTCAACCTAATTCTGTTTTCTAAAAGTCCAAACATCCCCACAGCTAATGTCACAGAAAACACACGGTCGGGTTGACTATGCAGTCGCCAACTATGGCTTTAATTCTCCAGGGTCAGAACCTGTTCTTGGATGTTAAATAATTGTTCTCAGCTTCAAGAGGTTTCTCAACTGTTACATTTTTACTCTTCTTCAAGGGAATGCCATCACCTGGAATTGGAACATGTGAACAGAACTTTTTAAATGTCAGGAAAGTTCTATTCATGTGTTTCCTGTAAGAGTCACTGCATGTTCTTAGTAGCATCCTGATATTGGGCCTAAGGTACGCTCTCTTCCTTGTGCACTCGGGGGCACACAGGCCCACACGTGTCCATGTGCACGCACATGCAGTTTAATTTCCTTGGACCATCAGCAGTTCTGTCTTTAGCGTAGATTCACGATGTTAGTGGGGGAGATGCGCAAAAAAAGAAAATCTATTCTGCTCTGAGACTTTCCATGTCATAAAGACCTAGACTTAACAACAGTCTCATCTTAGAACAAATGGGTGAATGAGGCTGAGCCATAGGAAAATGCCAGTATTACAAGATTATGCAAATTTCACAATTAGCTCTTAGTGAAAATGGCTTAACCTCTCTGTGACTCAGTTTCCTTACCTATAAAGTGGGATTGATTAAAGTTCCTAAATCAAAGATGGAGTTGTCATGAGAAATAAATGTATATATGAAAAGCATTTTTAATATTTATTTTAAAATCTGTGTCTATATATATATGTATCTTTGGGGGGTTTACAGGTGTGAATGTGGGTGCCTGTTAGTTCAGAATAGGACACTGGATCCCTGGAGCTGTTATTTCAAGCAGATGTGAGCCTCCTGACATGGATGCTGGGAACTGAAACCAGGTCCTCTGCAAGAGCAGTGCCAACTCTTAAATGCTAAGCCATTTCCCCATGAAAAGCATTTTTAATAAAAAAAAAAAGCCTGATGCATAGATAAGTGATACATATGTTTTTAAAAAGTAGTTGAGAGGATAGTATTCTGCAGAAATCAATCAGCCATTCAACAGATATTGATTTAGCACCTAGACAGAGATAAACTCCAGGCTTGTTGCCATGGATACAATCAAACTCTCGAGCTCATTTCTCACGCTACAGGGAGAGCCCTAAGTCTTTGTGTAACTGATATGGTCCAATCATTATCATCTTGATGCAGACTGAGAGGGCTCTCGTCCATGCTGCTGACCCAGTAACCCGTGCGGAAGTGACAAAGTAACAGTGATAAGGCTCTAAGAATTCTTCTTTACCCATCTTAAATCATTCTGATTACAGATTATAGAAAAACAAAGCTGAAAATTACCTAACCTGGCTCATTACTATCAGTCATAAGGACTATAAAGTTCACCTTCCACTATGGCTTCATTATGGCTTTTCCCTGTGCCCCACCTGAATTTACATGACTATTTAAACCTGAAAGCCATTTGCTAATGATATTAAGAGAATGGAAACTTCAGTAACTTAGTGGTATTTACAGGAGGCGCCTCTGGAATGTGATTGGACTAAATTATACCATTATAGTAGAGTCCTAATATTGACTATTGGTGGTTTTTATAAGGGGGGGAGAAAGAGACCCCACACAGAGACACATACAGGTCTGCCATGTGATGATTTAGTTCAGAAGACTTTCACAAGAGCTTTCACTGTGGGGTTTGGAGTTTCAAATTCTAAGATTGTGTACCACCTACACTTCTTTTCTTTATAAATAGACTGTCTCGTGCATTTTCTTATAGTAACAAAAGCTGGAATACACTCTGTCTCCAGTAGCAGTTATCTTTTCCTTCGGTACTAGGATTAAAAAGAAATAATCAAAGTACTCCAGTTAAATAATTCTAAATGACATCTCACTATCATCCTGCAGACTTTATACTTTGTTTAAAGGTACTACCCTAACCCTGCCATGTCTATAACATGAGAGTACACACAGACTTCATTAAACAGCTTATACTAATAGGCATCTCTCTGCATTAAGTGCTCTTGGACCAACCAGTACCTAAACACATTCATTTTATTGTGTTTTACTTGAGATAGTAGAAATTCTCAGGAAGCCATCCTTTGAGACAGTTGAGAGTACGGGTGAGGAACTGTGTGCTTTCTACACCAGCCTCTAAAAGTTGGCTTTAATTGGTCACAGACAGAATGATGCTTGCCTATCAACTGTGTTATGGAAATCTTAGGAAGAGGTGCACCACGCAGAGATCCCAAAATCAGCTTCTGGTGCAAGAGCAGCCTCATCTCTTTTACAGTCAAGGCTTTGGGGTCCATTCATAGTTTCATTTCTGAGCAGAATGGAGCAGGCGAGTTCACAGTGCATACTGATCATTTAAGGCAAGAGACCAGCCTCATGGGGAATTACATTTGTTTTGAGCATGCACACCAGTTTCCCAGTGGGCCACAAGTGTATTCTGTAAGAATCACTCTGTGTTTCCTCACCCTAAGCCAGTAATAAAAAGACTAATTATTGAGTAGTTACTGTAAGGTTCTTCTCATCCTCAACGCGGTTGAACTACGAAGGCATCATCACAATCATTTTGTATGCAGGTCATATAATTAACCTGCCATTCTCATCCTCTATAATTGACAGGCAAAGACTTAAGGGAAAAATTGTTTGTCACTAGCACAGAGTTGGGTTTGAAACCATGTGTTGTCAGCTCCAAAGCCTGTGTGAATACAGACATGCCCAGCCTGTCAACACCGCTGCAGGATGTGGTCATCGGAGACTCGGAGAACCACGCAATGACTTTTCAAAACTTGTAAAATATAACATTTTAAGTAAGTTTACAATTTTGTATTGGGCCACATTCATCTATCTCTTTGGCCAGATGCGGCTCATGAGCTTCAGGCTATAGACACACCTGCATCACATCAGAGCTTCGTGTGAGTTTCTTTGGTTTCAGGTTTCTTCCTCACCTCTTTATTGAAGTCTAACAGATATACTTAAAGATAGAATTTTGTAGGTTTTAATACTTGCACACTCCATGAAAACACCATCAGTCAAGACAATGAATATACCCAGCACACAGCATAAACGTTTCCTGTTAACTGTTTTCTACTGTGTCGCTTACCTAGCCGCTACCCACCCCTACACTGCAGATTTGCTGTCACTTTAGCTTGCATTGTCTACAATTTTGTATGAGTGGAGTCAATCCCACTACAGACTGCATGTGTCCCCTCCACCAAATTCCTGTGTTGAAATCCCAGTTCCTAAGATAGTGCTATTGGGATGTTGTAGCTCATGAAGTCAGAGCCCTGTTAAGTGCAGTTAATGATCTGAGGAAAGAGTGTCTGGAGGCCTGTCTCATCCCCTGTACTGTGTGAGGTTGCGCTGAGAAACTGAAAACGGTCCTAACCAGAACCTAACCATGTTGCCACCCTCATTGGCCTTCAGTCTTTGGGGCTGTGGGAAATACATTTCATTGTTTTCCAGCGTGTGGAAGTGTGATGTGGCAGCCCAAGTGCACTAAGGCACACAGCATGCTGTTTTCATTTTGTCTGGGTTTGAGTTTTGTAGGGGAATTATTCTTGTTTTATGTATTAATTGCATAATAATTTGGGATTGTTAAATTCGTTCAAAGAATTCATCTTAATATAACTATGATATTATTACCCCAGGTACTATTCATTACTATAAAATCTGACTTGTTTTACAGTAAATATTATAATTCTTGCTTTATAAAAATACTTTTAATATCACTGTGTATCTTCTCATTCTTTTATTTATTACATTTATAGCTTTACATTTAAATTATGCTTCTATTTTTAAGATTTTTTTCAAAATAAAAGTGCTTATTAACAATATTTACTATGATGATTTTTTTTCTTTTATTTTTCTTTTTGTTTGTGTGGGTGTTTGTTTTTCATTACTTTTTTATTTTTAAAAAAGTTTTTTTCAGGCAATATATTCTGATCATGGTTTCTTCTCCCCAGTTCCTCCCAGATCCTTCCCATCCAACTCCACAGACTTTCTTCCTCCCTCTCTTTAGAAAACAAACAGACAAAAAAGAAAAAAACTTAAGAAACACACATACACATACACAAAAGCCCAAAGTCTACAAAAACACAACATTGTAAACCATAATATAGAAGCAAAAGACCCATAAGACAAAAAAAATAAAATAAAATAAAAGCCCAAACAAAGCGATATGAGACAAAAAGTCTACAGAAATACTGTTGAGTTGGTTTTATGTTGTCCATCTGCTGGGCAGGGCCAACCCTTAAGTTCCACTGATAGACCCAGTGAGACTCCAATGGAGAAAACTAGTTTTTCCTTTACAAGCAGGTGCCAATTGAAAACATCTTCTTGGTTATGGATAGAAGCCTGAGCTCACTTCCCCATCTGGCTTGGACCTGTGCAGGCCATGTGCACGCTACCACACTCTCTCTAGTTCATGTGTGCATCAGTCATGTTGTCTCTGGAAGACATGATTTCCTTGACGTCATCCATCCTCTCTGGCTCTTACAATCTGTCTGCCTCCTCTTCCACATTGTTTCCTAAGCCTTGAGGAGAACACTTTGATGAAGACATCATTTAGGACCGAATATTCCAAAAGTCTCCCACTCTGTACACATTGTCCAGGGGTGAGTCTCTGTGTTAGTTCCCATCTTCTGTGGGAGGAAGCATCTCTGGTGCCGGCTGAGTGAGGCACTGACCTGTGCTATAATAGAATGTTGTTAGGAGTCATTTTATTGCTACATTTCTTTAGCAGAATAGAGTATTGCTTTTCCCCTAAGTCTATAACTTATCTATGCTCAGGTTCTTGGCCATCCGAGCAATGTCAGGAATCTGTTCCTTCTCATGGAGTGAGCTTTGATTCTATATTGGTTGGGTATTCCCACACTTTTTGTGCCACTGTTGAACAAGCATATCATGCAACCAGGTCACCATTGTAGATTAGCTTGTTGTTTACCTCTCTTATCTGTTAGCACATGGGGCACCTTCCGGTACTGTGAACACTAGTCAGTAGGGGAGAAGGCTCTGGTTAGGCACCAGTATGACTTCTCCGTGTTCAATGAGATATGTAGTTATGGTCTTAAGCAACAGGCCTTACCATAATTTGCAAGGAATAACCAGTAACCTTGGCAATCAGCTGTTTTGGGGTTTTCCTTGGGAACCCCTTTGGCTAACACCTCAATTAGGTGTAACTCATTTCTGGCACTGAAGGTTTCACTTGGTGGTGAGAGATGTCAAACTGGGACTCCATCTCCCCATTCCTCCATTATTGGTGACTTCATTTAGAGTTCTCTCATATATGTGTATATTTTAAGAAGCTTCTACAGTTTAGATTTCTCTGTGTGCATGTGTGCATGTGTGTGTGTGTGTGTGTGTGTGTGTGTGTGTGTGTGTGCATGTGTATGTGTGTGTCTGCAGTTGCTTGCAGAGGCCAGAGGTGTCAGATCCCTTGGAGGTGAGTTACACAAGGTAGTAAGATACTTGGTATGGGTGCTGGGATCAAACCTGGGTCCTCTGGAAAATCAATAAATGCTCTTAACTGCTGTGCCATTTCTCCAATGCTAAAGCAAATTTCTTATGTAGTTCCATTTTCTTTTTTTTTCATCCTGTAATAATCTCTTTTAAATTAGCATGTTTAGTCCCATAACATCTTATGAGATTATTGGTGTTACTTGGTTTCAATCCATAATCTTGGAATTTGTGTTCTTTTGGACCAAAGAGGTATTTTTATGGCTTCACTCGATTTCCTTTGTTTTGTTTTAGCTGTAACAGTCTGGGCGTTATTTTAGGGATTGTGTTAGGGTTTATTATATGCATTTTTGACTTATCACAGTCTGTGTTTCAGTGGCATCAGATCCGTAAATGTGGAGCATAAGAATTGTATAACAATACATTTCCATTTCTCTCCTTATGGCATGCATATTAATGCCCTCACATATGTTAGTTCTGTATGCTAGAAATCCATAAGAAGTGTCCTTTTTTCCATATATATATATATATATATATATATATATATATACATATAATGACCTTTTACAGAAATGAGCTACTTCTTTTAAGTCTCTACACTTAGTTACATGGTTATATCTTGGGAGCTCCTTGTTCCTGTAGATCCTCCTATAGATCTGTGCCCTCCTGCTGGAGTCTTCCTCCTATCTGGAGGGCTTCTTGTGCATTTCTTTTCATCGGCTCTGCTGCTGTTGAATTCTTCCTTCTTTTGAATGTCTTCAAATGTCTTTACTTTGCCTCCATTTTTGAAGAATAGTTCCATTTGTTCTAGAATCCCAGACTGATGGTTTTCCTCCAGTTGTTTTAAGATACTGTTCTACCATTCTGGTTTGTAACATTTAAAACATGGAACTATCATACTAATCATACCGATGTAACAACTATATTAAAAACTCCTCCTTTACAGGGATAATTTTTAAAAGCACACTAAAGCCAGTATTCTTCCTTTTCCTGTTGTATCTGTAGAGATTTTTTAAAAAAAACTATTGGAAACATTTAGATGTGAGACCACATGTTTAATATCAGAAGAGTAATTTGGTATAATCTGTTAAAGATAACATGTGAGTATTTGTTTTCAATATGAGGGACTGAACCTAAAGCCTTGCACGAATACCCTCAAATCATTTCCACAGGAAGAGAAATCCATGCCTTTCTCAATTTCAGACTGAAAATACAAGAGAGAGAGACACCAAATCACGCAGCTTGGACCACTTAGCTGTCTCTGGGAGGAGCCATGATAAATCGGTGTGAGTTGAAGTGATTGGCACTCAGAGAAGGAATGTGCCATAGGCCCACAGACTGCACACACTGCAAAACTCTCCTAAGATATGGTAATTGGAGAAAGTAAGTTGAAGGAGTGATTCAACATAAGGCATAATACATTCCATCACGGCAACAGAAGGGGAAAAAAAATCAAAGGACTCTCTACCGAACTTCATAAAAGATTCTCTCTAAGATTTTTGGCATGAAAAACTTACACTCTCTCTGTGTATTTCTCTAAGGCTCCATATTTTGCAATGCGAGTAAAAATAAATATGTATTTCAAAATGACAAAATTTCATTGAAATCCTAAACCCTTCCCATCATCAGGTTCTGTGAATGAATTTTTCATATATGCAACAAAGCTTATTGAACATGTTTAAATTTTAATATTCTAATCTAAAAGAAAACACAGAAATGTTTTTCTTTCTAGGAATCTGATGTTTATCCATTTATCATTTTGACAACTCAAAACACTGCTCTTTTTAAACCAAATATTTATAGCATAGCTATTTGCCAAATAGCCCCTGAAATTTTCAAACCAAAAATGTACCCCCTCCCTGATGCAGATACCTCGGCATCCATCCCTCTGAGGATGAGAGGGGTGGCATGTCCCCTTCCACTTCCTATACTCAACCTCAGTGTCCAGGAACATTGAGCAGAACCAAATGGGTAACTACGTGAGTTCCTGAGGTCAAGCTACCCACACGGCATGGCACTGGAGCACACAACTCGTCCATGGGCAGGAGCGGGGAGACCCATTCCCTCTCTATGTGTTCCCTCACAGCAGAAATGTACTAGAATGCCTTGGTTTTAGTTAAACCATGGGACCCAAGCAAGGAGAACCTGGCATTGTTTTTTCAGTGCACTCGACTGAATATATGGATAAGTAGTTGCCAAGCGTTCTAGCTTTCATTTGTGTCTTAGTTACTTCACTTCGCCTGCTGTTGTGATCAAGTGCCCTCACAATAGCAACTTAAAAGAAAAAGAGGTTATTTTTGGCTCTCAGTTGGAAATTACAATCCCTCATGGAGGGGAAGTCACAGCAGCAGAAGCTTAGCATGTCTCATCCGCCGTCAAGAGACAGAAAACAATGATGCTATGCTCAGCTCATGGTCTCCTTCTATAGTCTAGGATCTCATTCCAGGGAAAGGTGCCCCTCGCAGTAGGCAGGTCTTCTTCCTGAATTAACCTAGCTCAGAAAATCCCTCAGAGATCTTCCAGGTAATTCTAGACTTCATTAAGTTGATAATTAAGATTAAGCATCACAGCCAGGTGGTGTGGTACACACCTTTAATCCCAGCAGAGGCAGGTGGATCTCTGGGAGTTTGAGACCAGCCTGGTCTACAGAGTGAGTTCCAGGACAGCCAGAGTTACAACAGAGAAACCCTGTCTCAAAAAAACAAAACAAACAAACAAACAAAACAAAACAAAATAATTAAGTATCACAATTTATGTCTATTCTCCCAATGACACTACCCCTCTCTTACGCTAACAAATCCACTAAAAGCTATCTACTGCTAACAAAGAGTTTGGGAGGAATAGGAAACTGTTTCCTTCCTTCTCTTATGTTTCCATATGGAAGAATATCAATTAGAATAACACTCATGGCCTTACTTTCCTTGTGTGTTTTCCTCTCCGTAGAAGAGGAGGGACTTCTCTCACAGTTGGGTCAGAAGAAAGACTTGGGCCAGGACTAGCCAAATAGCTCAGTAGATACAGGTTCTTACTGCCTAGCCTGGCCACCTGAGTTGGATCCCTGGAGCCCACACGAAGACAACTAACTCCTGCAAACTATCTTCTGACCTCCACATGTGTGCTGTAACACACACACACACACACACACACACACCCCACATGTGTGAGCACACACAAATAAGTAAATAAATAAATAATTATAATAGGAAGATAAAAAATATTCTTAGATCTCCTAGCTCTGTTTGCTTTCCTTTCAGGCATGCTTCCGTGCAGACAGTATGTTCTTTGGTCTCCAGTAAAAAAGCCTGAGGCTCAGCACAATTCCCACAGAGAGCATTCCCACAGATTTCCAGAAGGGCATGGACTGGATCTTTAGCTGGCTGGCTCAGGCATTTGGAATAGGAAGCGACATCTGAGCTGCATTCCCGACTACCCTCAGAGTGACAAACCTGAGAGTCACCCATCTGCCTGACTGCCTCCACCTCAAACTGACTCAGAGTAAAAGGGGTGATGTTCTAGGTACCCCACTCTAGTGGGCCTGAGAAGCCCTCTGTACAAGAATGAAATGCTATCTGCACAGAGAGTCGACACTGTGCTGTCCAGGTCAAAAGTGGAAAAGGAAGGTAGCTTCACTGGTTCATATTTCTAATTCTAGAAATGAGCAGCAGTTTGGACTAAAACTGTCTCAGAACACCCAACCTCCTACCCGAGAAAGAACTGGCATATAGAAAAGGGAAGAGCGGAGGCAGCCTGATTCATTACTAGTGTCTATCCTACTTGACTATGGTTAGAACAGCTGGCTACTTATGATTGCTGAGACTCAGCCACCGGTTACATATCCAGTGAGAGTTCACTAGGTACAAATAAATTCTTTAGGCCAACTTAAAATTTGTACCCAGGCAACTTTGAAGCAGTGTCTGATCAAACTTAATTCAGTTTAGCATCTGTCCTCACTAGTTATTTTGTTGTTGTTTGTTTCTGTCAACTTGACACAGCTAGAGTCATTTGGGAAGAGGCAGCCTCAACTGAGAAATGCCCCCATCAGATCTCCTGTTAGGCAAGCCTGTGGAATATTCCCTTGTTTAATGATGGGTGTGGGAAGGCCCAGCCCACTATGGGTAGTGCCACCCCTGGGCAGGTAATCCTGTGTTGTAGCCGGCTGAGCAAGCTATTAGGAGCAAGTCAGGGCGCAGCTTCCTCCATAGCCTCTGCTTCGGTTCCTGCCTTGTATGCCTGCTCTGACTTCCCTTGGAGGATGAAGGATTGTGACATGGAACTGTAAGCTGAAATAAGCCCCTTCCTCCCCAGGTTGCCTTTGGTCTCACTGTGTTATCACAGCAAGAGAATCCTTAACTAAGACAACAGCAGGAATAGCAGTCATCCACAGAAGATGGATTGCATAGTTCCATGATATCTCCATGTAACAAAGCAATATGAAGCCATTTTTACATGTTAAAAAAATCTGTAATGTGATATGGAATTTTTCTAGGATACAATTGTTAAATCGAACTTTCCTAGGAAGTTAATTGAAAGAAGTAAGGTTCACATTATTCAGTCCTGAAAATATACATGCAAGTAACATTATATGGACTTAACAAGTTATATTTAGGAATACAGATGTATATCCAAATACATATAGCCATACAACAATTAGTGAAAAAAGAGTCCATGAGTTTGAAGAAGAGTGGGAGAGGCATATGGGAGAGTTTGGAAGAAGGGAAGGGAAGGGAAGGGAGAAATGTTGTGACTAAATTATAATCTCAAAAAGAAATAAAAAGAATTATTTAGAATGCTTTTCTTGTCTGAAAATAAACGAAATCATACACATATATACACATAAGCATACATTCACTTTGTTTTATAAACAAGCATGAGAACTACCCAGGTTCTAATGAAAAATTACCTGTGAGGAAGGTATTAAAGAGAGGTCAAACAAATAAGAAAGATTTGTGCAAAACCTGTTGAAACATAATTCTTGTGAAGTTTTGACTTTTCAACCTGGCACCTGTTTTTCATTTTCAAAATGACTATTAAACTAACCAAAATAATTTAAAATTTAACTTAAAAAGAAACAATTGATACAGCTGTATATCTTATTGACAATACACCGTACAAAAAATATAAAGAATTATGGAAAATTTAGGCAAATTCCTCTAATACCAAACAATGTGATATATTCCAAGAACAAAAAGAACTATGCACCCCCAAACCTGGGTTGTTTATTTTTAGCAATAATATTAATATTATAATCTTAAAACCATTTTATATGGCCTTAAAGATAAACCTTGATTTGAAGAGAATCAGAAAAATAAAAAAGGAGTATGGAGATACAAATATGCAATGACAGACAGAAAGATCACCCCACGGCGTTCTGATTCAATTAGATAGATCAGTATAAATGCATAAGTTAAAAACATACATTTTTACTGGTTCAATCTGTAGAATGGGACTAGAATCAAAGACATCCTGGTAACAGTAAGCATATTCAGCATCTGGTACCCAGATCCTGTTCTCCGATAGAAGACTCTGTGGAGAAATGGCTGGTTCCAATCCTGAGGCAGAGAAAATATGTGATCTTGGACCTCTTTAGAGATCCAAACATCGAGGAAGAGTTTGAAGAATAAGAGAGCAAATTAGGACAAAGTTCATCTTGAAGGGGTTCCACTGTCTAAATTTTAAACAAATTGAGTATCGAAATAATGAAACACTAATTAAAATAAACCCATTAGTCCCCAATACTAAAGTAAATGAAGGAACTCTATTTAAAAGTCAGCTAATGGATGCAGACGGGAGGATAGAATTTTAATAAATCACAGTGTACTGCCATTGATGCAATAATTAATTTGGGTAATGATCATTTATGTATAGATATATGCTGAAAATCATCAGATAAAATCATACCATGGACACGATATTCAGTCTCAGCTCCTCAACCTAAAGATCACAAGGGAAACATTTTGTAATTACAATTTTACAATGAACTAAGTGATGAAATTTGTCACTATTAAAAATGAGACAAACTGGTACGTGCATCTTGATGTGAAGCAATAGGACACCCCTTTTATGTCACATTTTTAACAAAGAATAGGACATAAAATGAAACAGGAAGGCAAATCATCTCAAGGCATCCACAAACTACTCAAGACATTCAAATTATCAGCACGAGAGCCAGAGTCGCTGCTTTTGAATGAAGATGGTGGTGCTCAACCTTCCTAACACTGCGACCCTTTAAGACAGCTCCTCGTGTTGTGGCGACTCTCAACCATAAATTATTTTCCTTGCTACTTCATAACTGCAATTTTACTACTGTTATGAACCATAATGTGAATATCTGACATGCGGATGGTCTTAGGCGACCCTGTGAAAGGGTTGTTCAACCCCAAAGGGATCGCAACCCAAGGGTTGAGAACCACCAAGTAAAGGTAACTCCAGGCACATGATAAACAAATGCAGCATGTGAAGGGGAAAAAAGTCTCTGAAAGGCACTGAGAGAAGTGGGGGAAATAAATGGTCCATAACATATGTTTTCATCCATCTTACATACATGAACGATATAACTGTGCTCATATTAAAAAGTATATTTTAGTAAAGGGGCCAGAATACTAATTATTGTCTCACTACAATTCCAACAGGAAGGGTCTTACTAAAAGATGTTAATTTGCTTTGTTCTAACTCAACTTCTAGCCCGTTGGACTTTCCTTGTACTATTCCCAGTCAGTCTCCTGCCTCAGTACTCTGGCTATTTGATTCATGTCTCATCAACCTTGCCCCTGTGTGGCAAGGACTCTGTCTTTCCTTGTGTTCCCTTCCTAACACTGTGCTTAACTAGCTCAAAAACATTCAAATTCTTATCAAATAAATAATTAGTGAAATTTGCATCCTTTCTTGAATATGCCACCTAACTAACCATGGTGTCCCTACAGGTTAAGACATCATAGCTTTCTTGAGACCCCAAGGTTAGGGCTTAATTCAACCATTCAGAAGTGCTCACAGTACTAGAGAGATGGTGGCTCAGTGAGCACAGGCACTTGCCACCACGCCTGATGACCTGAGCTTGATCTCTGGCACCCACATGGTGGAAGAGAGAACCGAGTCCTGAGAGTTGTCTTCTGACTCCCACATGTGCGCCTTGGCCTGCCATCCTCCACCACACACATACACAAATGAATAAAATGGAATAAAAATATTTACAAATCACAAGCTATGAGCCAAGTACTGCTAGGGTGCTGTCGGGAGAGGAAGGCAAACAAGATAAATCCCTGTTTTCAAAGGGCTGAGTATATCTGGAGAATCAAAGAGGTTGTTACAATATAAAGTGATAAATGCACAGTAAGAATAAACACAGATGCTAAAAGTTGTGCGACTCGCAGCTGGATAAGTCTGGTCTAGTTCCTGGAGGAATTTTACCTAAAAGAACCATCGTCTGTCAAGTAAATAAGAACCCCAAGACAAACTGCATCTAATTAAGATTGTCCCAAACAGGACTAGAGTGAAATGTTTCCTCTGTCTAGGCCATGTCCGAATAGAGGTAAGACTTCAAAGAAAAGATGACTGAAAGACTTGCTCATCCCTGGAAACACCCAGTTCCTTCCCACTCCTGATTTGCAAGGGAATTTCAGTCAGAGATCCTCCATGCAGATGTGGAAACTGATCCGGTTCCCCTAAGACCCCACGTAGAGCAGCTGTGATGAAAACACCCTCGGAGTCCAGAATGGATGTTGTTCATCATTTTCTCTCCTATCAAAGCAATTGCACAGTGCACAAGCTCGTTATTAAAATCTGGGCACCACATGGGAAGCGTGTTGTTGCATAACACCTGCACTGGCAAAGCAGAGATGAGCTGACCCAATTATTCCTTCTCTCTCTAATGCCGGATGAAGTATTAAGAGAAACTGAAAATAATACATTGGCAAGAAATAGAGATCGTTCTGTGACAGAGGGAGAGCTGCCCACAGAGCTCAACCGGGGAAAACTCTGAAGTATCATGTCATTATATTTCATATGCCCCTCCCTCGCTCATGAGCGATGCCAGGGGTGAAACGTGTCATCCGGAACCACTCACCCACCAATAATCTCCCCCACGCAGCAACTGAAATTTTTAAAAATCTCAATCTAGAGCTCTTTGAAGGATAATGATGGGAGTGGGACCCTGCCAGGCAGGCAGGATGGGATGGGTGCTCCGTGGCAGGAACAGATGGCTCCAACAGAAGCCACCAATTCAGTGTGACAGCCCCAGATTTAACTGCTCCCTTGAAGTCTTCAGCGGCATCAAGGCCAGATCTATTCTGGCTTCTCCACAGACAGGAAGAAAGTGCTTCTCAAGTGACATGGGGATGTAAATAAAATTCAAACTGGAAAGGACTGCAGGGCCATCGCTTTGGCTATTCCCAGGCCTAGTGACATAAAACAATCACTGTGTTGGAACGTCACTATAGATTTTTTTCCATAGATACAGAAACAGAAGAGGTGAAAACTTCCAAGTGCCTGGCCTGTGTAAATCCATGAATTCTTGGATAAGAATATCCCCAATAGGCTCATGTATTTGAACTGGGTCCCCAGTTGGAGGAATAGCTTTCCAGTAGAAAGAACATCACTGGAGGCGGGCTTTGAGAGTTTAAGCCCTCAGCCTACTCCTCATTTGTGCTCTCTGCTTTGTGTTTGAAGTTCAAGGTGCGAACTTTTGGCTTCTTATTCCAGCTGCCACACCTGCCACTCCCCCATCTTGATAGATTCTTATCCCTCTGGAACCATGAGCCCAAATACACTTTTCTTCCTATAAAGTGTCTTGGTCATAGTGTTTAGTCACAGCAATAAAAAGGACCTGATACAACCAACTGACCTGAAACTCACCATGAAACCCAGGCTTGAATGTGTGATCCCCCTGCTTTATCTTCCTTAGTTCTTTGTGCCGCTTCCTAGTCTTATGCCTTTGAGTTTTCCCCAAAGGCAATCGCTATCTTGAATACGGTTTGTCCTACTTACGTTTTGTTGATCGTTTGGTTGGTTGATTGGTTGGTTGTTTTTTGAGATCGGGTCTTCCCTCAAACTCACTTAGCAGCCAAGGATGGCCCTTCGTTCCTGATCCTACTGCTTCTGCCTCCTGAATACCATAGTTACAGGCTTGTCCACATCTCCTGGCTTATGCAATGCTAGGGATGGAATCAGGGCTTCATGAACGCCAAGCATTTCGTCTCCAGTCCTCGTGTGTGTGTATGTGTGTGTAAATACATGCCTATTATGCTGTTTGGTACATTTTTAAATATAGATAAATGGCACAGTACTCTATATATCATTGCTTAATTGAGATTCATTACTCAATATTTTATTCTAGATTTGTCTGTGCTGGTATATGAAAATGTATTTCACTCATTTTAATTACGATAGTTATTATAATTTTGACTTACTTATTTTAAGCCAAATTGCATATACACTTTAAAATCTAGCATCTTTTAAAGTCTCTGCCTTCAAATTGGTGAATTTTAATCTATTTGCATTTATTATGAACACTAATATAATCCATTTATTTCTACAATCTTATACGTTTCCTAGTTACCACCATTTTTCTTTGATTTCTCTTTTTTTGTCTTCTGTTGTTGTGATGAGACTTTTTTTATGTATTTCTTCATGTATACAGTGGTTTTAAAGCCATGCTCTCTATTTCTCATCCTCTTGGTAGCTACTTAAATATATCTAAAGTTATTCGGAATACCACTCACAATTGGACAGACTGCATCAATTCCTGGCTTCCAAGCTCCTTTTATATACTATGAGAAAAACTAAATGTTTATAGACCAGCTACTACATGGCCAGGCTTTCTTGGCACTGGAGGTTGATAGTAAAAGCCGAGGCATTCTTCTCATGGGTACTTAATCCAGTGGGAGAGGAAGAGAACTGAGTTACCATATAAATATGTAAATATATACAGTTGTATTAGTTACTCTACTGTTGCTGTAATAAAACACCATGACCAAAGCAACTTATAGAAGGAAGTGTTTGTTTGGGCTCACAGTTCCAGGGGAGAGTTCATAGCAGTCAGGGAGATACACAGCAAGTGGTATGCATGTCAGCAGGGGCTGAGAGATCACATCTTCAACCACAAACACAAGGCACCCTGGAAGATGGGCAAGGCTACAAACTCTCAAACCCTGCTGAAACGCTTCTCCTCAGCTTCTCCTACAAGTCTGTACCACCCTCTCAAACAGCACCACCAACTGGGAATCAGGTCTTCAAATGCATTAGCCCATGGGGACACTATAAATGAGGCTATGGTCAGGCAAAGGTGGGAATAGCAGGAGATTTGAAACCTGGAATAAGTCACAGGGGAGGAGGGAAGACACCTGTACTTCATTCCAGTCCTTGGCATAGTATATGAAAAATAATGTCTCAACAAATGTTTGCAAAAGGATTAATAATCCATGAACAAATATAAAATCCACCTGAGTTCAAGGCCATGAAAGAATGAATTAAAATCTCAGTTTGAGAAAAAAAAAAATCAATTCAGAAAAACAAATACAGAATCAGTCACATACTCATTCAATGAATATTTGCTTTAAAAAATGCAGAAATAATTTTTTTTGAAATCCAACAGCTCATCTCATTTTATTTCACCCTTTGCAGGTAAATCTAAGCAAATAATGTTTAATAGTTCTGACAAATATACTATAGCCCCTTTTTAATTCCATTTTCCCTAAACTGTTCTTGTCCCTCTACCATCCTTTCTATTGTATATACAGAACATTCTAGAATGATGCCCATCAATTATTATAAAAGCTTCATTTCTGGGTGGTCAGATTTGTCAGCACAGCCTGTTGTCTCTGTGTTTCCTATATTGTCTTGTTTCATATGCATAACTTCATATAATATTTACAAAAACGGTAAAGCCATATAGCTATTTTACAGTGCTAAAGAAGGCAAGGGGGATTCATCTTGAGTATCTTATGCAGCTGTACAAATGTATGTCTCTCACAGACGTTCAAAATTTCAGTCCAGGCAGGTGAACTGACTAAACGACAGGATTAAATAAGAACAGCTATGAAAGACCTTGCGAGGAATCTTGCCTGTTCCCAACAAATCACAGATTTTTAAATGTACACATTGATGAGCAGAGCTGACTTTCCTGCTATGGGTCCCACAAACCACGCCCCATCAGAGGCAAGAATCTGGCTCAGGAACCCAGCACTTGGGGGGCCGCTCCCACATCCCTGGACTCTTTCAGTTCCAGGAACAAGATTTGACACATGCTCCATCCAAACCAGTAACAATTAGTCACATCCTGTTATTGTCACACAAGAACACTGGTCCCTAAGTGTGTGGGGTGAGTGATTTAGAGGTGTCCCGTGGTAAAAAGAGCAAGGCACCTCAAGTGGCATGGGTCACATTTTCTGTCACACCACAGATAAAACACAGTCCCTCAAACATGTGGCATTTCTAGGGCTATCTTTCAAAACAGGTGTTTTTTTCCTATGATATCAGCAAGGTGATTTCTTCAACACCTACTGTGTACCAAAAGATTTCCAGAGGAATGACAGAGCAAAGGTAGAGAATTAATTCTGCTCTCTGAAACCTTCCAATCAGAAGCCCTTATGTTTTATGTCATTAAAATGTATTACTGTACTATTGGTCAAAGATCAGAAAATTCCAGAAGGAAATTCTAAGTACTATTGGAACTGTCATCTTAAAGATAATTTGCATAGAAATGAGAGCCTAAGAGTTTGACCTAAAAAAATTATTAATAAGGAAAAAGTATAATGTGACAAAGTTGGTCAAAAGAACTACAAGAATTTGGGGTGAATGTAAATCTAAGAGACGCATTCAGAGACCATTGTGCTTTCTAGGAAGCAGGATAAGGCTTGGTCCAGGTTGGATCACTGCTCATGCCAACAGAAATTGTGCTTACTTCAATCTCTCTTTCTATGCCTATGCCATAAAGTGGAGCAAAGCCAGCCCTGTCTGTGGATGTAAGGCACTACCTCACTAGGCTCAAGAGAAGTTTGGTAGTTGTCCACCTACAAACAACTACCAGCTCCCTAAAAAGGATGAAAGAAAGCTCAACACAAAACTAGACATCGAAATCTTTCAGAACAATGGATTCGCCCTAGGTAGGTCTCAGTCATAGCTCTCTGATACATTAGGGGTTGTCTAGGCACTCTAAATCTGGCCTTTTATAAATATAGTGTGTGTGTGTGTGTGTGTGTGTGTGTGTGTGTGTGTGTGTGTGTGTGTGTGTGTGTGTGTGTGTGTGTGTGTGTGTGTGCTGTTGTTGTTGTTGATGTTGTTGTTGTTGTTCTGCTCAGTTTCTTTCATTAAACATGGTACTGAGTTACTTAAGGACATTCCCATGCCGGTATATAATGAACATTGAGTATACCTCCTCCCGCATAGTCTACTAACCCCCAATTTTCATACCCTCCCATAGTCCCCTTTGTTACCCTAGAAAAGTGAATGTGTACTTTCAGATCATATTCACGTATATGATTTTATATGCCTATATAAAAATGCAGTACCTGTAACTGAGAGAAAATATGACATTTGTCTGTTTGAGATGACTCAATTCTCTTAACTTGATTATCTCCAGTTGTATCTATCTTCTTGCAAATGATATAATTTCATTCTTCTTTATGGCTGGAAAAAAATCCCATGGTGTTATGAACCACAGCGTCTTTGTTGATTTCTCTGTTGACAGAGATTCTACCTTGCTCCAATCAGAATGGCAGTCATTAAAAAAACAAGTAATAAATGCCAGTAAGGAAGCAAGAAAAGGAAACTCTTACACACTGCTGCGTATTAACCCAACCACTATGGAAATCAGCACGCAGGTTCCTCAACAGATCAAAGATAGATCTACCACAGGACCCTGAGCATTTACCCAAAGGATTCAAAGCCAACATGTCACAGAGATCCTTGCCCAGCAGTGTTCACTGCAGCCCTGGTCACCATAGCTGAGCCATGAAACCAGCCCAGAACATACTTCAAATGACTCTCCTGTCCAGACCCATCACTTTATTTGTGTGTGGTTCTCCCCTCCCAACTGCTTCAACACATTCTGTGAAATGAGCCAGAGTCTCTTCATACAGAAAAGAAATCACAAGTTTTAAAACTTCTCACCCCATAAAATTATTCCTGAAAAAAATCTTCACAGAAAGCAGATTTATTTATTTAAAACTCATCTCAAGCTGCTCCTTCTTGGCACCTTTTTTTTATGAGAAGAATTAGAACTTATTAAGGTTGTTAGAATAATTGGCTTTCCACATACACACCCTGAGGAGTTGAGAAGATAACCATCCTAACATCCCTGTTCATATTTATTCATAGTTTATGGTAATTTTGCTAAGTGAATATTAAACATAGCAAAAAATATATTCTTTACTGTGTCAATACCAGAATCCCTAATGGTTTCACACACCAAGAGAGAATCCATTTGTCTGGATGGAACTGGAACACAACGTCATTTCTCTTTCAGACATCATAAATAATAGTCCATGTCCATGTTCCAACACCTCTTTCTTCAAAAAAAAAAAAAGTAACAAAATCATCAGAATAGATCTTGCAATGAAGAGAAAAAATATTCCATTTATTAGGGGCATTTGGCTTTGAATATATGGATATTCTAACCAGATTTTCCAAACAAGCACCTTTCCTGACCAAAGAGTTTTGAGTTAAAAATACCTGCAGGGTTGAAAAACTACAGACATGGCTGAATCCCCAGGGACAGAGAGCAGAAAATAACGTGAGTGTTTGCTAGTTGGGGTTCAGGGATGGAGAGGTGGCTCAGCAGTTAAGAGTGAGCACTGCTCTTGCAGAGGACCTGAGTTCAGTTCCCAGCATTCAGACTAAACAGCTGACAACCATCTACTTGCAGCTCCAGTAAGAACTGGCTCCCTCTTCTGGCCTCCACAGGCACCTACATTCATGTGCACAGACACACACACAGATACACGTGGATATGTATCATTTATATTAAGCATGTGGTTCTTGTGGTTGAAAAGCTAGTTGTTCCTCCTCCAAAAGCCTGGGGCTTCTCTTAGACCCAGTCAGTCATCCTTTTCTCTAGGACTCTGAAGTTCTGAAGACAGGAAGACATTTAAACTGTCCTAAATGATATAAGACACAGTTTCTATTTCTTTTTTGGTGTGTGTGTGTGTGTGTGTGTGTGTGTGTGTGTGTGTGTGTGTGTGTGTAATACGCACATGTGTGGAAATGTGGTACCAGTGGAGGCCAGAGGTTGACAACAAATGATGTCAGATTTCTTCCCCGATCACTTTCTGACTTTATTTTTGAGACATAGTCTCTTGATGTACCTGGAGCACATTGATTGACTAGAATGGGTCATCAGAGAACTCCGGGGTCATCTATCTCCCAGTGCTGGGACTGCAGGTGAATCTCCCCACCCCACCCCTCTCTCTCTCTCCTTGGGTGCTAGAGAGCCAGACTCAGGTCCTCATACTTACACAGCAGGTGTCTCCTGACTAAGCCATCTCCCCAGCCTGTGCTCATTTGTTAAAGGCCCCTTTAAATATTTGACCTTGAAAATATCCAAGTGGAGGAAAATGCATCTGAGATCATCCAAAGTAGCCCTTGAGAATGGCCCTCCCCATAATCCAACAGAAGGAAATGGGAACTGGACAGCCTGGGATGGTGGTGCATGCCCGTCAGCTCAGCTCTCAGGAGGCTGAGGCTGGAGGATCATGAGTCCATGGCCAACTTGGGCTGCATATGAAGTTCCAGACAAGACTGGGATTATACAGAGTCAAACCCTCTCTTAAACCGAGGGCTGGGCCTTTATCTCAATGAGTAGAGTGTTTTTGGAGAAAGCACAAGACCCTGGGTTCGACCCCAATATTCTTCTAATATGTGGTGGTCCAAATGAGTTACTTATAAGAAATGATTAATGAACGAGAAGGGGGGAATTAGGAATTCTGAACAGGTATCCAGCTCCTCTGTGCAGCTATTAATCTGACACCTGTGAAACCCTTAGGAAAACCACCAAATTGATTGATTCCCCCTTCTTACCTGCAGGTTACCACTACCTCCAGGAAATTAAAAAACATAAACCGGAAAGGAAAAAAAGCCAGGCAATGGTAGAGCACACCTTTAATCCCAGCATTTGGAAGGCAGAGGCAAATGGATCTCTGTGAGTTCAAGGTCAGCCTGATCTACAGAGTGAGTTCCAGGGCAGCCAGAATTACAACAGAGAAACCCTGTCTCGGAAAACCAAAAAAAAAAAAAAAAAAAAAAAAAAAAGTAAAGCAATTCCTGGATCTGCTGTAAATAGTTACATCAGAACTGCTTAGAGAATAATGAAGTCATCACTATTTTGTAAAGTATCCTGTGCAGATCCATAAGATTCAAGGCCCAGGGCCTGGAGGGGATGGCTCAGTGGTTAAGAGCACTGGCTGCTCTTCCACATGGCAGCCCACAACTGTCTGTAACTCTAGTTCCAGGGGATCTGACACTCTCACACCAATGCACATGAAATAAAATAAAATAAAATAAAATAAAATAAAATAAAATTTATTTATTTATTTTAAATAAAAATAAAAGATTGGAGGCCCAAGCCTCACTGTAGAGGGAATTGATTAAAGAGCCCAGCTCCATGGGTATTCATGAAGATGATGGGAAACAGTAAATCCAGAATGCCAGGAAAGGGTTAATAAAGATGATGATGGATTATGTGGGAGGGATGAAGGGTGGAAATGATACTGGAAGGCAGCCCAGAAGCAGATCACCATCCCAGCTGCATCTGACAATTGTGCAGTGCGCCCGTGATGGCTGCTCTTGGATGTCAACACGGCTACATCTGGAATTAACTAAAACCTAAATGGCTGGGTACACCTGTGAGGAATTTTTTTGATTGAATTATTTGAAGTCAGAAGACCCACCCTAAATCCGGATCTTTTGAAGTGGGAAGACACACCTTCAATCTGGGCTGCACCTTCTAGTGGCAGACTATATAAAAAGGCATGGAAAAAGGAAGCTTTTGCTCTTTGCCTGCTTGCTTTCTCTCTTGCTGGCGAGTCCATTCCTTCACTGGCACTGAAGCCTACTTCTTCTGGATTCTGGTGTACACCGAAGACCAGCGGAGACAGACAGCCTTGTGGACTGAACAGCTACTGGATTCTTGACTTTCTGTTGGTAGAGAGCCATTGTTGGGACTAGCTAGATCAAGCCTGTAAACCACTCTAATAAAATCCTTGGTTTCTTAAAAGCCACCAGGCCAGTGGTTCCTTGGTTCCTACAAGACTTCAAAGTCTAATGACTTTGTGCTATAAGTAACGCATTACATAAGTGTGTTCTGGTATCCGTGTCTCACCTCTATACCATCCGCCTCTTATGCCTTGTGGAGTTTCAGACCGCGACATTAATATCATTTGAAACCTCTTAGATCTTATCTCCAGAAGAGTATATGAATAAAGCACTTGGTGTACTTTCATTATTTTTCAAGAATCTCATTTGTTCAAGGGGTTCTTTTTAAAAAAATGTTCTTTATTACCATCACCTGTTGAGGGAGTTTGATTTCAATTATTTCCTCTGAGGCACAGTTCCTTTAACTGGAAATCCAGGACGGAACTGAATTTATCCATTGATAACATATTAATGACAGGATTAGAATGGAGAACATGGTGAGACCCAGAACTTGAGAACCCAGATCAAAATCTTCCTCGGTGCGCTGGGCATGGTGGTGCCTGCCTTTGATCAAAACACTCAGGAGAAAGAGGCAGGAGGATCTCAAGAGTTTGAGGCCAGCCTATGAGGCCAGGCCAGGCAAGACTACATAGTGAGATCCTGTCTCAAAAACAAACAACAAGAAATCTTTAAAAAAAATCTCTTTTGTCTCTGGGTAGTTGTTTCAGTAGGTAAAGTGCTTGCTATACAGTTATGGGGCCAGAGTGTGGATCCCCAGTATCCACATAAGGAGCTGGGCATGGTGGCTCACATCTGTGACCCAAGTGAGTATCTTGAACTTGCTGGCTACCCTAGCTAGTCTGTGAGCTTCAGGTTCAGTGAGAGACCCTGTCTCAAAGTATAAAATATTCTCAAAATGGAGAGGAGAGTACTATTACATCCACTATATTGACCTCTGACATCCAGATATACATTCATATATATGTGAGCACACACATACGTGTGCACACACACACACCTGCTCACATATAACACACATATGCATGCACACACACAGGCACACAAACATGCACACATAACACATACACATCCTTCTACAGGTGGGGGAATGTAGCTAACAGGATCTGAGAAGCTGTTTTGTCTCATCCACTTAGCCTCTGCTGCTTTCTTTTACTTTACTACTGACAATGACCCTCTGACATGAAGACAAGTCTCTTTCCTGTACAAGACTGTACAGCTTCGAAACCTTAACCACTCCAGAATTTCTGCTCTTACTGTCTCATGGCCTCTCTATTCTGTATATAACACTATCTAGGGGCACAAGCCCTTTCTTCCAAGGCTATTTAGTTGATCTTTTTTTTTTTCCAAAACAAAACAAAAATCACTACTTTTTTCATTTTATTTGATTGGGGGCCTCGAGTACTCTGTTTACATTGCCGTTGATGATCACAAAGTAGGAACAATTATGCAGTACTGACTTACCGGTGTGGCCAGACTGAAAACATGTGAGGTCTCTACTGCATGACATGTACTTCATCTTTCTTCCAGAGACATTAGCTGAGCTGTGTACCCTCTAGAAAGGCCACAGATAACAGAAAAAAAAATCAACCTCCCGGGTACCAAGCATTCATATGCATCTCTAGCATTCAAAATCAATTATTTCCAGAAAATAAATACGACAACCCAGTCTTTCCCAGTCACTGAACTCGGTCCCTTGTGAACTAGATGCTATGTTGTGACTTGTAATAAGCAACACACTTATTTTGACATTTTCCCCCAGTTTCTAGCACGGAGCTCATAAAAGCCCTCGCTATTGTCTGAGTGCTAGGAGACCTAGGAGAGCTTTTTGTTCTGATATTTAGTCTTTGACCCTAGTTGCTGACAGAGAACCCCTAATCTCTTGGAAATTCTTGAATGTTGAGTGCATATTTTGTTGTTCTAATGCTGTCACTGTTGAGCTCTTCCATAGGACGGGTCACCAGAAAGATCAGATATCCTCAGAAGCTTAGGACTTTCAACCCACCTCCCATCCTCCTGGAAGGGAAAGAGGTTGGAAAGTGGTTACTAACAGATCATTCTTGTCTGATAGAGCCTCCATAACCCTCCATCGACGATTGGGTTCTGAGAGCTTCTAGATCTGCTGAGTGTTGGGTGTAAGTCCAGCTGCCCTGCTGCATCCTTGTCGGATCACTCCCATAACCTCTGAGGACACCCAAATCCACAGACGTTCCAGATATATATATAACGAATGTCACAGGACTTGCTTTTAACATCTGCCCACCCTCCTACATATGTTAAATCATCTCTAGACCCAATGCAACATACATTGGTGGTATATAATGTTATAATATATTGTTTGTGGAATAATGACCTTCCCCCCCAAAGTTGATGGCATGTTCAGTATATGCAGATTTTTCTCAAATAATTGGTTGAGCTGGGCCTGATTGCACATGCGTATAATTCAAGGACTCAGGAGTTGAAAGCAAGAGGGTTGTAAGTTTGAGGGGACTCTCGGCTTTATTGTAAGGCCTTGTCCAAAACAAACAAACAAATATATTTGTTGATTCTGAAGATGTGTGAACTTGGCTATAAGGGGTAAACAGAGGAGAAAGGAGGGATTTTCTTGTTTATTATGCTAGGAAAGAGCTGACGTATTTATTCCTAGGGATAAAATAGCTATTATCCCTTGTAACAAGAAATATTAGTATTTATAATGTGTTCTTAGAACTATAGTAAATATGAAATTTGATAATTTCATAAGCAAAAGTAAATATTTGCATGTGGTTTGATTTAATATATCGTATTAGCGAACAGCACCCAGAAAGTTCAGTAATTTAAACTGACTTCCCTTTTGTTCTTCCCTGATTGTGTCAGGTCCAGTCAGGTAGAACAAAATGGATCTTGGCAACAGCATCTGAAACTCCAGTCACAGGAGTAGGAACTGAGCCCTGTAGTAAGAGCCTACATGAGGCAGGGTTGGCCTCTATTGATTAAGTTTGACCTCTGGACCAATTAGACCTGGTATGTTTTGCCATTCCAACAGCCAAACTCCCCCTTCCTCTGGATCTTTAAGAACCTGAAAGCCTTTACCTCTTGGTACAGACTCTCCTGGCCTGGCCCTTTAGTACCTTAGGTGAAAGAGGCTCCCTTTCAGACAGGAGGTCCCAGGAACATAACTGTTGGTAGCTTTGCCTCTACAAGCTGAGAAGATACATACTTCACAATAGATGGAAAAATAATAATTCTGAAATTGGAGAGCCAAAGAAATGGCTAAGCAGTTAAGAGAGCCTACTATTCCTCCAGATGACTCCAGCTGGGGGTCCCTAGCACCCCTGTCCTGACAAGGCTTTTCACACAGCTGTCAGGAACGCTCTGTCCCTCTGTCTTTGGTGACTTAGAATTTAGGCATCGAGAGCAGGTTCATGGGCAGGGCATGCCTAAGCTCTGGCCATCCCCATTTCAATCAGGGAGTTCTGATACTATGGGTGGGGTTTTGAAAATGCATGCTTCTCATTACAACCAGTTTCTTTCTGAGGAGAGAGGTATTTTCCAGGTGGAAAATCTAGAAATTTGGCTTGGCTGGCCAAAAATGACCTCAGGGGGAAAAAATACAAAACAAAACTTCATTTTACATATAACCTCAGTCCTGATGAACTCCTGGGCTTCAGAAAGCCTTTAGCATTGTCTGGCCAGTTGTGCCTACAACCCATGCTTCTATCCTCAACTCTCCCATGCCACCTTCATCGGCTCCAAGTTCAGTATGCGATGCTCATATCGGAGACTTTTCTCAGCAAAGACTTAACCATCCAGGAGCTAAGTTATGACCAAAACAGAGAGAAGACAACATCCCAATAGAATTTTTCCAACAAACACCTGAAACAAGAGCAATTAAATGCAAGCCTTGCGAGCACATTGAAAATGAGGTCTCCTAATAGATTTCATAATTGTAATGATTTCTCTGTCACTGTTCCATAACAGGCTCCTTCCCATGTCCTCGGGAACAAATGAAGTGCTTCTCGTGTGTACAATTTGGAGAATTTGTTTCAGAGCCATTAGCTCTTTGTCCAGGGACTATATTTATTTCTAGATAGATAGATGCAGACATTGTCATTTTGTGATGCCATTAGCTCACAGTCTGGCACAGGCCATTTCTCCCAATATTGCTGTTTTTGCCCTGTCTCTCAGCATGTGTGTGCAAATCAGCCCTGCTGAATACTCAGCTCTCCTAGTGAGGGTCTTATAGCTAAATAAAGCATTTCATTATAAAACTGTACCCGAGAGCCAGGAAACACCTTAGAATCCAGTCCGTTGTTTCTATTCACAAAGAAAATAACGAGGCACAAAGACTGTCTGGCCCTCCCCAGCAAGTTCTGTCACTGGAAAACCACAGCCAAGTATGAAAACTTGACCCTCCCAGTTCAGGGTTCTTCGCTTCACACAGTGAGATGCCCTTGGATTGCAGCCTATTGAAAACAAATTATTCTCTAATATTCAGAAAGCAGAGCTTTTTTTTCAGGCTATTCAGGTACCAAATGATGATTTATGAGACTACATCAAGCACACAGCTTTTGAAATTCCAAGCAAAGTTTCATTTACACACAGGGAGCAGCTCCCTGTGGGAAGATCCTCTCTGACCCCCAAGAAGATCTGCTCCGTCCCTGCTGCCCTCCTGGGTACAAACAAACAGGTACGTGAGAGCCTGAAGAAAGCAAGAAGCCCCTGAGAGAATCTGAAACCCAGAGCCTGACGTTGTGCGGTGCTCCGGACACAGCCCCAGACTGCAAACACATGAAACCTCACTTCCTCCTGCTTATTTCTACTCAGCTCTATGAGAGGCGGCTTGTCAGGTGGTTATGTGTTGCTGGGTAACTTTTCCCGGGCAGTGTTAACAACTGTCTAATTGAATCAAATACAACTCTGATTGCAAGCCAAATCCCTGCTCTCCTTGGGGGGAAAAAACAAACAAACAAAAACCAATTCTACACAAGTCAGCTTAGTGAATCGGGAAGTTTATTGAAGTTACAGGCAGAAGTATGCGTGAAAGGTTACTTATAGGATCATGAGCTACTTAAAGGAAACTGTATCACCAAACACACACACACACACATACACACACACACGAACAGAGTTGGTGGTGGGGGTGCACACCTCTAACCCTAGCACTTGGGAGGCAGAGGCAGGTGGAACTCTGTGAGTTCAAGGTCAGCCTGGTCTACAGAATGAGTTCCAGGATAGCCAGAGATACAACAGAGAAACACTGTCTTGGGGGGAAAAAAAAAAAAAACAACCACCAGTCTGGGTGAAGAATAAAGACAACCTAAGTCCCTGGAGTTCTCTGCACAGCTCCCAAGCAGCTGGGCCAGCTGGGGAATCTCTTCTCTCTAACAACAGTGACTGCCTGTTTGATCTTGGGGAGTAGGGGGCAGGGGTCTTGTGACTCTTACAAGTTTCAGTTCTGAGACTTGTAAGTTTTATTTATTTTCTGAGTCTTAAGAGCCTCTATCCAGAGATGAATGCTTTGGTTCTGAGGGGGTCACATTTATAGTATCTATTCAAATCCTTGATTTGATAGATAGATATCTCTCTAGTGTTATTTGCTACCAATATGAATTGTCCGTTAGTGACTATCAGAAATCAACCTAAAATTAAACATGGTGGCTTTGCTGTGGTCTGGCATAGATTGCTCCTAGAAAATGTCCCCATTCCTGTGATGCTTTGTTGACTGTGGCACCTTCTCCATCTATAAAGTCCCACCTCAGACACCAAGACCCAGATCAACTTCATTTCCAGTCCATGCCTTGTGTCACGGTCCATAGTTCTTTGGCTCTTTGGTCCTGGTTAGTGGCTCACTGGTTGCAAAAGCAGATCCCTCTCTGGGCAGTTTAAGGAAACGGGCTGTGCACAGAGAGGACTTTGGTCAGTCTCACCAATGTCAATGGAAAGCTGAGCCACACAGACACCCACAGGATCAAGTAAACATTCAACGCCTCTGGCTCCCATGGGATTCCTAACTCTCTCTCCTTCCCTACTTTATCCCCGTTCTCGAATTCACAAGCTTCTATTCATGTCATGCTCAGCAAAGCTCTGATTGTCTGCCTACCCTAGTCTTCAGTCTTTCTGGGGTACCCACTCCAGCCCCCATTCTGGAAGACCCACATCCACCTTGTCATACCTCTGAGCACTTTTTTACATCTTCAGGAAACCTCATTGCCAAACCACCAATGTAGCTCCTTCCTTGGTCAGGTGCACCGTTGGTCCAATCAACTATAGCTACAGGGCAGGGTCCTGTGGCAAACCTATATACCTAGGTCTACCTTTCTGAAGAGAGCAGGTGTTCTCCCACACCCTGACCCCACTCTGCACTTCAACCCAAAGCCTCTTTCTGGCAGCACTGAGCTTGCTCCCAAGGGCTTTCTCTGACTACCTCCAAGGCAAAGCAGATATGCTGCAAATTTGAACCCTCCTTCACCAATACCTGAGTCCAATGATCCATGGGAGTCGGTAAGTGGCATAGTTTAGCTCTTGGTGGAAAAAGCAATGTGGGGTTGTCCTTTGCTCTGTCTCAGAATTGCCCAGAAGAATGGAGCCTGGGCTGCCGCTGGTATTGTTGGACCCCAGGGGCCCAAACCGGAACGCCGCACCCCCACAGAGACTCACAGTCGGAAAATCGATGCAAATAGCAAGAGGATTTTATTCCAGTATACTGGGACCGCTCTAACACGCAGGATAGAAATGGCCCCGAGGGGCAGAAAGCAAGCCTTTTTATTATTTACAGTTGAAACAGTTGTTAGGGGGCTGTATAGTTGTTAAGCACAGACCATGTTGGTGTAAGTTGATTGGTCTCTAAATTGTTTTCCCATTTTGATAGGTAGGGGCCAGTTAACCTCTAAACTGGTTGGTGCTAGCATATAGCAAGGTTGTGGGCAACTGGGAGGAGGGAACTCCTCAGCCCAAGGCTGTGGGACCAAGATCATGGACCATCTGCAGGAAGGGGGGCACATTCTCTAGCCCAAGGCTGTCTAGCTGCCTTGTTTGTCTTAGAAAATGTTTTTCTTACAGAAATTGTTTTTGCTTTAACTCTGGGAAACTCTGGGAACTGTTCTGGGTCACACTGCCCCTGGCTTGGGCCTACACAATTTTGGTGCTCTTAGAAGCCTGACTAAAGTTTCTTAGGCCTGGGTAAGGGACCTGACCCCCACAGTATCAACCTGCTAATATCAGGCCGCTGTTGGCTCCCAGGTTCTTCCCATTCCCTTTCAGAGCTCCTGCAACCACCTTCTAAGGCAGTTGTTCTCAACCTTCCTAATGCTAAGACCCTTTAATATAGTTCCTCATGCTGTGGTGAGCCCCCAACCATAAAATTATTTCCACTGTTACTTCATAACTGTAATTTTGCTAGTGTTATGAATCATAATGTAAATATCTGATATGCAGATGGTCTTAGGTGACCCCTGTGAAAGGATCATTTGACCCCAAAGGGGTCATGACTCACAGATTGCGATTGACTGTTCTAAGTTAAAACCACACACACACACACACACACACACACACACACACTCATGTTTGTCTCAGGATCTGCACTGGTGGGACCCTAACAGTAGTAGCAGGACGTCCTCCTTCAGCAGTGTTGCTGTTTAGGCAGTGATCAGACCCCTCTGAGATCTGTAATAGACTCTAATAGACTCTAGTCTCCCAAAGGGAAAGGATAACTTCTGAATCTTCTAGACTCCAGGGTTCCCAAAGTATGGCTTTATACACGGTATCACCAAGATGTTTGTTAGATAGCAAATTGGACAAAATCTGCCCAATGAGCCATTCCCCCAAACACAACCCATGACTAGATGAAATCACGCCCAGACAGCCCCTTAACTGAACCTTCCTATCTTGAAAAGCCTACTATGTAATCCTCATTTGCAAGTTAACATCCTCACAATGCAACACAGCAAGAACTATAACCGCATCAGTACAGCCTGCTAAATCTTGCAAATTTTTAATGCAGAATAACCGTGAAAGCATGACTGCGTTACCAGCCACATCAGGAAAGTGTGACTTTCGCCTGACTCCTGAAGGCTCCTCAGAACTGGTTATTAAGCAGGCAACACGGAAATATTTGTACTCATTCATATAAACTGTATTATATGAATACACTTCTCAACTCACAGTACTGTAAGGTGAATTCGCCAAGAGGTTTGGCTTTCAGGTATAGGTGTCCTTTCGCCTACATGCAGCTGAGCAGTGAGTCGGCTTGCAGATTAAACACTCATCATCTTACAGTGTGTGTACAAAACACTGAATGTGACTGTAAAGCCGAACAGGCCGGTGCGGGAAAAGGAAGTCTTGGCCTCACACCCTGGTCTTAATCATTTATTTTAAATAATTGAGTGTGAATTCTGAGATGAAAACAGCCCTGTTCTGAGTTCTTATATATCTTCACATGAACAAACCAGGAGGACCACACACAGAGGGAAACACACACACACACACACACACACACACACACACACTGATCAAGGAATTAGACCCATGGGTATTTATAACTCGCATAAAAGGCATAGGAGGTGATGCGTAAAACTTGAGAGTCAGGTTTAATCTGGCTGCATCCTTAGCTGCCTCAGGTTTCTCATCTGTAAAATAAAGATCCTTAGATAATACCTAAAATGTCGGTATGAACAAGATAATGGCACGACACATCTGGAACATAGCCAGGTGCACAAAAAGCATTAACGAAACGGATGGGAGTCTGTATTTAGTCAATTAGGAGGGGGATGGACTCAGTTCTGCATCTTTTTGTTTGTTTGTTTGTTTGTTTGTTTGTTTTTTGAGACAGTGTTTCTCTTTTTTAACTCTGGCTGTCCTGGAACTCGCTCTGTAGACCAGGCTGGCCTTGAACTCACAGAGATCCACCTGCCTCTGCCTCCCAAGTGCTGGGATTAAAGGTGTATGCCACCACCATCCAGCTTTTTTCTTCTGCCTCATTTTTAAGCCATAGCCATAGGTATTGTCAGAGGTATAGATAGGTATCGTCATGGTGAAGGCAGCCATACATAGTTCCCACCCTTGGGACAATGACTCTTTACTAAAAAGTTCACTGAGTAGGTGGGTGGATTGGACTCCTTAGACTTGTGGCCTGCTTCTTTAGAGCTTCTAGCTGCTGCTGTCTCCCTGAAATCAGGACGTGCACATCACTGCAATCTCTTTCCCTGAACAACTGCTCTGACCTTGCAATTGAGAGCAAGCTGAAAACAATCTTGAATTTTGACCTTACTTTACGTAGTGTCTTCCTGCCTCTTGGCACAGAGGCTAAGACAAACTGAGTCAAGTGGTATACAGCTTTCCATATTCCACAGCTGAAAACCCCTAAGGGTCTGAAACTCCCTTCATTCTCAAGGGAACTGAGGCAGCCCTTTGGATCTGTCATAGTTGTCTGTGGCCATGAAGCTACTTCTCTCCTGAAATTTTGGTAATTGAAAGATCTCCTCCTTCCATACCCTATCATGCTGCCTATGGTATGACACTGTAACTCTCCTAATATTCTGTAACTGGAGTTACATGTCCTTTCAGGGCTCATCATGGCTGCCTATGGCCATAATACATCTCTCCCAGTGCTCATCCACTTCATGATTCTTCATGGCTGTCTGTGGCCATGAGCCTATCGGCCTCCAATAAAGTTTTTCTTGATGGTAATTTATCACAGTTTCATTTTCTACAAAGTTCTCTCTCTTCTCCCCCTCCCGCACCATACACAGAGAGAGAGAGAGAGAGAGAGTTCAGAAACCATCTTGCATGATACTGAAGCCTGTCTACCCATGCTGACGGTTGGTCTTCACATATTACATCTCCATGACTGAACCCCATACAATGGCACAATAATCAGGATATTGGACTTTATACTAAACCAGGGCTTTTAGCAATGGTATCTTAATTAAGCTCTAATTCTCTCATTTCCATAGCGTCATTCATACGTGTGGCCTGACAGATAGCACAGAGACTGTTGCAAGTCATTGTATCAAGGGACACAGTGGCTCACCAGGATTTAGGTACATGGAAGGTATGTGGTGTGTCATTCTGTTCAAAGAAGAAAGAAAAATGTACAAAAAGGAATCATGAAGCTTTTAGTACAGAGGACAAAAACTTAGCATCTTCAAGAAGAGTGACAAACACATACAAACAAAATCACAATGATTTTACTATATATGACTCCGTATGTATGCCTGCTAGTTCATCAACTTTACACAAACTAGAGTCACTTATGAAGAGGGAACCTCAATTGAGGAATTGCCTTTACCAAATTGGCCTGTGGGCATGTCTTTGGGGCATTTTCTTGATTAATGATTGATATGGAAGTTCCCAGCTCACTGTGGGTAGTACTACCCCTGAGCATGTGGTCCTAGTTTATATAAGAGAGGAGATGGGCAAAGTCACAGGGAGCAAGCCAGTAAGCAGCATCCTCCATGGCCTCTGCTTAAGTTCCTGTCAACAGGTTCCTGCTTGAGTTCCTGCCCTGATTTCCCTCAGTGATGGACTGGGATCAGGACATATAAGCCAAATAATCCTTTTCTTTCCCAAGTGGTTTTTGGTCATCACAGCAATAGGGTGCAAACCAGGACAATATAGTTACATATATGTTTGTATTTACAGCCACCCTTTGCATGTGATAGGGGTTTGTCCCAGGACCAGCAAATATACCCAAATCTTCAAGCATTCAAGTTATAGGGTGTGCTGTTTTCCATACAGGCATATACTACCATCTACTTGCTAACTCTAGCCACTCATAATACCCAATACAATTAAACTCTCTGGAAATAAGTTGTCTGTGTTATTTTGGGAACAATGACAGGAAAAAAATGTATTCATGTTCAGCATAAGTATAATTTTTTCTGAATATGTTCTCCATGGTCAGAGAATTCTAGGATACAGAAGGAAAATTATTATTATTATTGTGACTTTGGATAAGTAAATTTGTTCTGTCTATTGTGTTTGCATAAAATTTTTAAATTATTTCTGATCTCAGGAAAGCCATCTTTTAGATGCTCTCCAAAGATGCTACCAAAAAAAGTCATTTTTGGAAATAGGCAATCTTAAATCCAGAAGCTTCCTAAGACAGCTGTCATGTTTGTACGGGAGTCTTTTCTTTGGTCATTGCATTTATGTAAATGGGCACAAAAACCTTTTGAAAAAAAATTTTATTTTTCTACACAGTTAATTTTCCAAAGAACAAGTGTAAATCCCATGTCATCCCTAAGTTGTTAGTGTACAGTCTCCATTGCCTGAAATAGAGGTGAGGGACCAAGCTCCCTTCAACAGAAAATCCCTACAAAGTGTAAAAACTCGAATCTAGAAGTTACCCTAAGGTCCTCTCCTCTGATCTCCCCTTCTCTGGAGTCTAAATTGTGAGGTCACTTTAGTAGTGACAGAAAGGCCATGGAGGAGAGCCCAGCCACTGCCAGGACACTATCACCCAAGAGCCTCCAACCCCATGTACACCTATCACCCATGAGCCTCCAACCCCATGTACAGCTATCACCCAAGAGCCTCCAACCCCCCCATGTACACCTATCACCCATGAGCCTCCACACCCATGTATAGCTATCACCCATGAGCCTCTAGCCCCATGTACAGCTATCACCCATGAGCCTCCACACCTATGTATAACCATCACCCATGAGCCTCTAGCCCCATGTACAGTTGTCACCCATGTGCTTCAACATTTCCAGGCACAGAGCCCATCCAACTGCCTTCAGATCTCTCTTCTCTATCTCATGGGCCATGTGCCTACTGTCCCTTCCTAAAGCAGCTTTTTATCATCCTTTATGTGCTCCTAAGTTCTGTCCATCCCTCTGTAGCTTGGAAATGAATAGGCAGTTCAAGCTTAATAGAGTGGAACTACAGCCTCCCTTGTCAGACTCGCTCCCGTTCATCCACAGTAGGCCAAATGGCTACCAATATATGCTCCTGTGCTAATCCTCAGACCTGGGAATGTTAACTTATTTGAAAAAAGAACAAGAGTCCATGTAGATACAATTAAAGTAAGGATATAGGGATTTTGAGATAAAGAGATCACCCTAGATATCTGAATGGGCCCAGAATGCCATCATTTTACACGGAGAGGCGGAGACACACAAAAGAGAGATAGAATGACATGGCCGCAAGCCTAGAAGCACCCGGCACCAGCAGAAACTAGAACTCTTCCCTAGTCCTCAAGGAGGTCGAATACCTTGCTTTAAGCCCTGTGGTGCGGACTGAATACTTGGCTACTAAGGCCACGAGGCAGTGAGTGTCTGCCTGCAGTGACCTGTTACTGTGAACTGCTAACTGACGGCGGTGGAGGATTTATTTGTTTTCTCTCCAAAAAGAAATGCTTATTAGAGAGTGAAATGGAGCAGTTGAGAGTTGAGAGGAAACTTACTCTTGGATTCCTAAAGCTCACAATGTGGAGAGAGGGCTCCCTCAAAGTTCGAGACTGATCAACTGTGTGGAAAAAAATTTTCCAATTTGCAAAATGAACAAACCTTCAAACGATCTTCTCAGATCGTTCTGTAGAACTACTTAGCTTTCTACCCAATTATCAGCTGCTTTCATGGAATTCCCAGGTGGGTCACCTGGGATGCCACCTCCGCTCGCTTCCGTTTTCTCTACCACAGGAGCTACTGTCCAGATATACTTTAATGTTACTGGGTTGAGCTCCCCCAGAAATGGGAGCCCACCCAGGACGGCTCCATGTTGTCTATCTGTCTTCAGTGCCCAGACTGTACCATGGCACCAAGATTACTTGGCTCAGTCCAGGAGACAAGCCCTGCCCGTGGGGTCCTGCACCCTATGATGATGGAAGCCATTTGTAACAGACATGAGGAGCTTGGTTTGGTTTACCAAACAATCCCCCAGACTGAACTGTCTTAGAAAAATCAGGAAGCTTCTCATAAATCCTCATCTAGAATTTAGCCTGGGTTATTTTACCAACCAAAAATCACCATAAAAACTCCCTGCCTTGGTAGGGAGGTGAGATCGGCAGCAGTAGAGCTGAGAGTAGATTCAAGGGGCAAGAGCAGAGATGACTTTTGAGTGGGATTCATTCTTAGTTACTAGGACCTGCGTTCTTTCTCCTAACCACAGCAATGCTGCTCAACATGCCAGCCCTTGGGATTTTGCTCATTTACCACGGTAACCTTCATCTTTATAAATGGAAACAAAATATAAAGATATAAATGGGTTACTGGCTGCAAACGTGAAGCCCTCGTCATGGTATCTCTTTAGGAAACTTTGGGCCTACCACAAGGTCTAAATATTCCCTCTGTCATCCCACGGCTTTAACCGTTCCTGGCATTATCCTCTCCTTTAATTTTTAAAAGTCAGTACCTACGCCACTGACTCAAATTTTGTCTCTTAGAATTCGGATTTCTTGTTCTCCATACTGAAATGCTTTTAAAAGACCAGATTTTAGATATGGTAAATATATTGAAAAAGTGGCTTGGCACATGTAGATTATCCTAGCACTTCATAGACAGGTGCAAATAGATCCTGAGTTCAAGGCCAGCCTGGGCCACATAGCAAGACCCTGAATAAAAAAATAAATACATAAAAAAGGATAGATATGTTGAATAATCTTTCCCCAAAATGACATGAGAGAGAGCAAGACAAAGAATTGTAATTTTCCCAAGTTTATATTCAGTTTTAATGTCTTTCAAATTTTTCAAGAAATGCTATTGCTTAAAAAATAGCTGTTAAAATTATGAAATCACTAATAAACAGCCATGGGGTAAATGTATTATTTCAGTGAAATGGTTGAGTTAATGGGATACAAATAAAATTTTAGTTCAATATCATTGATAAGGTCATAGATCTATAAACACACACACACACACACACACACACACACACACACAGACACCACCACCACCACCACCACCACTGCCACCACCACAAGGTTTCAAAACTATTTCTGCTGCCAGAGACCTGTCATTTTGCAGAAGGCTCAGTGGAATGTGTCAGAAAACATTGTACAAAGAAAGACACTGTGATGCCTTGGTTAGTTTTCTAGTTATTATGGAAAAATGCCTAACCAATGAAACTCAAGGAAGGAGGGATTTATTTTGGCTCACAGTTCAAAGGTACAGTGCATCTTATTGGAGAAAGTCATGATGGCAGAAACTTATTGTAGCCATGTCAGGAAGCAGAGGGCAGTGACCACTGGTGCTCAGCTCATCATCTGCTTATTATGCAGTTCAGAGCTCAGCCTACCAAATGGTGCCACCCACATTTAGGGTGGGTCTTCCCACTTGAATCAATTCAACCTAGAAAGCCCTTCACAGACATGCCCAGGGTCTTGTCTCCTATCAAGATCCTATCAAGTTGACAACCTTAACCATCACACAGGAGAAGCAGTGAATTGGACAGATGATCTTTCTCCTCCAAGAGGTCAGAAAAGTGGAGGGTGACAACTGGGAATGACAGAAGAAACTGATTTAGAAGAGAGGAAGCAGGAGAATGATGTGCCATGCTAGAGGGAAAGAGGAAATCGCCGAAGAAAAGAAATCATAGTACATGTGGAAAACATTTACCTGAACCAGGGGACTTAGAGAAGAAATGTAAAAACTCAAGTTAAAAAAACAAAACAAAACAAACAAACAAACAAAACAAAACAAAATGAAGACACTTGCCTGCCATGGTGAAGGGCCTGGATGAAATCCTTTAAGCAGCTGGAAGACAATGGAGAAGACTGGACAAAGAAGGATGTGATTCAGAAAGATTAATGTCCTTGTGTTGTACAGAATGCAGATGAGATAGCAGGGCGAGTTATAAGATGGGTGAACAGTGGAAACACACTGTAACCAGCTGGTGAAGGAGGAAAGGGGGGACGATGTAAGAGACCCTGAAAACAAAGAGTAGCCCGGCTTTAGAGGCCAATAAGGTGGGGGAAAGTGAGAAAATACATTATAATATATCACAATATGTTAAGGCCGAAGTAAACTGGGGTCATTAATCAAAAGCAATGCAACTTCAAGAATATAAAATATGATGACTGTAGATTTCAGATATGGTAAGTGGACTGAAAACATAGTTCAGCACATACCTATAATCCCAGCATGGCCCTCAGTAGACTATGGCAAATGGATCTGGCCTGAGCCACATAGCAAGATGCTGTGTCCAAAACAATAAAAAAATGTAAAAGGCTGTGTTCCTGTTTCCCTCACTTTTGTGGTTTTTCTCTCCCCTTTTCAACCTCCTGAGAATCCACTTTTCAGTTGTCAGAGATTGATTACCTAATGAGAGGATTTCTAAAGCAACTTGACTGTGTAGAAAAGAGAGAATAGAGAGAGTCTGAACAGAAAAGGGAAAGGTTAATTTAAAGAAGGGATTACAGGGACCAGCACGTAACTGGCAAAGAATTAGAACTATAACAATATCAAACCCTAGGAGAAGCCCTTTCTCCTAAACCTGAGAGTTACACAAGGCCAAGACCCCTACCTTACCCAAGGCTAAGATCCTTCCTCTTAAAGCTAAGATCCCTATCTTACCCAAGGCTGAGAACCCAACCTTACCCAAAGCTGAGACCCCCTGCCTTACCCAAGGCTGAGATGCCCACCTTACCCAAGGCTGAGATGCCCACCTTACCCAAGGCTGAGATCCCCACCTTACCCAAGGCTGAGATTCCCCACCTTACCCAAGGCTGAGATCCCCACCTTACCTAAGGCTGAGATGCCCACCTTACCCAAGGCTGAGATGCCCACCTTACCCAAGGCTGAGATCCCAACCTTACCCAAGGCTGAGATGCCCACCTTGCCCAAGGCTGAGATCCCAACCTAACCCAAGGCTGAGGTCCCCACCTTATCCAAAGCTGAGATCCCAGCCTTACCCAAGGCTGAGGTCCAGCTTCTAGAAAGAGCACAGTTATGGCTTAGTGAATGAAAGAAGACACTACCAGGTGTTTCCCTGGGGAGGTGTGCTGGCTTTCCATTACTCAACAAATGCATAAGATTCTCAACACAAGAGGAAAGGTTTGCTGGACTCTTACTTTCAGTCTGTGGTTGCTCAGCCTCATTGTCTTTGGGCCAATGTCAAAGCAGAAATGTATGGTGGATCCATCTGTTTAGCTCACAGAAGCCAGGAAGCAAGGAGAAGGAAGGGAGACACTGGTATCCCATAATCCCTTTCAAGAGTGCATCTTCATGGATCCAATTTCCTCCCATTAGGTCCCAACTCAAAGTTTTCAATACTTCTCAAATATATGTAGGAATTGTGATTAGTTCTTTAGAAAACTCAAGCTCCTGAAAAACTATTGTTATAGTATCAGAATTCCAAAATACCTGGCTACATACTACATCAATTTTAATAGCCCTCCTACATAAAACATGAACTATGTAGCACAAAGTTCCCCTTTTGCTATACAAAAACAATGAGAGGTCACAAAATACCTGTGAAATGATGAATTTCGGTAGCATTAGGCTGGCTGAGGTAAAACATGCACACAATAATTTATTTCCAATTTTTCTTTATATTATAGAAATAATATTTTTTTTAAATGAATGTCTCAATGGAGGCAGAGAAAGGGGGATGGGCATAGGAAAGGATCCATCAAAGAACAGGGAAACACAAATTACTGGAAAACAGAAAGCAAACAAAACCAGCTGACTACCCACAGAGGAAAGAAATGCTACCCAGCCAAAACATATTGGCTGCCTTCTGAGACAGGAGCAGGTTCTCTTGACAGGGCCAGCCCTAGGGGGTTCTAAGGATAGGGGACATTCTCCAGCCATGAATAAGCACATCTGAGAAGTGAATTTTTACAGATACACATAAAAACCATGTATGTACATATGATAAGAAAGACGTGAAAGTGTCCAGAGGATTGAAGGGGCCGAATGGGAATGGGGGTGGGGTGGCGATCCAATCCTCCACCATGCTGACCTACAACAACTCAGGGTAGACACTGGGACAGCTCCGAAGGATAGGAATCACCTTCTGGAGAGAGTGCCTAAGGAGAGCAGCAAGGACCTGAGAGTGGATGTGGAAGTGATGTAGAACCAATGGAGTTACTGGAAGGACCTTGCAGTGGTTTGAATGAAAATGACCCCCGTAGGCTCATAGGGAATTAGGATCTGTGGCACTGTTGGAGGGAGTGTGTCACTGTAGGTGGGTTTTGAGGTTTCAGATGCTCAGACCAGGCTCACTGCTACCATCTCTTCCTGCTGACTGCTGATCTGCGTATAGAACTCTCAGCTACCTCTCCAGCACCATGTCTGTCTACCAGCATGCCACCAAACTTCTTGCCATAATGATAATGGATTAAGCCTCTGAACTGTAAACTGGCCCCAATTAAATGTTTTCTTTTATAAGAGTTGCCATGATCATGGTGTATCTTCACAGCAATAGAAACCCTAAGACAGACCCTCAGGAGAAACAACTCTGTCCTAGAAGCATCTAAACCCTTACTCTAGTAATAACTAATCCCACACACAGAACCCACTCCAACATGTAACCCTGCCCCAGCCAGACCCTAGTACAAATGTCAACCAAAATCAACCCCTACACAATCATCCACCTACACCCAATTCCCACACAAGCCTCCACCCACAATCAGTCTGAAATAATGTAACAGGGCTGTACGAGTGTCAGAATTCTATGGCAGAGGGTTTATTTGGTAAGAGAGGATAGAGGAGAGATGTTGAGTGCTGGAGAAGAGCAGGACACCGCAGAGGAAGAGATGCTGACGCTGCTGCACTGCTGGAAAGAGGAGAGAAAGATGGAGTCAGAGACAGATGATGGTGAGCCTGACCTATGGGAGGTGGGTCCAAGTCAACTTCTTGAAGCTCACAAGAAATTTTTTTAAGTTTACAAAAAGCAATAGATACCTTAGGTTACCACTGTTTGTCATCTGTACTGAAGTGCAGACACATACCTTTGAGTCATAGCAAAAGTCATGTACTGAAGTACATACTATAGAGAAAGCAGTTAATAAGTGTTTGTGAAACAGTTGGAGCAGATTTGTAAATGGAGCAGATGCATACCTTTGAGTCAGCAAAAGCCCTGGCCCTGGGCCAGAAGCATGAGCACTTTGTCTGTCTAGAGAGCCGGTGCACAAATAGGACAGAAATGTTTTAGCCTGGTAAGAAGCACCTCCAAATCTACATTTAGAAGACAAACAACCAAAGGAAATTTAAAATCCTGTAATAGCCGTACCAGCTTATCAGATCTCCATTAAGAACACTTATCCAGAGTTTTACCAATGGTAAAACTCTGAGCCTTTGAAATCTAAATATAACCAATCTTTTATATATCCTAATACCTTTATAATTTGTATCTATATATCTTTAAAACATCTGTTAGATCCTCAGAACTTGTATAGACCTTTTATCTAATCATTTATCATGATAGGGGTGAAGGCACTGTAAGGCAAACTCCTTTGAATAAAGAAATAGCAAAGTTACTTTCTAGCTGAGCCTACCTCCTTTAGGGTCTGGTAACAAGGCAAACTGTCTTTCTCAGCTAGGGCTTGTCTGCTCTAGCAAGGAGAGATCTGAGGCCTGATTTTATATGTGAAGAGGACTGAGAAGGTAGCTGAAGCCTTTGGGAGGAGCCGTACAAGGGAGGAGATGGTAGATGTTAGACATTTGTAGCTCCTAAAAGTATAATTAGTCATCAAGCCATCAGAGATATGTGGAAGGATGAATTACAAAATCAAGATGGTCTATGTGTCAATTAAAATGACAGGGACCCATTACCTAGGTAGTTCCCTGAGCCTCCTGTGGTCCACCAGGGGCAGAAGTTGGCTGGCGGTCATACGAAATAGCATTTGGTCTCCAGCTGTCATACAGAATGGTGCTGGCCTTTGGCTGCCCAGGTCTGAGACTTTTTTTTTTCCTGTGGGAAGGAACTTGGGAACCTGATCTTACCCTGGCTAGGCAGAGCAAAGCAACCAACCCAAATGTGTCCACAGTTTGTGTAGAGCCTGGCGGCAGGTGAGGTATGAGGCAGTTTTTCTCAGTGGTTAGTGTTACCAGGATCCAGGTGGGTTCTTCTTGGAGAGCCCCATTAACTTCTTGGAGATCTCAAGAGTTATCATTAGGAATGGTTACTGTTTATTGTGGAAATCTTAAACATTAAATGCCATAATTAGCAGATCTCCAAAAATTTGAGGACCATAATCTCCTTGGAGACCATATTTCTTTAATATTTCCATAATCTATTAAGTATATCTCTCTATATATTAAACATATATTGGTTTTTAGTTACTTACTTTAGACTTAAATTTGAAAACATATACAGGAAGCTAAATGAAGCTTACTTCTGGAATTAATTAGTACTCTGCATAACTTCAAGTATACAGAAGAGATTGAATAAAGTTAATTTTTGTAATTAATTGTATTAGTACTCTGCATGACTATAAGTATATATCTGAACACATTAAAGAATTTGAGCATTTATAAGGTGACTGACTTCTAACTTGTGTGTCTTAATTATCCTTAACATCTTACAACACTTGCCAATAATAATTAAATAATTAACAACAATGGTTAATAATATCAATAACAATCATTATTAATCAATAACTTCTATTATTGATTATCATATAATATTATAACCAATAAAAGTAACATTAATAATATAATAATCAATAATAACATCAATAATAATTATTGATTACTATATATTATATAACAAATTATAATATCATTGAATAATGCATTGTATTATTAAATTCTTATATCAATTACTTATTAACTATATATGTGATAGATAACCAACATAATTCAGTAGATAGTATATTAATTATCTAGTAGTTATTATATATTAAACAGCATAAAGTCTTATAAAGAATAGCATTAGAATGTTATAACTTTTATCTATGTTAGGTGTGAGCCTTAAAAATTTGAGTTGAAGATTTAACATAATCAAAAATGCATAAACTCAAAAATGCTGCCTATAGGAGGACTGGGAGCTTTCTTTACTTTTACTCTATACTGTACCATTATGGAATATCAGTTTTTTGCATAACTCAGATCATCTAAATAGCTAAAGCTTAAACAAATATTGCTGTGAACTTGAATAGACCCAGGAATTTATCAAACACACCTGTTTTTTATCATATAATTTTCTAGACGTCTGATGTTGGACAGTTAAAGACATAAGTGCCTAGACATATATTTTCAAGGCTGAATAGACCTTAAGCGGAAAAAGACTTTAAAAGCATCATAACATAAATATATAATATATTTAATATAACAGAATATAAATAATATATATTATTTATATAGTAAATATAAATATATAATATATACATAATATAATATATATACATAATATAAAACAGTTTAAAAACTGTTGTAGAATTTTATTTTTAGTTGTGTTTAAAATTGTTTTGTGCGCTGTTGGGTGAAGGAGGGTCTGTCTAGGTCTTGGCATTTTGTATTGTCTTCGGGTGTTGGATTTATGGGAGGGGTATTTGATTGCTTATGATCTGCATGTGCTAGCAGTACAACACCTAAGGAGTTCTGAATCAATAAAAACACTTGAGCTGAGATGCTCGGGTTCCACTATCCAGTATGGTGCTGGTCGGGAGGATGGTGGTTCCCTCTGCTGTGGTCTGGCAGAGTTTGCAACCATGAAAGTACCTCCCTGTCTTCCTTTGTGGGCTACCATAGCAGGCTTACTGCTATAAATGGTGTACCAAAGTGGAGCATGACATCATGCCAGCCAATCCAATGTGGAGACAAGGAAGAATGAGAAAGAAACTCCAGACCTTGTAGACTCCAGGAAAGTAAACTCAGAGCAGTTCCCAGAGGACAGAGATTGAGTAAGGTATTAATAAAAGGAAAGCTCCATAAGAGAGAGTTGTAAATGAGGAAGAAGCTCCTGAGTAAGAGCCATGTTTCAGACAAACGTTTTAGATGAATTTTCATGGTGAAAACAGAGTTCAGCTGGGAGCAGGGAAAAAGTAAGTTTCTAACCACTTTTCCTGGTCATGGAGCTAATACTACAACCCACCACTGGCAGCAGCCAAGGCATGGGAAACAAAAACCAGAGTGTATTGTTCTATAAACTGAGTTCGTTGATGGCTTTTTGTGTATGTGAAGCCCAAGTGGGTCTTGTGTTTGAGGTCTATGAAGAAGGGTATATGTTTCCCCATAGCGGTGGTGAAAAAAAAAAAAAAACCACCACCAAACTGTCAGAAGAGAAAGGAAAGTGGCAACCCTGGCCTGGCAGTATCATATAGGAGGAGTAGGACCACATACTCACCAGTCCCTTGCTGATGACACAAGATGTTGAGGCTGTACCAGGCCATCCAGGGGAGCTGGTTAGGAGGTGGTTCCACAACACAGTCCAAGCACAAACCTTCACCCTCAGACCATTCTCCACAGGAAGCACAAACTCCACCAGAGCACGTAAGCCTCCTATCTTTAGTCATCATGAGAAGCCTTCCCTTCCTTTCTCCTACAGGTACCCCAAAGCAGAGCACTCTTGACAATAATCAATGAACCCCGATTAGAGAGGTTACAAAATCGTCCCTCCCCATTGTTGTGTAGCAGTTTCCTCTAAGTTGAAACATTTCACCCTGAAGGGAGGCTCTTCAAGATTCAGGAAGTAAACAACTCCCAAGTCTCAGTAAGTCCCTGAAACTTAAAATAGCTGTAAGGAGTCCCTTCTCAAGGTTATATGAGCAGTAAGGACTACTGAGGAGCGGACTTTCTTACCAGGCTCACTACACTGTGTAGAGAGGTCCAGACTGCAGCTCTCACGAGTCATCCCCAAACTGGGTGGGCTTGTGGGGAATACAGTTGCTTTTGAGTGCCCCATGCTTCTGTAAGTATCTCATCTATACTCTTGTAAGTAACTCTAACGAACCCATTGGTTCACCAAGTTGAACTTTGATAGAACCGTTTCCTTGATTTATCCCATGTCCTATCTGAATTAGACAGGCATTTATTCATGTCTCTCCAGGAAAAGTCCATTCAGGGCGAGGGCTAGTGAGGAAGCTGAAGATGGGAAACATAAAGGCAACTGCAGCCTCAGCCATGCACAGAACTCCCCAGTAACCCCCCCAAAGTTTTAAGGGAAATCAGCTGGATAGAAAATGAACTCCAGGATAAGCAGATAAGGAAGACCAGACAAGGTCACAGCATACTTTAAACAAAACCTCACTTACGTTCTTTGAGAGAATTGAGCAGCTACTGCACCCATAAGACAAATGATGCTGAGGGGAGAAAACAGGCAGAATTCCCTGTGTCCAGTCCTGCAACAGCACCTCCTCCTTTTTATAGGACAGTGTGCAATTTTGTTTGGTTGGTTGTTTTTTGTTTTTGTTTTTGTTTTTGGTGTTTGCTTGTCTTTTTTTTTTTTTTTTTTTTTTGAGACAGGGTTTCTCTGTTGTAACTCTGGCTGTCCTGGAACTCACTCTGTAGACCAGCTGGCCTCGAACTCAGAGAGATCTGCCTGGCTCTGCCTCCCGAGTGCTGGGATTAAAGGCTTGCACCACCACCACCCGCCACCTGCCATCTGGTGACAGCGTGCAATTTTCAATGAACTGAGAGACTGAAGCACAACCATATAAGCCTACTGTCATTGATCTGGCATATACAAACCAAAGAACAGGAATGGTCACATTGGCATTATCCAAAATGTAATTCAATAAAAGCATTGTGTCAGAGAACAGTACGTTTATTGCTAAAGATATAATCAACCCATGAATGCAATCATGGAGAATTCTTATGACTCTGAGAGGGGATCTGCTAATTTCCTATTTGGTGTTTATTCTTCTTTTTTGTCTTAGTAATAAAATGTCAGTGTTATTTGGAGCAGCCAAACGAACCCACTATTAAAATCCATTTTCTGACCTTCACCCAAGTAGAGTGTCCATTTAAATCCAAGTCACTGGTGGAGACTAGAATGCATTCTTGTACTCGCCACCATTTCCTCCCTCCTGGATGATAACCAGTTGCCAGGAGTAAACACCAGCAGCCTCTCCATTCACCAGGATGAGAGTCACAGCTAAAGTTGGTGGAGTGGAGAACTAGGAGTTTCTTGATTTCTGGTAACTGTGGAAGTATCATGTCTGGTCTCTTAGGTAAAGAGAACCAGCCTGGGCTTTGAGGTTTCTGCAATTGAAGCCAAAAGCAGTTTCTACGTCATAAAGCATGAAATACGTAAATATGGAACCAACCTAGGTGCCCAAGAACAGAGGAATTTCTTAAGAAGACACAGTGCACACACAACAGAATTTCTTCCTACCACAAAGGAGAACAAAGTTATGTCATTTGCAAGGAAATGGGTGTGACCAGAGGTAATCATACGGAGTAAAGTAAGACAGCCCAAGAAAACTAAAGAGCATGTTTCATCTCTTCTGTGAGTCCTAGATTTTTATACATACACAAAAAATCATGTATGTATATATGACATGAAAGCAGAGAAACTGTCTAGGGGAATAAAGAAGACTAATGGGAGGACAGAAGATGAAAGGGAGCATGGAGGGCTGTAGGGGGTAATATACAACATATGATATATGAAATCTTAAAAAATGGAAAAATTAAAAACACAGACAATATGTAAGAGCAAAAGTTACCTTTTAAATTTTAGTTACTGTGCCTAAGAGATCTTTAAAAGAAAAACAGCTAACCTCCTGGAATGCTAGGTGGGGCGAGATAGTTCAGGTGAAATAGTCTGGAATCTCCCTCTTGGATTATTGGGTAAGGAGTGGCTAGAGCCCAAGGTATTGCACCGGATGTGCCTGGTCGCTTGTAGGTGGGAGGTAACTCAGACAGGAAATACATCAGGAAAGATGCTTGCCACTGATTGGACCTGGTGGAAAGTGCGTAGCCTTATGGGTTCTACTTTTTTAAGCACATGTGCCAACTGATTCTGGGCCTTTCTGTGGGGGCTCTGGAGAGGAGAGTTTCACTCCATGAGTACCTCAGAATGGTCCTGGTCACAGTCCGTCTTCCTGGCCAGTATTTAATTAAAGCTTGCTTGCTTCAAATTTGGTTCAAATTGTGGTGGTCTTATTCTCAACCAGATTTGGGATTTAAAATAAATACACAAGCAACACATAAACACATATTGTCAGAGGAAAATAATGAGAATCTGATGAATCAAGACCCGAGTATGCTTGCCTCTAAAATCAACTGATCTCAAACATCACAGTTAGGGGATAGGTTATCAGACTGTATAACAGCAGCAAGACATAGCCTTACGCTGCTGGAGATGGAATTTAAAATTTTTAAATGAGCACAAATAAAAATGAGATGGAAAAAAGTTCATGCAAACACGAGCATAAGAATCAGCCACACTCAGCAAGGAATATTACAGAGAAACTAAGAACCGTTCCACCATGGGAAGGCGGCTCATCCATCAAGCTAATTCTAAGAGTGACACACCTACCAACAAGCAGAACTGAAGGGAGAAATAGACAAATCCACAATCAAGACTAGAGATTTTGCCATTTCTTTCTTGGTAATTGGGGGGAAAGTGGACAGAAAATCAGTAAGGATATAGAAGACTTGAATAGCTGCAGCTGAGAACTCAATACCTTTGACATTTACAGATCATCTAGCCGGCGTGTGCGGCGTGCATTCATCTCCAGTGCGTACAGAGGGGTCATCAAGATAGACTTTGTTACCAGCCAAAATCAACTGTGAGAAAGCAAGTGAAATAAGAGATGATGTTGAGACTCCGCACAAGTGACAAGCTAGACAGCAGACCTCCACAGAGCACATCCAGCAAACAGGGACAAAGCATTCTTGCCCATCCAAATCAGCTGGTAGGGGCAGACAGAAGGGGACCCCCAAGAAATCACCAGGACTCGAGATCGATGCAAAAGCAAGAGGTTTATTTCCAACGCGTTGGGGTCCACCCTCACAGATTCCTCTAGCAAGGAACGGAAGTCGACCCCCTAGCACACTCTAAGTATAGTTTATATAGGCTTTTCAAAGGCAGAGCTTAGCAACAGGGTATGAGGCACAATTTTATTGGTTACATAGTGATGTAAGTATTGACCTTTAAACTGATTGGTGCCGGCATATAGCAAGGTCTCTGGCTCCTAGAAAATGTAAATGTAGGGTCTTAGTCAATGTGGGTCGGGGGAGATCCTTAGCCCAAGGCCGTTAGTCAACAGTCCATATCTTGTTTGTCTGAGAAATTGTTTTTCTTACTCTAGTTCTGGGATCTGTTTTGAGTCATCTTGCCCTTAGCTTGGGCCTACACAGTTCTGGTGCTTTTAGAAGACTGAGTTTGGCTTCAAACTAGAGTTTTGCTTTTGGCTGCTTTTGGCTTTTGTCCTTTCACAGCCATACCAAAAACAGCCAGTGCAGCGGGCGTCACAGCTCAGCAGCCAAAGGTACTTGCCTCACAAACCTGTCCACTCAAATTCAATGCCTAAAATTAACAGTAGGGGCAGAGAACCAACCCCGAGAGTTGTCCTCTGAGCACCATCAGCGTGCTGTACCACATGCACGCCCTCGCATATGATACTAATAAGGAAAAATCGTTTTACATATAAAAATGAACAATGTGCTGTAAGAGCAAAAGCTATGTTTTAAATTTTAATTATCATGCCTAAAAGATCTATAGTAGAAGGACAGATAACTTCCTGGAGTGCTGGGTGGGGCTGATCAAGTGAGGTAGAAAGACAAAGTCCTGTAGTCGCACTTGCTTAAGGACAGACAACCTCCTGGAATGTTGAGTGGGGAGTGTCTAGGTCCCATTTTGTTGATCCTGCTGGACCTGATGTGTTCCAAATGCACCGATTGTGTTTAGTGACTTGTGGGTGGGAGATAACCAGACAGGACGCAGGTCAGGATAGATGCTTGCCACTGATTAGACCTGGTGGGAAGCACACAGCCTTACCGGTTCTGCCTTCTTAAGCACCTGTGTTTTGTGACTCCGTGCCATTCTGTGGGAAGCACGGAAGTGGCACAAACATTCTGTGGAAACCTCAGAATAGACCTGGTCAGAGTCCATCTTCCTGGCCAGTATTTAATTAACTTAATTAAAGCTTGCTTCGAATTTGGCTCAGTTGTGGCAGTCTTAAGTAGCAGCTTCCAAATCGTTCCGCAGGAAGTCCTATCTCACGCCCGGTGTGGGCTCCTCTCTTTGTGCGAGACTCTGCCTCCCTTCTGCTACACTGGACGAGCTAGACGCTCTGGTGTGTAACCAGGCCGTACAAGCTGTGCTTCTCTCCCTCCCTCAGTGCCTCCTTCTCTCGCTCTCTCATCACCCCTCCTAGGAGGACACAGCTGCCATACGGTTTCTTTGTTTGTTTGTTTGTTGAACTCCACCCTGCCCCCACAACAGTTGCCATATTTGAAGTCCCTCCGTAGACCATGGTTAACACCTGCTGATCTCTGGTCCCCATTAAGTCCCCCTAGGCCAGGAATCTTACAAAAACATATGAAAACCTCATGCAAATCTTTAGCTCAAACCACCCAGCTACACTGCCAATAGATCCTTGATCCCCCCAGAGTTTCTTCTGAAAAACAAATGCTGCCTGAAACTTCTAAGTCTTGAGGTAATTGTGGCATGATGACGGATACTTACAGCCGTTAAAAGACCCTCAAATTGCCAAGCCAAGATTTATATGTCCTACTTCGCCTAACCACAAAGCAATGCAATAGATATTAATGACCAAAATAATAATAATAATAATAATAATGGAAAGAAATCCCTTCAACTAACTCTTAGTTACAGAGGCTGATCAAACTGAAACCACAAACTACTGGTAAATGAATAAATGACTAAAAATTAAAACATCATCTTAAATTCTATAGATGGACCAGAAGGCATAAAGGAAAGCGTCTAGCTTAAAACATAGTATGTGTTAGATGTGGGGACTGAATAAAAGGAAATAAATTAAATAGTTGACAAACTACATGGAAGGAACTACAAAATAAACCTAAAATAGGATCAGGCAATAAAAGTATTAATTAAATGCTTTAAATAATGAGCTGAGTAAAAGCAAAATATATTTTTCAAGAGGAACACTAAAGAGAAATACTTGGGACATTTCTAATGTCTAACTGATGGGCAAGGGAGAATGAATGAACCTCATTAGAAAGATAAAAAGGGCTATAACTCTATATAAAGGGATTCATTTGGATCTTTTGTTTTTGTTTGTTTTAATTTTCTTACATTTATGTACTATTGGGGAGAGTGCCACAATATTCACGTGGAAGTCAGAGGACAACTTGAAGGAGTCAATTCTCTCCTCCACCATGTGGTTCCTGAACTCAGGGTGTCAGGCTTTTAAACCTAACAACCTTTACCCACCAGCTGTGGTGGTCAGAATGAGAAAGACTCGTGTGTTTGAATATTCAGTTCCCATTTGGTGGACTGTTTAGGAAGAATTAGGAGGTGTGGCCTTGTTGAGGAAGGTGTCACTGTGGGTGGGATTTAAGGTTTCAAAATTCTGTGGCAGGCCCAGTCTCGCTCTCACTGAATGCAACTTGCAGATCAGGATGTAAGCTCTCAGCTACTTCTGCAGCACCATGCCTGCCTACCTGCCATAATGATGGACTAATCCTCTGAAATTATAGACGAGCCCCCAGTTAAATGTTCTTTCTGTAAGTTTCCTTGGTCATGATGATTTGTTATGGCAATAGAACAGTAACTAAGACACCAGGCCAGCACACTTTGGGTTTTTTTGAAACAGGTGCCTCATACATTCTGGACTGATCTTGAACTCCCTATGTGGCCAGTGATGACCTTGAACTTCTGATCCTCTTATATCCACCTCCCAGCTGCTAAGATTTCAAGCATGTAATCTATAACAAGTTTATGTGGTGCTAAGGATTAAACCCAAGGCTTCATGCATGCTAGGTAGGCACTCTATCAACTGAGCTACAGCCTCAACTCTCAAGTTATTTATTTATTTATTTATTTATTTATTTAGGTTTTCTGAGACAGGGTTTCTCTGTTGTAACTCTGGCTGTCCTGGAACTCACTCTGCAGACCAGGGTGGCTTCAAACTCACAGAGATCTGCCTGCCTCTGCCTCCCGAGTGCTGGGATTAAAGGCATTAAAGCCTAGTTCTCAAGTGACTTTTTAAAGAAATATATTTAACCCAGGCTGGTCTCAGACCCACAGTCCTCCTGCCTTAGCCTCCTAAAGATGTGTAACACTATGCCCTTAAATTATTGTTAAAGATCTTATATAACTGTATACTCAAAAAAGGAAAACCTAATTGAAATAATTTTCTCACCCTGGCCAGTAGAACTTTTTGTGTGAATGGAAATGTTCTCTCAGTGCTGGCCAGGACACAGGACACTGGCCACATGAAACCACAACGCCAAGCCAATGAAGTATAACCAATACAATGAGGAATGGGTTTTCATTTCATTTCATTTTCATTCAATTTAAATAGCTCCCTCTGGCCGGTAACAGTTATACTGGACAACACTGTTCTAGAAGAAAAAAAACTGAAAAAGCCAAAACAGTTTCAGAAATTTAATTCCTAAAAGCATGAAAGAATTTGAGAGTCATGCAGGATCTGCTCTAAAATTTACTCTACCCTGAGATATTTTGACAGGTAACTTCTGCCAAACCTTCTTAAGCAAAAACTGTATTGTAAGTTAGCAGAGTATACAAAAAGATCCATGTTATCTCTGCTACTGAATTCCAATAAGCAATTGTGTGTATTTCATGCATATGCACACAGGTCTGCACATGTACATGCATATACTCACAGCTGTGCACATGTACATATGCACATGCACACACATGGCTACATGTACATGGGTACATGTGTGCATACAACATATACACACTCAGCTATATACATGTGCATGGGTATATGCATATACAGGTGTACACATGAACATGTGTACCTACATGCAACTGTACAAATATGCATGGATATATACACAATCAGCCGTACACATGTACCTGGACACACATACATATATATATATGTGTATATGTAGATATGCATGTACATGGATATCTACATTCAGTTGTATACACATACATGTACATGCACATATACACACTGAATTGTATACATGTGCTTGTGTACATACACACATATACATAGCTTTGTGCATGTACACACATACATGTACACTCAACTATATTCATATATATGTGCATGTGTACACACATTCAGCTGTACACACATGCATGTACAGATATACACAGACAGTTGTACACATGGACTGCAGTAAGATAGAATAATAGCATCTGAGTGACTCAGTGACCGGGAGCCAGCAAATCTAGCTGACTGAGGACCAAAGCTAGCCTTTCCCCTTTTCATGCGATCCGCAGCCTAAGAGGCCTTTGTCCTTTTCAGCAGTTGAAAACTAGGCCCTTCTACAGTCTAGATGTTTCTTGATGAATGCAAACTGAAATTGCAAGTGAAAACAGCATGTGTGTGCAATATCCACAAAAAGTCATTCCTTTCTCACTACAGCCTTATGAATTGTAAACATGTAGAAACAAGAACAGAGAAGTAATGGCGTGTATCTGGGGTCACACAGCTCCTTTGTAGAGGATAGAGACTGAAATCTAGAAAGTCCAAGAGAGCACTATGCCCAGGATCATGACACAGAGTCCTTCAAATGCAATGATAATGATCCAGGCATGCACAGAGCTAGGGCTGCGGAGGAGCAGAGGTCAAAGAGAACAAGAGAGAGTTTGAGAGACGAGGAATGCATGCTGCAGCTCTGCTTTGCAGCTATTTCATGCCCCTCTACCTATCCCACTGTGACCTCAAAGTCAGGATGATTTATGTGCCTCCCAAACACAACCATAAGTATATGTTTAGGGGTCAGCAAGATGGCTCAGTGGATGCGGTGCTTGCACATGTGCCTGACAACCTGAGTCCAATCCCCAGGTCCGCAGGTCCCACGAGGTGGTAGGAGAGAGCCAACTCCTGAGAGTAGTCCTCTGACCTCCTTGGGACACGGCATGTGTGTACTTTCACACACACACACACACATGCACAATAATAAACAAAAATTTTAAGAAGTATATACATAATCGTGTTCAAACAACGATTATATTCAGTTAAAGGTATATGCTAATGGTTGATAGAAGCACTAGTAATACTTATGTAAAAAAAACAGGGGAAAATAATATAAAATCTCAGGATAGATCAGCATTAGGAAATAATAAACTTTGTAATTAATTGTATTATAGGAAACATGAAGCCCAATTAAGTGAATTGTTCCCCCTCCCTTTGCAATTAAAAAAAAAAAAAATGCTGGGCACTAGTGGCACACAGCTTTAAGCCCAGCACTAGAGAGATAGAGGCAGGCAGAGTTCTGAGTTTGAGTCCAGCCTGGTCTACAGAATGGGTTTCAGGACAGCCAGGGCTACACAGAGAAACCCTGTCTCAAGGAAAACAGAACAAACAAAACTTCGATTTTTGCTTCTTTCTTTCTGTTCATACTAACCAGGCACAAAACTGTAGCGCAAGCAGCAAACACATCATCACTGTTCAGATGAAGGAATCCACAAGCTGTTATCTGTAGAGGACCAGGTCATCTGTACTTCAGACTTGGCAAGCTCATATGGAACATCTGTATTACAAAAATTCAGCTGTATTTTGGATTTCACAAAAAAAAATTTTTTTTTTGAGAAACAGTTTTTTGTTATTATCTGTGTATGCATACTCAAAATTCTTTATTATTTCTTAACCTGCAAAGCGACTTTGCCTCTAAAGCTCCATTTATTAGGTATATTGAAGTCCCTGTAATGATTTTAAAATGTTAACACCTGTTTGTTTTGTGTGAGGGGGAAGGTGTGCGCATGACGTGATGCATGTGGCGGCCAGAAGACGACTTCTGGGAGTCGGGTCTCTTTTCCCATCATGTGGGTTCTCAGTCATCAGCTTGGCAACAAGCCCCTTTACCCATTGAGCCCTCTCCCTGGTCTCTGTAGTGATTTAAAATAAAATAGTTTATCAATATTTTGTTTATATTGAAGAAAATTGGATTGAAAATAGTAAAATAATTTCCTAGCACAAAATAGCTACCATCAAACTTTTTAAGATATAAGGAAACATTCATAACAAAGCGGAACTATAAAATTATGTGACTGTAGTCATAGTAACAACACAAGCAGCAGTAAATATTGATGATTGTTTAACACTTACTATGGACCAAAGGCTGTGCGGAGCCCTCCCTGTATTCATTCAACAGTTCACACGACACTGTTACAAAGTAGCCATGGGTTGGGCATTCTGGGAAAGGTCAACTGAGGTTCTAAAGGTTGGTGGGGGTGCGTCTGGACTGAAGGACACTCACATATACCAACTAATTATTTCTTGCACAGTACCTAGATTTCATGTGCTCTGTTTTAACCAAGCTTTGCACACTGAAACTGGAATACTGTCATCTTACATACCTAAGAGCATCAGCTAGGGGATAGTCATCCCAGCTCAGCAAGGAGTTGAGGCCTCTTGCCTGGAAACCTAAAGACTTATAAGTAGAAATTTCAATGTTCTCCTTTCTCTCCTTTGTTCACTGAGAGGAGAGCAAGGGATGCAAACTGCATCCTGAGGCTGAAGCAGATGTTTGGTCTTCCTGAGTGGGCTGCCACAAACACAGACATCTGAGTTCACCTCCCCAAAACACCAGCCCACCGTGATTTCACAACTAGGCTGACTCAAGCCAAACCACAGTAACACAGCCCCCATCCCTCCCTCCTTTCCCACCTCCCAACCTCAGGCTACAGCCTTCAGAATCCACCACCCTCAATTCTGCCCAAGCCAGGAAGTGAGCATAGCATTTTGAAGAAACCTTTGTGAGAGATAAAAAGCACACCCTCTGCAGCAGACGGTACAGTGAACGGATTTTCGGCCAGCAATAAGTTCCAAATCAGAACTAGGGAACACTGGGAGGCAGGCTCTGCTGGCTGCCACCCCCTCACACCCACTGGTGATTACTGCCGCAGCCCGTCCCGGTGGCAAACAGCTCAATTAGCAATCAGCTCTGCTGGTTCATCTCATCGAGAGGGAACTTGATTTCCCTGCGACTGTAATACAGTTGATAATTTTAAACTCTCAGAAAGGCCCCACGGAATAATTAACAAATATGAGAATAGAAATATGAAATAGCATGATGGATGGCAATGGACCAACCCTGGTGGGGATGGTGGGGGGAGGGGGACGACACTGCAAGAACGGTGTTCATGGAGCTGATGCAAATTTAGACACTTTGGATTCTAACGTTTAGACTGTTCCAGCAAGGTAGGTCAAAGGTTAATGCTATCTTTGGTCTTCTAGCGGCAGGGGAGGCAATTTGAAACTGATATCAGAGTTTCATCAGACCACCACATGTTCGGTGGAACCTACTAATTTATGACTTGTTGGTTTGACACTGTGGCATCGGAGCCATCTCAAACAGTCCAAGGAAGGTACCAATCTGGGAGACGAATGGCCGAAGGACACTGAGCTTATTAACTGTAGCTACGAAGCAGCATTAATTTGCAAAGTAAAAATGACACTTGATGTTAAAGCCTGAGATGGCCTTGCAGGAGCATTAATAAGGCTGGAGAAAGGCTGGCCTGCATGCTAATGAGGGGAGTTGTTGGCTCTAATGCAGAAGGGCTAATGCAGCCAGGGGGAGTGGGGTAGCTTCCTGGACAGGCAGTAGTAGCTTAATACCTAGCTGGCAGCTGGCTGGGCCTGGCAGGAGAAGGGACCATACAGGGAAAAATGGAGAATGGGACATTCCAGGCTATGTCAGCTCTCTATTGTGGCCCTCACATGACCACAACTAGCAACTCAAAAACAGCACAAAAGTGTTCGCTCACAGTTCTGTCTAACATCAAAGAATTACAAAGTCAGAACCTGGGCATCTGCTGCCCGGCCATCTGAAGACACCTCTGGGGAGAAGCAGCTTCCAAGATCACTTGGAATGTTGGCAGAGTTCAGTGCTGTGCTTATCGGGCCTGAAGTTCCCATTTCCTCACTGGGTGTTAGCCAAGAGCCTCACTTGAGACACTTCCATCCCCAGTCAAATGGTCTCCTCCCTCTTAGACCTGTGATGGGGCTTTAGTCCTGCTCACTGCTCACCTCTGACTTCCTCTACTGATCTCTGGCTGGAGAAAGTCCTCTGATCCTATTGTAACATGGGATTAAATGGATGTTACTTGGACAGTCTAGCAGCGGTCATTATTTTACATCTATAGCATTAAGGACATCTGCATACGCAACATAATGGTATTAAAGAGTGGAGGACATTTCTAGGGACCCAAAGGGAACAGCCTGCGGATAAACCTCAGGATGTGGAATACGGAAGAGGTCAACCAAATGGAAGAGCCAAAAAAGCACCAGGCAGAGCCCTCTAGGGAGGCCATCAGGGCCGAATGGGGCCACAGTGCACAGACAGAAGCTGAGGTTTTGTTCTAAGTCTGAGAATGTGTGCAAGGCTTACAGCACACATGCTGCCAAAGCAAGTCCTGCAGAAAGCCGGTAAGCAGAAGGTGATAGGACCTTATTTGCCCTTCAGAATGTACTCAGAGGAGCAAGAGGTAATGGGGAGACCAAGTAGATGGTGGCTGCCAGGGGTCAAGACTTGAGAGAGTGGGAGGAAGGGACCCCAGAGGGGAAGAGACCTGAGGTGTTTGCAGAGGAGCCTTGATGGTTTGCATGAAGGTGATGAAGAAGAGGCAGATATGAAGAGGAAAGAGGAGGGCAGATTGGGGGTTTTAAACAAAGAGTTAAACCTGGGCTGTGCATTATTGAAAGGGCAACCAGATGTCTCAGGCTTCTGGCCCAGTACAGATGATTTTTTTCTAATAGGAAACTGTGGTTTAAAATTCTCATCATTGGTTCATTTCAAAACGGATGAAGGATGGTTAACTCTGATTATCAACTTGGTACAACCTAGAATCACTGTTGAAGAGAATTGCAATGAAAGGTTGCCTACACTGGGTTGGCCTGGACATGTCTGTGGGAGATCGTCTTAATTAGGTTAATTATTGTGGGAAGACTCAGCCCAGTGTGGGCAGCACCATTCCCTAGGTAGGGGTTCTGCACTGTATAAGAGTGGAGAAATCAAGTTGAGCAGTAGCAAGTGAGCATGCGAGCATATATGCATTCCTTTTCTCTCTGCTCTTGGCTGGATACGATGTGACTGGCTACGTGAAGTTCCTTCCTTGATTTCCCCACCATGATGGACTCTAACCTGGGGTCATGAGCTGAAGTAAACCCCTTCATCTCCTCAGTGTTGTTGTTGTTGCTGCTGCTGTTGAAGTTGTTGAAGTATTTTTATCACAGCAACACAAATTAAACTAGTTAGATCTCCTGAACCCACATAAATCTGGGCATGGTAACACATGCCTGTAATCACAGGACTCCTAAGGCCAGATTGGGGAGTATAGGAGGGCAGAGACAGGAAACTCCCCAGAGGTTCCTGAGCCAGCTAGCCTGGAGTATATGTGGTGAACAAGACGTCTGTCCCAATCAAGGCGGAAGGTGAGGATCAGCACTCACAGTGGTGCTATGATCTCCACACACTCACCATGGCAACCACACACCCACACTCACAGGGGCTTAATGGCCTAAAGCACCGTTACACTCTTTCAGTCAGTATTGCAAATACCTAGCTAGTCAACATGCGTGGAAAAGGTTTCTTTTGGCTACTAAGTTCCAAGACTTCGGTCCAAGACGATGAGTCATATTTGAGGTACCACAGCAGGAGCATGTGACAGAATCCAGTTGCTCACCTCATGTCCCGGGAACGAAAAACAAGGGAAGAGGGTGGGTTTAGAATTCCACCATGCCTTCCAAGGACATGGCTCTGGGGGCATGAGAACATTCCAGAGTTTCCACCTCTTTAAAGGGACTACCATTTCCCAAAAGCACCAAACCACACCAGTCATGGAGGAGATTTAAGACCCAAAGTACAGCACACACTCAGAACATAACAGCAAGAACAGAGTTGCAAGCTCTCTCCTCGGCAGACTGCAAGCCACAGGAGAGACCCAAGGTAGGGCATGTCTGCTGATGATGGACAAGTCTTAGGATGGCCTTGGAAGCAGCGTGAGTAGGAGGTATCTTAGGATGGGGCTGTCACTTAAGGCCTGCCTGACCAATGAGAATCTAATCGAATCTAATCATCTCCTTCAGCCCAAATTCCTGACTGAAGGGACACAGTCCTCAATTAAAGAGAAGTGCCGAGATTTCTGTGAGGTGTCTGTTCCCCACAGACAGGTGGCACACCAGCTGAAGCAGAACTCATTACCTATGCCTGCTGGGAAGGTCTGTGCTCAGGCTCCCCACAGGATGCCCTGAGGCTGATCAAAGAGAGCCAGTGTGATGCCGCACAAGCCCTGGCATACAGAAGTACCCTGGTGGGCACCACAGTTGTTTTCCTGCTTCCTCAGAATTACTCATTCTCCATCCTTGCCTCCACTTGAAGATGTGGCTGTTCAGGCCTCAGTCGCCTCTTTTAATGCAGCTTTACAACCACAGGCGACTCCTTCAGCCCCTCTATGCCTTCTATTTCTCATCTATAAAGTTGAGCCCTGAGGATGTGACGGGGTCGTAGAGGATACTTTGGTTAAAAAGAAGTAACTCTTGGGGCCTAGGGAGAGAGCACAACCAGTAAAGGGATCCTGCACAAACATGAGGAGTGGGTTTGAGCCCCAGAAGTCACATGAAAAAGTTGGGTGTGGTAACCTGCAATCCCAGCACTATGGGGTCACAGAGGCTTGCTGGCCAGACAGCCTCATGGATATGTGAGTTCAGGTGAAAACGAGAGACTCGGTCTCAAAATACAAGTTGGAGAGTGACTAAGAAGGACACCCAAGCTTCACATATGCACATATGTGCATGCTCACACACATACATACACACACACATATGCACACACATGCACATGTGTATACTCACACATATTCACATACACACATACAGTGGGTCACTAGAAACGGGATAAAAAAAATGGCCTCTCTGCCTCAGTTTACATTTGTGTACACTGTCGTCAGCAGATTGTCAACAGCCAGCTTTTGAAATGTCTCACTCCTAGAGCCACACAGAGGAGCCTCCAAGCATTGCCCTACATTTGAAAGCCTGACTAACTCACTCTTTCCCTTCTCCAGACACCCACACACATGTGCACTCACACACATGTACATGAACTCACACAAGTACACACATGCATTAAATCAAACGATAGCCCCGATATAACCCCTGCCAGCAAAGAGGGGCTGTACACCTCAATCATTTCATTTTCCTTCTGTGGATAAATAGACTGATAAGTAAAATAAGTCCTGTGGGAACTGACAATCATTCTAAACCCCCCATTCCTGACATGATCTTGAATTTGGCAATACACTTGTCAAACTGGGAAGCATGTTCCTTTTAGTGAGTACCCTTAGTGCTTTCTACAGTGTCCAGGGTAAAGCAATAAAAAGTGTAAGATCTAGAACAAGGCATGTGGCTCACAGCTCCTAGCCACTGTGCTTCTGTCTGTGAGGGGTGCCTGACAGCTCTGAGCCTCAGCTACCTCCTCTGGAAAACGCCATGTATCTTCCCAAGAAAATATTTGCAAGCATTACCTCATGCACAACCGGCAGCGACCCATGACAACTGTAGGCTGACATCCAAATAACTTGGTGCTGAGGAAAGATTACTGAAGCCCCTCCCCCCAAAAAAGTCTCAAAATACAACCGATGCTAATTCAATGACATGTCAGAAACTAGTAAGATCTAAGGAAAATGGCACTTGTCACTTTTGAAAATCCTCCCCATTGATCCGTTAGAAGTTGCAGGTGCAATTCCATATACCCAGGCAGGCTTCCTTTGTAAAGAGAGTTCCAGGTGCTTGCAAGGGGGCCTTGCTGGTGGTGCGTGGTGATGTACATTGTACTGCCTCTGATTGACATTACAAAGACTTTCAACAGTCTCTCAAAGGCACAAAAGGATTATTCATTCGTCCTTCAGCTTCTCTTTAATAGAGATCATGCGAACATTATTTAGCCTTGTTGCTTCTGGCCCAAATATTAGGTGCCCTTTTGAGGTTTATGCCTCAAGTTGGTCCCCAACTGGTCACTTTGTTCTTTAGATGAAAAGATGGCTCAGTCTCTATACAGGAAACAAGTTTGATGGGTTGAGCCAATTCAAGAGGAAAAGCAAACTAGCTTTGTTACAATAATCCACGTTGTTAAGCAAGGAGCCTCAGGAATTGTCTTTGGTTGTATTCTCCCAAAATAGAGTTCATGGCTGTGCTGACCTTTCCTGGGGATCTTATGGATAGTAAATCATCTCCAAGCACTCATATTTGCTGAGATACTCCACACATGGAGTCTGTGTTCCTTCTTTAAGCCACAACTCTCTTACATTTGTCTCTTGGAAATGTCCATAAAACAACACTTTATTCTGTTTTGTGTCCCTGAGTCCACATAGATTGCAGGAACAAATTTTATGCTGCAAAATAGAGGGTATGATGGATCTCACGTTTGCTAAATTTTTTAGAATACAGAATACACCCATTCCCTGTGATGGGTCAATTTCAACTATCAACTTGACTGGCTTAAGAATACTTAGGGTGGAGCTGGAGAGATGGCTCAGGGTTAAAAGCACTTGCTACTCTTGGGGAGAATCAGAGTTCACCCACACAGAGCAACTCACAACTGCCTCTCCCTATAACACCAGCACCAGGGAATCTGACCCCCACTTCTGGCCTCTACAGGAACCTGAACACATACTCTCCCCTCCCTTTAAGAGGAGGAGGAGAAGGAGTAGGACGAGGAGGAGGAGGAGGAGGAGGAAAGGCTCATTTGGCACATGTTCAACCTTCACTGTTCTTTGTGTGAGTTTTTGTAACTGAAAACACCAGGCAGCAGGCAACTCTTCATATCACTGAGGGGGACACAAGCTGTGGGTCACATTTCTTCTTCGTTCAAACTTGTGCACTGCATCTAAGTCTGCAAGAAAGTTATGTCCTTACAGTCCCAAGAAATTTAGTCAACTGGATCTTTGTGCTCTGAAGCTAGCAACTCCCTAGTCTGATATCTGAGCCTTACCTGAAAACAAACCATAAGGCAAGAGGCCATAGGCTCAGATGCTTATAAGGACCTAGTGTTAAGCTCTTAGTAACACAGACTTCAGTAAGCCACTGGAAGAAGCAATCAGGGGTAATGTGGCTGTGTTGTTCCCCAGCAGGGGATGGGAGAGAAAATGACAGATAGGGTGGAGATCACAGTCTCTTCCTGGCCTCTTGGACCCTATCTGGTGGTAACTGGAGCTAGTTTGCACCAACTTGGGAGAGATGACTTAAATTTTCAGGAGTTCAGTGAGCTCCTTGGTAAACACAGTCATTTTAAACTATGTTTTATTAAAAATTAATAATTATGTCTGGCGATATATTAATAAAGACACATGAGACGTGGTTAAAGGTCTAAGCCAGACAGACCTGAGCAGAGCTTACAACATCACCATCTTCTAGCTCCAACTGCTAGCTCCACTCCTGCTTGCCTCAACTACCCTGCTCCTCCTGGCAGGGAATTCTTCTCAAAGCTCCTCCTAGCTCTCTCTTATCAGTCTATTTACATGATCAAAGAGATACAATGATTCACTCCCCCCCTCACCTTTGGTCTTTGGGGTGTGTCCACATATATAGTGGGGTGTCATTGACACAAAAGGGGCTAGGCCCCACCCATCTGAGTTATGTGCACTTTTTATAGGGGAGGAGGAACTGCAGATCAACAGAGCCTAATGTCCCCTCCAGTCTGGTAGAGCATCCAGATGACCTCTTTATCAGCAACTCTATTTACCTTAAGCTAAGAGGGACTAACACTGGCTGGCTCAGCCTTAGAAATCACATCCTGCTAGGCTTCAAGCAGTCAGTGCAAAGCATCTTTAGTAAACATAACATCTGGAGATAAGTTCAAATATACCGCAACAGTGTTTCCTAAACTTGACTCAATGAATTCTAGAGAAGCAACAGTAACACTCCCGAGACATTGCTCTTATTATTTCATGACTTCGCAGTGACATATTCCTGGGGGTCTTTACATTGTACAGTATTGCATCGGTATGGAGAAATACTAAATAACACCATGCTGCTGTGAGTCTCCGCTCAACTCCATCTGTGTCCTTTCTTTCGGTGCCTTGAAATCAGCCATGATAAAATGAGAGCCATTGGAGAAGTTAGCTGATGCTTTTCTGGAATGTAACTCAGCTTCAGTGTGCCAGCCAAGCTGCACGAGGCTTGGGTTCCACCCCAAGTATCACAAACATATATAAAAACATATGTAGGGGGAGAGAGAACGTCAGCTAACCCAGAGTTAACAGCTTAAGTACTAGGGAGGTGGCTCGATGGCACAACACTTTCCTAACGTGTACAAAGCGGTGGCTTCTGTGTCCCGTCCCTGAACTGCAAACACAAGAAAGAAAGTGAAAGAGCAAGAAAGTGAGAGAAAGGAATTAGCAGATGACACAAGTCAAGGCCTCTCATCTCTTTTCACCAGAGGGATTTTTTTTTTTAAGTTAAGTTCTGGTTCTAACAAACCCCTACTGGGCACAGTTCTGAAGAGTTGTCAAGCAGGAGGCTCTGTTGCTCCAACAGTGAAGTAGCTCCTAGAATGATGATACGCTAAGAAAAGATTATGTGAAAGAGAGTCAAGTAGACATCTTCCGAGGCAGGGAGAAACTTGCTGGAGAGGAGCATTTCTCTCCTTTTGAGACCAGAAGATGGGAAGTGCAGCACAGCTTAGAGTTGCTAGGAATCTTTATGTAGAGGTAGCAGAGGTGGGGAGAGACAGAGGAAGGGGAGGAGGAGGAAGGGGAGGAGGCGGAGGCAGGAAGAGGAGGGGGGGAAGGAGGAGGAGGAGGAGTGGAGGGGGAGGAGGGAGAGGGAGAGAGGTTACAGGTGTAACATAATTGCGTGCCTTCTTCTAGCCATATCTGAAACTAGACCCGATCCTTGGAGTTTCCACACACAGAAGTGGAAATGTTCCCCGGCATCTGAGAAATTTTAATTCAGGTATCCAGCTCTTACCCACACATAGATCTTTGGGTTCTGATTTTGTTCTTATGAAGAAGTAAAGATGCTTTTAGCTGTTATCAGGAAGAAATGCAATAGACAGCCGCAATGGCCTCCTGCCGACAAGACACCCCAGCGGTATATCCCGTATTGAAAGGGCTTCAGGGACTCGTCATGGAGTCTCCACCCTCGGTATCCAGGCACCAGAACATGGAAAATCTCACATACACTAAGCACCTAGATTCTCTCTCTGCCCTCGGAGGGTCAAAGAAAGTAGATCTTGGATGAGGGAGAGAGATGGATTTGTTTTCCCATCAAGTTCCCAGGGAACGCTAATGTGTCTGATTCAGGGACCTCACTGGGAGAGCCATTATTTGCACATGAGGAATGTAAACATCAGCGCTGCAGATGTGGCTCGGTTGTGCCTAGATAGCACACACAGCTTGGGGGTAAGGGAATATTCTCTCACAATTCTCTCCTCTCTCCTAGGAGAGGTGCCAATATTGCAGGTGGGCGCCTGAGACTTGATCTATACCCCTGAACCCTGCCACATGGTACCAATCTGGTGAAAGTTGAGTCAATTTGTTTCATAGTCCCCAAAACTTGAGACTTACAAGGAAAAGAAACATAGACCAGATGGCCTGGATCTCAAAGGTTGATCCAGAACTCAGGCTTCTGAGACATCAGTGTATTAAGAACAAGAAGCCTGGGAATGTGACTCATAGCACAGACCAGCCTAGCACATGCAAGGCTCTGAGCTCTATCCCCTGAACTGTACAAGACAACACAAAGTAAGTGGACCTCTGAAGCCAGCATCCCCAGGTTCCAGCCTGTCTGGCCCAGGCAATGTAGGGGTGATCATCAGGATGCCAGCCTCATGGGGTTACTGTGAAATTTAAATCAGATAACATTTAAGGCCAAGGGCCTGGCTCATGGCCATTTCCCAGTAAATCTTAGCCTCTATCCATGCCCTCATTGGTTATCTTCATGCCAGTGTGGTTAGCCTGGCTCCTGCCCCTCCCTCAATATTGTGCACTTTCTCTGAAGCCCTTCAGTGCAGCCCCTTCCCTTCAGGCATCCAGAATGAGGGTCAGTGGTTTGCAATCAAGAGAACTCGAGTAAAATGAACCCATATAGAAAAGTCGCCTATACAACTGACTGCCATGGCATCATGGCCACCCAGGAATCATTCCGCCTTACAAAACTGCCTGCCCTTCATGTCATGGCACTTGTTAAACAGTTCATAAACGGAAGGTACTCCAGAATCAGCTCACAAATACTAAAAGAAAGCCCACAAGAACCCAAGGCCAGGAAGATGGCAAAGCCAAGCCATATGTGACTTATAAGTGAACACGAGCCTCTCTTTCTAAAGTATAATGGAGAGACTGGCCAGAGGCAAATCAGTGCCCAAGAAGGACAGCCACGCTATGCCACGCTAGTGCTGACCTGTGCTCGGCCTGCCAGGACAACCCAGCTGATGGAAATGAAATCTTTATCTCTGTGCGGATCTGCCAACAGGAAGGGGAGAAACAGAGCCCTGCCCTGCTTCTACCCTGCTCCACTGCCAGCAATGTCAAGGCTGCTAGTATGCATCTGAAGAGTAGAAAGCATGGGAGGAAGGGGGAGGTTGACACAGACCATTGATCATAAAGTCACTGCAGACTAAGTCTGCATTGAACCCAGAGCAGCTCCGGAGAAGGGAGAATCACTAGCTGATTACATAAACGGATATCTTAGGATTGTCTTGGAATTCATACTGTCCATACAGATTCAGCGGTTGCTCTTCAGAAAGGCATTTTCCTCCAGCACGTTTGGATCTACTGTGTGCCGTGTGTACTAGTTTTAAAATGTGAAGTCAGTTTTTCCTGTATCGGCTGTAAACGATAGAAGCCTAAACGCTGGAAGTTTGGACCCAAACTATGCTGACTTCTCAGCAGAAGTAGCCTGGGACTGTAAGACACAGCCTCTGGGTCAGTGGATTCCAGCAACTACTGGAGCCAACTGTGTGTCGTGGGGACATGGAACAGGGACAGAAGCAGACGAAGTCAGGAGATGAGAAGTGGGGAACTCAACAGAAGCCAGCCTCCTCCCCATTCTCAGGGAAGGATCCACACTTTGGTGAACTAGCTGAGATCCTGCCATTCCCGAGAGATTAGGTAGACTGCAGATTACACGGGGCTCCACACCTTTGTCTCAAAAACATCGGGACATGTCCTTGGCCCCCTGCTTCCCAGAAGGTGAATTCACATCCACGGCTAGCTGGGACACTGCTCGGAGCAGGCTGTCACTTCAATAACATGTTCCAACAATGAAAGACCAGGCCAGTGTGCACCTGTGCTGCAGCTGTTCCCTGTTCCTGTAATTAATGCAACCCAGAGACAAGAAGCCATAAAAGGAGAAACTGGCAGTGCTCGATGTTTTATAAAAGTCTGTATTGAAAAGACACTGTAACTAAAGCTAGAAATAAAGTCACAGCTGAAGATATTCATGGCTTATTGTACCGAGGACAGATCAATATCTAACACATATCACATAAAGGAGGCTTTGCTCTTGCAAATCAATAAGAAAAAATACAAAGACAACCCAGGCTGCTTCCAGAAACTATGTGAAATGATGCTTATCCCATGATATAATGAGGTTTCTGCAAGTGGCCTGCGGGAGGTAGAAGAGGCATAAGAATCAGGGCAAGGCTGAGCTCCACAGGCAACGATAGCATGAGAAAGACAAAGGCCCTCCTGAGGTTATGAAGAACCTCAAGGAGCAATCCAGAGTTTGGAGCTGGTGGAGAGGGCTTGGCCCTGCTTCCCTCCGATTTCATGCCTTCTTAGTTAGGGTTTCTACTGCTGTGATAAAATGCTGTGACCAAAAGCAACTTGGGGAGGAAAGGGTTAATTTCACCATTCATTTTCTGTGCATCACTGAGAGAAGTAAGGGCAGAACTCAGGGCAGGAACATGGAGGCAGGACCTGAAAGACCATGGGGAATGCCGCCTTCTGGCTTGTTCTCCGTAACTTGCTCAGCTTGCTTTCTTACATCACCCAGGACAATCTGCCCAGTTGTGGCACTGCCCACTACACTCTGGGCCCTCCCCAAGTTTGATCCCCAGTACCTAAGCAAAAGGCTGAGCATGGTGGCACACACCTGTACCAGGGAGGCAGAGACAGGAGATTGCTGGAGATCACTGGATAGCCAGCTTAGCCTAATTGGCAAGCCCCCATTCCAGCAAGAGATCCTGCCTCAAAGAACAAGGTGAATGGGTCCTGAGGAACAGCACCTAAGCTGACCTCTGCCTGCCTCCCCAATCCCCAAATACATCTGCACCCATGCACACACACACACACACACACACACACACACACACACACACTACTACCTCAAGAAACTATGATACACTATCACATTTGAGAGAATGTGTGTGATAGGCTCATGAATGATATTTTCTCTAGCTTCATGCATGCTTGAAATATTAGACAATTTTTAGAAACCTTGTGATTAAAAGTAAATGAAATACGGTCAGAGTCAGAACAGGACCCCACGATGCAGAAGCAATTCTTTAGGTACACACTTGGTTGGGGGTAGGGCAGGTCTCCTCACATCATTGCCATGTGCCTTGGTTCACTCCCTGGCAGCTTATGACCTTGTGAGAGGCCTGTCTCCTGGCCTGGCTGGGCCAATCCTCAGTCTGCAGTCCAACCACAGTACTGACTGCGATACCAGGCCATAAAAATTGAAGTTTGACGTTTATATATGGATGCTGAGAAAGTATATAAGAGAGAGCTGAAGTAGCTCAGCGGTTAAGAGTGCTCACTTCTCTTTCAGAGGTCCTGAGCCTGGTTCCTAATACCCTTATCAGGTAGTTTACATCTACCTGTAACTCCAGTTCTGGGGGATCTAATGCCCTCTGGCTCCTCAGGCACAGGCATGCACATGGTGCAAACAAACTTACACAGGCACACACACACATCAAACACATACGTTAAAAAAATAAACCTTTAAATTAAAAAATGTGTATAGGCTTGGGAGATAGCTCAGTCAGTAAAATACTTCCTTTGCAAGCATGAGGACCTGAGTTCAATCCCCAGGGCCTATGTGAATAAAAAAAACTAGTATAGTGACATGTGCTTATAATCCCAGCACTGGGAATGCAGAGAAAGGACAATACCTGGGGCTCAATGTCCAGCCAGCCTAGTCCATTTGTGATAATCGCAGGCCAGTGAGAGATTCTGCTTCAAAAAGGCAGTGTAAATCCCACTGGTTGAGAATAAGACCATCACCACATTTTAAGCCAAGTTTGAAGCAAACTTTAATTGAATTAATTAAATACTGTCCAGTAAGATGGACTCTGACCAGGTCCATTCTGAGGTTCCTATAGAATGGTTCTGCCACACTCTGGAGTTCCCAGAAAATGGCACATGGAACAGATACTTATATAGGCAGAACTTATAAGGCTACATACTTCCCACCAGGTCCAATCAGGGCCAAGCATATATTCTGACGTACTTCCTGTCTGGGTTATCTCTCACCTACAAGTGACTATGTATATCTGATGCATTTAGAACACATCTGGTGCAGTTGGATTAACCAAATGGAGTCTACACACCTGGCCGGATCTCTCTCATGAACAGCCCCCATCCAGCATTCCAGGAAGTTATCTGTCCTTGGGCAAATGGGAATTAAGGATTATGTCTTTTTGTATCTCACATGAACAGCTCTCATATAGTCCTCCAGGAAGTTATCTGCTGCTGTAGTACACTTACTGTAGTGGCTCAGCAAGGAGAGACAGAGGCATATTTCATAGGTATAATTCCAGGAAAGAGAACCACTATCTTGGCCAGTGCCATGCTGGACAATGGAACCCCGAGCGTCTGAGCTCAGGTGTTTTTATTGATTCAGAATGCCTCAAGTGTTCTACTGATAGAACATGCAGATCATGAGCAATCAAACATCCCCCATAACATAAATTCAACACCTGCAGACAGTACAAAATGCCTAGATAGCCCCCTACCCAACAGTGCACAGAACAGTATTTTAAACACAACTAAAGATAAATAACAACAACAATTTGTCCTTGTTTTATAGCTCTCTTAGGCACAGTAATTAGAATTAAAAACATAACGTTTGCTCTTGGAGAACAGGTGGGGGTAGGGTTGTGGACAGTAACTGATGAATGACATTCAAGGTTGTCCTCTAGCCTCCACACACACATGCACACATACACATGTGTATCTGTGTACACATCCTGTACACACACACACACAGAGTATGTAATTTTCAAAGAATCAAGAACTGATGTTAATAAGAACATTCATAACAACTTGACGGACCATGCCTATAAACCCCAGCACCAAGGAGGCAGAAGCAGGACCAAGAATTCAAGGCCAGCCTGGGCTGCACAGCCAGACCCTGCTGAACAAAAGGAAAAGAAAGAAAGATGAAGGAGACGGACTGTTGTGAACACACTATGCCAGAAACTGAGAAGGGCCCACCTGTGTCTTTCCACAATGTAGGAATTCATTGAATAACAATAAATTCACAAGCTAAGTATGATGGCTTTATTGGCTGACATTGGTCAAGTTGCATCGACTCCCCCGATAGCTGGCTGTTGGCAAACACAGGTTCTTTCATTCTAATCTTAATTACTAAGATTAATTCTTAGATCGCACATTGCACACATCACATGGTGAGCTGGCTAGTTTTATGCCAACTTCACACAAGCTATAGTCATCTCTGAGAAGGGCGCCTCAATTGACAAAAACGCCTCCAGAAGATCTGGCTGTGGGCAAGCCTGTAGGGCATTTTTTTAAATTAGTGATCAGTGGGGAAGGACCCAGCCCATGGTGGGTGGTGCCGTCCCTGGGCTGCTGGGCCTGGGTTCTATAAGAAAGCAGGCTGAACAAGCCACAAAGAGAAAGCCAGTAACTATCACTCCTCCATGGCCTCTGCATTTGAGTTCCTACCTCAACTTTCCTCAATGGATTATTCAAGGTGTGTAAGCCAAAGAAACCCTTTCCTTCCCAAGCTGCTTTTGATCATCATGTTTTATAATAACAATATTAACCCTAACTGAGACACGTGATAAGTGCATGCATGCGTGCGTGTGTGCGTGCTCCTGTGAGTGACATGCCCATAGGTTACAAAATAGCTACTAAAGGATCAAAGGGGACACATCAGAGTCCAAGGAGTTTGAAAAAGATAGAGGCAGAGGCAGAGATGAGTGCTAGCACAGTAACTGCAATGGTTAGATAAGACATTAGGAACCCAGGTGGGGAGTTGCTGCAGGCATGCAAAGCTGTTATGGGGGCACAGGTCTAATCAAGCCATGGGGTTTAGTTGAGTTTCAGGGAACAGGACCCTGGAGACTAGGCGCGGGACAAGATCCTGATGGATGATTGGACAGAAAGCAGTTCAAGTAGATTACATCAAACTATGGAGAGCAAGCTGAGCTGGACCCCAGGGCTAAGCGGGGGTTCACTCTCTACCTGTCAGTCCCTTGAGGCACGCAATGGGACATCACCTACTTTGTCCATCTGTACGATGATTTGAATGAGAATGGACCCTACAGGCTCATATTTGAATATTTGCTTGTCAGTTGGTGGAACTGTTTGGGAAGGATTAGGAGGTGTGGCTTTGTTGGAGGAGGTGTGTCACTAGGGGTGGACTTTGAGGTTTCAAAAGCCCCCACAATTCCCAGTTAGCTCTCTCTGCCTCCTACTTGTGGATAAGGCTGTGAGATCTCAGCTGCCACTCCAGTGTCACGCCTGCTGGCCTGCTGCCATGCTCCCTGTCATGATGGTCACAGACTCTGCAACCGTGAGCCCCAAGTTAAACATATTTTATAAGTACCATTGTTCATGGTCTTTTGTCACAGCAATAGAAAAGTAACTAAGACAGTCTGGTATTTTGGGCAGTTCTCCAGTCTGGTTCCTCTGGTATCGCTTTAATATGCCCATATGTCCCCAGTATAATTTGATACATTTATAGGTGATACCTTTTATTTATGGAGTAAATACAGTCTAAGCCTGGTGGTGAGGGACAGATGATGGTGTCTTCATGCAAAACAGAGTCATCTTGGAGTCAACATGGAATCAAAAATGCTACTTTATTAAATCAAGTCACTCAGGGCAAGGCAGAACCTAAAACCAGTGCTCATATAATATAAAGTCACTTAGAGCAGGACACAGTCTGATCCCCACAGGAAAGAGGGGCAGAGGGAGGGATGGAAGGGTGGGGAGAGGGGAGAATATTCATTTCATTATCCACTATAAACAGGCACACTGAGAAGGGTCACAACCCAAGTTCATATCATCTGTTACAGATTGTGCTTTGGTGACGGGCCTTGGGCTTAAATTCCCTGAGGTTTGACTTTTTCTTCTGATGTGCATTTTGTGAATTCACTGTGAAAGAAAACCAGTGCAGGTTGGGGCGGAGATAATTCTACGGCTTTCTAAAATGTCAAAGATTGCTGCTTTTATATTCTGTGAGGTATCTGATCACAGTGACTTGTGCTTCTTTCTGGTAGCAATTAAGTTAAAGTTGCAAGAACCTATAATTTAGGCTCACAGTTGGCTCAAATGAGCAAAAAATGTTTATTTTTCCTTTGCTTTTTCTATGAGCACACATAATGAATTAAATGTAGGGCTCTCTTTCTTGATTATTGCTTTAGAAAGAAATTGTCATGCCTCATTACTCATCTTCAAAAAGAGACAATAGCATACTTTATTATAGGATTTTTATGTATTGCTAATGTCTAGAAAACTCAGCAGATTAATTCTCTCTGTACGTGGTGAAATTCATTGAGCGAATGGAAGTCAATACCAGCTCATCAATTGCGACCCTAAAACTTTATCCACAACCCAATAAGGAAAGTATAAATCTGTTATCGGAGATATAAAATTATGCCCAGAGGTTACTGAAGATTGATCTAAGAACCACGCTATTCAATAGGTAACTTTTAAAATACTAAGTCATATAAATTACCTCATTGGAGATGGAGGAATGTTGACAACTAAAATTACGGCCTGAGATTTGTAAGGAATGTCTAAATTAAAGAAGGTTAATTATTTACAGGCATCTGAAAACCTTATTCCTAAGGTTTTAGGTACACGTTTGGAAGAGCCTCTGATAGAATAGGACTTGTGATCCCAGGACAGGTTCTGAGGCTCTAGAACTGTGACGTGGAAGAGCACTGAGTACCCAGAAGGGACACTGGTCTCACAGGTCACTCCACACAGGTTCGAAGACACACACAGTGAAAGTTCCTGACTTGCTTTCTGCAAGAAAGGCCCTCTCAGAGGATTCAAGTGAAGTGGCCCCTTGGGTGCTCAGCAACTTACATTTGGCTCTCCAAATCCAAGCTTCCTCTGCCTGCTGCCTGCACTCCCGTGGGTGAGACACAAATCTGACCAGTATAGATGGCTCCAGTCACCGTGGCTTCCAGCTGGGCTTGCCCTCATGAGAAGTCCAGAAAGAAGAACCAAAGTCAGAGGGAGGTGAGGTTGAGTGTCCATTTCTAGATCTTTCCTCTGTCGGGTTTTGATGCCAAAGGCCACAGCTTCCATCAAGAGGTGCTCCTAGAGAGCTGGAGAGATGGCTCGGTGGTTAGGAGCACTGGCTGCTCTTACAGAGGACCTGGGTTCAGGGTTCCATTCCCAGGACCCACATGGTGGCTTACAATTCCAGTTCCAGGGAATCTGAGGCCCTCTTCGGGTCTCTTCGGGCACTGCATGCATGTAGTGCACAGACATACATGTAGAAATACACAACATAAATATGTAGTTTTTAAAAGGTTCTCCTAGACCCAGTCCCTGCCCTGTGTTTGGACATCCTGAGACCTGATTTCCACTCTGGATTTTGACTTACACTTTGTACCACTTCTATAAACTATTGAGGAGAAAGCACTAAAAAAAACTCACTGAGGGATGACTGTGTAAAAAAGGAGACCCCCTCCCCCCATAACATTCATACCGAAGAAAACATCAAACCAACACTGGGCACACTTGCAACATTAATGAAGAACCAGCCCAGATATTACTCATGCCTCCCAGATGTTAGGTTAAACTCACAAACTGCTGGCTGAGATACCTACTTAACATATCAAAGTGGACCTGGCAGCCAAGTTCTCCCAGCATCCACCCCCCCCACACCCTGTTACAGGGTCCTCCTGGTTTGCACATCCTGCCCCCTACCCTGAACTCTGCTGCCCAGAGGACTGGGCTACCTTCCCTATATAATTCCAGCCATTTTAGTTACCTCTTTCTTCTTGGCCTCTCTCTTGGCCTCTTCTGGCCTCTTGGTCTCCAGGTTCTCTTCTCTCTCTCTCTCTCCTTTCCTCTTCCCTCTCCTCACATGGCCAGGCAGCTCAATTTGGACAAATCCACCCTGGACTCCCCCAGATGTCTCTGCCTGTAGCTCTGCTCACCCTCATATCTACTAGATTCTCCCTCATACATACAATAAACTTTCCCCTCCACCGTACCTAGGAGCAGACATGTCTTCTCCTTTTTGTTTCTTTTTGCATTCACCAGAGACACTGCCACACGTCTCGGCAAAGGGTTCTTGGTTGAAGCCCTAGCCTTGCCTGATGAGAACCTCATCTGATTTCTACAGTGTCCATAATGTCCTCGTGACAGCTGGAGGCCCCTTGGCTCAGTCACCCATCAGCCCTTCAGCCGGTAGCTCCTTAGCATAGGTGGGCTGAGCTGCAATATCTTTTAATGAAGTGCATATGAAGGTTCCTTTGTTGTTTTCCCTTGCCGCTAGACCCCGAGTTTATACAGCACAGCACACTCGGTTTGGTAAGATGTGCACTCACATTGACGAGAAGAGCCGGTCCTGCACTTTTCAGTGCTTTTCAGCCGACCGGACAGGCACACACAAGCTGCCCCCATAAGCTGAGGAGCAGCACTTGCGATGTTAAAACCACACTTACCTTGGAGTGTGTCGTTTCAGTGGATATGGGTTCGCAAGCCTGGTGGTTAGAGAAAAAAAGAAGGTCCAGTTAGGAGAGGAGAAAAGGGTGTTTCTGGTATCTGCCTTGCAGAAAGCACTTTGAATAAGAGATACCATGTCCTCACACGACGGCTTGTCGTGTCTGAGAACCACAAAAGTGGAAATGGATGTCTGGAGGACAGTGTTTGGACTACGCTGTTCAGAAAGGAACTGATGCTAAGCGGGCTTAGTAGATGGTGGGGGAGGGGCACATGTGATCAAAGCTCTGGAGGAGTGACTCAGAATCCTGTGGAAGTCTGTTAGAAATAAGCTCTGAGTCACAAAGAAAGAGACCACCATTCCAACTGCATTCCGACGGGGCAAACTTTACTCTTCTTGGTCAAGAGAGTGCTCAGAAGAGCTGACACAGAGACAAGAAGCTGTGTCTTGTCCACATTGGCTGGGTTGACCTCACAGCCTTAGTCAGCTGGCCTGTCCGAAAAGAACTGGTGCACAGCAAATGAAGGATAAAGAAAGGGGTCACAGCTCCAAGAAGAGACGGTCGCTGCTCCAGGCCAACAAATTCTGGAATACAGCATGGGGCCTTTGTGTAAACAAAGGTTTTACCTGGTGCGGTGATTAAAACATTTGCACAAAAGTTTTACAAGGAAGGGGAAATAAAAGATTTTCATTCCTTGTTCTAAACACAAGTATTATAGTATTTGGTGGAAAAGACTCATATTTGATATTTCTTACACTGCCCAGAACAGAGGCTCTGAAGCAAAGCATATGGAAAGCCTGGCACGATGGTGTGCACATTTAATCCCAGCATGCAGGAAGCTTGGATAAGAGGAGGGTAAATGCAAGGCCAGGGCCAGTCTAAGCACCTGGGAGGGCCCTATTGAGTGGGGGGAGGAAGGGAGGTGCGAGGGGGAGGGTCATCTTCTGGTGGACCTGCAATGCCAGCATTGAGGAGGCTAAAGCCCTGGGCTGCATAGGAAAATCTTTCTCAAAAAAAAGAATATAAAAAAGGCAGATGAGATCAGAAAGGAGCAGAGTGCTCGAAATTCCCTCACAGGCTGCAGGACCAGGCAGGGTAGTCAGAGGACAGAATGAAGGACATCAAATCTAATAAAGAGTTCTTCTGATCAGAATGCCTGGCTGGGTTCTCAAGGTGTACATGGCTGACCCAGGTCACCAGGCAAAGCACCCTGCCAGAGCAAACAGCAGAAGCTCCGGAAGTGACCTCTACAGCTGCAGTCTCTCTGATCCTCAGACTCTTCAGCTGTCTCCTCTCCCTCAGCTCCATCTGGATGGGCCCCACTGCCTGTCTACAATGACATGACGACCCAGAAACGCTTGCTTCTCAGTATCTTGCTTCTCTACGTGCCCTCATCACTCACCCCCCAGGCGACCTGGGGGGATGGAGCCAATAAATGAGGTGGTCTAAAGACTCATGCAATAGCCAACCTTATTCAGAGCCTCAGACAACTTATATTCCAAGGAGTAAATAAACGTCGCATGAGTTCACACTGTGTACATTCACAAGAACAAGCCACACGTGGCAAAAACATGCTTTTCCAGAGAGGCGTAGAAAGGATAGTTTCAGCCTGTAATTGAATAACACCAGCAAGCAATAATGAGTAATCTAAAGTAAACTCACTCCTACCTGCTACACCTGGGGGAGCACGAAAACACATTACAAGAACCGTTCTACGCTTTGAAAAATAACTGAGGTCACAAGACTCTTGTTTTCTTGGAGTGTTCTCACAAGCACTCAGAATCCTCCTCATATGACCCTATTCCTGGACTGCATTCTGACAGCATGCCAGTCACACCGCCTAGATAATGGAATAACGAAAGTTCTCATCATAGTCCACCCACAGTAATAAACAGAGGTTGCCAATTGCCACATTACAGAAAACTAAAGCTAACATATCACTTTGGGTTTAAAAAGAAAGGGTAACTTCCTTTAAAAATAAATACCATCTCCCTTTAATTCCCAGCACTGAGGAGGCAGAATCTAGGCCAGTCTGGTTCATATATAGCAAGTTCCAGGCCAGCCAGGGCTACCCAGTGAGACCCTGTCCCTAAATAAATAACATAACATAACATAACATAACACAACATAACACAACATAACATAGCAAAAAGAAAAAAGTAAATAAATGAAAACAAGACTCTACTTTTGGCCATCAAAATAATAATAATAATAATAATAATAATAATAAAGTTAAGTTTAGGCTGGGAAAATGGTTTAATGGGGAAAGTATTTGCTGCTCAAGTACTGAGTCCAGATGCCCAAAACCCACTTAAAAATTGCCTTTAGTGTTTTGAATGAGAATGCCCCCACAGGCTCAGATGTTTGAATACTTTGTCCCTAGTTAGTAAAACTATTTGGGAAATATTAGGAGGTATGGCCATGCTGGAGGAGGTGTGTCACTGGAGGGTAGGCAGGCTTTGAGGCTTCAAAAGCCCACACCAGTGTCCCTCTCTCTCTCTCTCTCTCTTTCACACACACACACACACACACACACACACACACACACACACACACCCTCTGCCTGCTGCCTGTGGATCTGGATGTAAAGCTCTCAGCTACTTCTCCAGCACCACACCTGCCTGCCGGTTGCCATGCTCCTAGCCTTGTGATAATGGACTAACCCTCTGAAACTGTAAGCAAGTCCCCAGTTAACTGCTTTCTTCCATAGCTTGCCATGGTCATACTGTCTTTTCACAGCAATAGAGTAGTAATTAAGAAAGAAGTTGGACCAGGCGTGGGGTATTTCTGTGACAGGCCTGACCGTGCTGTCTGTTGGAGAAATATGGACGACTTTGGGACTTTGGACTTGAAAAGCTGTCGAACACTTTGAGCAGGGCTTAATGGGCCTTCCTAGTAGGCGCACAGAAGGCAGTAGAGCTGAGGGTGATGCGGACTGTGTAGACCTGGCTCAAGAGGTTTCAGAGGGGAAGAACGTTGCCAGCTGGCTGTTGTGATATTTTGGCAGAAAATGTGGCTGCTCTTAGCTCTTGTCCTAAAAAATCTGCTGGAGGCTAAATTGAAGAGTTTTGGATTAACGTAGTTGGCAGAGACGATTTCAAGACAGCCCAGTATTGACCGTGTCACATGGTTATTAGTTATAACTCTTATGCAGATCAACAGAAAAAAGGACCAAGGTGAAGAAAAATATAAAACGTATATTTTGTAGAGAAAAGAAAATCAGGAAATATAATGATGAAGCGCTGAGCTCAAGGAGGTAAAAGGTTCAAAGAAAGGAAGGCCTGATTCAAAATGGAATGAAGGGATGGTGACCTCAGGACAAGACCCCACTCAGCTAATCCTGAAACCCGTGAAAGGAAATGACTTAAGGGATTTTCAAGATCTAAACAACAACCTGAAATCTTACGAAAATGTAATTCAAGGAGGGGAACAAGTTCCAGCCCCAGCAGGCAGTCAAACTTGGCAGCTTCAGCCATGTGGTTCTGGCTTTACAGTCAAGGATACGAGAACCGAGTTGTGGAATCTTGCTTTGCAGTTAAGGAAGGCCACCAAGGCTGGCCTGTGACAGGGTAGTGGGTCCCTGCATGGAGACCCAGAGAGGCCGTTGTGTGAAGCTGTGAAGGGTGAAGCCTGGGTTGCCTTGGAGACCCCAAGCTGTTGGAGATGCCAGAGTCATGGGATACCTGCCAAGAAAAGCTGCGGATGGGATGTAGAACCAGCCCAAGAGATGGAAATGTGTTACAGTCAGCAATGCTGGAAGGAAAGCCATCTAAGGAACCCTTTAACACCAGACATGGAGTTACAGAATTTGGATTTCCCCTGCTGGTTTTCAGACCAGGTTTGGTCCAGTATTTCCTCACTGTCCCTATGCCCCTTTCAGCCTTTTTGGAACTGTAATATGCATTCTGTGCCGTTGTACGTCAGCAGTGTGCGATCTGCTTTTTGATTTTACGAGGGATTACAATTAAGAGATTCCTTGAGGTTGAAAAAATTCTTCAGGATTTTAGACAGTATTGAGACTGTGAAAGACGATGGGGACTTTTGAAGTTTAACTAAATGCATTTTGCATTATGATATGACTATAAGTCTATAGAGACCAGGTAGTGGAATATAGTGTTTTGAATGAGAATGGCCTCCATAGGGTCATAAGTTTGAATGCTTGGTCCCTAGTTAGTGAAACTGTTTGGGAAAGATTAGGAGGTGTGGTCTTGTTGGAGGAGGTGTATCACTGGGGGAGTGGTCTTTGATGTAGCTCTTAGCTACTTCTCTAGCACCGTGCCTGCCTACCACCACACTCCCAGCCATGATGATAATGGACTAACCCTCTGAAACTGTAAGCAATAAATAAGAAAAGGAAAGGAAAGGAAAGGAAAGGAAAGGAAAGGAAAGGAAAGGAAAGGAAAGGAAAGGAAAGGAAAGGAAAGGAAAGGAAAGGAAAGGGGAGAGGGAGAAAGAAGGAAGAGAAGAGAAGAGAACAGAAGAGAACAGAAGAGAACAGAAGGCTGAGCATGCATTTGGAGAAGGAAGACCAACATCTTCTTACACCAAGTTCGAGCAGAAAGGACTTCTCGTATTCCAGATGAAGTCTTATAGTTGGGAGCATGATGGGAGCCCTAGCATCTTATTGCATTCCAAAAAGCTATCAGTGGGCCTCTTAAGATGCCCACAGCTGCCTCTCTTTGCTGTTTGGTCCACAAGACACTCTTCTTTCCATACTGCAGCATATGCACCCATCACCACTGATCATTGGCTGTGCTCCTACTCTGTTTTCAGCAGAATGCAGTAACCACCTAATGAGGAAATCCTACTGAGCCTACACTCTGTGTTGATAAATATATTAAATGCATATATTTCAGACATGATGTTAGTTCCTATTTGGTTAACATAAATATAGCATTTTTGACTGATAATAGCTGGAAGTTTCAGAAGTTTCAGGTCATCTGCTTGACCTGACAGTTGTCAGCTCCTCTTCCAAATGCAACTGATCAGCGCTTCTCCCCTTGGGGCTCCGTAATTGGGTAGGACATACCTTGCCAACTTTAAACACCTGCCTTACCGCCTAGTGCAGAAAAACTCATAAAGCCCTCAAGAGCCCTAATAGCCCAGCATTCTCCGCACCACCTACTTTACTGTGAGACGCCTCACTCACTCCATTTCACTCAAATTAGTGGCAGTCCTCAACGTTTCTGCTCCAGGAACTCCTATTTGCCACTTCATATGCACAGCCCGCATAATGGCAAGCCAGGCTATCCATTAAAAGACTCTAAATGGCTTATTTACTTTCACCCTCTTAGAAAATGATTCAGTGTTCTTCTTCAGAGCCAAATTGCATCCCAAGAAACTGATGTGTTTTCTCCCTTTGAATGTAATGTAAAAATCTCTCTTGGGTTTCTATTGGATTCATGCTATTGTCAGTGGGATACTAAGAAAGTCTGAGGCTGAGTGTTTAAAACCATATGGAGAGCGCAGTGAAGGAAGCAATGAAAATGAATACAAAGATTCTCAAACAAAGCTTATGAAAGAATAAATGAACTGAGACTGAAGTGCCTGGGAAGAGAGTACCTTGTGTTACCTGTCTCACTAATGCAAATGCTTAAAATACTCATACATGTAAGTTACCATCTATTCAGAAGGCTATCAGTTCATGTCTGTCACATATCGAAGCTGTGTTGAAGTATCCTGAATTTCTAGAAGGGTACCCATTGTGTCAGAGGTGTGAATGGAATGGGACTTCACCCTCAAGAAATCCATGGGGAATAGTGGGTGAACATCATAAGACCAACAGAGGAAAGGGACCATCGCTCCTGTTTCATAATCACCCACTGAAAGGCACTCCCCATCCACACAATGTGCTGAGCACCACAGACGGTCACTTTGAGACGTTAGCGTTCATTGGTAAAGGTTATTTGGCCACTCCCCACATTGATGAATTCTTTTAAAGCTTTAACCAGCACAGTGCCTGGTGTACAGTTATGTTCAATAAATACCTTTAGAAAGAATAGATAGATGATAGATAGATAATAGATAATAGATAGATGATAGATAGATAGATGATAGATAGATAGATAGATAGATAGATAGATAGATAGATAGATAGATAGATAATAATGAAAAACAGAGCATGAGGTACACATATCCCATTGGCGGTTGGTTGTCAGAATTGCCACAGTGTAGACTTTAGAGTGAGAATCACACACTCTGCACATCATGGAACACTTCGTTAAAGAGCTTCCAGTGTCTGCCCTCCTCCTTAGCATTTCATCCTTCAGTCATCTTCAGAAACTAATGAGTCCAAAGTCACTTAACCCTAATATGTAGATTCCCCATTGGCTATGGCAAGGGGATGGCTTCTGTACGTGTTGTGCTTTACTCCTTACCTTGAAGCCTATTCCCCAAAAAGTTAGTCTTTAAAAAACCAAATGACTCCTCCATCGCCAACAAAATGAGGAAGCAGCTGGAACCCACACCATATTAGGAGAGCCGCCAATGACTCTAAAATATAGATCAAGATAAATCAAGACTCAGAACATCAACGTATAAGAGCAGAGCACAGAACTCCCTAAAAGTATGTAGTCCTAAAAGATGGGTCCATTGCACACATGGCTAGGAGTGGCTTGGCAAACTCCAGACCAGAAAGGTTTCCTATCGATGTGCATTTTTGGTAGGTCAGTGTAGAACAGCAGGGTGAGGAAACGGGTGGAGGAGTCCTGTGAGGTGCCATATGAACTATGACTCAGCCTCCTGGCCCCCGGTTCTTCTCCCGTAGGCAGGAAAAAGACGCCTCAGTCTATACCATGAATCAGAAGGCCTGTGGTCTGAAGGGCTCCACAACAAGCCTGCTCCACCTTCAATGCCAAAGATGGAGGGATAACAAGAGATCAAGATAATTCAGTTGGCACAATAGACCAAGCAGACTTGGCTGTCCCATAAGAAAAGTGTTCAGATAAAAAGTAGTAAATAGGAGCCAGACATGGTGGTGCATGTCTTTAATCCCAGCACTCAGGAGGCAAAGGCAGATGGATCTCTGTGACTTCGAAGTCAGCCTGGTCTACATAGTGAGTTCTGGGACAGCCAGAACTACATAATGAGACCCTGTGAGGTGGTTTGGATAACAATGGCCCCCATAGGCTCATATATTTGAAATCTCCAGTTATGAGGGAGTGGCACTACATGAAAGGCTTACAAGACTTAGGAGGCATGACATTTTGGAGTAGAGGTGTCACTGGGGGTAGACTTTGAGATTTCAAAGCCCAAGCCATTCCCAGTGTCTCCCCGGCCCCTCTTTCTCCTCCCCTCCCTTCCTCTCTCCAGATCAGGAGATCAGGATATAGTTGTCAGCTACTGCTCCAGTGTCTGCCTGCTTGCCACCATGCTTCCTGCCAAACACTAAAACCAGTCACTTTAAAGTGTATGGACAGTAAACTAGACAAATAAAATCAGTTTTAATAAATTTCAAAAGATTCAAATCTTATAAAATATATTACTAAATGAATTTAAATTAGATATTTAAAAAGTAGTAATAAAAATATATCAAGAAAAATCAGATATTCAGTTATAAATCTCAACACTGACATCAGTATTAAACAAACACTCGTATATGGCCCATGAGTCAAAGTTATCTCAAATAAATTAAAAAGTATTTCAAATGAATGACAATGAAAAGACAACATATCAAGATTAGTGGGATATAGTTAAAGGAGGCCCTCAGGGGAAAATGTGTCTTTTATGCTATACCGAAAAAAAAAAAGCCCTTTCATGGTACAGTGGCACAAACCTTTAATCCCACAGGCAGATGGATGTCTGTGAGTTCAAGGCTAGTCTGGTCTACAAAGCCAGTTCCAGGCCAACTAGGGCTATGCAGTGAGACCATGTCTTAAAAAAAAAATTAGAACAAGTGATTAAAGTTTCTATCTTAAAAAATCACGTCATGAACTAATTAAATAGCAGCTAAGAGTAAAGATTAAAAATAATGAAAATTTTAAATAAACTACAGCATAAATACATAAATAAATTTAACAAAATCAAGATGTGGCTCTGGTGAAAAGCTCTTGATAAATCCTTAGCAAGACTAATAAGTTAGGAAATAGAGAAATCAAAAATACTAATTTCAGAAATGGTAATATATCCTGCAGATATTAAAAGACTAATAAGAAATATTAAATTTAGCAAATTGTATGGAATAAATTTCTCAAATGACACAAATTTCCAAAGCTGATTCAAGAAATTAATCAACAGTGTGGCTTTAAAACATTGTGTCTTTAATAAAAAGTCTTTAGATAGAAAACTCCTAAACCATAGAGGCAGTGGTGGCGCATGCCTTTAATCCCAGCACTCAGGAGAAAGAGGCAGGCAGATCTCTGAGTTCGAGGCCAGCCTGGTCTACAGAGTGAGTTCCAGGACAGCCAGAGTTATAACAGAGAAACCCTGTCTGGGAAAATAAATTAGAAAAGAAGAGGAGGCATGGGGAAGGAAGGGGAGGAGAGGCGGTGGGAGGGAACAGAAAGCCCAGAGCGTTTCTGTGCATCCTTGCTGAGTACGGCAAGCATATGGACTAACTACCCTAAAACCAAACAGTTTCTGTGACCTGTCAAATCAAAGCAATTCCAAAGGACCTGAGCATGCTCACTCCACCAGGGAGGAAGGAGGTGGTTCCTCTGCTGCTTGTCCTCTCCTGGAGTTCTCAGCCTCAGGGCAACCCTCTGCATACATAGCCATGCCTAATTCCATCTCCCACACTGTGGGATCTGAGGCAGGGTAAGCTCCTGCTGTCCCTGTGCCTGGAGTTCTAAACTGCCCATTGGGTCTCATTGTCTACTTCCAATACCTATGGAGCTTTGCAGGATTTATCCTTTGCCATTCTGATGTGAGCAACTTTAAGAAAGAAACAAATGCCAATATTAAGCAAAATCTTCAGAAAATGGAAGTAGAATATATACTTCTTAGCTCATTTTATGAAGCCAAACTTAACACTTTGAAAGAAAAAGTTAACCTATAAATCAATGTCTTCCATGAAGTTAGATATAAAAAGTCTCAACAAAATATGTTAGAAGCTCACCAATAAATGAAGAACAGTATTTCAGGATGAGGTGATTTATCTCACAGTTCAACATTGACTCAGTATTTGAGAATCAGGGAAGTTAACCAGAATGCATTATTAACACAAATAAAGTATTCAAAGAACAAAGTTGATAAAAAATGAAAATCATTATTTACCATATTTATACAACAAAGGCGAAAATCATTATTACAGTACACGCAGAAGACAAATTGAACGAAACAGAACTCTTCCTTATAAAAATTGCCAGCAGACTGTAGACACAGCTTTCTCAATTTAATAAGGGTGTCTATAGCCGACATCACACATGACAGTGAAGTCGCACGTGTGTCCTCCTGAGATTAGGAACAAGCAAGGATGCTTGCTCTCAGTACTTCTGACTGATGCTGTACTGAAAACTCTTCTAGCCAAGCAACAGGACAAGAGACAAACAAATGGCAAAAGAATTGGAAGGTAAAACTGTCTCTTTTAAAGATTTGTTTATTTAATTTATGTATATAGGTGTTTTGTTTACATGTATGTCTACATCCCAGAAGAGGGCATCGGGTCCCAGGGAAATTGTGAGCCGCCATGTGGGTGCTGGGAATTGAACCTAGCCATCCCTCTAGCCCCACCAAACTGCCTTCATGAGTAGACAACATACAAAGTTCCTAAAGAATTTATTTAAAATACTGCTAGAGGGGCTGCAGAGAGGCTCAGTGTTAAGGCCTGTGCCGCTCTTCCAGAGGACGTGAGTTTGGTCCCCAGCACCCACATCAGGAATGTCGTAACCTGTACCAGGGGATCTGAAACCTCTGGATTCTGTGGACACTTCACAGATGTGAACCTACCCACACAGAGACATATAATTAAGGTAGAGCATAAAATTAAAAATCATTATAGTAACTAATTATATAACTATTATTACGTTATAATAACTATAAGTATAATAATTATTATTAGAATGAACTAATAACATCCTAGAATACAAGAAAAAATAACACATGTGTATATTAGCAAAAGCAATTGCAAAATGAATAAAGCACCATGTTCACTGATTTCAAAGTACTAGGAGATTTAGGAATAAATTTATTCAAAGTTATATACAACCGGAACACTGAAACTTTGAAAACATTACTGAGGAATATTAAAACGGGCATAAAGAACTGCACACATAAACCATGCGCATCGCACGCATCCTAAAATCTCAGTGTCACTAAGCTATTCAAGATTTCAAACTAATCTAGAATCAGCATAATTCCACTTAAAAATCTCAGCATGGATTTTTGTGGAAATTAACAAACTGCTTCAAACTGTATATGGAAATGCAGTATTTTACCACAGTGCCTATCTAAACTGCAAACTAAGCATGCATGATCATTTGGGTGTAATTTGAATCATATTAATAATTTAAAGTGGATTCAAGATGGCATCAGGGCAGTGAGCAGAGTCTATCAGGGCTCCAGCAGCTGCCCCACCGCCCCTAGTCAAGGCTCTCATAGCCCCTGAGTGTTCGTGGAACAAGAGCTGCTACAATGGTTCCTGGTCCAGTGGGAAGAGCTATGAGAATCCAGAGTGTTTGGAAAGACACAGCAGGGGTGACAGATCCGCATGGCGGAATAGGAAGGTGTTTTTTGCTCACAGCATGGAAGAGGAGAGCGAGGCACAGAGTCTGGTGGAGTGGCACCTCCGCAGGGCAGACCCATGGTGCCATACTGCTGCCCTCAAGGTGGGGGGTCCCACTCAGCCCACGGGTTCAGCCCTTGAAATCTGCCCACTGACCGCGGGTCCCACCCACAGCATGGAGGAATGAGCCAGGAGGGCAGTCAGGAATGGAGAAGCACTGTAGTAACCACAACAGAGAGTTGTGGAAGAGGGCCTGCGAGGCACTGTAGCTACTTGTCAAGCCAGGGTCCCCACTCAGCCCATGGTCCTACATAGACATGGAGGAGGCAGGATGTGGAGGAAGTCTAGGATGGAGGATCAGAGCCACAGGCAGAACTCAAGATGGCAGCGGGGCAGTAAGAAAAATCCTCCACTCAGGCACTCAGGCACCCCATACCCATCCTTACATATTTGTGGAGTGGGAGAACTACACTGGTGCCAGGAGGAATTCCTAGGGAGAAATTTTGTGAATTAAAAGTGGTTGTAAAGACTCCAGATGAGTAACACACCTGGAAGATCAGCTGGCTGTAAGTGGAGAGGAAGGGTAGTGGAGGGAGCCCACAGGCTCCACCTGCGAGGAGAACCCTGAATGGGGACACAGTCATGTCAGGAATAGAAGACAAGGGAGCTAGGCATCCCTGAGAGGGAAGGATGCTTGGAATGCCACGAGGCTGAGGCTACAAACTTGCCACCCTATTTTGACCCACCAGGCTGGAGCTGCCACTCCAAGAATGAAACATGCACACTGTGAAGATGGCAGGCCCAGGACTGGGCAGACAGGGAACAGCAGCAAGCACTGCTAGGAGACACATGATTGGAGGCGGGTACAGGCATGGGTGTGCACCCAGGACTGACAAATGATAGGTCCTCAGACTGCCATCAGACCTACCTGGCCTCTTCACTCCCTGACAGGCCAGTTCTACCACTCCTGTGACCATGGCTGCTACTTGCATTGCTCTCCATGATTGGGGTACAGGCACAAAGGCCAGGGGATGCGGGCAGGGTGGGATGCAGCAATCTGGAACTGGACCAGGTCCCGTCCCCAAACTAGCTGCCAAACAACAGGATCACCCGGCTCCTGAGCAATGACAGGATAGTCCATCTGAAGAGTGTCTCATCTCCTGGACTGAGTATCCACACAAGAAACCTGTCCTCTGGCTACCAACCTCTTCACCAAGCTCAGGCCAATGCTGCCACTCCTGTGGATGTGGCACAGGAGCCACACTCATACAATATATGAGTATATTGCTCTCCCTGATAGGGTGGGGGAGAGCATGGACTGTGGCGCTACCCAAGAGTTGCAAGGACAAAAGCCAAGGAAGCAGGACAGACCATGATAAGGGTGATAATGGGTATGTATGTAAAGAATGGAGCTCCAGGGGGTCCTAACCCCAAACATTCTGCCAAGCCTCGGGATCACCCTGATCCTGAACAACAGCAAGATGTCCCAGCTGAAGAATATCCCATACTAGGGGTTGGGTCTCCTCCTTTTGAGAGGGATCATAGAAACTTCGAAATGTTCGTGTGGACCAGGACAATTAGAGATTTGTCTGCCCTACTAACACTGTCAGAGTTCACTGGGTGCTTGAGCGTGGCTCCATGGGGTAGGCTGTTTGGTTACTGTGTGAAGTTTGAGTGCCTGCCTGGAGTCCAGGAGCCTGCGTGGAGTCCAGGTACCTGAGTGACTGTGAGATGACCAGGTTCCTGCAGGAAGACCAGATCCCTGTGGGATAGCTGGGTCCCTGTGGGAGGGCCAGATGCACACAGGAAGTCCAGGTGACTATGGGAGGTCCAGGAGCCTGCAGGAGGTCCTGGTGCCTATGGAATGTCTAGGTGTCTGAGGGATGGCCGGATGGCCATGTGATGTCCAGGTGCCTATATGAGGTCCGTGTGCTTGTCTAATGTCTGGGTGCCTGAGAGATGTCTAGGTATCTGAGGATGGGCTCAGTGCCTATATGATGCTTGGGCATCTCCTGGAGCCTGGGAGATGTCCTGGTGCCTGCAGGATGTCTGGGTATCTGCAGGAAGCCCTGATGCCTGAGGGATGCCCTAGTGCCTGTGGAATGTCTGGTGCCTGAGGGATAACCAGATGCCCATGGGACACCCTGGTGCTTTCAGGAGGTCCAGGTGGCTGAGGGATGACCAGATGCCCACAGGTTACCCTGGTGCTTTCAGGAGGTTCAGGTGGCTGAGGGATGGCCAGATGCCCAAGGGACACCCTGGTGCTTTCAGGAGGTTCAGGTGGCTGAGAGATAGCTGGATGCCTATGGAAAGACTGGAAATCTGTGTGATGACTGGGTGTTTGTGGGTTGGCCAAGTGCCTGTGTGATGCCTGGGTGTCAGTGGGATGTCCTGGCGTCTGCAGGAGGTCCTGATGCCTGCAGAATGTCTGGGTGCCTGTGGAATGTCCAGGTGGTCATGGGAGGCCCTGGTGGTGCTTTGTGTGATGTCCAAGTGCCTAAGGGATATTCAGGTTCCTGTGAGATGCCCAGGTGTCTGTGGGCTGTCCCGGTGCCTGTGTAATGTCCAGGCATCTGTGGGATTCCCTGGAACTTGGAGGATGTCCTGATACCTGTAGAATGTCTGGGCATGTAAGTGTTTTCTTAAAATGTAGCTGGTTTCTGATGCTTGGATCTGGGTTCTTAAGCCTTCTTTGTTTGGGGGCCAGTTGTAACTGTTACTTTTTCACTCGTAATGGAATTCTGCCACTCCTCTAATCAGGTCCTCTTTCCTGGCTGCTATTGAAATAAATTCCTAACTTGTAACTTTTTATATCCCCTAGCTCTAAGTGGTTATAAAGGAAAAGAAAGAAAGAAAGATTTCTTTATTGCCCTTTCTGGTTAGCTGTCTAAACCTGGAGAAATGGGCTAACTTCTAAATCTTCTATCCCATTAACTGCTTTCCTAGCAACTGTCTGCCTACTTTCCCATCTTCATCCTCTAGAGCTAACTGTCTAATTCTAACTCTAACTCTAACTCTAACTGAGTTTTCCAACTTACACATTCTCTTAAATAGCCCTCCCAAGCTATTCCCAGAAGTCCAAGTGGCATGAAACAATAAGGAAAGCTGCACAGTACAAAAAACTTCTTAGCAAAGTGACCCCCTACACAGATGCCTGTAGGATGCCCTGATGCCTGTGGGATGTCCTGGTGCCTGCAGGAAGTCCTGGTGCCTGTAGCATGCCCTACTGCCCACTGGAGGTCCCAATGCCTGTGGGATGCCCTGGTGCCTACGGAATGTCTGAATGCCTATAGAATGTCTGGATACCTGCAGGAGGCCCTGGTGCCTGTGGGATGTCCAAGTGCCTGTGTGTCATGGTGCCCAGTCCAGGTGTCTGCAGGTTGTCCCAGTGCTTGCATGATGCCTGGGAATCTGTGGGATGTCCTGAAGCCTGCAAGATGCACTGGTAGCTGTGGGATGTCCAGGGTGCCTGCTGGAGGACCTGGTGCCTGTGGAAAGTCTGGGCATCTATGGGATGCCCTGGTGCCTGTGGAATGTCTTGGTGCCTGTGGGAAGTTGGAGCCCCTGTAGGATCCTCTGGGGCCTGCAGGAGGTTCTGGAACCTTTGAGATGTCTGGGTGCCTGTGGTATGTCCTGATTCCTGCAGGTTGTCCTGATGAGGAGGCCCTGGTACCTGAGAAATGTTTCAGGTACCTACAAGATGTTTGAGGGCCTGCAGGATGCCCTGGTGCTTGCAGGATATCAGGGTGCCTGGGGGATGTCCAGGTGCCTACAGGCTTGGGCAGTGAGGCCCAACTTCAGGTTGGAACTTCATCCTGCTTGGTCTCAGGCTAGTATGGGCCAGGTAAACATTCATCATTAGGGCAGCCTGCTGCCTCCAGGATATCTGAGGTGATGCCCATGATCTATGCTCCTGCCACTGGACTTAACTTTGTTGTTGTTTGGTTTGTTTGGTTTTTTTTTTTTTTTTTTGAGGGTTACAGGGGTTAGGGGTAGAACAGGTAGGAATGGGAAAACAGTGCTATCGAGATACATTGTATGAAAATCAAACTTAATAAAAGTATTATAAAAAAGAATTTAAATTGTGCAGCAGTGTGAATCACTGATAAGGTGATGTCTTTATAATACATACATACATATATTGAGGTATAGAAAAAGAACAATTAGAAAGTGCCAACTTAGGGGAGTCACTCAAATATTTCAAAACTTACTATAAAGCTTCAGACACTGCAGTGTTCATCTCAGATGTATACAGAGAACAGTGCCCAGAAACCAGGCTACACAGGCACACAGCTGATTTCTGATAAAGGCAGCTTAATGGGAATCACGCAATGAAATGCTACCTTCCAGACATGACATAACTATCCCATTCATGAGTCAAAGAGACCATGGTTACCTGCACAAGATCACAACAGATAAAATCCCAGCACAGATGGGATAGATGACCTCTCACCCCATACTGGGGAGCTTCTGGCAGTACACAGTTGCTGGGGAAGGGAGAATCATTCTGCATAGAGGTTGTACCAACTGGTGGGATTCCCACGCTTCAGCGGATGCCCTCATACCCAGGCACATACGGCCAGCACTAACTGAACTTAATGAATTATCAAAAAAGAAAAGAGAAAGACATTAAGTTGAGAGGCAGAAATGATAGAGAAGAGAAGGAGGAGATGGAATATATGTGATCAGATTTCACTGTATGCACATATGAATTCTCAAGAATAAAGGAAAATTAGATTGGAACATAAGGAAATTTATCATTCAACACTAAACAAACAAATATAAATAGGATGAAGAAAAAATATAAATGCAAAAAAGGAAGAAAATAAAAGGCTTTGATAAAGCCAATTTCGAGGACTATTCGTGTTGCGTTTAAGACGCGAAGAACTATGTATAGCAACCATCGTAAATACATGTAACAAATGCTTTAATGCCGTATGTCTGTCAACAGAAAAACTTTGAGAACACATTTGCTTTACACAAACATACATATTGGAGACGAGAGCCCCCTCTGACTGGCATCAGGCATCAGTCTTTTCTCTCTCTCACCGTGGTCCTAGGGAAATTCCAACTTTTTGGGACACTTTATTTCAATAGCCAAAGCAGGACACACATGTCCCTTTAGAATTACCTCAATTTCTGTCAGCATGGTAACATTTATACAGTTCATGTATATTGATTATGGCAAAGTTGTATAATTTCTAGAGTTTGGATTAGAAAGTTTTCTTCTGTTTATTGTCTTGGCATTTTTCATATAATATTTTATAAAATCTTTGAGAATTTTATACAGTATGTTTTGATGACATTCACCCCTCCGTCCCCCTCTCTACTCCCCTCCCAATTCTGTGTTCTCTTTTGCTTGATTTCACCTTATTTTTTTAGATTTATTTATTTATTTATTTATTTATGCACATGGACGTTTTATACCACATGCATGCCTGGGGTCTGTGGAAGTCAGAAGAGGGCATTGGGTCCACTGGAAATGAAGTAACAGATAGTTGTAAGCTACCATGTGGGAGCCAGGAAACAAACCCAAGTCCTCTGCAAAAGCAACAATGTTCTTCACCGCTAAGCCATCTCTCCAGATCCCGTTGAATTTTTTTAAAAACCCATTAAGTCTAATTTGTCTTCCTCATATATTCACTGGTGTTGGACCAGTCACTGGAATGAGGTTGACCTACCTTAAAGAAAACTCACTCGCCCTCCCTCAGAAACCATCCCTGTCAATTAGTTCCTCATTTGCAGATGTGGGCTCATGACCCCCTTCCCACTCTATGCTAGAGTGTTGACTGCTTTGATCCCGTGCAGGTCTGGTGGAGGCAGCCCTATCTTCTGTGAGTTCATGATCGTCCTGTCATTTCCAGCTGACACTGCTTTGCTCTGGGCCTCCCTGACCTCCGGCTCTTACAATCTTTCTGCTCCCTCTTCTATGATGGTCCCTGAGCCTCCACATAAGAATACATTCATTCTCTTTACCTTATATTGTTTATTATACTGTTATGTTTTTAATAGGAGACATATACATGTTTGTAATGTTTAATATATTATTATCCTATAAAAACACAAAATCGTTACTTTCATCCAAGTTTGTTTCGATGTAACTGTGTCCAGTCAATGCAAATGAATGTAAAAATGCAAATTTGTACAAAACACGCACACCTGTAGGTCTCAGAAAATGAACAATTGTTTTGTATCTCTTCAAAATCATAAGTGTATCAGCTTGTCAGTGATTCACCCTGTTGCAAATTTAAATTCCTAACATCATTCAAATTATACCAAATGATCATGCTCCCAATTTTAAACACTGTAGCTGCAGCAAAGCTGTAACAACTGTGCACACAGTGCCTTCGCTTAGCACTTGAAGTCTGGGCTCCCGTTCAGCAGCGCTAACTGTGTTTTAACAATAAAATAATAGCACTTGCTATCCCAGGACTGCCATTCTACACATCTTAAATAATAATCATTATCCACATTGCTCTCTGCTTTTAACGCTGCGATTCTCTTTGACTACCAATCCAGGAGCAAAGAAAACCCTATTTGGAGGACTCTAGCAGGTAGCAGGAATAGAGTAGAGAGGAAGATAACAAACTCATCTTTGCCTACTCCACCAAAATAGGATTTTTTTTCCTTTAATTTCTCAACTCCCCATGGTGTGTGGGTATGGGGGATACTCATATGTGGCATGTATTTCTCAACCACTCTCCACCTTATTTTTTGAGACATTGAATTTAACCTGGAGCTCACTGTTTTCAGGTAGATTGTTGAAATCCCCCAAGCCCCTGCAGTCCTCCACTTCCCCAGTTCTAGAATCACAAGTGTGTACTGGTGTGCTTGATATTCACATGGGTACTAGGGATCAAACTCAGATTCTCATGTTTACACAACTGAGCCATCTCCTTAGCCTACCCCTCCCCCAAAAGTAGGCCTGCTGTTGACCAGGACATTCTGTTGACCTTGAGGATACATGGTCTGGGACCCAGAACACGATGTAATACCAGGAAAGTGTCCCAAAGCTGAACTTACTCAATGGCTCTGGACATGCTTCTTGCCTCTCTAACCCTCAGCCTTCTCAGTGCAAACTGAGGCTAGCGTGATTGGCAGGGTTGTGCTGGGAGAGTGGAGTCGCGTACATATTGTTAAGTCTCATGTGTCGGGAAAACAGACCCTCTGTAAATGTTAAGTGTTCTCCCTCCATCTCATCTTCCAAGGTCTTAAAACAGGAAGGAGACACTGAGACAATTGCAAATCATTTGGGATTTCAACATTCACAGGAAGTCCCTTTCTCTCTCTAAAACACATTCACGCAGATAAATGATTTGATATTTTCCAAGCAAACCATCACAAGTCATTAGAAAAAAATTGAGGTTATAGTTTTATCATACCTAAAAGGGAAAAAAAAACTCTTTCAAGCTAATCAAGAAAAGTAAAACTGAAGCAAATGTTAATACCAATAATCCTGTTTTAAAAAATAAGTATTTCTATATGCAAAAACAAAAATCTTCAAAGGTGTAACATTAAAAGGAAACTGGTAAAAATATGCACACTCTATATGACAAAGACCTAAGATCATCAGTTATAAGACATCCATCAAAACCAATAACAAAAAAGCAAACCACTCATTAGCAGGAACAGTGAGCAGAATGTGGGAAAGCTGAGTGTTCAACAAATGTTTGAAGTCCTTCTATGCACCAAACCCTCTCCTGATCTAAGGAAGAAGGAGCCATGCAATAAGTAAAACAGAGGGAAGTTTCAGAGCGCACAGTGGGACTTCCAAAAAAGAATGACTAGAAATGCAATAAAAATCTAAATCAAGGAAATGCAAATTAACATCTCTCAATGAAGATTGACAAGCTGGGTGGAGACAGAGAAGCAGGAGGCTTTAGAAGGTTTGCAGGCTCTTTATTCATCTCTCAGACTCCACCTTTTCAAGAGTTTGTCTTCAGAAGTATGGAAAGATGCCGAGAGAAGGATATGTTTCAGCCTGCATTCTGATCATTAAGAAAAATGGGAGGAGGAGCCAGGGAGATGGCTAAACCAGCAAAGTGTTTTCCTCGCAAGCATGAGGACCCGAGTTCAATCTCCAGACATCGTGTTAAAATGAAAGCTAGGCTTGGTATAAAAACTTGTAATCCAGCACTGGGGAGGCAGGGACAGCAGATCCCTGACCTGGGGCATGTAAGGGAGCTGTGAGAGGCCCTGCCTCATGATAGACAAAGCCTGAGGAACAGCATCCAAGACTGCTCTCTGACCTCCATATTTATACACAATTGCATGTGCATACACACACACACACACACACACACACACAAAAAAAAAAACTGGAAATAATCCAAATACCCACTGATACGATACTGATTTAATAAATATGAAAAATCTAAACAAGGAAATATACATAGGCATTGAAGGACTGTAACGTTAACAAAATATGTCCACAAGACGTAGTTCATTTTAAAAGCACATTTCTTAGCTGTGTATACTGTGCAGCACCATGATAATGTCACATAAGCAACATTAAGCACAGAAGAACAGGCTCTGAGGTGACCACAATCTGAATCCCACAAAGAGGAGAGCTGGGGGTGGGGCACCCCGGCTGTTTTCTCTGCTGTCTTCAGGTGATGACGGAACGCTCCTGCACACTCAGCATTTGTCCCACCATCAGCTGTATGTCAGCCCCGGTTTTATCTCTTTAGTATTCTTTAATTATTCACGGTAGACATTTTTTTATCTTGTAATTAGAAAACAACAAGCAAACAACTATTTGCCCAGGATGTTTTTTTGTTTGGAAGAGCTTACAATCTTACTAAGAAAACCAGACCGACAGGAGAAACACAGCGATGTCCCACAGCACACATGTTCCTGAAAGAAAGAAGTTCAGAGAAGAAAACATTGCCCTGTTTAATTGCAAACCCAATACCCAGAAGCACCACATCTCTTCTCAGCAGGCAGGACATGTCTTCTCCTCAACCGATTCACAGGAAATGCCAGGCCCACTGGCCAAGGAAACCAGACTTTGGGGACCCTGGAAGAGGCTGTGAGCCAAGCAACATTTTCTAGTAAAGGAAAGAGAGTCTCAAGTGACTCAGACAGGCACATAAGGGAATAAATGATGCCCCAGTGGACCATAGAGGCCTGAGTAGCTGAAGGTGTAACTGCTCTTTAATCGGGGCCCTTAAATTTTAATACATGAAATCTAATTTTATATCCCATTTCTAGAAATCTGTTTCAACTGAATTCTGTGACTCCTGCTTCTCCATGGAGCATCTGGGTCCCTGCTCTCTTTGAGCAGGAAGAGAAAAGAAAAAGAAAAAAGAAAAAAACGGGAAAAAAAATCATTATTTTTATTTCAAACTGGTTTACCTTCCTGTCACCCACAGTTGCAGTTATCCCACACTGGGGCTTCAAGGTTATCTGTGTTTCTTCTGAGTCCCTTCATATTTCAGTTTTTCACCAAAATAAAACTCTTTCATATCTAAAATATGCACATCATATTCAAAACTAATTTTAAAATAGCCTTTTAAAAAGTAGCCCTCCCGACCCACCTCATTAACAGTGTAAAACCTACTTGTCAAATGCATATCATTATCCAGAAAATATCGTCCAGAAAATGTCTACATTCAAAGAGCTTAATTCCAAGGTGATTTTTTTTATTATTTTTTCAAAAAGTGCTAATTTGCATGGTAGGCTTCGTAGAAGGGCACTGATCAGACGGCAATAACTTAAGTTTAAAAGATGGAAGGAGCTGGGGAGGCGGCCTAGAAGACTTTCCAGCTCCAGGTTCAAAAAGAGAGATTCTATCTCCAAAAATAAGATGTAGAGCGACTGAGGAAGACAGCTGACATTGACCTCGATCTGACAGTGACCTCTGGCCTGCACATGCACATGCCTGCATGCCTGCACACGCATCACAAACACACGCCGTGGCAGCTCACATTGACTGTCAACTTGACAGCATATAGAATCAGCGTCTTGGCGACAAATCTCCGGGCATGTCTGCGAGCGATTTTCGAGGCTCGGTGCATTGAGGTGGGAAGACCCATCCTAACAGCCAGACAGCAGAAAGAACGACAGCTGAGAGCAACATCCACAGCTGCTTGCCAACTGAGGGCACCACGTGACTGGCCACATCCTGCCTTCTCAGCTGCATGGGCTGTATCACTAAGATAATCCCTCCCTCTCTCTCTCTCTCTCACACACACACACACACACCCATACACACACACACTCAGAGAGAGAGAGAGAGAGAAAAGGCAACAGGAGGATTCAAATCCTTGTTTATCCTTGTTGTACTCTGTGATATTCCATTGTGTTTCACAGTGTGCTTGGCTCTGGAGATAGAGGTACCATCTCTATGTGCCACCTGAAGCAAAGAAAGGAATTAGGGTCTCCCCCATTTCCTGGCACTAACTAGAAAGCATCAGTTCTCAGATAGACTGGGCAAGAACACTAAAACTTGAACAGTTCTGCTATCTCCCTTGAAGTCCTTTTCTGGGGTTTGATTAACTCTGAGACACTAGGAGGAGCTGTGAGATGTGCTTTAAGGGTCTGGCCTTGTTCACTGGGCTTCCATTTCCCCTGGTGCAAAATGAGGGGGTTGGATCTGGACTAGACCCAGTGCAAACTGGGATTTTTCTGCCTCTTCAGACCCATCCTACAGATCTTGAAAGTCTAATGTCTCCTCAGATTTACACAGTGCTGGGAATTCGGGGGCCGAGACCTGAGTGCCACCTCTACCTCTGAGCTCCCACACAGATATCTGTAGCTATAGACACTGAAGATCCCTGCACAGGGAAGTAACTGTGGCCCCTCTAGATTCTGGCAGAGGGAGCTCAACTTCCATGTGAAGCAGTGATATGTGCAAGGAAAACAGGAAAAGAGGTGGCCACTGTGACTCAGGATAGAACACAAGCTGTGAGGGACCAGGAGAAGGGCCTTCCAGACAGCATCAGATGCTGAACGAGGCCCCCAGTCCACACCACACACAGCAATGGCACTGCAAGCTGGGCTTTGCACAGGCTCTGTAAGGACTTTGTCCCATCTCCTTCACTGTGACGTGATCTTCTTAGTGCGTTTGGCTTTCCTAAGACACACAGCCTTCTTCTCACTATTTATAATGCAAGCTTCCATTTACCTATGAAGCAAAGAAAGAACTTTCTAGAAAGAACTCCTGGAAATAGCAGTACATTGGTGAGGAATGTGGGCTCTTAGAGACGAAACAAACAAACACATTGAGCCCCAATCCAGGAACTGCCATATCCCGGCTGACTGCCATAAAGAGTCTGACTAACCACCAGCTTACGATAGGAAGGAAGCATCATGGTGTCTCCATCAGAGGAGCGGATCGTGACAGTGAATGTGATAAACGATCCAGCAACAGCTCGGGGCAACAGCTTCATGAATGGCAGCTATTACGTTTATTACCCCAAGCCCTGTACTTACTCACAATGTCACAGGCCTCTGTCGCAGCTGACAGATGGTGATGAATAATGCTGGAGAACAATCAAAGATAATATGCTCTCTGACGCTGTCACTCCTGGCCAGTAAGGAAGGGAGGCTCTGCGACTACATTAATCCTTCAGCCACATCACTTCCAGGGTGCAGCAAACAGCCCTGGCCAAATGATGTCACTTCTAAACATCCACCTGGCAGAGCCATCAAAGTTCTCTTTCATATATACCTAGTCACAGCCAACTCGATCCGTTTTAATAAATCGTTGGTTCCGTCTAATCTGTAAAGTACATAAACAAGAGACGCTAAGGAATCCCAACAGATGTTATGATAAAGGTAGTTGCAGAGCAGAGAAAATGTGATTTCAAGCTCCCCCTTGTACCTTGGAGATGACTCAACTGGTACAGGTGCTCGCTGCCAAACCTGACAACCTGAGTTTGATCCCAGGGACACGTACAGTGGAGAAAAAGAGCTGACTCTCACAAGTTGTCCTCTGACCTCCACATGACCTGCAAGGCATATGCACACAACCATATATACATACGTACACAGACACATACACTCACACAATGTAAATATCCAAATAAATAAATGCAATTTTTTAAAAGCCCCCCTCTTTCAGGAACCCCAAAAGAGCTAGGTAAACAGCTAGATGCCCCAGCAAGGAGGTAATCAAAGGTGATTTAGAGTGCCAAGCTTCCTGGGGATAGCTGCTCATAAGTAGAACTCTTGTTTGGCGTGTGTGTGTGTGTGTGTGTGTGTGTGTGTGTGTGTGTGTACATGTGTGCAGGTGCCCACTGAGGCCAGAAGAGAGCATCAGATCCACTGGAGCTGGAGCCACCTGTGTGGTGCCTCGTGGTGGAAACTGGATCCAAGGGCTGCTTGGAACCCCAGCCTGAAATGAGGAACTGGCAGAATCCCTGGCTCCTCCCCTTTGCAATCTCTGCACTGACACCACAAGCCACAGCAAAACTCCACCCCCTTCAAGGCAGGCTAGATTGGTAGAATTGTTTACCTAAGCACCTATCCCAGCAACCCTGTCCTAACTAATGGCATTACCCTTGAATACCAAAAGACCCTCCCCCTGAACCCCATAAAATACCATGACCCTTGCATTAAACTTGAGAATGCTCCTCTGATGGTACTTCCCAGAATTCTCTGCATTCTGTTTACTCTTAGTTCCCCGACCTAAGACCGCTGGACATGTCCAACCCATGCCCCGTGCTTCCTTCCCTGTGAGCTACCAGCGGTGAGGCTGTCCAGTCGATAGCCTGGCCAGTTGCTGTGGGAGGGGAGTGAGGCCCTGTGGGCCTAGGGAGTAAGAGAAACAACCCCACAACTGGCACCTGTGAACTCCTTATACGGGTGCTGGTACCAAACTCCAGTCCTCTGCAAGAGCAGAGAGTGTTCTTATTAACCACTGAGCTGTCTCTCCAACACCACTTTTTAGGACACTCTTGAGAACCAAAACTGTTCTCTGTTTGAAGAAAGCAATGTACTCTTTCAATTGGGAGAAGAATACAGGACAACAAGGCCTGTGCTGGCATTTGTCACACCCTACCATCGTGACTAATTGTCTGTGGTCAACTTGTAAAATCTCACCAGCATACCTTACAGGTAGCCTGACCATGTTCACAGATACTTCATCCAAGAATTAAAATACCGAAAATCTTTTCAAGATACCGTCTTAACAAATTATCAGATTCTGACCACAATTTCTGGCTACACTTTCTGGCCACAGGACTGGGGGGATGGGGAGGGTTGTGGGTAGTCAACTAAGCCTACAGGTGAGTCTTGCATATTAGGGGACCAAAGAGCAGGCAGAATAGCAGAGACAGCACGTTTAACTTATCCCTGGTACTTGGCCTAAGAGGTCACTGCACAAAACATCAGTGAAAAGTGGTTCAGACAGAAAATTGCAAGTAATGGTCACATGCTGGTTTTTTTGTCAAAGACCCAGAAACACTGAGCGGAACTGAGCAAGTTTTTGTCTGCCATGTCCAAGAGGCTCAACTGGCCACACTAACCAATTGACGCTTAGAGCCATGTTTTATTGTCTTCTGCCTGCCCATGAATAGTAGCAGAAGGACAATAATTCAAAATAATTACAGAAGAGAAAGGTAGTAATTAGCAGTACAAATTAGCTATTAAATGATTCAGAAATTTCAAAGTGAGAAGATGACCTTTTCACTTCTTATCTGGCAGTGACAAATTGGGCTTTGACTTGAGAGGAAAAAAAAACAAAGCATTCTAACACATGATGGATTCCCTTTCCCTTCCCACAGGGAGCTAGGTCAAGCTCATCAGACTCTCGGAAGAAAGTGTGAATTTCAGGATGTCGGGCAGCAGCTTCTAACCCGCCTACCTGAAAAGTTCACCTTCCTCTCCACACTTTTGGTGCCTTCTCTTGCCATGATAAGAAGAAAAACAGAGAGCGCCCACAGCGTGGTAGTAATATTTAATTAGTTGACGCTATTAAGGCATACGGAATGGGTCATTACCTGATATAACTTAAAATTTTTGGCTGGAGGCTGACAGAAACTCAGTGGATGGCACTCTCGCTGAGCAGGTGTAAGACCTGAGTTAGAATCTCTCTCTCTCACACACACACACACACACACACACACACACACACACACACACACTAGACACCACACGATTGGTTAACTATATCCACGTGCCAGGTATTCCCAGTCTTCACGTCAAATGTGGCAGCAAAGGTCTACTCTGGACTCATTTTCTCTGAAACCCTTCCTGGGTTATTCTTGCCATTTCACCTGTTCAGTGAGAACAAACACCTTGTTCTAAACTCTGTTCACATCTAACCTGGAACCACGCAACAACAGCAACAAACAAGCAAACAAAAAAATACTTCTTCCCCCTCTTAGGAAAAGCACGACTTTGTTCCAAAGTTACAAGTTTTTACTGCTTGCCGTGCGGCTTTTTGCACAATTTTAATTCAGGACATTTCTTTACAAGTCAGCGCATTAAATGTCCTGTTCTTGTGTGAAGCTCTGGATCTTGCTGTGAGAACACACAGTGTCCTGCTCTCAACATGAGAGAAAGGCAATTATTTCTACCTCAGATCAGCGCGTAGACACACCACTAATTCTCACGTCACCAGTTTGGTTCCTGTGTGAGAAAAGAACTTGGAATCAACAAACTGTAGGGAAGGGAGGAACCTGAGATGTAATTTAAGCCACACCCCTTTAGCTCATAATGAGGGGAAAAGGCTCTGAGTAGATGTGGGTTGTCCGTGATCACATCAGGGTGCAGCTGTTTCTCCACACACCCACTCCATACACTCCTGGCTCTGAATCTCACCTGCCTCTCTCCCAAGAGTCATTGCAGTCCCTGTTCCTACCCTCAAGCCACAGTCATAATCAACACCTGTCATCTGTAGGGTTCATGTTTGCAAGTTCACTTTCCTGATGAATCAGTACATAGGCTGCACTCGTGGTGATTCACAGGTACAGAGTAGCAAAGTCTCTGAGCCACCCCACTGTGTTTTCCAAGCTGGGGCTGAACAGGGCAGTGTTTGTCTTCTAGCTTCAGCCCTCCTACAGTAAACAGGTATCCTTGTCTGAGTTACTTAATGCCATGGCTTTGTGCATGCTATGCTTTGGGGTGAGATTTCCGTCAAAATGGCCAAGTGCTGAGCTGCTGTCTGGGAATCCTAAGGGCCTTACAAGAGGAGAGCTTGTTCCAGCTACACTTTGCACAGGTGTAGGTTGTGGTACTGTTAGCTGACATTCCTCTCTTCCTCTCTTTTCCCCTCATAGTCAAAAATAAGAAAGACCTATCTCCTTCCTTGCTTGCTTTCTGCCTGGTTTCTCTATTAAGCAATAACCTCCAGGTGATGCATCTGCCTTATTCCCTAATAAATTTCCACCACACAGCACAGTGCCTGACATTTTTAAAGGCCTCAAAAACTTGCTGTTAAAAGGTAAATAGGTGAGATTGTCAATTAATATAAACGGTTGTCATTTAAAACATGTTCACTCTCAACAGGAACGTTTAATATAGATCAGATCCAGTGGAATGAGGTACCCCATTTCTATCAGACATTGCCTGTCAGTCCTGACACTTTTAGAGACTGTCATCTCTGGTGCTGGCTCCAACATAACCATGTCAATGTGATATCTTATCTACAGGGCTTTGTGCTACTCTGCAGCCAAAGCACTGAGGAGACTTCTCCAACCTGGAGTGTGAGCTCAGCACTGTTCACTGCTGGTACCACTGACCTTTACACTCCATCTCCCATTGGCTTAACCCTGATATTATTAAATCAAGAAATCCCACCAGCAAGACCTAAAACATAAGAATCTCACACAAAAGCATTTCAAATGCATGCCAGAGCTTTACCTACTTTAAGTCCCTTCATTGTTTCATTTCTGTCCCCTCCCTGAAGAACATCTGTCCTCGGATCTGACACATGCCACACGGAAGTCAGATGACTTTACAGATGACTTCAATCAGTGCCTGCAATTACCAACAACCTCACACACACACAACACAAACACACACACCATACACATATGCAGACACACATATACACTACACAAACACACACTGTACACACCACACACACAGAGACACACATATACACTACACACACACTGTATACACCTCACATATACACACACAGACACACACATACACTACACAAACACACCATACATACCACACACACACAAGACACACACACATGTGTGCATGCATGCTTGAAGCGCATACACACACATTTCTACTGTTGAGCTTAGAGAAGCAGATTGTGAAAAGACAAAAGCAGATTTTTAATTTTTTAGAAATTGCTAGGGAACAATTTGGTTTCAAATGATGCATGTTGGGGCTCAGAGAACTTTCCAGGCTCCGGGCTTCTTGGAACCGTTTTTTCATCTTTAAATCCTGTTAACCACCACCTCGGGCTTTGAGCATTGATTTTCACTTGTAATTGAGCAAATAATAAACAAGGTGGAAAATGATGGCACACGCGCCGCCACAGCTCCAGGTCCACGGCTGGCACTGAGCACCCATCACACCTTGGCTTTCTAATTGAGCTCTGCATGCAATTAGCAACAACCAATCAGAAACTTCTGCTTACCATCCAATCTGCATGCCTGAAAGGACAAACTTTTTATGATACCAAGAGACATACGCAGGGATCTCTTGAAATCCACTCAGGCATGACTTTCCCACAGAGACTGGGAAAGACCTGGCTGCCCAAGCCACGCTCCATCCCTCAGGGCACTTAAGGACACCTCAGGACATACCTCACCACAGGGAAGGTAGAGACTCCTTGGAGCTTTGCTTCTTAGAGACTGGGGCGGGGGCAAGGACTGATTTACATTCAGCAGTTTCACAGCTGGTGTTACCCATGTGTCCAGCTGGACCACAAAACATTCTGAGAACAGATGTTGCACAGTCCCTGTCTTCTGAGCATGCAGCTGTGGCCACCACACGTAGCCCCCCAGAGCACAGACATCTTCCTCTTCACACTGATAAGGCCACTGGGCACTAATGTAGGAAGTCTCTTTGTGTGGGATTCTTTGATCTCCTCAGCACCTGCAAGTTAACTAAGCGAGAAAAACCAGTGTATCCCCCAGTGATATATCCATTCCTTGAATGTGCTTGAGCTGTTTGTTTGTTTGTTTATTGGCTAGCTGCCTGACAGAGATTTCCCATGAAAATAAGAAAATTTAAAAAAGATTTTGGCCACTCTGGACCCAAGCACTCCCATCTAGCAAGCACTAGCCAGAATGAGCTCCTTTAACTACGTTGTGTACCTTCCACTTGGCCTCAGTCCCTACTCTTCCCTATCGGCATACACCAACCAGATTCTCATCATCTGCTCATCTGCAGACATACAGGTTTGAAACTTGATCTGAGGTTTTAAATGTGTCTCATTCAAATGTGCATACTTCCATTTGTGCCACTTCAAAGTAAATACTTTAAAATGACACTCAGGGTCCTGAAAAGAAGGCTCAGTCCTCCATGTCAGGGGACATGGGTTCAATTCCCGTCACCCACATGGCTACTCACAACCCTCTGTAACTCCGGTTCCAGGGGATCCGAAGCCTTCTTCTGACCTCTAAGGGCACCAGGCATGCACATGGCACATAGTCATACATGCAGGCAAAAGTTCATACACTATTTTTCAAACTCAGATCAAACATTTCTGAATCAACCTTGGGACTTTCCAAACCTCAGCACAGCATTCCCGGTCACTTTCCTGATTCTCAGATCTAAGCTGCCATTGCTTGGCGATGCTGTTGGCTCCGTTGCTCTCTGGTTCTCCTCAGCTAAGTCTGAGCTTCTCTCTCAGACAGACACAAACACAGGATCTAGATCATTCTGGCTCATAGAACAAAGTAACTTTTCAAAGTCAATTACATATGGAGATGGGTAAGGGATAGAGGGAGGAAAGCTGTGGGTCATTGTGTTGCAGAAACAGCAAATTAAGTGTGCATTCGGTAAAACCAGCACTGGGAGAAAGTAAGACACATATTAGGATCAGTGGCCATGTACCATTTATGCAAATCCATATCCAAATGCAAACCAAGCAATGCTAAACACTGCCAAGGATGCAGACAAATTAAAGGACAAATAGAGACCCCCACCTAGGCATTGCCTGATTGGTGAGGGGAAGGAGAACAGGATGAAGCCTGTCTGGGCGACAGGGACACTGCTGAGGGTAACTCAAAGCTGTACCTTGCACCCAACTAGGGAGAGAATAAAAAAAATCCAAACGGAACTAGTAAAACCGAACTAGCTCCCCAGGAAGCTCCACCCACTGCTGCAACTCTGAAGGAACAGAAGAAGGAATCAATCACCTCCTTTGCAATCGTCTTATTGGTAAATGAAAATCACTGAGAGAGTCACAGGAGAACCAATGTCAAGACAGAGCAGGACATGGGCCCCTGAGAGTGCCCAGATACATTAGCGAAAAGTCACAAAACTGAAGCATGCATCTGCTAGGAGACAGCCAAAGTCGGGTGTGGGCAATCGTGACAGCCCTTCCTTCCCTGCTCCCCGTGAGTTCTCCCCATCACTGCCTGGCCCTCAATTGGTCCTGTGTGTCACTACTAACATTGCTATTTGCTCCTTCACCCTAGGTTGTTTTCCTTTCCACCTAAATTCTGACTCTATCCCTAAGTAACAATGTGTTATACGGTCATAGATTTCGTGAGCTAGTTTTAATTTTATTTCCTTAATAAACATTAAAATAAATTTAAAACTTTAAAAAATTTACAGGGCCACTTAAAACTAAATCAAATTATCTAATATATTTGTTACAGTACTGCTTGGTATTAAATATACTAAGAGTGGATCAGGGCTCAACCATCACAACCTGTCTGGCTCTGGCACACAGTCAGCGGGACAAATCAGCTTCCTTCGGACATCCCAGTCATTCTATCTGTAGCATCTGGCTCTCTGGGTGGTCCCAGGACAAGAAGGGGAATAAATAACAAAAAACAGGCATGTTTGGGGTTTCATGTTATGATGGGTGCCCATCATATCCACTCAAATTTCTTGTCTATAATTCATTCATGGTCACCTACCCATTACATATAGATAGCTTGCTCACTGGTGTCTGAGCAGCAGGGCAGCAAGACTGATTTTCCGTTCATAATCTTGCATGGGGCTTGGCACAGTGTTTCCAAGAAAGAATTTATTGAGTGGCAGACAGAATGTAGAACACAGGCTTTTTACATCTGAACCCCAACAAAGAGCAGCTAGGACACTGATGTCTTCTGTGGCTACCAGAGGCAATTTAGTGGGATGAGAGGGAACCATTCACATCAACAGAGCTGGGAGGAGCACCGGACTGTCTCCCGGGGAACATGTGTCTCTCTTAAGCCAGAGTAAAATTAATAAGCCTTGTCACAGATAGCACTCTTAAAAACACACAGAGGGTGGTACTAGCGATTTTTTGCTGAGCAAGTAAAGGCATTAAGGAAACTTCCAGAGGGCTAGAAAAAAGACTCCCCTCGGGCTACGTGCAAGCTCAGAAGCAAATGGATTCAGAATACAAAAAAAAAACCCAACTTTGAAAACAACACAGTACACAGTTAAAACTCAGAATGACGGACAGGAAAGGGGAACGGCCATCTCCTAAGTCACTGAGTCTAGAGGAGATAAACTATTATACAATAACATTTCAAACAGTGTCCTGGGGAGAGGCAAGCACTAATAATTTATGAAATGGAAAACAAGGAGAGAACAAAGGAACTGGAGCTCCAAAGCAGACCTGGTGCCCAGAGCGTCTGAAGCACTGGAGGAGTCGATAGTTATTTACAGGGCAGTGACTGATGATACACAGCTGGCCATAAATGCTGGGCACACACTAATGTGTATAACAGGAGCACATTTTGTCAGATTGATCCCCAGCACTGACATGAGGCAGGATCGGAAGTGTGTCCACGCAGTGAGTGGTCAGAGGAGGTCCTCTCCACAGCTAGGGAGAATGCGTTAGCTTTTATTACGGACGTAGCAAATTTCCACAAACTCAACGATTGAAAGCAGCACCAGTCTATCATCACCTAGTAGTCCTGTCTATCAGAAATCCAGCCCAGTCTTCCAGGACTGAGGTCAAACTGCTGGTGAGGTACACTCCTGTCTGGAAGACACAGGACAAGAATTCAGTTTTTTCCCTCATTTAGTTTGTAGGGGCAGCCTGTGTTTCGTGGTTCATGGTCCTCAGCAGAAAGATTTCTTCTTCCTCTACCATCTCTCTGGAGTTTTTCCTGCCTCTCCTTCCCTATGACTATATTCAGCCCATTTACACAATCAAGGAAAGCTTCCTTGTTTAATTAAGTCAGCTGATTAGTGACCTTCACTCCCATTGTAGTATTTATCTAGCAAAGTCATGGATTCCAGGAATTAGAAACTGGCGCTGGAGGAATGAGGACCCTTATTCCACCCTAATCAGACGTAGTAATCATTCAATGGGTGGAATATCAATTTTCTTCAACTCTTCACTACCGTGATTAGTCTTAATTTTCAACCTGATTAGATTGAAAGACACCCAGGAGATTAGTAGGGCGCACTTCAGGGTGTGTCTGTGAGGATGTTTCCAGAGAAGATTAATATGTGAAGCGACTGAAGGAGATATGGACAGCATCATCCAAGGGGCTGGGGGCCTACGTGGAAAAAGCACAGAAGACTAAATCATCAGCGTGGTGGACGCTCTGCCCACTCTTCCTGAGCCTGTGAGTCCATTGCTGCTGCCATTGAGGCTTCTTTAGCTTCTCAACAAAGACCCACAGCAATATTCTAGGGAGCTTCCAAGAGTCCCACTCTGACTGGGACAGAGGTATTGGTTTCCCTTGCTCCGAAGCTTCCAAATTCTTGAAGTAAGCAGTTGCCGAGCCCTCTGCCTTCCCAGAGGAAAAAAGCTGTTGAACCGCCCAGTCTGCTATTATGTAGGCCAATACAATGAATGCCTAATTCATTGATTAATTAATGAGACAGTGTCTCATGTAGTCTAGGCTGGTCTCAAATGTTACATAGTTGATGATGACCTTAAACTTCTGATCCTCCTGCCTCAACTTCCTGAGTGCTGGGATTACAGGCATATGACACTATGCTCAGTTTACTCAATGCTGGAGACTCAGTCAAGGGCTTTGTACACGCTCTAGGCAAGCTGCATCCCAGCCCCCAAATGTCCTGCATAATTATGTGCATCTTCCATTGTTCCTCTGAGAACCCTCACTAATATATTCCTGATGTTTTGTTGCTGCTTCACTTGCACCAAAGGTCATTTAAATATGTCATCTCAGTCTGTCGAGGCGTGCATGTGTAATGACCCATGTAATGTAAAGGCAAGTAAGCAATTGTTCAAGTTACACAAATGAAAATAAACCAAAGCCACGAACCTTCATGAAGCTCCCACTACCTACACAGTTCTGATCTTTCCCCAGGACTATCATGTTCCATCTAACTCTCAAGGTGCAGGCAGTCAGCCTCGGCGTGACGAGGTGACTGGATTCCTGTGGTAAATAGTTCAGTCAGGTGAGGCTCTGTTGTTCAGCTAAGGTGGGGGCTGTTGGCCAAGCCGCTTGCGTGCAGTTTCAGCAAGGAGCCTTGTCCTTGACCACAACCTCTCCTAAAACGGAAGCGTTGCCCTAGTGACCACCCAGGAGAGCAAGTAGAGCCCGGATTCCCCAAGCTCGCTGCTCAGTTCCTACAGCCACAGAAAGCCAAATCAGAGGGAGGAAAGAGTAGACCTGATTCTGGTTCTTTAAAAAGTTAGGGGTGAGGGATTGGAGAGGAAAAAGAAAAGAAGAAGAAAAAGAAAAGCCATGAGGCTGCTCCAGGGTTTGGAGCTAGGACAGAAGCTACGACTCTGGTGACAAGGTCATGTTCCTGCTAGCTCAGGCAAATGGCTGGTGAGGCCAACCTGCTCCCAACCACAGAGGCCAATGTCAAGTGCCCACAGGATTGTCGTATCTTCTACCAGGAGAGGCTAATGAGGCACTCCTACCCTCCAGGGGATGATAACAAGAAAGGTGACAAGAGTTAACGCTCCCGGTTGCCAGGTATTGGCACTTCTGCCGTGGGTTTCGAATGAGGATGGAGGGGGCTCTTTTTTATCTCAGTGTCAAGGCACCTCGAGATGTCCTATGAAGAGCTGGCACAGTGTCCATGCCTGTGGCTGCCAGGAGTGGCGTGCATACTTGTCTCAGGGAGGGGGCAAGGATTTCAAGGGCAGGTGTTTCAAGATACATGCTCTGCACCTTTCTGAGAGAGGCAAAGGGCCTTGCAGGAAGGGCAGAGCCTGCAGAATGGGTGTGTGGGCAAGCACAGACACTTCCACCTTTACACAGCACCTCCACACCCCAATAGTGTCAACTCTGCGCTTTTTCCATGTATGTGATTTTGACTGCCCCTGGTATGATCTTTGGGAATGGGAAGAATAAGGTAATGAATAGGTAGGGTCATTTGGGAAAAAATTTAAACCCTGACTTGGGAAATACCAAAATCAGGAAAAGAACAGTTAATTTATGATTTGGTTCGATGTCTAGAATATTTTACCATTTCAAAACTTCCCATCGGTGCCATGTCTTAGCTTTTAATCAGGGGCTTGCTTACAGTTTCATCATGGTGGGGAGTATGGCAGCAGGCAGGCAAGTGTGGTGCTGGAGAAATAAATGAGAGCTACAACCTGATTTGTAGGCTGACAGATAAGCAGAGAGAGGGACACTGGACCTGGTGTGGGCTTCTGAAACCTCAAAGCTCTCCCCACCCACCCACCCAGTGACACACTGCCTCCAACAAGGCCACACCTCCTAATCCTTCTAATCCTTTCAAACAGTTCTGCTCCCTGGTAACCAAGCATTCAAGTATATGAGCCTATGGGAGCCGTTCTTATTCACATAGCCACATATCATGAGTGAGGACACGTGCAGACAGCTTCAAAGCTGTGCGTTTCTGAAACCTACCAGCCAAGGTGCTCTTCCCCGAGTTCAGAGTTGCCCTCAGAGGTCAAAGCCCATGTTCGAGTTACCAGGTTACCATTTTGGAAATAGAGACCTATGGGAGAGGAAGGAGCTTACACAGGCTTTGCATCTCAGAGATGCTCATTCTTGAAGTCAGAGAAAGAATTATGAGGTTATATATGAAGTTAGTTTGTACATCTAAGCCACTGCAGAGTACTGTGGGAGGTGTGAGGGGGATGTGGGAGACAAAGGAACAGGGCCTGTGCTCTGGGAGCAGGGCTTTACCCACCTGGCTTTAGTTTTGTTTGTTTGTTTGTTTGTTTGTTTGTTTCTGAGCTCTGAACTCTGAATCCACTAATGATGTGGCTCAGTCATTAGTAGGTCAAACTTTAATTCAAGGGTTGAGTGACTTCCAGGCTTCAGGAGAAGACTGACTTTCATACTGGGGTAGTGGTTCACTTGAAAACACAAAACAAAATAAAAACATCTCAGCTGATCCCCCAAATGTCCAGTATGAATCATGAGATGCATTGATTCTTTTTTTCCTTCATGTGCATGTATGGGATATGTGTGTGTATGTGTGTGTGTGTGCGTGTGTGTGATGTGCAGACCCACATATGCCTCAGTACATGCGGGAGGTAAGAGATCAACCTCAAGTGTCAGCCCTCACCTTCTACCTTATTTGAGACTGCGTCTCCCATTTGCTAATGTGTATGCCAGGTTGGCCACTCTCTCCCAGGGATTCTCCTGCGTCCCATCTCACCACAGGCACAGAGGTCACAGATACATGCTACTGTGTCCAGCTTCATGGGCTCTAGGGATTCAAACTCAGGTCTTCAGGCTTGCAGGGCAAGTTCCTTACTTTCTGAGCCAGCTCCCTGGCCCTGGGATGCATCGACTATTCATGTCATCTACACCCCCATCTAGAGCTGTATCATAAACTTTTGGAGGACATTATTAGCTGTCTATGAAGAAACTGTTTAAATGCAAGCTTATACCACACTGATAGCTTTTGTCTTAGACTCTAGATTTTTTTAAAAATAGCTAGACCCAAAGTACATGATATGTTTGAAAGAAATGTCTATTTGAACCTAACAATGACGATAGATCAATAAAAGAAAAAAAAATTTAAATCTAGACCAAGTACTGATCTTCTAATAAAGACGTTGTTTAAAGAACAAGCTATAAAGTCCTAAAGGGAAGATACGAGTCTGACACTGATCGATTTGCGAAAGATTCTGTATTACCTTGAATTTAACAAGAACAGAAGTTCTGCCCCCAAGTGCAAGATTTTGTTGTTGTATTCTCTTGGGTCCTTTTAGAAGCCGTCTTTCCTTTACACTAGTAAAATAAGAACATATGTTCAAAATAATCCTCCTGTGAATGACTAATCAGAAACAGCAACCAGCATGCTTGCATGAGCAGCTTCAAGCATGTAGACTTAAGAAGAAGACTTCAAGGGGAAAATAAAAGTTTCAGAGGAAATTCTGGTTTCTTCAAGTAAAAAGAAATATATTTTTAGTTTTGGTTCTGCATTGAACAGATGACTCAGATGCCTTGAAAATGAACCAACTCATCTCCACCTCACTCATAAAATTGGCATAGAGTCCTGTTGTGACCCAAGTGCGCAAGATGGGGGAGCGAGAACAGCCTTTCTTTGTGAGCTCAGCAGTCACATGGCACACAGCACCTCATCAGTCAAACCAGATTATTAATAATAAAAACAAGTTGAAGCAAATGGGTAGGAGGAACAGATAAGCTTCTGTCCCACTTTGCTTTCTATTGCTGTGACATAAATGATCTGGGGGAAAAAATAACTTGGGGAGGAAAGGGCTTGTCTTTTTTGTTTTACAACTCAGGACCACCTTCCCAGGGGTGGCATCACCCACAGGGGGCCAGGCCCTCCCATGTCCATCATTAATCAAGAAAATGCCCCACAGACTTGCCTACATACCGGTCTGAGGGAAGTATTTTCTCGGATGAGATTCCCCCTTCCCAGATGACTCTAGCTTATGTCAAGTTGACCAAAACAAGACAAAAAGTAGCCAGTACACTTTCCAAAAGTGTGATGGTTAATTCTACACACCAGCTGGCAAATGGGCATCATCCAATCCAATGAGAGTGTCAGTAAAACAAAAGACAGAAGAAGCAGGAAGTAGTACATCTGCTTTCTGCCTGTCTGAGCCAAGACATTGGTCTTCCTCTTCCCTTCGATTGGGAAGAGTTTATTGGGCAGGGAGTTTGGGCAGGGTTTATACCATCAGCTCCCCTGCCTCTCCAGCCTGTGGCTTGCACTTGAAATTACATCACTGTCTATTCTGGGTCTCCAGCTTGCAGGTGACAGATTCAGGAACTTCTCAGCCTCCACAATTGCACAAACCAATTCCTGTAATACATCTCCCCATAGAATCAAGACTGATCAACAATTAGGGACGGGGTCCCGAAAGCTGTAGAATTCCCTCTCACTGGACATGCCTGTGTTTAATGAATTTTTCAAAGCTTACATGGAACCTGGGCCAGGAAACTTCAAAGATGCTCTATCATAGTCCCTCTCTGGCTTTAAGGAGAAAGAAATTCTAAATAGGAATCTTTCACAATGATTTGGATCGACTATGTTAAGGAATCTGTGACTCTTCAGGAATCAAGGGCTAGCAGAGAATAGAACGGATTCATTCACCCAACAACAAGTGTAGGAAACCTACTGGCGTTTTCTTTCCCACTCAACACATATTTGCTTCAGGTTTGCTACATTCTAGGTGTTGTGGTTGGTCCTGGCCACACAGAGTTACTCTCATGGAGATGAACGAATGAAATGTACGAATAGAATAAATGATGTGCTTATAGGGGTTCCAAATAAACAAGGCAGAGTGAAGGCACAGCCCGTGACTAAAGGCTTTCTTGGGTCAAGAGCAGGCCTCTGCGAGAATGATATGGGGGTGTCCGGAGGTCAGAAATCAGGAAAGAAAACGCAAACTCAGTGCTCCGTGGTGAGAACAAGATGGGGGCATCAGTAAGAATGCCAGGGTGGCCACCATCCAAAAAGAATAAGATGAGACTTGAGGGGGACAAAGTCAGATATGGGGGAGCTTGAAGGCCAGATAAGAAGTTTTTATTGGTTTTGGTTTTTGTTGTTGTTGTTGTTTTGTTTCATTGTAGGAAGCCAGGAGAAGAGTCTAAACAGAGAATACCGAATCTTTTCTTAGGCTTTCATGAGGGACTGTGTAAAGACACTTTGAACATGAAAACAGAAAATGGGGGTGGGGGTGGGAATGGAATGGGGAGTAGGGGTTATTGAATCCCAACACATAGGAAACCGAAAAGGGAGGTTCAGAAAGGGACGGGGAAGAACAGGAGAGCCACTATCAACCCGCAGATCTAAGTTCAGCCAGCTATCAGAGGTGGCTCTGGAATGGTGAGCAGAGAGCTGGGAAATAGCTCAGGGGCAGCACATGTTTAGAATGTGTGAGGGTGTGATGGGGAAGAACGGGCTAAGATGGAGGATTCTATTTCTTTTCCAAATTCCCTTTACTTCCTGGACCCCTGAGAGTCCTTACAGCCCCACTAGACAGTTTGAGGCTGGTTCATTCAATCAGATCCTTACATCCTCTGATAAGAAGGGAAGAATACCAGCAGTGACAGGAGGTAGCCAGAGACTTTTCCCTACAAAAGCAGAATCTACTGGATCAGTACAATGTAAGAATCAAGCAGCCATAAGCCAAATCACACTGGCACTGGATATAAGACTAAGCTCATTTCCATTATTAAGCAATTCTGTTAATTAATGTAGAGAAAAATCTCCCACAGGCCCCTGCGTTTTCAGTGTGGATCTTAACCACAGAGGAGCTTTCAGACTCCAGCTGTGACCTGCAGTGCTATTTGTCAAAGTTGAATTAAATCTGCAGCACCTTGGTACCTCCTCTAAATAACGGCATCTCGTTGATAATAAACAATGGAGAAAAGAAATTGCCCGCAGAGGCTGCAGTTCTGAGCCCCATACCTGTTACACTTCCAAACTGAAACTGGTAAGTGTATGAATTTTAAAATCCAAGTAAAACTAGGGTCTTGCACAATGAACCACAGAGGAGTTCTCCCCGGATGGATCAAATAAGAGATGGGAGCTCATTGTCTTGCAAATCAGCAGAGTGACGCTTCTTGTTGTGTACAGCTTGTTTCTTTAAAATATTCACTTACTGAACAGCTTGTGGGGCCATTATGGAATAGAGTCCACTGTGAGCCTCGGGAGATAAGCCTACAAAGAGAACTCAACACTATGATTACATCTGCATTTCAATCCCAGAGGATTTTGAGGAGCCTTGGGTCATTTGTGGACAGGGTTGGCAGATGTTCCTGGGAATTGTTTGCTGGGGAGAGGAGCAATGGGGGACAGGTGAGTATGGCCTAGGGCAGCGGTTCTCAACCTTCCTGATGCTGCGACCCTTTAATACAGCTCCTCATGTTGTGGTGACCCCCAACCATAAAATTATTACTGTTGCTACTTCATAACTGCAATTTTGCTACCGTTATGAATCGTAATAGAAATATCTGATATGCAGATGGTCTTAGATGACCCCGGGAAAGGGTCATTTGACACACACACTCCTACACAAAGGGGTTATAACCCACAAGTTGAGAACTGTTGGCCTAGGGCTTCTGCTGCATCCGCTGGAATCACATTAGAGCAGTTCCAAGGTCATTTATGGTTGTAAGATGAAGATGCCAGCCTCAGATGACTTTGTTCTTATTATCTCTTGAACCACTGCTCTCCCTCTTTGTCTGGAAACGCTTCTATACAGGAGGCTCCCACTCAGACGTGGCACATTCACTCAATCCCAAAAGGAGGACACAGACCTCGTCAGGGCAGTCAGTCTTCATGGCTTGCTGATGATGACATCAGAGAAGGGTGTGTCTTTGAGGAACCACTAAGTTAACAATCTTGGTCACAATGGTCGTCTCGCCCATCACGTAGAGAAGCCAGTCTGAGCAGTGTGAGAGTGTATCCTGACAATATTATTTAAGCCTCTGCCTAAACCAGACCAACAACCAATCTCACTCCAAGACCAGCAAGTTATGAAAGCTAATGCATGCCATTTGTTCTTAAGCAATCTGAGTTGTTTCTTCACTTATTAAAAAGCCTGTCATCGTACTGTGAGCTGGTTCCTGAAAGCTGTTGCAGTTAGGCACTGACAGGTACTCCTGGGTGCAATTCAGAAGGGCCTTGAAGATCTGTTCTTTGCCAGGTTTGTGTTTTACATCAAACTGATGCTAGCGGCCTCCGCTGAGGAACTGCTTAGAGGTGTCCCCGGGGCCTGCTGCTGAGAAGGAAGCCGTTAGGAGGCCCAGAATTGAATTCTAAAGGAACTAAGGAAAGACTACTGGGGATGCAACTGGTGTTCTCCAGCTGACACTAGGAGCCCACCCAGTCTCTCTGTGGTTACAGGAAAATAAAAAGTCAAGACAGTTCACTGATCAGATAGCAACAGTGTGGGGAATAAGACCCTGGCAACAAGCATGAGCCCACAATTTGCATCAGCCTGAAAGAGAAACCCAGGCATCCTCATTGAGAGCTGGAGTCTCTAAGAAGATGAATAAAACATGGCCTCGGCGCTCTAGCGAATCAGAGTCTGAAGTCAAGATAGCAGGCTCAAGCCCCACGTGTGACATGTACAAGTACAGGACTTTGGGAAGTAGCTGTTCTCAGGCTATGCAGACTTGTTATCTCTCCTGCAAATTAGGTGTGTCAGTAACAATTACTATAATCAAGACGCGTACTTGAATTTGTTTGATCTCTAATGTTGGAGCGCTACAGTTTCTAAATCGCCACGCCTGTTGAATCGCCACCTGACTCCTAGACTCAACAATTTGAGAGCGTATGTTGTATTCATATCTCATTCCTCTTCCTTATCATAGTGCCTGAAATTCAAAATCACACAGACAAGGAGTGAGTGAAATTGAGCAGTGCATATTAAAGCAGTCTACCCTCCTGCGTGCAACGCTATTATATAAAACCACCAGGCATGAAACAAAACCAGAAACCCAAACACAATGAGTCCTGAATGGGGACCAGATTCACCTTGTACCTTAGCGGGAAGCTTATCTGAGTAAGCGAACACTTCATTACAATAATGATCTGATCTCTGGATAGCCGCTAGAAGCAACAGGTGCAGTCAATACCTGGGAATAGATTCCAGCCCAGATGCTTCTATTATCCTGGAACTTGTCATCATTAAAAGAAATAGAGGTCAATGTCTACCGGAGAATCTGAAAGTGTTTAGACTCTCCACATGCTCTTTACTAAAGAGAATAAGTCAGAATCTTCCTCCAAGAATAAAAAAAAAGAAAAGAAAAAAAAGTTGGAGGGAGACGATGTGGTTGAACACTTGACTACGTCACAGAGGCCAGCAGTGGGTACAGGAATGGCTCACACGGAACCAATGAACGGACTACCTAATACCTAAGCTTTACTTTCTGCTTTCAGTAATTTCAGGCCACAGTTGTGCCTCCAAAAGTTGTTGCATTTCATGAAATATCCAGGTAGTTTATGTCGTTTCAATACTTCATCATAACAAGAAGGAAGATAGCAGGGGAATACCACACAGAGACTTCAAGAATCTGCAGGGATAAGCAGGGTATGTTGGGAGAAAGTGATCCTATGAAGTGAGTGATCAAATTTTAAGAAACACGATTTCAGCAAAAAATAAGAAAAACTTTAGTAAATGGATCAGGAGAGACTGCAGAGTCTGTCCTGGAGTGCCCCCCCAAAAGGGCGTGCCCCTCCCTGAAGAGAGAGTACCCTTCCCTGATGAGGGAGTGCCCTGCCCTGATGAGGGAGTGCCCTACTCCAAATGAGAGGGAGCAGAGGGTTGCAACCTCTGATGCCTAAGGAGGGCAGAAAAATGGCAGGAAGGGGAAAGGAGAAGGGACAGGCAGGGAAGGTATGCAGCAGGATACAGTCAAGGTACAGGGTAGAGTTGATGTTGTCTTTATGAAGGAAAAGGGGGCAATGAAAGGTAGGGAGGCTAATTACCCCAATCTGATCAGTAAACACTGCACATGAAACATCACCCTGTGCTCTGGAAATATGTACAATTTTATGTCAACTGAAAAAGAAAAAACTATACCTCTTTTAGAGCTGTTGGCCACTGGGGTCCCATAGATGCCCAAATACATCATGGGGAGACCAACCTGGTATTGACCTAGAAGCCTCATGCCTACTAGTCTCCACGGTGCTGCAAAGTACATGTTATCAGAGGAGAAAAAGGACATCAATCTCACCCAGCTGTGAAACCTGAGAGCTAATTAATGACCTGCCTGACAAGATACGCCCACTGATACAGTGGTGACGTGGATGTCATGGAAGTAAGCAACCGCTGCAGAAGTTTATTTCTAATTTTGTTTAAAATGGTTGTTTTGTGCTTTGTTAGAGGAAGAACTGCCTAGACCTTCGCATTTTGTATTGTCTGCAGGTGTTGGCTTTATGTAAACGATGTTTGATTCCTCATGATCTGCAAGTGCTATCAATAGAACACCTGAGGAGCTTCTGTGTCAATAAAAACCCCTGAGATCAGATGATCAGGGTTCCACTGTCCAGGATGGTGCTTGCCATGACAGGTGATTCCATCTGCTGAGGTTTGAATCTGTGAACATGTCTCCTTGTCCTTCTTGCTGAACCACCCAATAGCTATGTGTTACATTTGTCAGAGCAGTGGGGAACATGACATCATGCCAGCTACATCCAATGTGGAGACAAGGAAGAACGAGAGAGGAACTTCAGACCTCATAGAGTCTGGGAAAGGTAAAGAAAAGCTCCTGAAGGAAGAGGAGAGTGAGAAAGGAGTAAAGCAGACTCCAAATATAAAGACGGGAAAGGTAGGAAGAAAATAATCCTCTATAAGGAGAGAATGCAGGGAAAATTAATTATTAGGGAGCCAGAATAAAAGGAAAGCTCTATGAAAGAGAGTTGTGCTCAGCCAGAGCACTCATAAGTAGTCTAGGAATGTTTTGGATAAATATTTATGGTAAAAACAAAGAATCTGACTGGGAGCAAGGGAAAAACAATGTTCCAACCCTTTCTCCTAGTCATGGAGCTGACCCAGTTGCAAGGAAACACGGCTATACGCGGCACACTTTAGCAGTTAGCCATGCCCCTCCTGCCCCTGACAGCAGCCACAGCATAGGAAATGGGAGCCAGAGCTTGCTTTTTTACAAACTGAGTCTGCTGATAGTTTTGTGTGTGTGTGAAGCCCAAGCTGGTCATGTGTTTGGGGTCTATGAAGAAGGTTGTATGTTTCCCTGTAATGGTGGTGGAAAAGAACGCCAAACCACCAGGATGTTTTGGCCAGAGACTCTTCCCACTGGCCCAGGACCTCCTACTATGGAAGTCAGAGCTTGGATCCAAGAAGCCATTGATTTAAACTAACCAGTTATTTTTTTTTTTTTCTGCAAACCTGACTACATAGTTCTCAAATCTAACTAGAGGCTTATAAGAGAAAGACCAGTGGTCCAGATACTGGTGAGACATTCTTGACCAGACACATCTGATATGGTGATGAGAACTCCACCCCCAAGGGAACCCTTCCTGCAGACAAGGATCACTGATGCCGAAAATGACACCTGCTAAAAGAATATTAAGAAAGAACTCCCAGGTGATCAGGACCAACAGGTTGCTGCATTATAAAGAAGTCTTTGGAACATTCTATAGATTTGAACTTAAACATATTTCTTTAGAAATTGCTAGATACAACCATGCTGGACACTGTGAAAAACTTATTTTAGTTTCATTTAACCCTGTGCATCCTAGCAAGCCTCATTCATGGTTGATCTTCTTGTAGATAGTTTTGCTGGTGTACTGTTAAATTGTGTTGTAGAGATAAAGCTTTTTTTTTGGGGGGGGGGGATTAGCTTATGCAGAAAGGAGGAAATGTTACAAAAGTTTATTTTTAGTTATGTTTTAAAATGGTTGTTTTGTGCTTTGTTGGGGGAAGAACTGCCTAGGCCTTGGCATTTTGTGTTATCTGCAGGTGTTGGCTTTATGTAAACGATGTTTGATTCCTCATGATCTGCAAGTGCTGTCAATAGAACACCTGAGGAGCTTCTGTGTCAATAAAAACCCTTGCTAGCAGATGATCGGGTTTCTACTGTCCAGTATGGTCCTGCAACGATAGGTGGTTCTCTCTGTTGAGGTTGGCAGGGTTTTCATTTATGAACATCCCTCCTTGTCTTTGCTGAGCCACACAATAGCTATCTGCTACAAATACTTTCTGATTGAATTTAAGTCCTGCTCCAAAAGATGCAACCAATATCTGACACCATTATTGGGGCTAAGAACCTACGGCTAGATAGGTCATAGACTTTAGGGGAGAACCTACTATTATTATTCTGCTAAATGGACATAATATTAAGCCAATTTCTAATGACATCACTGTACCCATAGATTAGTACACCTCTCAAACTTCATCAGAGAAGCTTCTTACAGCAGACAGGAACTAACACAGAGACTCACAACTGTTCAGATACAGTAAATAAGAGAAGTGGCCTTCTGTCCCTTATTGTACCCACATGTGACTCAGAACAACCACAGTGGAAGCTGTTAACAACCTAGCAACCTTTTTGTTATCTGTAGGGACAGGCCTCACCCTAATTCCTCAGAATGATACTTCCAGACTCTAGACAGTTATCTTTAGCTCCTACTTAATAGAACCTAACCTTAGTGGAGATGTTACATGTATTTTATGGCCTTCTGACCTCTATGCTATCTCAGTCAGTGACCACATTAGATTCTAGGCCCTTTATCTATAGAACCAACCACCATGATGGTTACATGTATGTTATAAAGGCGTTTCTTTGTAATCACATCTTCAGCTTTATTGTGCACCTGGAATTGGAGTGATTGTTGCCTGGAGACCCTTTTCCAAATTCTGCTGTGTTTAATATTGCCCACAATAAATTGCCTCCCTGAAGTCTTGATCCAGGTTGATGAAGTCAATCTGAAGCTGGATTTCATTCTCATCTCTTCACGTGGTTCACTTCTCTGCCTGACACCTGCAGAGACCCCATCAACACTCCTCCCCACAAAGCTCAGGGGTCACCAAGGAAGAAGGAATGGAAAAAACGTAAGAGGCAGAGGCAATGGATGACTGCAAGGAAGCAGTTTTCCAGACACAGCAGGGCAGCTGCATGCATGAACTCGCTGTGCTTATGACACGCAAAAGACCTGAGCAAGTTCAACAGACAAAACCTGGAGAGGGGAATTAGGCGCAGAGTCCTACCTCTGGCTCAGGAGCTGCTGGAAAATGATAGCTGAAGGGAGCCGGAGAGTCAGGTTTCTATAAAGGTGTTATCTCTGATAGACAACGCTCCAGGGCATGGCCTACACCCAAGTGTATGGGGTCGCACAAATTGAATTCTATAGGTTACAAAAAACAGGACACAAAAATGGGTGGGTGGGGAGGCTGAGGTGGATCTGGGAGGAACTGGTGGGAGAAGTATGATCAGAAATACATCACATGAAAATTCTTAGTGAAGTAATAAAAATATGATTTTAAAAAAAATTGAAAAAAGCAAAATATTTATGACAATTACATAAAATACAGCATTTGAAAGTGCCTAATGTACGCTCATAAACTGTTACTTTATTTCCAAAATAAGTATTTGAATAAAAATTATAACACTAACTACTTTTAATAGTCAATTTAAAAATTAATTCCTATATTTTCTTCTGTGTAACAAAGAAATCTAGAGGAAGGGAGAATCCAGTAAGTTGTAAGTAACATTCCATGCCTAATAAAAAACTAAATCTTCACATAGTGTAATATGTCGTTGAAGTTTCTTCATTTTCTGTGCCATGGCATGCCCTTTTGGGTAGCATGACTAATGCACATTACATGAAGTCTGCTCACTTCACAAGCCTTCAAAAATGACAAAAAGCGCAAAGCCACATTTGTGAAGTTTCCTGTTAATGTTTCTGAGGTTACCTCTAATGGTGACACAGTATTATCTCTAATGATGACACGGTACTCCTTTTCCTCATAATTGTGTCTTCATTTTAGGTGTTGGCAGCTCTGCCATGCCCCTCTGGGAGGAGGACAACTAAGCAGCACAGCCTGACCCAGTGCAAAGAACAATCCGCTCCTGAAGACATGGCATGAAAACAACGTTTTCCACACTGATCATCTTGGCCAACCAGGCTTCTAGCCAAAGATTCCCAGCTGAGGGCCCATGAGGTGGCTCAGCAGATAAGAGTACTTGTTGCCAAGCCCGATCACCTGAGTTTGATCCTTGGAATCCACATGATGGAAAGAGGTAATCCCTGCAAGTTGTCCTTTGACTGTATACATTCTCTGTGATATCTCTCTCTCTCTCTCTCTCTCTCACACACACACACACACACACATATACATACACACACACAATTTTAAAAAAAGAATTCCAAGTGAGATGCTATATTGCCTACCTGTCTTAAAAGCTCAGAGGCTATACAGCAGTAGGTTGACCAGTTATATAAGAAAGTGTCCCTAGGGAGGTATGTATTGACCTGTAGGAAGAACATTGCAAGTCTAGCCAGGGGGCTGCAAGGCCATTGCTTTAAAAGCAATCAATGAAGGAAATCCTTCCCAAAATAATTGTGGGGCCAATGAGATGGATCAGTAGATAAGTGCTCGCCACCAAGGCTGATGAGTTCAGTCCCTGGGACCTACATGGTGAAAAAAGAGAACCAATTCCTTCAAGTTCTCCTCTGACCTCTACACACACAACAAGATACGTGTGTGCTTACACATGTTCTCGCTCTCTCCCTAATTAAATATTAAATGTAAAAATAAATAAATAAATAGCGTAACACAACATACCTATCCAAAGTACTGAGCTCAGTAAAAGCTTTTTCGATGATTTTCTCACATTTCCCCAGTCCTGTTCCATGTCAGATGTCAGGATTATATGGTTGTACTGACTGTTCAACAGAATCGAACCTTAAAAAAGAAGGCTGCATTTGATATCTTCTTGTTCATATAATGCTATTCTCACAGCACACAAAATCATGGTTTCTCTTAGCTCAAAGCCTGTGCTATGAAACAGGCTTCCAGACACAGCAGGGCTGTGTCACATGACACACATATGAACTAACAGAGATGGTGGAAGCATGCACAGATGGGGTTCCAACACTGAGAGGGAGAGTGGACATGGGTTCCCACCCTAACCAAGAATCTATCTCCAATTAACACCCACTGGCAAAAGGAAAATCAGTTTTCTCCAATGGAGTCTCACTGGGTGTATTGACTACACCTCAGGACAGGCCCCATGCCCAGGAGTAGTTGGCCAACACAAAATGAACTCAGCAGTATTTTTGTAGATGTTTTGTCTCATTTTGCTCTGTTTGAACATTTTTTGTTTTATCAGTCTTTTGCTTGTTCGTTTTGATTTTTATTTGGGGGGGGAGTTGTACATGTTTCTTGTTTTTTCATTATTTTGTTTAAGGAAAGAGAGAAGTATAAAGTATAAAGTTGGGTGGGTGGGTGGGTAGGGAGATGGGGAGAATCTTAGAGGAAATGAGAGATGGGGGGAACATGACCAAAATATATTGGGTGAATTTTTTTTCAATTAAAAAAAGGTTTAAAAATAAAGAAAAAGAATGTGCCCTTTATTACGTTTTTGTAGAAGCTTGACTTACTTTTTTAAACAATCTCCTGAGATTAGATTCAACAGGACATGCACATTTAGTAATTAATGTTACTGGAGTTCAGATTGTTAAATGTTGCTGCCTATAGCCAAAGGCAAGATGAGAGCTGTAAAGTAAAGCTAGTAAACAAAATCATAACATCAGAAATATAAAACAAAATAATATTGTTTCTGCATAAAAACAGAGGCTCCTGATCTCCAAAGCTAATTGCAAGAAATATTTGGGGAAAGGATACAACATAAAATATGTACAAGGAAAACAGAGATAGTGGGGGAAGAAATATAGGGGAAATGAAACAGAATTTTCTGTAACTTAATTGCAATTCTCAAGAAAATAAAAATTAGTATATTTGATTTAGATTTTTAAGTCGACCCAAGTCACAAAATCTATTTTGTCTCTGATTTTATAAATTTTGTTTTGAAACCTCAAGACCCCATGCCTGGTGACACGCCTCCTCCAACAAAGCTACACCTCCCAGTCCTTCCCAAAGAGTTCCATCAACTGGGGACTAAGCATTCAAATATATGAGACTACGAGAGCCATTCTCACTCAAACCGCCACACCAAGGCAGAGAGATTGAGTTTGAGGCCAGTCTGAGGCTCTATAGTCATATCCTGACTCCAAAAGGAAAAAAAAAAAGTTTGATCTATTCCATATGCTCTGACACTTCCAACAATGAGTTATTTTCTTTAGGTTCAATTGTAGACTCGAATTTTCTTTTTTTTTAATCTATAAACTCATGACGGACATCAGTTCACAGGCAATTAATTTGAAAGAATTATGAAAATGGGAAAGTTAAGGATAAACAGGCAGGTGACTAAAGTAATCTTTGTAGTAGTGGATTAAAGCTGGAGGCTGAATGTGAGCTCACCACCCGCTGGGATACAGACAGCCATGAATATAGGTATTCAGATTATTTAGGTACACAGGTTGCACACACTGTGGGATACACACAGTCACGCATGTAGGTATTTAGGTACACAGGTTGCACACACTGTGGGATACACACAGTCACGCATGTAGGTATTTAGGTACACAGGTTGCACACACTGTGGGATACACACAGTCACGCATGTAGGTATTTAGGTACACAGGTTGCACACACTGTGGGATACACACAGTCACGCATGTAGGTATTTAGGTACACAGGTTGCACACACTGTGGGATACACATAGTCACGCATGTAGGTGTTTAGGTACAAAGGTTGCACACACTGTGTTCCGTCAGCTGAGAGGTCTGAAAGCAGGCAGTCCAGAGCTGTGAGCAGACCTCACCACATGTCTTTGTTTCTAACACTAATCCCCAGTATAAGGAACTAGGACACCTGGACATATGGCTGCACCAAGGACAAGGACAGAAAGAAAAAAATGCACACAAGAGAGGCCTGGGGCATCCTGTAGCATCACGAAGTAATGGAACTGATTGAAGAAAACACTTTTTTTTCCAATCACAATGATGCTGTTTAGGACAGGGACACTGAAGCCAAGTTAAAGTTCCTCTGTAGAGAGAAAAGACTTTTCAATGAACATACTGAACTATTACAGTAGTAGCCAAACTGATTGTGTGTCTAACTGACCATGAACATTTTGTAAGTGATATCATGGTGCTTCAGAAATTTAAAAAAAATTTTTTTTAGTCAAAGACAATGAGGAGACCTACAAAGGAAAGCCAATAAACAAAGCTCACATCACAGTTTGGGACCAAGCCAGGGAATCAATGTCAACACTTAACAGCCATGTCATATTGAGAGTTTTCGCCACAGGGGTGGAGCTATGCAAATGGCACCTTTCCTCTGTGGTGTCCCCACACTGCCACAAAAAAAGATAAAATCGTAGAACTTTAGTCTGCTGTAAGACAAACATCACATCAGTCTACCGGGGGACACTGTATGAAATCCCTGTCAGTACTCTTTCAAATGTCCAAGTCTCCAAAGACAAAGAGAGCCCACCAAACTGCCCACAGCAGAGGAACTACGAAGACATAAAGAACATGTATAAGGTGGACTTCTGAATGGCGTCCTGAATATTAAAAAAAAAAACTAGGTCAAACTAGGAAAATCTGAGCAAAGATGGATCTAGTTAGGGCCAGTGAGATGCCTCAGCACTTACTGCCCAAACCTGAGGACAAAGTCTGGTTCCTGGAAATCACTGAGGAAGGAGAGAAGTGACTTCCGAGATCTATCCCAGCATAAGCATGCCCTGTACATGCACATACACAGGTGACGATGAGGAAGAAGATGGATGACAGCAACTATAAAGATGATGTCGACGACGATGACGATGATGACGTCAACGATGATGATGATGACGATGATGACGCCAACGATGATGACGATGACGATGATGACGTCAACGATGATGATGATGACGATGATGACGTCAACGATGATGATGATGACGATGATGACGTCAACGATGATGATGATGATGATGATGATGACGTCAACGACGACGATGATGACGATGATGACGTCAACGACGACGATGATGATGATGATGATGACGATGATGACGTCAACGATGGTGATGATGACGATGATGACGTCAACGATGGTGAGGATGATGATGACGATGATGATGATGATACATTTAAAAGATGGACTAAGTTAGTAACACCAGTGCCAACTCAGTAATTGTTCAAAACGCCCCAGAGCAACACGTAGTGTCAGAAACAGAAAAACACCGAGGCTGGAGTTCACGGCAGCTTCTCTGCTGCCTTCCCAGTCTTTCTACAGCATTTCTAAAAACAGGTATATTTTTAACATTAAAGTGATTGTGTGTGTTTCCTTCTAGTGATTCCTAAAATTTTGTTTGCCGTGGCAGCATGCCTTTATTTATGTGTTCTGTGTGTGGGTAACTATGATCATTTCCAGACTTTTCTTTCGTGTTTCCTTCCTAGCTCTTTATTCCTGACCTGTTTTCTGATTCTACAAAAACCTCGTGTTCTTCTCCTTAGACAATTTCAAGCTACATTTGAGATGCTAGTCCCCCCTTTTTTCCAAAGGTCATTCTCAATTTCATGCTCTCTCACAGCTTTCCCATTCTGGTTTTGGTACCTGGATCACTCAGTAACATAAATGAAGTAGACTCTCTTATCTGTGTGCCCTTTAGCCTCCCACTCAATGGGAGCAATCATCTTTCTCTTGCATTTTTTTGTTGCAGAAACTGGCTTTTCCGGGCTCCCAATATTGCTAAGAGTATCATTTGCCATCTGTAATCAGGCACCGGGCTGCCTATTGAGGAGTCATGAATGAGCCCCTCATCTCTGTCATCCCAATGACTGACTACCACGCCCTGCCTACCTACCCTTTCAGTGTCTCTTGAATCACAGGTTCTTTTCCTTGGTAACACCAACACTATTGCATCACAAGCCTGGTTGGTCTCCAGGTCCCATCACCTCACATGCACCCACCCTCGCTCAGAGTGTAGTTTGCAGAAGTCTTTACCAGAATCACTTAGAAGTAGGCGAAATGAGGAAACTGCTTGGCTCCTTCTGCAGTGATTGATTCTGACCCGGGAGGAGAAGGGCTTGTTTGAAAACATACATTTTAAATGAACCGTCTTCTAGATAATTGCATGCCACACTAAATCTCAAGGCATACAGCATAATAAGCCCAGCAGTTTTCACTTCTGACTGCCAATCTCAATCAGCAAGGCTTTTTCAAAACAATGATAGTTATGCATCTCATTCAGAGAGTCAGAATTAATTGGTCAGGAAAAGAATCTAAGTATCAGGGCGTTCTTATTTCTAATTGCATCAGTTATCCTAATGTACAGCCAGGTAGAGGACCACTGGAGGAGTGGTCCTTAAGTGTCATACTGTCCTCAAATCCTGTCATCCCCACTCTCCTCCAGTAGTAACCTCCAGGCTGAATGCTCAGTAGGAATCCATCTCACCAAAACAGCGTTGACATGCTTGTATTTTTTTATCTGTTACTATATAACAATTGTCCTCAAAAGTTAGAAATTCAAAACAGTGAGCATATAATATCTTATAGATTCTCAGGAACATGGTTCTGGGCTTTCCTGGTGATCCTGACTCTGAGTCTCCCATGGTTCCATTAGAATGCTAGCCAGGTGTGAAATCATCTCCAGATTTATGTGTGAGATCCAGTACTGGCTTGTGAATTGTGTTGTATCTCAAGATGATTCACTTGATTGTTGGTAGGATCCAGAAGATCCACTTCCACATTCTCTCACTGTGGCCAGAACTGGGTCCTGGCTGGGCTGGTTAGAAACATCTTGACTACTTATGATCTTTCTCAGCAATCTTGCATACACACACACGCATGCACACACACACACTGAAGTGAGGTCTCAGGTTGAGAGAAGTAACAGGCTTTCAATTATCTCTTTCAGAAGTGACAGCTCGCTACTTCTGACATACTCTATTCAATAGAAGTGAATCTAGACCTAATCCACACACAAAGATATGATACTTAAAGGTAGGGACCATTGAGAATCATATTAGATGCTCTTCATACAAATATTAGTTAGATGCCAGCAAACCTTAGACCCTCAAAATAATTGAAATTGGGGCTGGGGAGATGGCCTCAGTCAGTGAAGCACTTGTCTTGTAAAACCTGAGTTCAGACCCCCAGAACCTACTTAAAAAGTACAGTGTGACACACCTGTAACCCCGGTGACAGCCAGATGAAAGGCAGAAACAAGAAGGTCATTGTAAGCTCACAGGCCAGCTAGTCTAGCCTTTATGGTGAGGTTTCAAGCCAATGAGAAACAAAGGTGGAAGGCACCTGAGGACCAGCCCCTGAGGTCATTCTCTGACTGTGCATGCACAAACCCACAGGTACACACACTGGCGGGTTACTCCACCTTCCAGAACCTTCAGCTTTTGTAGATAACAGACCTGGAGCTCCATTTGAAAGCTGTCTCTGCCAACCATGTCCCCTCTCCCTCCTATCCTTCTGGCTCTTTTTAGCACCCAAGTTCCTGAGGGACCTGAGCTGACACCGTACCTAGGCTCGTTCTTTTCATGGGTCTGCAATATGAAATTTTACAGCTTTTAAGGTCACTGTGCTCACATGCTTCAAACCAAAGAAAGAACATGGGTTGAAGTTTCCACTGAAAATCTTCACCCATCAGGCATGAAAATGATACTGCTTCTACTCATTCTCATTCTCTATTGGGATATATTAACCCCCTATAACTTAGCATGCTCTAGAGAGCTCCAGCCATCTGGGGGAAGAGATTAGATTTTACAAGAATCTAAAATAGTTATTGCTTATCCAGTCTTGTATGGTTCCTTTTTTAAAAACCTTAGTAGTGTTATGTCAGAATCTGGTGGATCTTGTCTGGGCATGAACAAAACATATGACACACACACACAAAAAAAAAAAAAAAAAAAAGAAAGAAAGAAAAAAACCACAAACACATGACCCCTCTTTTTTCTAATAAGAGGCAACAGGTTGGTATCTGGCAGCACAAAAAGCAGGGTGAAAGTAACGGTAACTTGTAGTTAGTGCCTGGTAGAAAATTAAGTTTCCATACTTCATGGATGATGGCTCTATAACAAATAACAGTGATCTTAGCCCAAGCTTTGAAGATGTATTGCTTGATACAAGGCAAGTTTCAAGTGTTCTGAGGTAAGGGAGGTAAGCCTTGGTTACTAGATCCAGGGAATTGTCATTATAAAACGAAAATAAGAATTTTCTGACTGTCATTCGAAGTTTGTACTCCTACAGCAAAGATTAATATTCTGTGCAAGGGGCTAGAGCTGGAGAGAAGGCTCAGTGGTTCAAAGCTCACGCTGCTCTTGCAGATACTGAGTTCAGTTCCCAGGCCTGTATCGGATGGTAACTCCAGCTCCGGGGAATCTAATGCTCTCTGCTGGTTTTCACAGACATCCGCGGGTACATTGTACACGCCCACACACAGATACACATACAATTTAAAATAAAATAATCTGAAAAAACTCTCTCATGTACTTACAAAACAGAGACTTATAACAGTATGAGAAAGATTATTCTGGACTTTGAGAGCCTGTTCAGTCTTCTGCCTGTGTCATGGAGACTTGGACACTAAAGAATAACTGACTATTCAGAAATTTCTGACATTATGTGGTTTCTGTTGTCCAGATCCACTATAATATAATCATATCTAGAAAAATTTCAAGAATTTTCTAAGTAAGTTTTCTTCAGTACATTATCCCGCCATTTTTACATGCAAAGTAGACTCCTTGTTACATGTATGGAGGTCCCATGACAGAGGGGGAAAGCCTTCTGAATTGGATCCCAAAATAAAATGTGCTCTTTATATTGGTCACATTTTTATTGATATGTAGTATTTGTGCACATCCATGGAACACACTCTGGTGTGGTGCTTTGATTCATGTACATAGTGATCAAGTCAGGGACATTAGCATGTCCATCACTTTTAACTTTTCTTCATGAGATCCTCTCTCATAACTATTCTGAGATTTACAATGAGCCTCCTATTAATTCATCTTTGTTTTTTCTATGATTGTGGCTCTTTCCCCAATCTTCCTTATGGGAGAAGTTTCTACAATGGTTTACTATAATGAATTTACTGCTTAGTATCTTTGCCCTCTAAAGGCCATTGCTAAGCTAGGCAGAGCTGAGTTATTTACATTCCCTCTCTGTCTTTCCTACTCTGTGCTGCAGACATTCATCCCCATCAGAGAAGTCTGGCAATTGAATGGACTAGTTAGTACACATTCACAAATCCAAAACATCAGATACTTAAAAGGTCTAATTCTGTAGATTTCCATCTTACTGAGTTTAAAAATCTTTTACTATAGCCCTTAGCTCAGCTCAAGACCGTGATTTAGAATCTGCTTCTCTGCATCAATTTTTCACTCTGGCAGTTTTGTAACCTGGCTGTTCTTAAGGAAGCTTTGAGAAAGGCTTCTTCACTTAGGAGTCAGAATATGGACGCCAGGAAGGGAAGCTCCATGACCTGGATAGTGAAGGTGGCAGGAGTGTATGCATAGAGGGAGGGTTCGCGTGATGTAAAAAGGGGTGAAATAGAGTTGTTTTTAAAAAGAATAAAATTACATTCAGTGTTTTATCTGGTGAGAGTCATACTTATCCATTCTTAAGGAAGCTACTGAACCTAGAATTATCACTGCTTCCTAGGAGTCCCAGAGTCCTTCTTAAATGCATTAATTTTGACACATCAACAGTTTACCCAAATGGGCAATGTTATTCTAAAGCAAAAAGATGTTCACCATTCAGTAAGGAAAGCACAATAGTTATGACAATAACTCAGCTTCCTATAGGAAACTGTTCTTAGGGAGAAGAGAATGAATCAACAGGAAAGAGATCATGCACTCAACCACCAGGTAACTAATAGTCAGAGACTATGTGCTAAGTCTGTTTGTCAGGACCCAGTCTCACAGGCTTCTTTGGAGGCAGCAGAATCTATTAGATGTGGAGCCAATTAGGAGGTCTTTAGTTCATTGGTGGCATGGTTTTAAAGGGAATAGTAGGACACATCTCTTCCTATTCCTATCTTTCATTTCATGGCCATGAGGGAATTATTTCTGTTCCACCATACACTCATGTCATGGTCTGATGCCCCCCAAACACAGAGGCCTAATGGAACATGTCTACCTGATTATAAACTGAGTCTTTAAAACTGTGAGCCAAAGGAAACCTTTTTTTTTATAAGCTGAATTATCTCAGGCATTTGTTGCTGTATCAGAAACAGACTAACACAATGTACAAAGCAAGGAATTCTCCAACTGACTTCACAGAGCATCTTTATGAAGACTCCAAAGGGATCTAATGCGAAGTTTGATCAGTCCCCTTAACAGGATCCGGTTCCAGTCTAGAGTCCTCATTGTTAGTCTTCAAGGTTACTTTAAATTGGATGGGCGATGTATTTGGCTCACACCTACACTTTTTCCTATGGACCACTCCCTTATGCCTTCAATAAACACAAGGGAATCCCAGAAATTACAAAAATATATTAGACATTGCACACACACACACACACACACACACAAAAACAAAACAAAAACCCTGCAAAATCAAATCAGCCAGTACTAAGAACAAGCAGGTCAATATAAAAATATCAGTCAAATAATTCAATGTGGTTCAAAACTGCTATTGAATTTGTATATATATTTAGATCTAGGTTTTTAAAACAATTCCATGTCTATAAATCAAAATATCTAGTTACCTTGTGTGACACAATAGAGCTCACCTTAAATAATTCCTAAGCTACAGATCACAGGACATGAAAACAAATGAAACGACTGAAGTTCATTGAAGCAACTTAAAGATTGATAAGGGAGGATAACAAATTCAGCAAGAAGAGCCAGCTGAAACAGGCAGAGTCACCTGCCAGCAAATACAAAGGACAAATAAAATGTATGCGCCGGTAGCCCAATAAACATGTCTGCCAGTCAAAGAACACACAGAGCATCTTTGCCCTGTGAGCATCTTTGAAAAGATTCTGGTAAAATCTGTGAATGGCTATCATAGGATGACCATTTCTTGAAACTGAAACTAAATGGGGGGGAAGGGGGTGATCACCCACTTCAGAGAGTGAGAGACATGCTGGACATAGGCGATGTCACCCAGCAAAGAGAACAGAAGGACCCATGGCGTACAGGTCGCAGCTCACTTCCTACAGTTTTGGCCAAAACCCAGCTAAATTAGATATGAACCCTTACTAAGCAAACATGCCTCTCTGCCCTGTGATCTGGAATACACAGACTCAAACTCCCAGACAAGGCCACTCCCACATAGGATGTCCCAACCAATGGGCATTCTCAGGGCCACTGGCTGCTTCCCCGTTTGTGACCCTTTATATGTATCCTACACCCCAAATTAGAGAGAGACGCCCCCTGAAGTGTGTCCAGAGTGTGCATTTGTCTAACTCACCGGAAGTCCACCAAAGACAAGGCTGTAAACGCACAGCCCGCCCTGCCAAGCTGTCCTCCTGCCGTGTTCCTTGACCAGGTGACCCCAGACTCCAGACAAGGGGCCAGCGGCGGGGACACACATGTGGCAGGAGGGTTCCACCCACGGGACTACATCTAATAATTTGTCTTATTTACCTTGTTCTACTTTATTTCCTCCTCTTCACCTTCATAACACCTTACGGATCTGTCTTGAAGGAACGGGTTGTCACTCCTGGCGTATTCTCTGTATTGTGCCCCCTTGTCGCTTCTTTGCGTCTCTGGCCTGAATCCTTTCTAATAACTTTTTGACCTTTTCTAGTATTCTTCCTGACTTCTTAGCATTAAAACAGCATTATTCATTTAAAACCATGAATATGATTCTCCTTTTAGCGGTAATCAAGTCTAATCTCTGGAAGAAGTTGCTGCCAATGAATCTATGTGACTCTGAGGCATGACTATGCTTCCTTGAACAATAGTTAAGTTTTTTTCTTGCTTTGAGTAGAGGGCTGGCTATGTTGAACTTGTTGAACTACGTTGAACTACCTCAGTGGCTTTGGAGGTCATGGACCCTGTCAGAGCCATTTCTTGGATTATTAAAATGCTCTGTTCCCTAGCAACCAAACAATATGAATAAGCTATAAACACAATGATGTGAACTTTATGGTTCAAATGCAAGAGAATCTAGTAGAAAAGGACAGATGATGCACTGAAGAAATGGGGAATTTTATCAGCTTCATGGGTGCTATAACGACCATGCAGAAGGGAGTCCGGTGAGTGAGAATTCAAGAAGGTGACAACATTGTACCTTTTATCCTTGTCTATTTTAGAAAAACCTTCTCTTTGGTAAATGTTTACTATGTTTATGCAGCTAGTACATTTTAATATGTAACATAGAGTCAATACAGCATTTCTTTTAATAAAACTTTGTGTTGTAATTTTTTTAAGTCTTAAAACAAGAAAGATGCATTCTCGGTTTTCATTCTCCCTTATCTGGGATCACCTTCCTTATTTTATATATTCAGAGAATAACTTCACAAAGTATTTTAATAATCCAAGGAAAATCATGTGGGCTAGATACAAATCATCTTGAAATATAAAATGCTATCTGATCTCTCTCATTTGTGGAGTCTCAAAAGGCTCATCTTCTAGACATTGAGGGTGGAATGCTGGCTATGAGGCTGGAGAATAGAGGAGTGGACACGGAGTAAGAGGTAGAGTTGAATAGAAGAATTAGCTCTATGGCATTCTATAGTGTAGAAGAATGTTTAATCTTTTTATACAGCAACATGACTGCTCTGGGAAAGGATCATGTTGAGGACCTGTGTGACAGCTAGGAAGAGATCATATTCAGAGCCCTATATGATCTGGATGGAATATAGAAAGAATGTAGTACATACCTTTAATCCTAGTATTCAGAAGGCAGTGGTAGCACATGCCTTTACTCTGCAAGACAGAAGCAAGTGGAAACAGACAGGAAGTGACATCTGAGATGAGTCAGAGTAAAGAGCAGGCAAAGTGACAAATCAGAAGAGTTAGCAGAGTGAGTCAGAGTGAGGACATGCCCAACTCTCATGATAGAAAAGTGGGCTCTCAGCTCATAGAGTCAAGCAGTCTGAAGCAGGTAATATGAAACAGTCACAGAGGATAAGAGACAGAGAAGCAGAGACACAGGAGCAATCTGAGGAGTCTGAGGCAGAGACACAGAGGCAGTTCAGCAGAAGTCAGTATCAGATGGAAAGAGTGAGTCAGTTTGAAGCCACGCAGAGCAGTCCCCAGGGTCAGAAGAGTTCCATCAAAAACAGGTAGCCAGGTAGAGAGTCAATTTGAGTCAGCAGCTTGAAGAAGAGTTTAAGTCAGAAAGGGGAGTGAGTTTAATCAGAAGAATCAGAGTTCAGCACAGCCCTTAGTTCAGAAAGAGTCAGTCAGAGGAGCTCAGTCAGTAGTAAGTCTCAGAGATTGATTAGATTGTACAGAGGCCAAAATGCTCTAGGGCTCCAGGACTAGGACCAGGGATTGAATTTGCCAAGGAATAAAAAGCCTTTTGTCCTGAATCTATGTCTATACTGTAGAGTGATCAAAGCTACAAATGGTCAAGTACATGTTTCAAAAGAGCTAGAGGGAAGGATTTCTAATGTTCTCACTATAAAGAAATGACACAAATTTAAGGTGGTGAATTTGCTAATCATTTTGATTTTCTCATTATATAACCTCTATATATTTAACTACTGTATTTGCTCCATGAATATAGTCTATAATTATTATGTGTCAGTCAAATCTAGGGCAGCAAGAAGAAAATATAGAGGGCAGAAATCTTCTCTAGCATCTACAAGGATCTTAGTTCAATCCCTAATATACAAAAGGGTTTGGAACAACAAAGATATGTCCACAGTAACTTTTACATATTTCAAAACAAAAATATTTGCTTAAACTACTGCAATGAGACAAAGATGTGCCAATATCTAATCTCTGTAGACTTTTCTTCTTCATTGAAATTTGTTTCTGTTTATAAGAAATTGATGGCTCATTTCTCATTACATAAAGTATATCTTCAACTTATTGATTCTTTATGTGCATGACACATTGGCAGTAACTTGGTGTCAATCTAGCCTGCCAAACCAACTCTTAAACAGTTAACTATATGTGAACAACTGTATGTGTACTCTCGTACTTGATTAACAATTGGCATACCATTAATGCTTTCTGCTTTGCTCTTAGATAAATTAGGGGCAGGATAATCAAGCTTTATCTGGGTTTATACAGAAGGAAATCTTGACTTTGCAATACCTAAGTTCACCAAACAGACCACTGATTAATTAATTAGCAACCTCAAGTGGAGTCTGTGTCTTACCTCAATAAACTCTCTACTTTCTGAAGTTGTTAATATTCCAGGCCCATTTTACTTTTATCTTCCTTGCCTAAAGGCCTTTTGAAAATTTTGTAGCATATTGACCCTTTGGGATCAGTAATATTTTCCTTTCAGAATGCACGAAGATGGGTCACATTTCACAACATTATTGTATTTTGCATCTCTCATTCCCAAAAGGAATGTTTATTCATCCTTAAACAAATATTATTTTTAAAAGTGTGAACTAACATCAGAAACTTTCTTAAGAGACCAAACAAATCTTTGTATTTAATTAACTGCTACATAAACACAATCTTGCCAATAAATCATCAATTATACACAGAAGGAAAAAGCTTGAGCTATCTAAAAAACCCTGCAAGTGCTATCATTTTAATTTGGGGAGAGAAAATTCACCTGGGTTTGTATATTTGTTTTTCTATTTGTTTGTTTGTTTGTTGTTTAACGGGGTATCCATGCTGGATTTGAACTTGAGATTCTCCTGCCTCACCTCATAAGTGCTGGAATTACAGTGAGCACCACCCCACCAAGCTGACTTTGGATCTTAAGTGTCCTCTTAAATCCCTTGTATTAAAGGAGTGGTATTTGGCATGTGGCACTAGGAGATGGTGGATCTTTTAAGAGAAAGTTGGGTTATTGGGGAAAAGGATAGTAGAACTCTGACTGCCTCCTCCTCCTCCTCTCTTCCTCCTTTTTCTTCTTCTTCCCCTCTCCTTTTCTTGGCCACCATGAGATAAACATTTTCCTCTATTTGCACTCCCATTAGGATGGGCTGCTTCGTTATAGATCCCAACAACATAGCCAAGCAACCCAGGACTTGAGACGCCTGAGATAACAAGTCAACCTCTCCTCTTCCTTGAGTTGATGCTTCTCAGGCATCCATTACAGCATGGACAGCTAACTGACACTTTGAGTGCCCCAAACAACACACAGAATTCCCCCTTTATCTGTGGAAGACACACTTTGGGATCATCAGCAACCACCCAAACTACAATGTCACATTCTACATATCATTTATTCTTGCATACATACACACCAATGATAAAGTTTAATTTAGAAATTAGGCACATTAAGAGAGTAACAGACAAAACTAGTGATTTAATACAGCAATTATAACAGCCTATTATACTAAAAATTATGTGAATGAGGTGTTTATCTCAAAATATCTCATTATGCTGTCCTCACATTTCTTGTGAGGTGATGATATGTGTTGATGGTAATTAATCTTTCAAAGAGTTAATGATAACAAGGAGACATTGTCATAAATACAAGCCTGCCAGACCTCAGCAGAGCAAATGGTACGAGATAGCAAGAGCCATCTTCAACTGCTGACATCAACTGCCTTGTCCTCAGGACTTTTATTAAATCAAAGGTCCTCCTTACTCATCCAAAGGTCTATATGCATGATGGAAGAAATCCCATAGCTTGACTCATCCCTCAACCCTTCAGCAGCTGAGCTCTGTCACTACAACACTCCAGCCAGCGAGAGACTCTGTCAAAAGAAAAAAAGAAAGAGAGAGAGAGAGAGAGAGAGAGAGAGAAGGAAGGAAAGAAGGAAGGAAGGAAAGAAAAAAAGAAAGAGAGAGAAGAAGGTAGACAGCACTGAGGAACAGCCAGTTGTCCTCAGACCTCCCACACATATAAACACAAGCTCAGAATACATCTTTTGAACAAAATGTACGCCACTCTGCCTTTCAGAGAATTGGGAATTGGAGGTGAGAGGGAGAATTTGCTTCATGATTATCATTCAACGCACTAATTGGATTTTTTTATGAACATGTGTAACCGATACAATTTCAAGGATTTTTTTAATTTTTGTTTTTGATTGATTGGTTGGTTAGTTGGTTTATTTAATACAAGTCTTCACTATGGAGCCCAGGCCCCAGACTGGCCTCAAACCCACAATCCTCCTGCCTCAGCCTCCCAAATTCTGGGAGTGCAGGTCTAGGCTACCACATCCATCTCCTATGCAATATCTTTTATTGAAATAAAACTAAGCCCAAATAAATATTGTGTAACATGCAAATCTGGTAAGTAGATTTTTACCCTTTTATATTGCTTTTCGTTAAGGGTATGACGGTTCTGAATGCTGCCCATCACAGTCTTGTTTCCCCAGCCAAAGACTCTGACCATTTAATTAAGAAGAAAATGCTCCCAGCACCATGGATGCTGGATTTTCCATGAGCCCCTACATTTCTCCCTGTGGCAAGTAGTTGAGCAGCTTTGACTTGGGTGAATAAATTATCTCAGTGTTTAACCACCACCACCACTACCATAAACTTCCTCCAAGGTCAGAGCAGGAGGCCTCTCCACCTGGACCTCGGACCTCAAGGCAGAGCCTCTGATCTAACCCTGAAGAGTAGAAGGGGGTCTCATTAGTGGCACCACATGTCAGGTGTCACCTTCCCCCAAGTCACAAAGTGTAAAGACCCTGCTACAGGACCGAGGCTCGGAGGGTTCAGCTTTAAATATTCAGATGGAAAAGGCAATTACACATAAACGCTACAGTGACAAAGGGCTTTTTTTCTTCTAAGTGGACTTCAACTTTCTACTTCCAATTATCTCAGACCCACAGTTCTGCACATAGAGAATATATATATATGGAGGGGGGACGGAGGAAGAAGGAGAAAAAGAGGGAGAGGGAGGGAGGGAGGGAGAGAGGGAGAGAGAGAGATAGGGAGAGAGGGAGAGAGAAAGCTATGTATGTGCTAGAGCCTGTGGAGGCCAGAAGAAAGGGTCAGACCCCCTGTTGCTGGAGTTAAGGGGATTGTGACCTCCCCAATGCATGCCGGGAGCCAAACCCAGGTGTTCTGCAAAAGCAGCAGGTGATCTTAACAGTTGTGCCTTCCCTCCTGCATTCCCCACTCTGATTCTTAAAAAGCAGGCTATCAATTTTGCCACTGAAGGGGGAACCTAGGAAAAGAAGCATTCTGTAAGACACCGAAGTGGTTGTTCACAGCACACGGAGAGCAGAGTCTCCCCCAGCACCAGGGAATCTCCAGGTACTTGCCAGCACCAGACTCGGAGGAGAGCCACACAAGCCTTCTCCACAGCTGACTGACAGAAGCGAAATCCTTGGATAAAAAGGGAATATATGAAGATCACAGAAACAAAAAAATAACACAATGGACACCTGAGTGATATAGAACACGGCATGCAGGAGACAGAAAGGAAGACAGGGCCCTCCTCCTGACATCCAGGTTCTCTCCAGGCTCCGCCACCACTTCTCTGGGAAGTACTGGAATCTGGTGTTAACGCATGGCCTGCCCCTTTAAGACACTGGTCACTCTGCAAAGCCAGGTCCTACAGCCTAAGGACATCAGTCTATCCCCACCCTCACCCCTCAGCAGGTCTCTTCTGCACCAGATTGTCTTCCCATCAGCAGGTACAAAGGTTCTTCTATCCTCACACTCTCACTAAATTCATCGTTGGCTTTCTTAATGATGGCCACTCTGACTTTTCTGAGATAGGACCCCAAAGCAGTTTTAATCTGCAGTCCCCTGATGGCAAAGGATATGGAACACTTTTTCAAATATTTCTGGCCACTTGTATTTCTTCATTTAAGAACTATGTATTCCATTATGAATCCCATTTATTGTTTATTTAGGAGGCATTTGATTTTTTTTTTTGAGTTCTCCATAGATTCTAAACATTAATCTGTAGAGGAATAGGCCTGTGTGAATCCTAGGAAGGGTCTATATTCCAGGCGTCTATATGAAGGAATCACATTCAGAGACCTGTGTGGTCCAGATGGAATGTAGAGAGAATGTTAAGAATGTTAGCACACACCTTTAATCCCAATATTCAGAAAGCAATAGTGGTGTATTCCTTTAATCCCTAAAACAGAAACAGACCATGGAAGCAGACAGGAAGCAGAGCTCAGAAATCAATGTCAGACTGACATCTCAGTGTCATCTGAGATGAGTCAGTGAGGGACAGGCAAAATGACAAACCAGAGAGAGAGTCAGCAGAGTAAGTCAGAGTAAGGAGACGCCCAACTGTCATGATAGAAAGGCAGGCTCTCAGCTCAGAGCAGCAGTCAGTTACAACAGGCAGAATGAGGTGAGCAGTCTGAAGCAGGCAGTCTGGGGACAAGACGCAGAGACAATAAAGTGGTCTGACTGAGGCGCGGAGAGGCTGACTGAGGCTGTATGGAGCAATGAGAGCTCAGAGAGAGACACAGAGACACAGAGGCAGCTCGGCAGAAGTCAGTAAATATCAAGCAGGAAGTGTGAGTCAATTTGAAGCCCAACAGAGCAGTTCAGTCTGAGGCAATCAGAGCTTGGAGAAGAGTTTGAGCCAAAACAGTGAGTAAGTTGATCAGTACAGCTCTGAGTTCAGAAGGAGCGAGCTGGTTCAGTCAGCAGTAAGTCTTGGAGGCTTAAATGTTTTAGATTATACAAAGGTTGAAGCTGAAGCCTTCCAGTTCTAGGCTTAAGATCAAACTGTATAGAGGCAGAAATGCTCCAGGGCTTGGGGACTAGGACTGGTGATTGAATTAACCGAAGAATAAGAAGCCTTTGAATCCGAATCCACGTCTACAGCTACATTAACCCTGTCAGATGTGTAGTTGGCAAGGACTTCTCCCATTCTACAGCCTACCTCTTCACTTATGGAGTGATTCTTCAGTCCTCCCTAGCTTTCCCCCTTCTCTGCACCCTTCAGCTCCCCCACAGCCTCTTCACACATCCAGCCAAGCTCCAACCAACCACTCGCCTCACCCCGTTTTCCTTCCTGTCATCCTATCTAGTAGAGGCAGGCCACCTTCATCTTTTCCAGGAAGGAAAAGACCCTCTCAGAGCCCGAACACTCTACACTCTCAGAGGAAAACTTTAGGTCAAAAAGCAAAGAGCTGCAAGTCAGTCTCTTATTAAACTATAGCTCCTGGCAGTTTTCTTGGAACTGGGAAGGAAGAACACTGCTCATAATAAGGAAAAAAATTTCCCCAGCACAAACTCTTGACTTTTGACTTCATTGATGGGTACAGTCAACACCTTTAATAAAAAAAAAAAAAAGGAATAGAAAGAAAAAGCTTTAAAGAAAAACAACAAACAGCTTGCCTCCTGTTTCCACAGACTGTGAAGGAATCAGCTCCAAAGGATTCCACGCCCACTTAGCAGAACCAGTCAACCAGGTTGAGTCTCGCATGAGGCTGCAGGTTACAGAAGTAGCAACTGAGTCCTCATAAGTGGGAACATTGCCAGGACCTCCCGATGGGGTCATCACATGCTTAGGATGCCATGCACTCCAGTATTCTCCAAAATGCCAAACTGTGATTTACTGTGCGTTTGAGCAGGGTTCCTCAACCTCAGCACCACTGACACTGTAGGATAGACGGAGACTGCCCTGTGCTCTGGGGGATGGTGGGAAGCATCTCTAGCCTCCATAACAGCAGTGCCTCCCCAGTCCTGGCAATCGAAAGTGTCTGAATGGGTGAAAGGGGGGTCAGAGTCACACTGTACTATAGCTATATATAACTGGTTACATTCAACACTTGAGAAGGGTTGGAGACACTAAATTAAAGGTGTAGGATGAATAACAGGGCTCAGTAAAAGTCACTGTTGTATGGTTCCCAGGGAAAAACAGCAAAGCAATTCACTGGAAAGCCTTAGAAACACAGTGGAATTTATAGCTGCTAAGAGTAGCAAGGGTAGGGAAAGTCATGTCACTGAGCGCATTCAAAATGCTAAGCAGTGAAGGGGTGAGTCTGAAGCCAGGGACCCAGAGCTCACGCCCGGAATGGGAGACTATGTGGAAGACTATAAGCTTTCTCTTTCTTTTAATATCAAGTTCTAAAATGACACCCCACCTATCTCGTGATCCTCCTGCCTCCACCTCCCTCAGCAAATCCTACTTGCACGGGCCACTACAACTGGCAGGTCCCACCCCTCTCAATTGAGTCTTTGTGCTATTTCCAACCTGGAGGAGCCAGTCTGCAGAGCCCCTAACATCTCAGCCCGTGCAGAATGAGTGGACGTTGAGTAAGAGAAGTGGGCAATGGAGAGCTCTGCCTCCTGACACTCCCATGGTCAGGGCTCCATGTCTCACAGCAGCAAAGATCAGCCCAGCTGTCAGAAGAAGGGATGCCCTATGGTCTATTTGACATCCAGAGCCTTGAATCTTTTCCTCAGATGAGAATAAAGTGAAGGGGTGTAGCCATGCATTCATATTCAACTCACAAAGAAGTTCACGAGAAATGGCTGCCTCCAGGGAACCAAGAGAGTGGATGAACAAACGTTCAGAGCACAAAGCCCTGTGTTGGATGAGAGGGGCAGTTTAATTCACCCTTAGAACATTTGTTGATCTTCATCTCTGCTCTCCGGGGTGGTGAAATGAGGTAGAGAATAGGAAGCACAGAATTTAGCCAGCTCAGTGAACAAATAATCATTGCAAATGAAGCCACAGCACCAGGTAATTGAATTAATTTGTCTCATAAGCGAATTCGACAACTCACCACTGAAAGAGATTTCACCTCAGCGTGGACTGTCACTTTTGGTTCGTCTTTGAGTGTTGAAATCATGTCTCAGATGATGCACTTCACTTGCAAAGGGCTGGAAGGATGAGAAAGCCAAATACCCCACATCACACACCCTGCGCTGCCAGTGCCCCCTAGTCATGTGTAGGTTGCAGAGACTGCCCTGTTTCTTCATACCTTCTACAGACTCTTCCAACTTCCTTCTCTGCACTTCTGAGCTACACTTGTCATTGCTTTACAGTTGGAGGGGAGGATGGGGCAAAAAGGACCAGGAATGAGGGCTACATTCAGAAGTTATTTAATCTTACTGGTGTACAGAGAATGTTTATAAGCGCAAAAGACCTGGAAGACAAAATTGGAAGAAAAAAATTTCTTAGACAATTACTTTTTTTCTTAAGACCAGAGGCTCAAAAAGACGATAACTGGATGGATGGATTGTTTGATTGGTTGGTTAGTTGGTTGGTTGGGTTGGTTGGTTGGTTGGATGGTTGGTTGGTTGGTTGGATGGTCGATTGTTTCCCTCATGACCTAGAAGGAAAGGTGATAGATTCAGTTAACAAGAAGTCATTGCTACTGGCAGCCAGACCAGCAGTCATGAGCAACCAAAGTCTTCCTGGGTGTGAGCTCCAGGACTCTGGAGTCTATTCACTGATGTGACTCCCAGGATCATTTTCTTTCAGCAGCTGTGTAGAGATTTTAGTCCTGAGAATTTAAATTCACACTCTGCTGGTCCAACACAAAGACGTCATGAATGGTATCACACCCATTAACATGTCCTCAGAGTTCAAAAACAGTCCACCTGATTTACTATACAGTCAAGAGTAACTGATTCACTTTCAGGAGTGCACTAACCGGTTTAGACACCATAGAACCCCTAAAAATGTGAGTCTCTGGCACATTAAACAGCTTCCTCTATCTGCTAAAGAAATCTTAGTCACATGTAGGTATTATATTACCCGTGTTCATCATTAGAGTGTGCCAGCCAGATTTTTAAATAACACTATGCAAATTAAAGGCATTTTAAAAATAATTTTTGATAATATAATAAAATTTCATTTCCTCCTTCCCTTTCCTCCCTCCAAACTTTCCTGAAAGGCATTTTTAAAGAAAAGATAAAAAATACTTTTCCAAAGGTTATTAAAATCTCTCTCTGCTGCCTTCAGTTAGGCTACTCCCTCAGCTACCTCACCCCCAGACTGTGCTCTTCAGGATAGTGTCCTAGAATCTCCCAAGACACTCTTTCCAACCCCCACCTCCTGATCCACCCCTCCACCCATCCCCTCTCACACACACACACATGCTCGCCTACCTACCCACACACATATATATATACCTACCTACCCCCCACACACATATACACACCTACCTACCATACACACACATATACACACACCCACACACACACATATACACACCTACCTACCCCACACACATATATACACACCCACTCCCATCCACTCACACACATACACACCTATCTACCCCACATACACATATATATACCTACCTACCCCATACATACATATACATACATACACACCCACACACACACATATACACACCTACCTACCACACACACATATACACACCTACCTACCCCATACACACATATACACACCTACCTACCACACACACACACACACTATACACACCTACTTACCCCACACACATATATACACACCCACACCATACACATCACACACATACACACACTATCTACCCCACACACACATATCCACACACATATATACATACATACACACACACACACACAGATACACATCTACCTACCCCCCACACACACACCCATAAACACACCCACACACACACACACCCCCACACACATATACACACCTACCTACACACACATATATACACACCCTCCCATCCACTCACACACATACACACCTATCTACCCCACACACACATATACATACCTACCTACCCCATACATACATATACATACATACACACACCACACACACACATATACACACCTCTACCTACCCCCCACACACATAAAAACACCTACTTACCCCACACACACACACACACACAAACACACATACACACACACACACACACAGATACACTACCCCCCACACACACATATACTCACTTACCTACCCCCACACACATATACACACCTACCTACCACATACACACACCACACACATATACACACACTACCTACCCACACACACATATACACCCACACACACACAAAACACACATACACACCTACCTACCACACACACATATACACACCTACCTACCACAAACACACATATACACACCTACCTACCACACACACACACCATATACACACCTACATACCACCACACACACACATATACACACACTACCTACCCACACACACATATACACACCCTACCTACCACACATACACACCTACCTACCACACACACACACATACACACCTACCTACCACACACACACATATACACACCTACATACCACCACACACATATACACACCTACCTACCCACATACACATATACACACCTACCTACCCCCCACACATACACACCCACACCCACAGACAGACTGTCCCCTCTTCCAAGTCTCAAAGCACGTGACAGATCATTGCCTTGCCCTCCCTCCCCTTCCTAACCCTGGTCCCTGCTGCCTGCTTATCTACCTGTTTTCACCTCTTCCCTCCCTCATTTTATAAAATCATTGTCTCTGTCTTGCTAACTCATTTTCTGCTGCAGTAACAGAATAAAAGTGATTCATGTTGGGGTGGGGGGATGAGCCACAATTCTGGTTGAAAGTTGAGAGGCTGCCACTCACAGCAACTGCTGTTACCTGAACATGACCTACATGTTATCAAACTAGTCAAAATTACAACATGCATTGGAGGGAGACGACCCCCTGAGGTCCCACCCTTGACAGAGGGCCTATCAACCATGGGTGGTTGCTGAGGGAGGGAGAGTCATTCTTCTTTGGGGACGTGGCTGCTTGTAGCTTGCCAGTGGCTCACTGGATGACCCCACACCCGTGTGTCTATGGGCAGGACTAATTGGATTCAGGAGGGATTATCAATAACAAAATGGAAATCTGAGGACATGAAGTTAGAAGGGAGATGGTGAGTTGGCTAGTGTTATGTCAACTTGACAAAAATCTGAGAGGCAGGAACCCCAACTTAGAATTTCCTTCCATAAGATCAGGCTGCAGGACCCTAGTGGATGGTACCACCCCTGAGCTGGTGGCCCCAGGTGCTATAAGGAAGCAGACTGATCAAGCCATGAGGGACAATCCACTGAGCAGCACTCCTCCATGACCTCTGCATCAGCTCCTGCCTCCAGGTCCGGCTGGGTTTGAGTCCCTGCCTTGGCTTCCTAGGATAAATAAACCCTTTCCTCCCTAAAGATATTGGCCATGGTGTTGAATTACAGCAATAGTAACCCTAAACTAAGACAGATGGGCTGGTAGTCACTAGGAAGAGTTGGAAGGAGGTAATGATGGATGGATATAATCAAAATACATAAACATACAAATTTTTTAAAGAATAAATAAAGCATTATTTTTTTATTTGAGAGGTGCCGAGTGGTGGTGGCACACGCCTTTAATCCCAGCACTTAGGAGGCAGAGGCAGGTGGATCTCTGTGAGTTCGAGGCCAGCCTGGTCTACAGAGTGAGTTCTAGGACAGCCAGGGCTACAAAGAGAAAACCTGTTTCGAAAAACATTAATTAATTAATTAATTAATTAATTAAAAATTGAGAGTCTATATCTGGTAATAGCCTTCTTCCTAGCGGTGCCCAAGTGGCACAGGGAGTCAAGGTATGTTCTCGAGTGTACCTGCTGTAACCGCCCTTCCATGCTCCTCCCACCATCCTGCCCTGGGTTGGCCTATCACAGTCTCTGCTAGGTCTCCTCTTTCTTAACTGTCTTTCTCCTCCATTCTCATCCATCCCTGAAGAGCTGCATTTACAACTGGAAGACCAGCCAGCCAGTTAAGTCAGGAGGGCTGGCTGTGTGATATGACATTACAGCTGGCTATATACCCTGTGAAGGTTCTCCATGAACACTGGCTGCCTGCTGAGTGGACTCACTCCTCTTTCTCTCAGGTCCCTAGAGCCTGTATAGGATGAGGTCATCACCCTTCCTGTCTTGTTTTACTTTATTCACCATAAAAAGTGCAGACAGTAGGTGTACAGCTACAAATGGCACCTGTAACGTGGGGCCTGAAGTCACACCAACTAATCCAACATGGAGACAAGGAGGAACGACAAACAAAATTTAGACCTTGCAGAGTCCTTTGTTTTGTTTTCTGCAAACCTGTCCAGATGCTGGTAAGAGGAGGCAGTCCTGACAAGACACATCTGCTTTCGTGATGAGAACTCCACCCCACAAAGGAACCCTTCCTGCAGACAAGGTTACCAGTTGTTTTTCCTGCAAATCAGACTCTACCTTAAAATCTAGAAAGTGTTTCCTCAGGGTCATCACACTGAAACTGTCTTCCAGACCTGGCTGAGGTTGTATTCTGTGCTGGCAGTCAAACTTGATACTGAAGAGTCATCCAGGTGGTGTTGGTTTTGAAGGCATTGATGAGGTCATGGAAAGCTGCTGAGGCTTGGCACTGTGATAGGCCAGGAGAGGCCATTGGTGAGGGTGCAGCCTCAGTAGTAGTTGAAAGCCCAGATTAAAGGGGTTATGTAAAGAAGTTGGGGCTTGGCACCAGGAAGAGAGCCCAGGAGAGGCTATTGGTGAAAGTGCAGCCCTGTTGCAGCAGAAGACCCCAGGCAGTTTTTTAGATGCCAGTACCATGAGATGACAACCAAGAACAGCAGCAGCAGCAGTCAGAACCTGGAGGACAAGCTGTGTGTGCTGCAGAGGGCAGGGCCAAGAAGTGACTCACTTTCTTTGGAGAAGGCCAGAAGATTATGAGTGAATTCCAGATAATTGGACATTGATAATGTTTTTCTACTGTCCAAAGACATTGTGAAAAGCTTGATAGATGTTTGGTTTCATTTGGTCCTGTCCTTGTGATTGTTCCTCTTGTAATAGCTTTGCTGGTGTACTGTTAAATTGTGTTGTGAGATAAAGTAATTTTTTGTCTTATACAGAAAAGGGGAAACGTCGTGGAAGTTTATTTTTAGTTATGTATAAAATAATTGCTTTGTACACTGTTGGGTGAGGGGCTGCCTTGGTCTTGGCATTTGTATTGTCTACAGATGTTAGATTTATGTGAGGGATGTTTGATTGATCATGATCTGCATGTGTGATCAGTAGAACAACCTGAGGAGTTCTGGAGCAACAAAACACTTGAGCTTAGACTCTCAGGGTTCCACTGTCCAGTATAGTACTGGCTAGGATGGTAGTTCCCTCTGCCGAGATCTGGCAGGGTTTGCATGTTTGAATATGCCTCCTTGTCTCTCTTGGTGAGCCACCCCAGTAGGTGTACAACTACAAAGGTGTTCTAGAATACATTATAAATTGAGCAGTTTTGTGGTTTTCCCTTCCTGCACACTCCCCATTATCCAGGCCGTTGCCCTCCCACCCCTAGCCAACTCACTCTTGAACTCTCCCACCTCGGGCTCCACGCAGAATGCAGTCCAGCCTGCAGCCTCCTCGCCTGCACGCTTGGTATGGTGTGCTTGTGGTGGGGGAGGGGTCAGCAATGTTCTATGAAACAGAGATTACTCTGGCTAGAGAGAAGGAAGAACCAGGGGAGGGAGAGAGGAAGACTGGGAGGTTTAAAATCCACCTAATTTCAAGTCTGCAAGGAAACTTCCAAAACCTAGGGTCACCCACCTTTAAATGAAACAAAACAGCTAAAAACACATAGGTCACATACACCGTGTTAAATACTATTTCCTAGACGTCGGTCATGAACCGAAAACTGTGCTGAACACCACAGAACATATGTTAAAAATGTTCCCCACACATGTCCCATGACCTTGTTTACAAAATGGATTTAAAGGCACGTCTCTGCCCTCAAAAAGGTTAATGTCTAATCTGGGTAGAATCATGGTGACTAGAATAATTCTCAAATCAAAATGTCTCGACGGTAAAATTGTTTTATAAAGAAAATACTCTCTTTTAGGGTGGTAAAAAAAAATCTGTCCTTAGGAGAAAAAAAGACATCTCAAATTATCACAGGAGCAAATAAAATCTCCCCTTGTGATTCAGCAAGTCTGTCCTACATTCACAACATTCTACCGTGTTTAAATCATGCCAATAATGTTGTAAACCAGTCAATACCAGAACCTATTCCAGTTCATTGGAATGAGTAGATTGCCTAAGAAAAAATTTTGGGTAGGTTCAAGAGACAACAATATAAAATCAAGCCACAACAACGACAGCTCCCAATGCATGTGCCAGACGCTTTTCTCCAGGGATGCTGGTGCCTCCGTGCTGAGCTGTGCGCAGCCCTCCTGGACCAGCCAGAGCCACTCCACTGGGAAAGAAAACCTTGGCCTTTGGTTAGATACGGGATCAGAAAAGGAGCTTTGCAATGGCAACCAAAGGAGAGCTGGCCACTAATTAGGCTGAGACTCAGGTGTTCATTGTGATTGGGAAGCAGTTGCTTATAATCCACCGATCTCCTGCATATATGGTGAGAAAATCAGTATCTCCACACTTGCAATTTGCAGTTATACCATTTTATACCTAAATGCTTCTTTAAAAATAACCTTTTCTACTGTAATTCTTCCATACAATAGATTTTGATCACATTTCCCCTCCCCCAATTCCTGCCAGATCATCCCTCCCTCCCTACCCACGCAGATCTATGTTCTTTCTTTCTCTCTAAGAAAAAGACAAAAAGAAACGAGAAACACATGCAAACACACATACAAAACAAAAATACAAATAAACAAGCAAAAGATGGATAAGGAAAAAATGCCCAAACAAAGAAAAATGAGACAAAAATGTCTACCAAAGTAACACTGAGTTCATTTTGTGTTGGCCAACTACTCCCGGGCCGGCGCCTGCCCTGAGGTGCGGTTAATAGACCCACTGAGACTTCATTGGAGAAAACTGATTTTTTTCTTTGCTAGTGGGAGATAGTTTCTTGGTTATGGGTGGGAACCATATCCACTTCCCTGTCTCAATGCTGGGATCCTGTCTGACTTGAACCTGTGTAGGCCCTGTGCCTGCTATGACAGTCCCTGTGAGTTCATATGCGCATCAGTCCTGTTGCGTCTGGAAGACAATGTTTCCTGGTGTCATCCATCACCTCTGGTTCTTGCAATCTTTCTGCCTCCTCTTCCATATGGATCCCTAATCCTGGGCAGGAGGGCTTTAATAAAGTCCTGCATACTCCAAAGTCTCTGGCTTTCTGCACAATGATCCACTGTGAAATTCTATGTTGGTTCCCATATACTACAGGAGGAAGCTTCTCTGCTGATGGCTGAGCAAGGCACAGATTTATGACTGTAGCAATATGCCATTAGGAGCCACTTTATTATGTTCTCTTAACAGAATAATAATATTAGCTTTTTCCCTAAGCCCTTGAACTATCTAGTCTCAGGGTCTTGTCCACTTGAACAGTGTTAGGCATGGTTTCCATTTTGTGGAGTCAGCCTCAAATATAATCAAAAAGTGGTTGGTTATTCCCATAATATTAGTGCCACCATTGTACCAGTCAAGCCACTGATGTAGGTCACAGAGGTTATAGCCACGAGATGTTGGTGATTACCTTTCCCCTCTGGTAGCATCCAGAGTACCATCCAGTACTATACATTCTAGTCAGCAGGGATGAAGCTTCTATTGAGCATCAGCTCGACTTGTCCATGTCCGATGACATTTGTAAATATTGTCTTCAGCAATATGACCATCAGGATGTACAGAGTTACCAATTAGCCTTTGTAATAGCCTGTGGTGTTCGGAGGTTTCCACGGAGGCCCCTTTTAGCCAGTGACTCAACAAAATATAACCCATTTCTGGCACTGGAGGTTTTACTCGGCAGCATAAGATATCTTGTTGGGAGATTATCACTCCTGTTATTTGATGATTCCATTTAGACTTTTCTCATATATGTATATACTTCGGGATGCTTCTACAGTAGTAAGTTCCCACATGGTCTTCAAATGGCCCTTAGTGTTAGCTGTCCCTTCTGATACCTCCTCCTTTACCACGCTCTCTCATTCCTCTCCCCATTGAATTCTCCTTTTCTACTTTCCTCTTTGTCTCTCCGTACAATATTTTCTACTTCCCCTTCCTTGGGAGAGCCTACCCTCCCCGCCAGTCCCTTACTAGGTACGTAACCATTGTGGTATTTGGAGTGTAGCACATATAATTGAAGGCTTGAAAGCTAACATCCACATATAAGTGAAAACTTACAGTATTTGTCTTTTGGGTTCTGGGTTGCCTCACTCAGGATGAATTTTTCCAGCTCCATCCATTCTCCTTTAATGATTTTGCTTTTAACAGCTGGATAACATTCCATTGTGTAAATGAATGTACACTTTCACTATCCACTCAGTTGATGAACATCTACTACAATGGCTGTAATGAAGACGAGGATAGGGAAAAGTGCCCGAGCCCAGCCCAGTGTGGCCACTGGGGTTCCCCGGCAGAAAGCGTTTCTGTGGCTCAGTGGCTGACACAAAGGGCTAGATGGGCTAGACGGGGAAGCTGGGAGGCTTGGTGGGAAGGCCTCAAAGCCTTTTAATTGGAATATTAATTATAGACATCAAACAAGTGTCTCTGATTCCTAAATGTATGCTTTGGTTTCCTTCCAAATGAGCTATCTCTGGCTTCCAGGGTCCTAGATTCCCTGGAAAACCAACCTGAGCCAAGATGCTAAGGCTTCCCATGTGAGACAAAGATCTCTCTGCACACTGGCGGGAAGTTTGGGCCTCTAGGTTCTCCTAAGCATAAGCCCCACTCCTCTGCCTTTAGGATCCAGTCCTTAAAGCCAGATTCATCAACCCCACAAAGGCAAGTTGCTTTGACCTTTGCATCCTGAATTAATATGCTGTACTCTTACATATAAAATGTGGGCACCAGGGGTAACACATGTTGCAAACACAGCTTCCAAACAGGTGCCACACAACAATGCTCTGTCAACAGCAACCCATGTGTATGACAGTGGTCCTCTAAGATTATGGTGGTTCTGAGACATTCTACCACCTGGTATTTTTAATATGCTTTTTATATGTTTCCATGTGTTTAGATACACAGTGCCATCATGACACAGTCCCCATTGCTCACTACAGCAATGTTAGGAACTGTAATGAGTGCTCCCATCTGAGTTTCTCTAAGTATATTCTGTGTTTGTCTACACAGCAACACATTTCTCAGACTGTATCCTCACTGTCAGCTTTATATGAGACTCAAGACTAGGGAATTTGGAGGAATTTTTATCTCTGTGTGACAAAACTTTGTTTGAAACTGTGAAAACATATGTGTATGCACATATGTACACACTCATCTGATGCACACTGTCATGACCTGGGACATACGTGTATGCACATATGTACACGCTCATCTGATTCACACTGTCATGACCTGGGACATACGTGTATGCACATATGTACACGCTCATCTGATGCACACTGTCATGACCTGGGACATACGTGTATGCACATATGTACACGCTCATCTGATGCACACTGTCATGACCTGGGACATACGTGTATGCACATATGTACACGCTCATCTGATGCACACTGTCATGACCTGGGACATACGTGTATGCACATATGTACACGCTCATCTGATGCACACTGTCATGACCTGGGACATACGTGTATGCACATATGTACACACTCATCTGATGCACACTGTCATGACCTGGGACATACGTGTATGCACATATGTACACGCTCATCTGATGCACACTGTCATGACCTGGGACATACGTGTATGCACATATGTACACACTCATCTGATGCACACTGTCATGACCTGGGTGTACAAATCAAGCAGTTCTCCTTTCCGGTGAATGGCGCCCACATTTCACTGAACTGTAAGAGGCAAGGATCTGATTCACTATTTCATACTTATCTATCCACTAGTAGATTGAATTTAAAAGAAATGTAGTCATGTTAAGTTGGCTTTACAACAATGCTAAGCCATCCTTTTGATTTTGTGAAACCAAAAAGAAAAAAAGTGAGTTTTACTCCTTGATCCTTCCAAGGATCCCCCTAAACAAACTGATTTCATCTAAAACATAGTCTAGGCAAAAATATCTCATAAAGAAACCATACCCCCAAACCACTAAAGTAACATACAGATAAGTCCCATTAAAGGACAAAAAATAAAAGTTCTCCTGCAGAGTCATATATGACGGTATTGCTTACATTTTTAAAACCAACTTTAAAACGGTTATTGAATTCCTATGATATAACAACTTCTTTCATGGGAGCACTGCTTATGAACTCAAAACACAACCATAGCCGCATCAGCTCGTCTCTTCATTCATAAAAGCATTTTAATATCTAGTCTGAAGGCATCCTCAACTTGGCCATGGAGAGGAACCCTCCTGGACCCAAAGGCTTCAATGCAAACAGAACCCCAGTCACTGAACTTAACCATCACAAAAACTTTTCTTTTTATCATTTGGGCTCTTTTAGTTTTATACCCTGACTTGGGCACAGAGCAATACCCTCAGAAGGAATGAATTCTGGGAAATTAATTCACAAGGAGTCTACCTGTCATTATGAAAGGTTTTTTTCATCTAATGGCATGCACACAAACTCTTAGCTCCAAGCATATTTAGTTTGCAACATCCTTTATTAAGTCGTTTATGACTTTGCTGCCCAAAATGCAATTGTAAACTTGAAATGATGTCCTCAGATGTCCACTGGTAGCTATTAAGAACCAACTCAAAACCTTCCATGGAGGCCTCTTTCGTGCCTTACCAGCAATAGGCCCTGCTGGGTTCATCTGCTTGTCTGTGCTGAGACCCAAGCTGGGTGATTTATTCTTTGTCTCCTGTTTGCCAGGGAAACGCAAAGGGAAAGTCATTCCTGTTCTTATCCTTGACTTCTGGAGCTTGGCCCACTTACATATTGCTTCCTATTATTACAATAAGCTAAAACCCCCAAGGCACTTAACAATTAAAAAAAGGTACTTAATTGGAACACATACATCCTGTATACAATCTAATTGTTCTTTTTCCCTGGTCCCCAAATTGCTCACAGTGCCCAGGTAGAAATGCAAATTGTCACATAATTTAATCTTGTGTGGACTTCTGACCTTTATGCAACCAGAGAATAACTTAAGAAATTTTAATTCTCTCTCTCCAACTCCCCATTAAAAGGAGTGAAAATTTTAAAGCCACTAAGAGAGTTCAAGTTTACACTGAAGCCCCCTGGGCTAGAAGATTTAGAACACCATGAGCCAGCACTCACACACGCGTTCCAGAGCCACACAGGCAGGATCAAAAGAGGCTGGCTGGTCTTCAAGGTCCCCACAGGGGATGCTTTTATTTAGTGTCATCAGGCCTAGAACTTATTATGTCTTGGCCAGTTCAGTCTGTTTCTAAAATATTATGCCCCTGAGGCACAAATGCTGGCCAAGCAAGCTCCCCACAACATTAGCAAAAACACAGGTGAGCAGCTCAGTCCACCACTGACCCACAGTGTCTCTTTCAAGAAGTGTTAGCTTTGTATACTATGCAGATATGCACTGAGTGGGCACTTGACCTGGGCATGCCGGCACAGTCCCTGCATTTGTAGATTAAGTTCAACAGTGATGTTAATTCCTCAGCCATTGGAATTATAATACCCTCAGCCAAGTAAATATCTCCCAACCCATGTTCATACAGATAATCCTAATTAAAGGCAGTGGATACAAGAAAACAATGAAAGGGGACTTGGGAAGAAGAAATTCGTGGGAAAGAGAAAGGGATAAAAGAAATGAAGGCAGGATATGATCAAAGACCACTGTGTGTGTGTGTGTGTGTGTGTGTGTGTGTGTGTGTGTGTGTGTGTAAGAGAGAGAGAAATTGTGAAATAATAAAATATAAATTAAAAAATAAGTTTAAACAGCATCGATAATTACTTACTATATGTCATTAACAATTCTTCTCACATTATTCTCTTCATAACAACCCAGCAAGCTTGGTTCTATGGTTAGCCCCATTTGACCGGAGAGATTAAATATGTTACCCAATGTTACAGAGCAAGTAAGAGAACACCACCATGCCCAGTTCTTTACATGGATTCTGGGAATTGAAATCAAGTCCTCATGTTTTCATGGCAATCACTTTATTGACTGAGTCATCTCCACAGCGCAAATATTACCATACATTCCTGGTGACCTCACTTTTCTTCTCACTCTGTAGACCAGTCTGGCCTCGAACTCACAGAGATCCACCTGCCTCTGCCTCCCAAGTGCTGGGATTAAAGGCATGTGCCACCACGGCCTGGCTTCTCGTCTGACCTTATGCTTTTCTATGTACATAGAAAAGCTAGAGTACTTTAAAAAAAATCATAAAACATAAAAAGCATAAATTCTTATATTACATTATCATGCAATCTAAATGCATATTCTGGGGTATAGCTGAAGCGATTACTCTCACCTGCCAATGGAGAGCTGCGCCTGTCCGCAGGATGATCGCTCACCTGCACGGGCTGAAATTCCATGGTTTTATTTCAACAAGATTTACCATGCAAAAGACACTGATCAATAGAAACATAATTTTAGCTCCATCAAAGTCTAATAGATTTCTCCATCCATCCAAGCAGGAAGTCAGCCAAATATATGGAACGAAAAACAGACTGACACTTTGAATGATGAATGGGTAGCAATGCTTTACTGATTAATGATAATAAAACAATGAGACGCTAGAGAACAAGTTACGGATGATAACAATGAAGGTTAAAAAGAAACATACAATTAACTGATCCAGAAATATAGGCTATCTTTAAGGGACACTATAAAAAAGGAAGCGGGCATCCTCAGGGAACACAGCCTTTAACTGAAGGTTATTACATTTATTGTCTCTTTTATTGGTACCTCACTGCATGTAATTCAGAGTACTGCAATATCACAAGAGGACATTCTTGCCCCCCCTATTAATCTTCCTTTGCCAGGCTGCTAGAAGAATTACAAATAAGAATATTTATGTTAATAACTCCTACAAAGAGCATGCTCCATGTGACATCTCCTGCAACTATCCATAAAACTAGGGCAACGTGTAGAAGCTTGTGGACACCTGACAGGGAGACGATTTCTGAGCCCTGGAGAACCTGGACAATGTTTAGAGATAGATTTTTTTTTTTTAACTGTTATGGCTATGGAGCGCTACTGGTATCTTGTAGGCAAAGAACAGGGGTAACCTTAAACATCCTACAATCTACAGGAAGATTCACACAATAAATAAATAAATAAATATATATATATATATATATATATATATATATATATATATATATATATATATATAAAAATATCAACTGTGTGTGTGTGTGTGTGTGTGTGTGTTATACATGAGCATGTGGGTACCCGTGCATATATGTGTGAGTGAGGAGGTCAGAGGTCAACATCAGGTGTCTTCCTCTGTCACTCTCCACCCTATTTATTGAGACAGGGCCTCTCACTGAACCTGGTGCTCACCGATTCATACAGGCTGACTAGATACTAACCTCTAGGGATCCTCCTCCCCAGAGATGAGATTGCAGGTGTGTGCACCAAACCCAGTGTTTTTCATGGCTGCTGGGGAGCCAGACTCATGTTGGTCCTTGTGCTTCTAAGCAAGCACTTTACTAACTGAGCCATCTCTCTGGCCCCAGAAATCTGCCTTTCACAGAACAAAAAGGCATCCACTGAGATTAACAACAGCTTCTTCACTATGAGTAACCCCAAATTATGACCATACATCACACAAAGGAGGCATGAACTTAAGATCACCTCTACATTTTTGTCTTGTAGCCTAGCAATGCTTCAAGCCAGCTGTGTAGTGTCAAAGAGCAGGAAATATGCTAGAGACTGCATCATTTTTAAAGGCAATGCTCCACAACCTGGACCAGAAATAATGAATGGCTGATTATCCATTTGGATTGATACAAGCTGATTTGTATTAAATTTAAGTTTGCTAAATAACAAAAGGCCTTTAGAAACATGTGTATATAGAATGTCATCTCTGTGATTGTTAGGTTTAATTGTCAACCTGACACAATCTAGAATCATCCAGGAAGAGAGCATCAATGAGGAATTGTCTAGATTAGGTTGGCTCATAGATATGTCTGTAGGAAATTCTCTTGATTATATTAATGGATGTGGGAAGACCAAGCCTCAAAGTGGGCAGCACCATTCCCTAGATTTGGCCTTTAAACTATGTGAGAGTAGAGAAAGCAAGCTGAGCACTAACAAGCACACCTTCATTCTCTCATTGCTCTTAAGTGCAGATGTACATAGCTGCTTCAAGCTCCTGCTGCCTTGACTTCCCCACAATGGCAGTCTGCAACCTGACCTTACGAACCAAATAAACCCCTTTCCCCTCTAAGGTGCTTTAATTAGACTATTTTATCACAGCAACAGGAAATGAAACTAAGACAACCTGCATTGCACATACCATCTAAACCAAAAGGCAATATGCATGACAAGTCTTCATCTCATTTGAACTGTGTCTTCACAATCATTTGCAACCTTGGCTTTTACGGTAATATGTTGTGATGTAGCTCCAATGGGATATAATCTGTCAGCGGGTCAAGGAGCTGGAAAATTAATATCTGTTTGGCTAAATAGATCACATCTGTTGGCAAACTTGTCTAAACAATTTGGTATGATTGCCTACAACATATGGAAACAAAGACCATTTATCATCTGGAGTGTCTCTTGAACACACAAGCTTGATTTTATGTATCGCAGAGAAGAAATTCATGTGCTCACCTGTGAACACAGTCTGTGAACCATTAGAAGTGCTTTTGTTTTCCTAAGGCTCAGGAATGCTAGGAAAACACTACATCACTGAGTTGTATCCCAGGGGGTGTATATGGAGCGTGTGTGTGTACATGTGTGTGTGTTCTATATACATGTTCATATGTGTACATGTGTACATATGAGGCCAGGGGTCAATATCAAGTCCCTTCCTGGATTTTTCCCCACATTCTCTTTCTGAGACAGTCTTGCTATGTAGCTCTGACTAGCCTCAAACTTCAGTAATCCAACCTCGGCCTCACTGATACTGGTACTATAGGCCTAAGCCACCAAGCCCGCCAAAGTCACCAAGCCAGCTAGAACGCTTCTACATAATGACTTGATTGGTTGTTGCTGTTGTTGCTGCTGAGTAGCAAAACAGGGTAGTGAATAGCCTGGGGCTGGGCTGGTCTACTCAGCAAGATCCTATCTTAAGAGAAATAAGTGTAAAAGGAACAGGACTCACTTCTGGAACTTTCTTTGAATTCTGCTTCTTCCTTCCATCATCCTTCCATCTAGACAGTGATCTGTAGTTGTATGCTACTGGGTCAGTCCACAGTGAAGACAAGGAGGCGCTTTCATAGGTGCAAACCCTACCAGACTTCAGCAGAGGGAACCACTGTCCTGGCCAGCACCATACTGGACAGTGGAACCCTGAGCTCAGGTGTTTTTTTATTGATTCAAAACTCCTCAGGTGTTCTACTGATAGCACATGCAGATCATGAACAATCAAACATCTCCCACATAAATCCAACATCTGCAGACATTACAAAATGCCAAGAGCTAAGCAGCCCCTCACCCAACAGTACATAAAACAATCTTTTAAACAAAACTAAAAATAAACTTCTACAACAGTGATCTGTCTCAATTCTACTTCAGTCCATTCTTAATCTGCCTCATGTGATATGATTTAATGTTCCAAGGCCTAATACAAAGTTCCCACAAATAAGCCCTAGCCCTTTAATTGCTAGATTCTCTATTCTGCCTTTAGTGGCTCCCTGAACAAAAATGTGCATCCTCATAGTGACAAAGAGAAGCTGCAGAGTCAGGAAGATCCAGGTCTAAAAGCCACCTTGACCACTTTCTGGCTGGGATTTTTGGGCAAATAGTAAAATCTCTCTGATCTTTAGACCAGTATACAGAAAGTCAAGGCAAAATGACTTCTAATTTGCTCGTTGCTGAGACTATTAGAAGAATGAGATGGGGTTGTGCTTATAACGAACTGAGCACAGGCTCTATTGTCAGGAAGCATCAGTTAACTAGCCAGAGCCTAGCTCCCATCAGGCCTATCGTGAACATGTATTTTGGACCTGACACTGTGCTAAATTCCCAGGAAAATACACTTGAGAAAGACACATCACCCCCTCAGGTGGCTCTTTATGTCACCAAGGAAGTAAATCTGGCAAAGGAAAGGAGACAGGAGATTGGGGTGGGGATGCTGAAGAACAGAGACGAAGGGAGCAGACAGAGACTTCAAGGATGTTAGTATATCAGGACCTCTTGGCCCAGAGGTGCACAGATGTGCTGGACATTGTTACCATCATCCCATCCGACACAAAAGGGCGACAGGATAAGAGCTTTATCTGTCACTGAAATTACCATTGCCTCCACCCAGGGGGAGACTTACTTACCTCACTCCAGCCCCTGGAGTTCATAAATCCCAAGATTAGGTGAAAGCTGGAAGTCAGCTGTCAGAGGTTCCAGAGAAGGAAGACAGGAACCCTGTGGACTAGACCCCATCCATGTGCTGAATAATAATGTATACTGACCCTCCAATATGTCCAACAGATCTAACCAGGAAACAAGCCAAGCACAACCTCAGTCCCACCTGCTCAAGGACCAAAACCCTAAATTATCCAGACTTGAGCCTGGGGGGTTTGGGGGGTGGGGTCATAACATGAGATTATCCCACACCCTGAAAAAGTCATATTGTCTGACTACTGCAACGTGACATTAAGGATCTTGTCTTTCCTTGGTTGAATTGGGGACCATTAGTACATTTCTGAAGCACATTGAAGAGAATCAAACTACTTCTTAACCAAAAAGGGGGGGGGGAAGATTCACAAGTGCTACTTGAACATAGACTCACCCAAGGAATTGAGACTAGCTCATAACACAGTGCAGTACAACACACTGCTAATTAAGAACTTAAATGGCAGCTTGTGCCTTGAGGGGCCTCGGCAGACATGAACCATGGCATTCACGGCGCCTAGAAAGAAGTACTTTGTTGTGATGTATAATTTATGTGAGCAAAAATGTGCCTTCTCTCTTTTCAAACCAATCAAGAGACAGCACAAGGCCACCCTTTGGCACACCTTGCATTTCCACAGAGAGCATCATTCCTGTAATGGTCTAATACGTGTTTTGACTCAGAACCCATTTTAGACATCACCCTGAAGTTGAATGAGCCCACACAATACCTCCTGCCAAGAGTGAGCTGTTGTGCAACTTGTGGGAGACTAGAACGAGAGTTATATTTCTGCAGTTACTCAACTGAGTGCGTGTTAACTAGCCGCATTAGCTCAGTGTGCATAAGTGAGGTCCTGTGGTTTGCCTGTCTGGAGGAGCACCCTGGTTCAGGAACATGGACTCGGGCCACGTCTATCCTGTGGCTTCTAAGCCTCCCAGCTACTCCTATGCTCACCAGACACAGTCTTCCCTCCTACATTTGTGTTGGAGTTGCCTGGGAGCCAGTCACCTAGGCTGTGCACCTTCAGAGGCTCCCTCAGCATCTCCAGGCATAATAAAGCTACTTCTCTTCCACATTAGTTCAAGTCCCTTCAGTGGCCCAAGAGCAACCCAAGCAACCTGTCCATCTTGTTTCCCCTCCGAAAGCTGGCCTCCACTATCCCACAGGGCTCCTCCAAGCTCAGCTCTCACCCTACCATTTCCTCTGTTAATAGTGTTCTCTACATGTCAGCTTAAAACTCCCTGGAAAGGAGAGTCTATCAGCTAGTCATCTCCCAACAAGTACAGCCCTGCTGCCTGGAGCTCTTGAGCCAGGTCACAGGGGAGGCGGCCACTCCACACAGCAAGCGCTGTCAAGCCAGTATGAATCAGCATGTCTCCATTGTTTATCAGCGTAACCATCTGTTTGGGTTTGGGACTGATGAGTTTGGGACTGATGCAACTTTCCAGCTGCTGTATGGAACATTCCAGCCCCTTGCAGCTCTTCTGAATGGGTGATAGAAACGGACATGGAAGTCAACAGTAGGTGTCCATCTTACAAAGGGAAGACCGAAGTTTGAGCTTGAAGAATGGGACGGTGGCCGAGATGAGATCAGCACCTTCCTGAGTCTGGCCCAACAAGCATGTGCCTTTTCCTCCCTGCCCTTGCTGTGTCGTCCATACCCTGCTAATGCCAGTGACAATGCCCTTGGAGGGGATGCTCCTCACAGGGGTCATTTCTTCTGTCTTGATTCTAAGAAACGGGGCTCCAAACAGGTGAGAAACATCGCTCACTACAATCCCTCTGACTCTCCTCCCGGGTTCTTTCCCCTCATTTCATCTCAGCTGGACTAGATCAGCTGGTAGAAAAAGCCAGACTCAAAGATCTTAACATATAAAGTTTTGTTTTGTGTGTGTGTGTGTGTGTGTATAGGGTCTTGTGTATCCCAGAATGGCTTCAGGTCCACTGCGTAGCTGAGGGTGACTTTGAACATTTCATCTTCCTGCCTCTACCTCCTAAGCTCTGGGATTATAGGTCCAGGACATCGTATCCAGTCTTATGTGGCACCATGGAGTGGACCCAGGCCTTCATGCATGCGAGGCAAACATTTTATCAATCAAACCTCATTCACATCCTCAAAGTGTTCCTTTCTTAAGCACTCCCCATCCCTAGATCCAACCCGTCCTTGTCAGAGTGCTTTGTATTTGTGATTTAAAATCATTCTAAGCAGAAAACTAAAAGGAAACAAAACTGAAAATTATTGCCATGAATTTCACCATTCCTCTCTATACTACACAATGCTGGTTTTAAACACAAACACAAGAGCATGTAACTGGTCTGTAATGTCTTTAAAACTGCTGTTTGCATTTCATGCTTCATATAAACTAGTAGATTTGTTCCTCCAAAAATGGCAGAAATGCCAGGCTCCGTTCAGGCACCCCTTCCTGCCTGGTTTCAGACATGTAAGGGAGGTGCTAGGCTTGCCCTCTCCTTTCCTGCCATTCTGTCATTCTCCGAGTACACAGTGGGCTAGCCCAGGGAAGTAACAAGAATAGAGAGGGATATGATAAGACCCTTGGGTCACTGGAGTGTCTTAGAATGAACATTTGCTTTTACTGGTCTCTCTGCAGACGTATCCATGACCATCTCCCAGGAGAGAGACTAAGAAATAAGGAGCAGAAAAAATTAATTGTTTGAAGCTTTCTGAAGTCTCCCTTCTTTGGTCCTCTTGCTCCAAACAGGGCTACATTTCCCCAGCTTCCCTCCACCTAGTGACTTTTGGTCTTCCCTGAGGGCACTCCTCAGAGGTGAGGGACAGGTTGGCTTTTCTCTTCCAGTTCAACTGTACCCTCCTGTGCTGGGACTTTCTATTGTCAACCAGTGCCAACCTGGTGCAGACATGATGAGTCCAGCATCGTCCTTTACAAGAGAAATGGAAATGAGTTCAGTTATGTTGGAAAACAAGCTGCTGGCACTCAACCCTTTGAAATTCTGCCTGTGGGAATTTCTCTCAGGAAAATAATCCTAAATGCATGAAATCTTTTGGTGCAAATATTTTCTTCAAAGCAGAGAGAATGCTGCAAACTTCCAATGTAGGTAAAATAATAAAACAGTTACATCTAATCAGATATTTAAATGGCATTTTAACTTGACTGCTTAAATAATGTAATAATCAAGGGGAAAGCATGATAATTTTTACATCATAATGAGGAATGGAATGCTATGATTGTATACACAGCCTACAGCCAAATTTGCTTTTCATTGTTTTTTAAGCTATTCTTAAATTTTTATTGCTTATGTGTGATGGTATGTGTGTGTGTGCTCAGGCACGAGCATACGCATGTATGTGCGCATGCACGCATACATGCAAACGCCACCGAGGGTACCACCAAGGCCAGAAGAGAGCATCAGCTTCCCTGGAGCTGGAGTCACAGTTAGTAGTGAGCCACTGGCTGAATATGGATGGGTGCGGTTGTCTGCAAGAACGGAAATTGCTCTTAAACGCTGAGCGCACTCCAGTGTCACATTTGCTTTTAATCTTATGCATAAAGAAAAACAAGGCTGGGGTGATGGAAATGCTTCAGAATGTTGGAATGGGTGGTTCTGACGTTCACTGATGTAAATGTTCCTTATCTCATAGAAATCTGATAATGAAAATAAAGTTGACAAATGATCCTGCCTGCTGGCTCAGCCCATAGAATAATCAATGGTTATAACTATTAGCCAAGCAACTAGCTCCTTAGAGAAAGAGAGCATTGTGGTATATAAATATAAAATATCATTGTAATTTTCTTTTAAAGTTCCTATAGCATTCCATCTGCTTACACATAGCCATATTCAGGGAGAAAATCGATCCAGTTCAGTATTTCACTGCTAACACCGCAGCACATTCTGTCTAGTTTTGCCTCCATGACTGGACCTCTGCTCTGTAGCCCCTGAGCATATGATCCGAGTCAGCCTGCTCCACACTATCTGCTGTGAACTCCCCACAGCTGAAAATTAGGGAAACAGAGACTTGCCACAACTTGTCAGAGGTGTGTGTTGTTGCGATGTCAATCTGGCAGTCACAGGCAGAGCTGAGCAGAAGGAGCCTGTTCAGCTCGGGAGCCTGCAGCGATGGCTGGGCCGTGCTATTGCAAGAAAGAGCGTGAACAGATAGGATGAAAACACTTTGAGAGGGACTCATCAGCAACCTGTAGCTCAGAATTTGATGGCTTGGCTGTGGATGAGCTCCTCAAGGTCTACGTACTGAAGCTCTGTTTTCCATGGGGTGCTATTAGAGATAGTTGGACCTTTTGGAGGAAGGGCCTACTGGGAGGTCTTTGGGTCATTGGAGGTGTGCCTTCAAAGGCAGCTGTGGAACCTTGGCTTCTTCCTTTTGCTTCCTGGCCAAAAGGTGAGTCAGTTTGCCCCATCATCTGCTCAGGGATGATGAGCTGCCCTGGCCTGGGCTCAGACAGTGGCACCAGAGGAACCTGTACTGAAACCTCTGAAACATGGAGGCAAAACACTAATTTTTCCTCTTGGTATGCTGATTATCTCAGATATTTGTTACAGTAACATAAAGCTGACTCGAAGAGTTTGCTTCATAGAAGTACCATAGCAGGACTAGAGAGTTGGTTCAGTGGCTCAGCGCACTTGCTGCGCTTACATAGGACCCCCATGGTGGCTCATAACATTCCGTAACTCCCAGGTGATCTACCACCCCTTTCTGACCTCTGTGGTACTAGGAACACACACGGTGCACATACATACATACATGCAGGCGAAATACTCATACACATAAAACACGTATTTTAAAAATAAAAAAGGAGTGTCATACTTCTTTCAAAATTCCTTTTTTTTCAATTTTTCATGAGTGGAAAGTTCCCTTTAGTCATGCTTAGTCCTGTTGCATTGATCTTCGTTTTTGCTTCTCTTTCTAATGGTTAACTTTTCGTGTACATGTAAGGGAACACATAGACCCATGTGCCCATTCATGTGGATTCCAGAGCTTGACGATGCGGGCTTCCTCAATGGCTCTCCACATTATATATCGAAGTAGGGTCTCTTACTTGAATCAGGAGTTCACAGTTTGGCTAGTCTGGCTAGAGGGTTTGCTCCACAGAGCCCTTGCCTCCACCTCCCAAACACTGGGGTTTCCCGTGAGCTGCTGTCCCCACCTGGCATTTACGTGGGTTTGTGGATCTCTGGTCATCGTGCTTCGTGGCAAGTGCTTTTCTACTGAGCCATCTCCTCGGCCCAAAGTTGTTTCAAATTTGAAAACAACTTTCATCATGGAAACAGCACTAAGACAGGAGGTGAGACAAAAAGAATCCTTGATGGGCTAACTGGGGCCTGAAGAATCATTCAGGAGCTCCCCAAAGACTCGCTGGTTTTGTTTAGTGTTGTCTCAAGCCCAGGAAATTGGATTAGGTTTTGTAAATCACAAACACTGGAGTTACCCAGCCAGCAAGTACTGTAAACTTAGGTATTGCTACATTAGAACACTTCTATTTGTCCCATACACAACAAACTTGGCTGAAGCTGAGGCACAGGCTCAGAAGCACAAAAATTACAAGATTGGTCTCAGAGATTCACATCTAAGTCCAATTCCTCGCTCTTCCAAAGTCAGTCACGCAAGGTGGACAGCTGAGGGATGCAGACTCTCATTAAAGATAAAGGAAGCTGGCTGGGGAAAGGCACTGGACCATGAAGAATTAGACACGATCCTGTTGTCGGTCCCAGAGCTTTCTAGTGGATGGGCTCATGCACTGACAGCCCCAAATTGTGGTAATGCATTAGGAAAAAAGTATCTCTTACCTCCTAAGACTGGAACTTTTGCTGGACCTTACAGCCAGAGTTAATAAAACACATTGAAATCACTGAAGACATAAGACTGCTCTGCTACTGTGTACTCAGCCTGTTTGTTTAGCCTGCCTTAGGATAACAATGTAACCACCAACATTACTTGCCTTTGATTTCCCATGCAGTCAGCTTCTACAACCTAGGCTAATGGATAGCTGTTAATCTTATGAACCCTTACATGCCCCTGACCTAAAGTACCACATGTGTGCTTGTACGTGCGTTGCAATAATCATTTTCTGAAAACAAAAATATAGGTTAAAAGTAACCTTATGAAATGAATATCCATACACATTAAAGAAAATATATGGACATTGCTTGATAAACAATGTTTTGCAATACTGTTTGTTATGGGATCAGTTGGAGTCAGTGACTTTACCCTTTGTAAAACTCTATAAAACTCTGTTCAACTCTGTAAAGTATTCCTCATTCCTTCCTCATATGATGCTTTCTGTGCTGTTCAATAAAAGAGAAAGCAGAGCCCTTTGTGAGGAATATATAGACAAAAACACAGGGACAAACAGCTTTACAAGACAGCAGGCAGGCACAGGTTCAGACTCACGCAACAGACACCGAGAGAGCAAAGCAGAGAATTCAAATCCAGGCTCGCTGTTGGTCAAATGATAACAAGGTGAAGTGCTTTATTGATTTCTGTCCTTGATGTGACACCAACACATTATTGGTGACTCTCAGCTTATAGATGTCAGATCTGTTAAACCTAGGAAGCACAGTCTTAAATAAATAACCCTAGTGGGAAGGAACAAGACACACAAAGCAACCTCACTCCTGAGCAGTCCTGCGGTCTCCGCGGGGTATGGATTGTATGAAGAGCACACTGAGAATTTAATCCCCTTGGGCTGCTCTTCAGAGCAGTGCACACAGGGTAAATTACTACATTGCTAGAGACTTTGGTTATATATATAAATTGAAGTAATCTAAGATAGGTAATTAAGAGAAAAACCATTTTTAATTACCTATAGACACACGAGAGGCCAAGAAAAATATGAGATTCAAAGAAACATACAGAAAATTGAAACTTGAACAGCATCTTGAGCCAGGGAAAGGAATGGAGTCTTGAGGCCTCTCAGGAGACCTGGGGACAAATTATGGAAGGAGGTAGGTGGACCTTATTCACCTATACTTGGTGCACTAGGCCTCTGGCCTTTTGGACAGATAAAAGTCTCTCAAGCATTGAAAGCTGTCAGGATCTGCAATCTTCCTGGTTCTTTCACTAACAAAAAATTCCTTCACCCAAGGGCAACTTTCAGAAATGCTTCAAAGTTCACAATTTCTCAAAATGACCAGCATGAATGAATGTGCCAAAAAGAAGTATTTTGGAGTAGTGGCATTTTCTCGTCTGCAACACTTATATTTGAGGGCTTTTTGTCCTGATCCCCAGGTGCACACAGTGCCTGCCTTCTCCTTTATGTCAAATGGATTTTAACTGCATTGAATGAACAGATGTCTGTGAGCATAGAGGTCTGATGTCCTCAGAGGTCTCTGGAGTAGACTTTAGACTCCTTCCTTGGATGAAGCCATATTTCTGTGTCTTTCCTGCCATGATGGACTGTGCACCCTGAGCTGTGAGCCAAAATGAAGCTCTCCTCCATTAAGTTGCAACTGTCAGGCATTTGCTCACAGCAATGTAAAAAGCAACTAATACATTCATATACACTATAAATTTATTAGTCACATAATAGTCTGAGGTGGAGGTGATGTCATAGTTGGTGATGAATCTCCATGGGGGCCCAGGCTCTCTCCATCTTGTGACTTTCCTAGTCCAAAGGTCATATTCACATCTGCCTTCAGGGACCAAACCAGAAGGAGAGAGCATGGATGTCCCACCCCTGCTTTTCTTAAAGTCTAGTTTTTCCTTGGGAATATTTGGAACATAAACTCTTCTGGAGAGTTTACTGAGGTTCGACTCCAAATCACTGTTTAAGATACTTTCTATTGTAACTACCTTGTAACTACCTTGACACTACCTTGACACGCTTGGAAAGAGGGAACTTCAATTGAAGAATTGTCTTGACCACAGTGGCCTGTGGCCATGTCTCTGAGAGACTGTCTTGACTGATGATTGATGTGGGAGGGCCTGGCCCATTGTGGGCAGCATCATCACTGGGCAGGTGGGTCTGGGGTGTATAAGAGAACAGACCAGAGAATGAGCCAATAAGCAGTGCTCCTCCAAGGTTTCTGCTCCAGCCAAAATAAACCCTTTCCTTCCCAAGTTGCTTTTGGGCATCAGAATGAAGCCAGAACACTCTTCAGTCAGATTCATCATAACCAATTCAGGTATATCTTTGTTTTTATTGATACAGAACTCCTCAGGTGTTCTACTGATAGCATGTGCAGATCTTGGCCAATTGAACATCCCCCACACGAATCCAACACCTGCAAACAATACAAAACTCCAAGACCTAGGGAGCCCCTCACCCAACAATGCATAAAATTATTTTATACATAACTAAAAATAAACTTCTACAATACTAGCCTGGTCTACAGAGCAGGTTCCAGGCTAGCCAGGGATATATAATGGGATCTTGTCTCAAAAGAAAAACAATAAAAACACACAGTTCTCCACTTCTCAGCCCCCTCACCATCCACATTTCCTCAAATCCAGTCACAGCAGCTGGCAGCCCCACTTGAAGGCCCCCCGGAGAAATGTTTCCTTTGCCTTAAGATACTTGAAACCACCTAAAGCATCTCAGATGCTCCGCTCAAATCCATTTCTCATCAGTACATATTCTACCACTCATCCTGAGATCCTTGTTCTTGAGAGCAAAATAAGAAATGAGTCTTCCTGCTTTCTCTGTGCCATCACGTCAACCACCTGCATTGTCAGAATAGCCCAGCCTTCTCTCTAGGAAGAAATGGTAGGCATCTGATCTCCTGCATCCTCCTGGCTCCTGTCTATTCCCTGCTCACCTCCAGCTAGGGAGGGGATTCACCAACTGTACATTTGTTTACTTTTAACAAGGGCTACAGCCTCAGAGTCTTACCTCACTCCACCCCATGTCTTGGGTGAGCACCACATCAATGTCAGAACAACACACAAACTTTTAGTCTTCAGAGTCAGCCTGAAGTTGGTGGAGAGTGAAGGTTTTCTGTGCTTCTTGCCCAACTCCCAAGCCTACCAACCCAGGAGCACTACATCAAAGACAGCAAAGGAAGAATGAGTAAGCCAAATGACTGACACAGGAGCAAAGCGATTTGTCATAGACTCTTGGAACTCCTTTATTTCTCCCATCCAAATGTCTTTCCCCTACAGTGGAGCCTGTGCATTCCCCAGATCCCCTTTGGTCCTCCTCACATCGGGGTATAGACGGAGCAGAGATCATCCTCCAGCAACCCCTAAATATTGTAGTATGAATAGCAGCTCACTCACCTCAAGTTGCCAAGTTTGTCATTTGGGCCCTCATATCCCTATCTTGGCATCTTCGTTTCAAATCCCAGTCATTTTCGACTTTGGTCTTTCTGACCCTATGGGATATGTAGTCATATGTCTTTCCTGGCCTTTTATCAATGACATTCATTCCATGCTTTACCAGTAAAGGACCATTCCTGGGGCTCCTATTTCTTCCCTGACTTTTCCCTCTCACCATGGGCTTGAGGTTCCCAGGTTGAAAGGCATTATTTGCAATACCACCACTAGATAAATCTCTTCTCTAGTATCTGACCAAGGAATTAAGCCTCTGCTTTTTTTCCTAAATCTTGTGGCATTACCTCCTGAGTTTATAGTGTATACCTTATGCTGTCTCTTCCATGCTGTCAGCAAGACAAGCCGGCTAAGAAGACAAGGACAGTCAGAGGTGATTTTAAATTCTGCAAGAGCTGAGTAACTAATCCTAGGATTTTCATTGAAAAAAAAAATGCAGTATTCCCTCAAGGTCAAAGTTCTGTATAATTAAACAAACACAAAAGTATTTATATATTCTAAGAGCCAATGGAGTACAAAAGCAACCATGCCACCAGAGTGGAGCTGCATCTACACAGAAGGACAAAGAAATGTGTAACCTGGATCCAGGGATGTGGGCTGGATAGCCACACCTCCCTGAAGTTGAGAAGTCCTCGATGGGACACCAAATAAACACAGTGTCCAGTGGATTCTGACAATTATCCAACAGGGTCCAGATCAAGGTCTGGTCACTTTGCTAGTTCTCAAAACTGTATGACAGTAAATGTAGAAGCTTGAATGAGGTATTCCCCATACGTTTCAGGCTTTTGCATATTTGGTACCCAGTGACTGACTTTTTGGGAGGATTAGGAGGTTTGACCTTGCTAGAGAAAGTATGTCACTTGGGGGAATGCTTTGAGGTTTCAAAAGAAAGATCCATACCATTCCCAGTGAGCTCTATCTGCCTCCTACTTGCAGTTCAAGATGTGAAGTCTCAGCTGCTCCTGCTGCCGTGCCTTCATGGACTCTGCCATCATGGATTCTGACCACCTGAACTCGTAAGACCAAAATAAACTCTCTCTTATATAAGTTGCCTTTGTTGTGATATCTTATTAGAGCAATAGAAAAACAGCTAATACAGAAGTTGGCACTAGGGAGAAGCTGGTTATTGCTGTGCCAGGCTTTGGTAGGATGGAGTATCCTTTGGGTATATGCCCAAGAGTGGTATAGCTGAGTCTTGAGTTAGATGGATTGCTAATTTTCTGAGGAACCACCATATTGATTTCCATAGTGGTTCTACAAGTTTGCACTCCCACCAGAAACTGAGGAGTATTCCCCTAGCTCCACATCCTCACCAATATGAGCCATCACTTGTATTATTGATCTTAGCCATTCTGACAGGTGTAAGATGAAATCTTAGAGTAGTTTTGATTTGCATTGGCCTGCAAGATATGCTGGGACAATAGTGGTGCAGAATTCATGAGAGTGGCCAACCAACTTGAAGCCCACTCCCAAAAGACGGAGCCCATGCCTGACACTGCCTAGATGGCCAGGAACCTGAGGCTGGATAGTCCAGAGACCTAGGATAGAACCAAACACAACTAGGGGGGGAAATATTCAGTGATTTATTTCTAATAATATTCTGCTATACTCATAGATCGGTGCCTGTCCCAGTTGTCATCAGAGAGGCTCTCTCCTGCAGCTAATGGAGCAGATGCAGAGACTCACAGCCAAAACACTAGGGGCCGAAAGAGCCCAAACTGGAGATCTCCCTCGGAACTCAGGAAACCCCATAGAAGAGAGGGAAGGAAGGATTATAGGAACCAGTGGGGTCAAGGACACCAGGAGAACATGGCCCACAGAATCAACTAAGCAGGGCTCATATGGGCTCACAGAGACTGAAGTGGCAATCATAGAGCCTGCATGGGTCTGCACCAGGTCCTCTGAGAATATGTCATGTTTGTTAGCTTGGTGTTTTTGTGGGACCCCTAACGGTGGGAGTGGGGTGTCTCTGACTCTTTTGCCTGCTCTTGGGACCCTTTTCCTCCTACTGGGTTATTTCATCCAGAATATAACATTTTATGCCCAGTCTTATTGTATTTTGTGGTGCCATGTTTGATTGATATTCCTGGGAGGCCTACTCTTTCTGAAAGGAAATGGAGGGGGTGGATTTGGAGGAGAGGGGGAGGTTGGGGGGAGCTTAAAGGAGTGAGGGGAGAGGAAACTGCAGTCAGGATGTATTGTATGAGAGAAGAATAAATAAAGAAAAACAGTAAAAAAAAAAAACCTGTTCACATGGTTATTAGCAATCACACTTACGCAGCCCTACAATGAAAACAGCAAGCAGGACAAAAAGAAATACAAGATGTACAGGTTGAAGAGAAAAAGAGCAGCACATCCAAGATTTATGCTGAAAGAGGTAAGGAGATTAAGGTCAGGCCAGGGATAACAGAAAAGGTGCCTTCCTGGCAAGACCCCATCCCACTAAGTATACAACTTGTGAAAGGAAAAGGCCTAAGTAATTTTCTGCTCCTAAAATAACAGCAAATGAAAGCTGATGGATGCAAATGTGAGGCAAAGGGCCGGGCTTCACCCCCAAGTAGGCAGCCAGACTTGGCAGTGTTGTCCTCATGGTGTTGGCTACAGACTCACAGAGGAGTCAAGGGGTTGTAGAGTCTCTCTCCACAGTTAACAAGAGCAGCTGAGGCCAGGCAATCTGGGCCAATTCAGTCCTTGCATGAAGGCCCTGGGAGGGCAAGAGGCCCTGAGAGGTCATTGAGTGAAGTTGTAAAAGCGAATCCTAGACGGTGCTAGAGACACCAAGGTATTAGGGGTCCCTGAACCACAGGATAACTGAGGAGAACTGCAGGTTAGGAGTAAAAACAGCCCAATGTTGCAGGCAACAAAGCTGGAAGAGCAGGGCCATCTGAGTCCTTCGACAGGATTTTCCCTGCTGGGTGCTAGCCTTGCTTTGGCCCAGTTCTTCCTCACTGTGCCCCCTGATTTATCTCTTTTGAAATGGTATGTGTATTCTATGCCATTGTGTGTTGTAAATATGTAATTCGTTTTTTGAGTTTATGGGGGTTATAGTTAAGAGATTTCCTTGAATCTCAGAAAAGTCTTTGAACTTTGAAATTTTAAACAACATTGAATTATGAAAGACTACAGGGACTCTTGAAGTTGGACTGAATACATTTTACATTATGATATGGCTACAAGCCTATAAGACCAGGGAATGGGAGGTAGTCATTTGAATGGGAATGGCCCCCGGAGGCTCATATGTTTGAATACTTGGTGTCCAGTTGGTGTGCATTTGGGAAGTCCAAAGGACTGGTGCCATCCCCAGTGACTCTCTGCCTCCTCCTCACGGTTCAAGATGTGAGCTCTCAATTGTTCCTCCCACTCAAACATCATGGACTCTCACCATCTGAAACCGTGAGCCTAAAACAAACTCTTCCTTCTTAGGTTGCCTTGGTCATAGATCTTACCACAACAACAGAAAATTAACCCTGAGAGACTAGTTTTTTTACTGGGTGACTATCTTTCCATTTTGAGAATAGTTATAATTCAGGATATGGCTGTAGGATTTTGCTAGACTTAAAGTAGTAAAAAAATGTAAATTGAACTTAAAAGGCTGAAAAGGATTTTTTTTCCTGTAAAACCACCCCAGAGCGCCAACAGATTCGTAGCTATCTTGACTGTCTCTTTACCACACCTGTCCCCCTTTGGCACTGGGATATGAGTGTCAGTTCACTGCAGTGCTCTCTGCCCTCTGGAGGACACCCTCAGCCTGATAGGCGAAGCACTTACCACATCTCACTGCCAGGTAAACTACAGCAGGAAGCTGAGCGGCGAGGCCCAGTCAAACCCAGTATACCTCTAGACAATTGGGAAACCAGTGCCCATTCCTCCCTCTGCCTGGGTAAAATCTTCCTCCTGAGAACATCTTTGTGAGCAATCCTTTAGTGCCTACTTGCATGGTCCTATATGGCTCTCCCCCCAACCCTGTAACTTATTTATACCGGACACTAGGCCCCATTCCACTCTGAAAGATTCTCTTCCCTTCAGATATGAATTGGCTCCTTTGTCTAGCCATGAGGGCAAACTTCTCAGAATAGCATGCTGTTGTTCACTGTGAGATTGTAGAAGAAGATTCAGATAATTCAACAAGACGTGCAACTTTGGGGGGAGAGAGGTGGGTGCGGTTTATCCTCATACATTCTATGCGTGGGCTAGAAAACTAAACTGAAGTAAGACGGAAAAAAAAAAAAGATAAGCGTACACGTTTATTTTTGTGTTTACATGTATATGGGAACCCCCACAGGAAAAATTAAGACCGTGGTATTGAGGTCCAGACAGAATGGCTATCACTAGGAAATCCAACAGGAGTTGGAGGGGTGTGGGGGAGGGGATCCTTTCTACAGTGCTAGAGGGAGTGTAAAATAGTGCTGCTACTATGGAAACCAGAAAATGACTAAAAGTGGGGGCTGGGGATGCAGCTCGGTGTAGAGGGCTTGCATGGTGTGTGAGGATCCCTGGCTCCAACCTCTAACACTACAGGGGAAAGCCGGAAGTATTACTGCCATGTCATTCAGCTATGGCACTCCTGAGAATACACTCCAAGTCAGCACACAGACCACAGAGACACCTGCTCACTCACATCTGTGCAGCCCTACGCACAATGGCCAAGATTGTCCCAGGCCAGATGCCCCTCAATGGAAGAATGGATAAAGAGAACGTGCCACGAAACACAGTGGAGGTTTGTTCAGACATGAAGAATAAAATTACATCATTTGTAGGAAAATAGATGGAACTAAAAATTATCATATTAAGTCCAACGAGCCACGTTCAGAAGGATAAATATCACATAATCTCTCATATGTGGAACCTTGATTCTGACATGAAAGTAAGTGAGAAACCATGTGGGAAGAAGGAGGCTGGCACAAGAAAGGAGAGACAAGAGATAGTGATGAGGGCTGAACACAGTCAGAGAACACAATACTATAACGTTCCTACAAACCCCTTGCTTTACACATTTAGCATATACTAATAAAAAAAATTTAAGGAGTGGTCAGGACAAAAAGCCCGTGCACCTACTAAGCAAGAGAACCAAACGCTGTGGACAGACAAGACAAACGACATGAAGTTTAAGCTGCTAGGTGAAGTGAATCATGAGACAGTGACGAGGAAGCATCAGGAGAGCTGATGGGAGTGGGGTTGTGTTGGTAGTAGTACTAAGAAAGGGCTCGCTATCAGTTCAGACAGGAGTCAGTACTGTGGCACTGGGTTCTAAGAGCACTGTTGAAGGCTGAAGAAGATGGGAGGAAGTTCAAATCTGTCTCTTGGTCAAGCAGGAGCGAGGGGACTGAAGCAGGCTGTTGCACAGGGAAACTGAGGGCAGATTACATCTCCCTCCAAGGATCAGTGTCACAGTCTGCTCAGTGACAATCCAGCTGGTCCACCTGCAGCTGTAGACAGCATGCCTTACTTTTAATGCAGGTCTTCCAATAGGCCCTCAGGCTACCTCGGGTCAGATCTTAGCTGCTGGTATGACCAGGTTGGTTTGTACAGGTTCATTATGGCATCAACTCCCAGTCTTCAGAGGCAAGACAATTCTCTTCCTGGTATAAAGTGAGCTGCATCCTCATGGAAGACATTGTGAATTGGCTTAGATAGAAAGGAGGATTCTGAGGGCCTTTCCTGAAGCTTCTATTTCTCACATACCTTCAGTTAAAAAATTAATTAGTATTTGGCGCCAGCAATAACACTCAGTGGTTAAGAGCTCAGGCTGCTCTTCCAGAGGTCCTGGTTCAATTCCCAGAACCTGAAGGGTAACTCACAGCCATCTGTAGCTCTAGTTTAGAGGAGCTGATCCCCCGCTCTGGCCATGTGATTCCCCGTACCAGGCATTCACATGGTGCATAGACATACACGCAAGCAAAACACCTATGCACATAAACTAAATTTTAAAAAATTAGTATGCCAAAACTGCTTATTTTATAGGGGAGCGTGTTCTGAACTCTTTCAGGAATAAGAGTCCAGAGGATAGAACACACCCATAACTCCAGTACCCAGGAGGCTAAGGCGGGAGGATCATAACACCAATACCTAGGAGGCTAACGTGGGAGGATCTTGACTTCAGGTCTATCCAGGACAACATAGTGAGATCCTGTCTCAAATTAAATTTTTAAAAAACCCAGCTGAGATCTACCCACTCATCCCAACCGGCAGCATAGCAGGGTCATCTGACTCCCTAGAGTTGAGATCTGACTTAGTTACCTCCCCATCTGGTAACTTTGCTCTTCAAAAATACCACTAACTACCTAACAGAGGGTTGTTTTCTAACAAGAGTAGCAGAAGAAAATGTTGAAAGGTGAGTGCCATCTCCGTAGGTGTTTGTAAATTGATGTTAATCATCTCTGCTCTCTCTGTGTCAGGACCTGGCCTGCAGGGCTCGCAGCAGCACTGTTCCTAAGACCCAATCACAATCCTTGCCTGGAAATCTCATAAAGACTTCATTTCACATGAGCTCCAGGCTTACCCAAAAATTGAAAAATTACTTTCCTATAGAAAAAAAAAAAAAAAAAAAAAGCTTCCCCTTCAAGCACACCTTGAGGAAAAAAGTCCAAGACCTTCACAGTTTATACTCCCAAATATTAGAAAGATCAAGTGTCCTAAACAACATCTGAAGATTCTGCTGTAAGTCTGATATGTCAAAAACTCAAGGGTATCCTGTGGCTTCGTGCAGCTTCTCAAACAGCACACTTTGACTTTCTGATACAGAGGGAAATCAGCAGCAAATGAAGAAACAGGTAAGCTCAGTAGACAGCAGCCTAGCAAAATTGCTTTGGATACAATCCATCGGGGCAGGGGATTCAAGGTTCCCCACATCTTTAGAGTTGAACTATGAAATGCCTACCTGAAAGATGGAAGCAGATACTTGAATGGAGAGAGAGGGGGAACAGAGAGTTTCAGTGTTAGAGAAAACAAGGTAAAGTCTGGAAGTCTGGGTTCATTTCATTTAACTGCCAGAGAGTAAATAGGTTTGATGATCTAAGAGCCCAGATCGGAAAAGGAAGAGACATTCATGAATTCAGCAAATGCCAATCAAGCCTTTGATTAGACTGTGTTGGTTCATGTCCAAGTAGATGGCAAATAATCATGATTGAATGAAAATGGCCCTCATAGACTCATAGGGAGTGGCATTGTTTGAAAGGACCTTGTGGGAGTAGGTGTAGCCTTGTTAAAGAAAGTGTGTCACTGGGGGTGGGCTTTAAGGTTTCAAGGGCCCAAGCCAGGCCCAGTGGCTCTCTCTCTCTTCCTGCTACCGGCCGATCCAGATGTATAACTCTCATCTCCTTCAGCACCGTGTCTGCCATGCTTCCTGCCAAGATGATAATGGACTAAGTCAGCTCCAGTTAAATATAAGAGTTGCCATGGTCATGGTGTCTCTTCACAGCAGTAGAAACCCTAGTTAAGACCGACTCTTCTGAGTGTGTCTGTAAGGGCATTTCCAGAGAATTGAGCGGGGAAACAACCTGAATGTGAGTGGCACTGACCTGGGAGGTCTGGATAAAGAAAGAAGGGGAGAAAAAGAAATCTAGCTGAGCACCTGCATTCCTCTTCTGCTTGCTCCCTGCCAACCATGATGTGAGCTCACTCCCCGTTTTTCCCTTTCTTTCTTTCTTTCTTTTAAGCAATTGGTGGCCAAATAATTCACCTCAAGGATCACAGAAAGTGTTATGTTCTTACTGATCTATGCTTAAAAGAAAAACTTTAGATAGCGTAAGTTCAAAAGGAACCATAGAGATGGCCAGAAGGATAAAGACACCTGCTGCGCGAGCCCAGCGACCTGGGCTTGATCCTGGAGCACATATAAAGGCGAAACATGCGCGATGACTTGTCCTCTCACTTCACACACACACGCACATCATAAAAACATACAGACGATAATGAAAATTGATAAATAGTAATTTTAAAACAAGTTTAACAGTTTAGTTGAAGGATTCATTAATCAGGCAGCATCCAAAACCAGTATTTCACAGAGTGTTGCCTACCGTGTGGCAGAGAGCTCAGAAGTGAAGCTAAAAATATTTTATTGCCGGTGATAGCTAAGTGTATGACTGACTTGGGTATGGTCTACCAGATAGCTCCTAGCTAGAGACACGTGGGTAGTTTCTGACTGGCAACGCTTAAATTTTACTGCTTAATATACTGAATCCAGTTGGGGTTTGCTTACGAGCCCTGATGAGAGAAACGACCTCAGGATAATTGCCTGTTCTTACTTGCTTTAACAGCGTGGTGGTGAAATGGACAGCCAGGTCCTACTTTATGGAAGTTTCTTAATGTTAGCACTAATCATCTTGCATCTCAGAAAATTTTCAGTCATAAAAAAAAAAAAAAAAAAAAAAAAAAACCAGAAGGTCAGGTTTAATGGTGCTTGCCCTCTATCCCAGCACTCAGGGGGTGTATCTGTATAAATTCAAAGCCAGCCAGGTCCACACAGAGAGTTACAGGCCAGCCATGGTTGCACAGTGAGGTGTTTTTGGAAAAAAAAAAAAAACCAAACAAACAAACATCAAAGCAAGAAAGAAAAAATAGGTATAGTTGTTACCCGTACATAGTACGTCCCAGAGCGTGAACCAAGGCGAGCATCCACACCCGCTGTTCACTCTCTTTATACCTCATTCACCCCATCTGCTCATACATTGTGACCATACTTGTGATTCAGCCCCAACACCTGTCCTGCTGTCTGTCACCACCTAGAATGACAAAGGCTTCTTGAACTACATCATATTCTTGTGAATGTCTGTATATTTTGTACTCTTCAGCTATTGAAAACAATCATTATTGGTAGAAGAAGTGAAATGACATTACAGGGTAGGGTGGGAAAGGGCTGACATGTTTGGTGGAACAGATTTGCGAACTGGGAAAAAATAAGAAGAACCTCTCAAATGGAAATGAGAAGTTCCGACCCTGCCACTCCACAAAGCCCTGAGGGCTATTTGGATTCCTGACAGCTCTGGCTATAAAGTTCCAGAGCAAGACCATAAGGCAAATGATCATTAGGCATGCATCAAAAGTCAGAGGCACCGAGACTGAACCGAAGACCGACCATCTCTAATTAAGAACGACTCCGGAGCCCTTCCTGAAGCTAGAGCCTAAGTCAAGTGGTGACTTAGTGGTCACCGAAGTTTGTTGCTGTCACACTTAGCACCCTTGCTGACTCCCAAGACTTTTTGTTAGCTGTCTACACCTCTAGTACTCCCAGCCCGAGGGTTCCTTAGTGGCAGAACAGCCTAGTCCTGTGCTGAGCATAAGGCCAGAATCCAGTGGCAATGTGCAGATGTCAGAGAAGTTTTCTCAGATCCAAGATAATCATTCTCTGGGTGGGAAAGCTAATAAAGAAGGAAACGTGGAGATTTCGACCAGATTGTTCTGAGTGCTTCCGTTCCCTGCTCTTCAAATGGGACTTGTGAGGGCTCAGTAAGCGAAGTGACAATGTGCACAGAGCTCTGCCTGACACAGAGTAAATGCCACAAAGTATTGCTGCTTCTACAGCTACTTGTGGGAAATGGGAACAGCCCCGAATCTTACTTAAAAAAATTAAGTGATGAGAATATGTGATAGAAGAGTGTGTGAGATGAGGACGTGGCTCAGCTGGCAGAGCTGGCTAGCATGCACGAAGCCAAGGTCTGACCCCAGTATTTCATAAACACAATATGGTGGTGCATACCTGTAATCCTAGTGCTTAAGAGCTGGAGGCAGGAGGAGCAGAAGCTCAAGTTTGTCATCTACTATATAGCAAGTTCAAGGGCACCCTATGACACATGATATCCTATCTTTAAAACACTATGTGTAAAATGATCCTATTTATGTAAGAAAAATGCGTAAGTAAACGCTGAAGGCATTGGAGGAGCTGGAGGAGAACTCGGCAAGAACAGACAAGGACAGAGGAGAGAACACTTCATTGAGGGGAGCAGACAACTGTCTTGCCTTCAATCTGTGTTGCTTGAATCTTGTGCCTTAGAAATGCAGTATGAACATAACTGTAGTTGTATGCTGTTGTGTAGGCTCACCAAGGAGACAAGGAGGTATATTTTATAACTGCAAACCCTGCCAGACCTTAGCCCAGGGAACCACCATCATGGCCAGGGCCATAATCAGTTGACAGTGGAACCCCGAGCATCTGAGCTCAGGTGTATTTAGTCTTTCAGAACTCCTCAGGTATTCTACTGATAGCGCATGCAGATCATTAGCAATTAAACATCCCCCCACCCCAGAAATCCAACACCTGCAAACAATATAGAATGCCAAGAGCTAGGCTAACCCCTCACCCAACAGTGCATAAAACAATTTCAAACATAACTAAAAATAAACTTCCCCAACACATAACCATCTCATCTGTTTTTAAATGCAAAAAAAAAAAAAAAAACTTTGAAAAATAGTTACCCCATGCAAAGAAAATCATACTAACCAGGGGAGCCCTACTCAAAATTCAACCATATCTCTTCCTAGCCATCCAACTGGTATCTCCAGAGTGACTGTAGCATGTACCCAGGTGACCTAAGGCACTGTTGACATGCAGGCTGAATATTCTTCGTTGGGGGGTTGCCCTGTGCATAGTAAGATAGTGTGTAGCACCCCAATCCAGCCTCTGTAGATATTGCTAAATGCACCCTAGGAGGAAAAGTCATCCTAACTGAAAAGTGATGTTCTACTCTTGTTGTAGAAATGAACAAATGAAGTCCACCTTTGTGGAGGGACCACCGTCACTGTGACCCTTGTACTTTGCCGATCCCAGCATCCAACCAGGCCAGAAAGAAAGACATCAAGGGGGCTAAAAGAGACCACAGTTGCATCTGCTATTCTTCGGGATAATGGAGGAGAACAACTTAGGAAGATTCTCCTCTCCCTCTCAGTAAACACTTCATGTCTCCAAAGATTGTTCAAAAAGATCCACAACATTTGATTTACAGACAACCCTTCCCCACACCTGCCTCTGCTTCTCTTCTATCTTCCAGAAAATGTCATCCCTTTCTTGGGGGTCTAAAGCAATGAGGATGACAGTATACATTTTTTTATTGTCTGATCTCTGGGAGGAAGATGTGATGTACTGAACTACACAGGGAACTTTGGAGACACCATCGAGATCAAGAGCATTGAAGTTCAGCCCTCAAAGAGAAAACTAATCACAGGTCTGAGGTTTGAGAAGAGTGTGCACATTCTCTCTCTTCTTCCCCGGTCATGCCCCTACTAGGGGAAATCAAGCTGACTCTGGGAAAGGTGCTTTAAGTACTTTCAGATGCAGGTTCTCACACCTGAGATTTGGCCCCTAAGGAGGGAGACAACTCTCAGTGGAAAACAGCCACGGTCAAAACCCTGGTTAGCTTCACTTCTCTGAGTGTGACTTTGAACAAAGTTATTAGCCTCTAAACCTCGGTGTCTTCAGTCATAAAATGGAGATCATCCTCTGGCTGGTCCAAGAAGTCACTGAGGCAATAGAGTGTTGCCTTTATAATTTACAGGGAACTATATGTACTTTTGTGGCCTGGGATTCGTGGGCTACCAAATCCAAAACTATGGAGAACTCAAAGAAGGGAATCTGAAGAGATAGTCTCTTGGCCCTGTGGCATGTGCTGTGGAATTGAAGTTAGAACTTCAGGGATTTATGAACTATACCATTTGTGTCTATTTCAAAGACTGCCTCCCACGTGTCTTCTTTGGATACAGCACTGTAGCCATTCATGGCAGCTGGGAAAGGAGAACAGAACCTTTCAGGTGTCAGAACTGGTCTGTCTAGAGAAGCATCATCTGAGACTGAAAAAGTCAGGACTCAAAAACACAGGCCTGCCTAATCCCAAAGCTGTAATCTCTTTCATCTTTAAATGCCAGGCAGTCATTTTGAGACAGAGCTACATCTGCCTCACATTTGGCTCTAGATGACACAACAATCAAATCACACAGTCATAAGATCACAAAGCCAGCCACCATGTGGTTCATGACCAAGAGAGGACTAGTGTCTTCCATCTCATGTCCTTGCTTGCTTCTTTTCTAAGCTCTATTTAAGAAGTACAGGTGGAGACTCCAGGCAACATAGTGAACGCCTTAATGGCATGTTCTCAGTGAGGTGAAACAAATTACTAGTTGTGGTGGTTTGAATGAGAATGGTCCTCATAGGCTCATATGTTTGAATATTTGGTCCCTAGTTGGTAGAACTATTTGGGAAGGATTAGGAGGTGTGGCCATGAAGAAGATATGTCACTGGAGGTGGGTTTTGAGGTTTCAAAAGCCCGTTGCCCAAAAGTCCTTTGCCAGTTAGCTTTATCTCTCTACCTGGTGCTTGTAGATCAGATGTGAGCTCTCAGCTACTGCTCCAGTGCCATGCCTGCCTGCCTGCCCCCATGCTTCCCCCATCCCAGAAGCTGTAAATCCCCAATAAACTTTCTTCCATTAGTTGCTTTGGTTGTGCTGTCTTATTACAGCAATAGAAAAGTAACTAAGACAACTCCTTTTCCTGTTTGAAATCGCATGTTCTAAAGAAAGCCAAGTGTGGGGTCTTTGAAAATAAACCTGGTGACACTGAAGCTGGAAGTCACCATGATGGCCTCGAGAAAAGGCCAAAACCTGAGGAATAAAATTACTAAGAGATGGGAGAGAAAGTCAGCAGCTTTCCCTTACCACTGCAGAATGAGCCTCCCAGGGGGAAGTCTGGTCATGCTTCACATATCAACTAGTTCCCGTGTTATTCAAATTAGGCAGAGTACAAATGGAAAAATAATTTTTTCTAAATTTTGAAGATGTATAACCTTGAGTTAGAGATAGCCTTTTACTTTTGTTATCTTATGTTAATCCCGTATCAAGGGTTTCACTATGACTTTTTATACATGCATATAATGTGCTTTGATTATATTTACCCCCAGTTGCTTTTTTTTTTTTTTAAGATAGGATCTTTCTATGAAGCCCAGGCTGGTTTGAACTTGCAATCCTCCTGCTTCAACCTTCAAAATGCTGAAATTGCAAGCGTATCCCAACATACCAGGCTGGAAGTATATTCCTGGCATACAGTGAGTTCGTTGGATTTATTACAGGAATTTTAGAGTGATTTAATATTTTAGAATAGTTTCACATTAGGAAATCTATCAATGCAATTCATCATAACAATGGATTAATGAAAAAAAAATTACTATCTATTTTGATGGGTGGCAGAAAAACAGTATATAATTAAAATTTTAAGCTTAAACTGGTAAAGCACATAACATGTATCATTAATAAACCCTTCATTTAAAAAATATATTCTCTAAAGTTCATAGCCCAGACGGGTGCTGCTGCTGTTACTACTCTTCAACACTGTTCAACAATCTATTATTTATAGATTTATCCTAGAATTGAACTTCAACTCAAAAAACAACCATTAGAACAAAAATTACTCAGTAGTAGAAATTTAAAATTAAATAAAATCTAAATATACAAAAAGCAAAACTTTAGCAATAAAAAAGTAGAAAACATGGTGATATAGTAGAAGCCTCTCGAAACATGTAACACACATAATCTCAAACACACACACATAAAAAACATAAGTACTCATACACAAACACATGCATACTCATGCACAGACACATGCACATATACATAGGCATACAGAAGCACACACTCGTATACAAACACACATGCATTTACACATACAAACACATACACACAGAGACACACACACAAATTACATACATTCTCAGACACAAATATGTACATACACACACAGACATTATATACACACAAAGTTTCTCTGGTGCTACCCCACAGCCTGAGGGTTTTTATTTTGTTTCGCCTAGTCTTTCCTTGCCTAATCTCACCTCACCTAGTGCCTCACCTCGCCTAGTGCTTCGCCTTGCCTTGCCTGGTCCCATGGTACTGAGACTAAACCAAGGACCTCACATGTACTAGGCAAATACTCTACCACGAAGCTCCACACAGCCCTGGTGCTATCGCAATTTATAAATTGCTTACTGCTCAGATAAATTCCCTAACTCTGCATTCATCTCTCATTGCCAAAACAGCTTAGAAATTACCCAGCCCATGTCCCAGTTCCCCTGTTCTGTAAAGGAAGCTCATCAGGGAAGGCCACGGAGCCTGACTGCTTGCAAGCCTAGAGGAAGCTGGATAAAGCCCTAGATCAAGCCAGCCCACTCACTCCTCTACTACTTTCACTGGAGGATTTTAAATGCCAAAAAATTTATTCAAAATGCCCTTTGACAGAGAGGAAATAATTTGCAAATGCCACTGAGATTAGAACAATATGTGATTGTTTTCTCGTGAACCTTAAATTGTCTTTGCGAAGTAAGAGTCTACAGGGTAGAACAAATGTACTATCCTCTTCCATCACGACAAACTGCCAGCAATTAGTGCCTTTCAATAGTCATTATGCCTTTTCTGAGACAATAAAACCTAGTGGCTGCGATGCCTGGCTGCAGACCGCCAAGCATCTCTCTATAAACTCCCCAAAGTGTCAGCTGAAATCTGTGCATGGTTGCAATTATAATGAAAAATGTTTGAATGTGAAACTCTCTACCTTCCACCATCTGGACAAGATCCTTCATTAAATGTGTTCCTGGCATAGAAGGATCTCAAGATAATTTGTTTGGGGGAAAGAAGAGATGAACCCATGGCTTATACACCTGGCTGCACGGGCTTTTCATCATTCATTTAACAACAGCCTGATAAACGGGACAGAAGCTTAAATGTCTCCTTCTGAGCCATCCCAAGAGGAAGACTAGAGAGGTGAGGACCATGGGGGATCTCAGAGGCAGTGAAGGATTAAAAGCCATCATCAATCAACTCTAGAAATAACAAGTCCAAGAAGAGATGAGCCATAACGCCATCATGAGCTAAGTATCAAGCTTTCATGATTTCACCCAAATCCGATCCTGTCCCCATCACCACTTTCTTGGAGGAAAGGATGCCCTCGGCACACAAAGAACACTTCAAGCCATGGAAATCTAAATCCCTTTTTGCTCACAACAGTTTTCTAGAACAGTAATGTACTTGGGAGGGCAGATGAGATGTTGAGTTTTAATGGAGGTCATGATTTTTTCTTTAGGAACCCACTTCTTTTCTACTACTCAAAAGATGTGGTCTTGACAGATGTGTAGGACATTGTCTTGCCCTCATGTTGAGGCCACAATTTCCAATGAGCAATTATGCTTGTTTCTCTCTCTCTCTCTCTCTCTCTCTCTCTCTCTCTTTCTCTCTCTCTCTCTCTCTTTCCCTCCCTCTCTCCCTCCCTCTCTTTCTCTCTCTTTCTCCCTCCCTCTCTCTCTCTCTCTCCTTTCACACACACACACACACCTTCACCACAGTGTCTAAACCTGCATAGGCTGACAGGATCCTGAATGCTCACTGTTCCCCAGGAAGGTCCATCCGCCAGAGGCATCATCCTCCACACTGGACATTTCTTACCAAGGAGAGCACAGGCAGGGTACCCTTCCCTTGTCTCATGGGCAATTGGCAGCAGTAGATCTGTTTTCACTGCCCCTCCTTCCAGCTACCAATCCTAGAAGAACCAGACTGGGGGAAAGGAGAATACACCCCCAAGGCAAATGTCCTGGCTCCGAACTACACAAATAATGTAGTCCTGGAATAAGATTCACAGGATGGAGGAGGAGGAGGAAGAGTTCAAGCAACTGCAGATTTAAGTTCCACCCTGGGCAACAAAAAGCAGAAAGAAAAAGTTTGACGGGAAAGAAAATTGACAAAGTTGGCTAGGAGGAAAAACTATTTCTTGTTTCTATCCCTCTGTGGTCACAGTATTTTTCCACAAAACAGAGATAGCACTGGAAGACAAGAAGGGCCGTCAAAGGGCTGCAAAAAATAAATGAATAACTCCAGAAGATAGCACTTGGGCTTAGGGTTTCCAGAGAAAGCAGATCCAAGGATGTCCCACACAAAAGACCACAGACAGGTAAGGCTAACCCTGACAGCCCAGACGGCCCAAGGGAGAGAAAGATCATATACAGAGTACAAAGAACTGGGGAGATTCACCAAATTCCAAATTACAGTGCCAAAACTACCTAGGGAGTCAGAGCCACTGGTGGGAAGATGGGGTGTTTCTGTTGTTATTATTGATAGAATTATTTTACTACTTTTAAATTTATGTAGCTGTGGGGGAAGTGCATGTACATAAGTGTGTGCCTGTCCCCATGGAGTCCTGAAGAAGTCAGAGTCCCTGGAGTTTCAGAGAGTTGTAAACAGTCCAGAACAGAACAGTACTCAGAACCAAACTCAGGTCCTCTGGAAGATTAGTACTAAATCTTAAAGAGCCCCAGAGAAATGTGTGTGCAACTGATAGAAATGTTCCCTATCTTGATGGGAGTGGTGTAAAACAACAGATAGACTGTATACCTGAAACGGGTGGGTTTAACACAAGCAAATTAGCCTCAGTGAGGTTTATTTTTATTTGCATGTATATGTTTGTTTGCGGGCACACAGATGCACATGTGTATTGGGGTATATATGCTCGTGTGAGCACATGTATGTAGACGCCAGAAATCAACCTTGAGTGTCATTCCTCAGGTGCTATTCTCCACCTTTTTTTTTTTTTTTTTTTTTTTTTTTGAGACAGGGTCTCTCCTGGCCTGATTATAAGTAATAGGTGTTCTTGGGATCCAAGCAAGAGCCTTAATCTTGCAAGGTGAACAGTATTCTGACTGAGGCTATCTCCCCGGCCTACTGAAGCTTATTTTTAAAAGGTATATTATTCATGTGACAAGTGTGTGCAGGGGTTAGATGGATCTTGATTCAAACAGTTTATATAAAAACTGAATTTACAGAACAAGGTGGAAATGTGAACATTCGCTGGACATTCCACAAATTAAGGTATTTCTGCTGATCTGGGTGGGTAGGGATGATCTGTGATATGTTCCGAAGTGCAGCTATTATCTCTTGGTGATTCTTACTAAAATATTTACAAATGAGGGCCAACAAGACGGCTCAGTGGGCAAAGGCACATGTCTCCAAGCCTGACAACTTGAATTCATCCCCAGGAACCATGTGATAGAGGAGAGAGCCGGCCCTGCAGGGTGTCCTTTGACCTCCACTCCTGTGCTGTGCTTCACACATGGACACACCCACCCAATATATAAATAAAACGTAACAAAAAATAAAATGTTTACAAACAAAATTATTCTCTATCTGGGTTCACTTCAAAATAACTCAGGAGACTAAGGTAATAAAGGGAGGTAGGAAGGCAATAAGATTTGCCACAACTTAATAACCGCGTGATGCATAGATAGGGCTCATTATATTCTTCTCTTATTTTTTGTCTGGAATTTTCCATATTAAAAACTTAAAAAGCAATTGTATGCTCATATAAAGACAAAAAGGAAATTCAATAACATTAAATCAGTAGTGGTTCTTAGAATTAGGATTCATTTTTTCTTTATAATTTTGCGTGTCTCCAAAACACTTTTAGGGAGATAAGAATTTAGGGTTATTTTTACTGTTTTAATCTCACCTATCCTTTAAGCCATAATTCAAGTCTTCTCTCCTCCAAAAGCAAACACCCGCCCCCCCAGGGTGGCTTCGTCCACCACACACCTGGGACACCTCTTCCTCCTCTAGGCACACTGCATGTTTCACCTTTGATGACTTAACGTCACACAGACCACCTCTAAGCATACTCTCAGGTTTAACTTTGCCAGAAGGACTCGCGGATCTGAGAAGTCACTCTCTGCACAGTTATAACTTACGAAAGTGAAAGGGTGCAGGTTAGCATTAACCAAAAGAAAGCAATCCCAGGGTAGAGTCCAGAAGAAGCCAGGCAAGGAGCTTCCAGCTGGCCTCCCACTGCAGACACATGGGCAGATCTAACTCCTCAGTCGTGAAAGGCAACACGTGAAGCACTGGCAACTGGGAAACTCCTGATTCTGTGTCCAAGGATTTAACGGAACTCAGTTATATACTCATCCATGTGGCTGACCGTCATCTCCAAGGCCTCCAGAAGTCAAGCTAATACTTCATAGCTGACATCATTAATCACACTGGGGCCAAGTGCGGTGATGTTTACCAGTAATCAAGCATTTGAGAAACTCAAGTGAAAGAACCATGAATTCAAATCCAGCCTGGACTAAAAAGCAAGTTCAAAGCCAGACTGGGCTACACAGTGAAAACCTGTCTCAAGATCAAGTAAATAAATAAAACACATTGTGCTATGATCTGACTGCTTGTCACCCCAAAAGGCAGACATTGAAGTTTAATCCCCAATACAATAGTATTAAGAGGGATGGCTTTTACCAAGGCTCTTCCTCAGACATGAGGCTACTGATTGCCCTTTGTAGGAGGCTTGAGGGAGTCCTTCCATCGCTTCTGCCATGTGAGAACACAATAAAGTACCATCTTTGAAGCAGACAATAGTCTCCAGTCTTCTGATCTGCAAACACCTTGATCCTGGATGTCCCAGCCACAGGACTGTGAACAGTAGATTTCTGTTGTTTATAAATAACCCAGTCTAAGCCTGCTGCAGCTCAATAAACAAAAACACAGTTAACATAATCTATCTAGTATAACCCAAGGACCCCAGATAAATATACTGTTTCCCAACAGGTACTCTAGGAACTCAGACATTAGTGCCTAGGAACCGGTACGGATCGATTCTTTGTTGGGGCAAGGTTAACCCTGTCTATACAAATGTCTTCTCATCTAGACTTCAAGCCCTTGAGAGCAGAAAACAGTAAATGTTTCCCTCTCACAGAGGAAAGTGCTTGCCTCCAGACTCTGACCTCAAAGTTTGCTGAGAGAAGGCCAACTGAGTCTTCTGGAAGTAAGAGAGGCAGTGGGAGGCTTGGACCCCAGAGATGGACAAGACTGGGAAGAAAACACTTCAAAGAACAGAGCAATAGGGAACTTTAAAAAGCAGCTGTTTGGAGTGAGGTCTGCAAACCAGCAGCATCAGCCCAGCCGGGGAACTCGCTAGGGATGCAAAGATATGGGTCCGTCTCATACCAGACTCAGGATGAACAGTTAAGATCAGGAATAACTGATTAAGCTAAGACCAGGAATATGTGATTTAGCAAGTAATCCAGACAATTCTAAACCACATTAAAATTTTAAGAGTACTAACATTTTTAAAAGACAAAAGAAGTGGGCAGTTATTAAGGGAAAGAGAGTAACATTCTTTGGGGACATGGCTGAAAGTAGGTGGCCCATAACTCAGTGGATGTCGCACACCCATGCACGAAAGGGCAGGACTGATTGGATTCAGGGAGTTATTAACAACGACAACAAAAAGAATACATGAAATCGCGAGGGAGATGAGAGGAGGCACTAGGGGAATTTGGGGAGGAGTGATGATGAATGGATCTGATATGTTGTGTAAATGCATGAATTTTTCAAAGAAAAATATTTTTTAAGTTGCGTATTCTGGAACTGTCCATAGAAGGAGCAGAAAGACACAGTTGGGGGGAATGACTGGGCTCTGGGGAAGGTTCTTACAACTTAGGGATAGACAGCTACATTCTCTTTCCACTTTTAATACTTCTAGTGTCAAATATGGGGGTGGTCTCTCATGGCAACTGGAGATCCTGAAATTTAGCCCAATGCTAACACTATTTACCCAGAGTTATCTGCACAGCCCACACATTTCAGGACTCAGTCCCCCAAGGCCACCCTTAGCTCAGGTAGCAGTCATTAAGTATTGGTCCCAGGATGCCCACACTTCTGTACCAATCAGCTACCAGTTGTGAGCTCTCGTGAGCTCTCCTCTGGCTGAACAACTGATTACATCAGCTCACTCAGAAGACATTTTACCTACATTTCCTAGTTTATTGTTAGAGCCACAATCCAGACTCAGCCAAAAGGAAGGGACTCACAGAGCAAGGTCCTGAAGAAAGATCATGGCGTTAGAGCTACTACCTTCTAGAAAGTATGTCTAAACTCCATTTCTCAGAATATGTAATGGAGGCTTTATCCAGTAAATGTGATTAATTAAACCACTAGTGATTAAACTCAGCCTGCAGCCATGTTCTTCTCCGTAAAAGTATAGGAGAACAGGAATGGTGACAGAAGTCTCAACCCTCCTGCTTTGGTCCTGCGAGTGGCCAGCCCTCATCCCGAAGCTACCAGGACCCCCAGCCACAAGCCACCCTATTAGTACACAGAGGACATTCATAATTCTGGCCATTCCAAGAAATTTAGGAGTTTTATGCCAAAAACTAAGGACAAAGACAAATATATATTTTTTTTTTATGTCACAGAAACCCATGAAGAACAGGTCACAGAGTGAGACACACAGCCTCTTAAATACAGGAACATCCGTCCATGAAGATCTGGCCCATGACTCAATTTAATTCAAGCATCCGAAGCCCCTAGAGTCATGAAAGCTGCTTCTCAGAACTGCCACACTCAAGGAATAAAGCAGGTAACAGAGACTTCTTAACAAATACAGAGCTGATGGGGCTGGAGAAGCGACTCTGTGGTCAAGAGAATCGTGCTGCTCTTGCAGAGCACCCAAGTTCAGTTCCAGCCGCCCACTCCAGAAGCTCCCAAGCCACCTATAACTTCGGCTCTGGGAGATCCAGTGTCCTCTTCTGGATCCTGTCAGCACCTGTACTCACATGTACAAACCCACACGCAAGAAATACACATAGACATAATCAACACACATAGTTAAAACATAAAATCTTTAATTAAAAAAAGAACAGAAATCATGTCAAGGTCTTTAAGCTTCCACAGTGAATCTTGTTATCCAATAGCTCCAACAAGCCCCTCTGCAGCCCTTCCTGGGAACCAAAATGGGCTCCTAGCAGATATAAACCTCTGATATCTCAAACCAGCAACAGAATACAAATCATGGGCAAATCAACTTAGTAATATTTATGAAAAGTTAAGGTGCAATGTTTTATAAATTATTAATCACTATTTGGCCTAAATTTATGGCTTGGTTTAAGGGCGCACTCCTCTCTTTCTCCTTGGGTTCTCATTTTCACCCTGTTTATTGGGAAAAATAGATGGGAGTGGAGCGATTTCCATAACAATGATCCTCTCTCATCCTGAAGATGCTCTTAATCAATGAGCTGACAGCGTAATGTAGGCTTGTTAGATCCTTCAAGAACAATAAGCCCCTGCTGGTGATGGGACTCTGCCTGAGCTGTAATCAAGGGAACCACAGAGGACGACAATATGAAGAACTCCCAGAGGCTGCAGCAGACACTCTTCTAAAAGAGCCGTCTAGGGGCTCGCTTGGCATTTTGCAGACCATCACCAGCTTTGCAAACATAGCAGGCCTCACTCATTCTGATTCTTTATGCAAAGAAAAATGAATAATGAATCTGATGTCTTGATTAATCAGCCTAAGACATCCATTCAAATACTTATGTTTTTCTTTTTAAAGAGGAAGAATCAGTAAACCACTGCAGAATAAACAAACCATCCCAAAGCTCATATTTAAAACAACAGCCAGTTATTTCTCGTGATACAGGGCTGCGGTTGCTGTTTTTCTCATGGCTGTGACAATATTTCTGACAGAAGAAACTTAGTGGAGGAAGGATTTATTTATCTTGTGGTTTGAAGGGGGGAGGAAGCATGCAGGCAGAGTGAACAGCTGGGGCCCAGAAGCACAAAGAACCTAGGCAGGAGCATAACCAGTCAATAACCCTCAAGGCCTGTTTCCAGTAATCTTCATGTTACAGCCAGGCTCCACCTCCTAAAGGTTCTACAGCCTCTCCGAGTAGCACCTGCTGATGGAGAACAAGTGTTCAAACACATAAGCCTCCAGGGGACATTTCACCTTTGAAAGGTAACAGAACATAAGCAGATGACTAGGCCCATCCAGGTTCAAACAGTCTCTCATTACCACCTTGGCCCAGTCTAGGCACAGCCTTCTTGTGTCTGAGGCCTAAGAAGTGGAAATCCATAGGATACTTGTCCTTGGCTTGGACTTGACACGGTAGCTTCTGTCTCATTTTTGGTGACAAAGGAAAACATATAGATAAACCAAAGTCAAGGGAGAGGTAAATGTGCCAATGTGCCCTGCCTTTATGGACAAAGTCTGAAGTCACTGGATGGAGAATGTGGAGACAGGAAGAGGTTATACTAAGAACAAGTGATTCAATCTACAACCAGAAGAGATATGTTTTCCTATAATTAATAAACTGAAGCACGCTTTAATTAAACACAGCTCTTTTTAAGGAAGCTACTGAGCCAAGTGGCTCAGGGATAGACCACTTGCCTAGCATATATACTAGCCCCACCAGAAGGTACCACTCACAGTTAGGGTGGGCCTTCCTGCTTCCATTAAAGCAATGACCAATCCCCATAGACTTGCCACCCTAACCTAGGCAGTCCTTCACTAAGGCTCTGTTTCTAGGTGATTGTATCTAGTAAGGTTGTATCAAGTTGCTAATTAAAATTGACCAGTGCACCCTATATAACCCAAGACCTTGTCCTGCTGGGCATGGTGGCCTCAAAGTCCAACAGCATTGATGGTGCCTAGAAACTCAGTAAGGCAGATTTTAGGTCCTTATCTGAGCCAATCCCTCAGAAAGTCTGTGAGTGTGGCCTAGTGACATGCATGTCCATGAGCCCTCAGGTGATTCCCACTATGTTTAAGTATGTAAACTACAGGTATTAGAGCATTCCTCTCCCAATTCCTGCAGCTGAACAGGATCTGTGACTTTGTCCCTATTATTAAACCAGCACAGAAACCCCTAAAGAAGTTTTTATCACTCTTTGCTCCAAACAAAGCTATTCCTCCACTACTGAAATCTCAGAGTCAACTGAATTAGACACATAAATATCCCTGTATCTTAACTGCACAGTCCAACTATAGACACCAATAAGGTCATTTGCCATGGAATTTAGAGTCAGAGAGACCCAAGCTCCAATCCAAGTATGGCCTTGAATAAGGGGCATGTGCCCCTTTAGCAGGATGACCCTCTCTGGACTTCAGTTTCCTCTTGTGAACATAAGGTTAGTAATGTCCACTTAATCTGTGGTGTTGATGCAGAAATGGAAATAAGTCGATAGGAAGTACGTGATACATGTGTGGCCAAGCTTACAACATTGTATCAAGAAGGCTAATGAGTAAGGTGTGGTGGGACACGCCTCTAATCCCAGCACTCAGAAGGCAGAAACAGACGGGTCTCTGTGAAATCAAGGCCAGCAGGGCCTACAGAGTGAGTTCCAGGCCAGACAGTATTTTTACCTTGTCTCAGGAAAAAAAAAAAAAAAAGAAAAGAAAGCAGTCAATATTCCAGTATGGAGGAAGGAGGGGCTCGTGAGCCCCCACCCTTAGTATGGAGTTATTGACAGTTGATGGCGTCTCTAATAGTGAGGCCCATGATGGGTTGACTATCCTCCAATGGATGGCTCTACGCCCACGATTATGAGTAGCACAAATTGGATTTAGTGAGTTTTTTTTTTTTTAAGAACAATATGAAGCTAGGAGGGGGTGGCAAGACAGTGAGTTAGAGGAGTTAAGAGAAGGAAGGAGGGTGAATGTGATCAGAACACGCTGTATACATGTATGAAGTTCTCAAAGAATTTATTTTTTAAAAAACATCATTTAAAAGAACTACAAAAGCTCTTGAAGCCAGAAACACACACACACACACACACAAAAGGCTAGAACCAGGATAAAAACCTAGCATGGGCCACCCCATTTTGGCACAGGATTATTTTAACCTGGAAGCATTTGAGAAGTAAAAAAAAAAAAAAAATCCCTATGCTCTCCTGTTTATTTGCCGAGTGATAGAGGCTGATCACCAAAGCTAACTTTAGGCCTTATCGTCTTCTGCGGTTTGGAGGGTTAGGGGGGAATTGTTGCTGGTGTTGCTGTCTGAGAGAGGGCCTCACCATATTACTCTGACCAGCCTCAAACCCACTATTTAAAGCAGACTGGCCTTGAACTCACAGAGATTCTTCTGCTTCTGCCTCCCCAAAATTAAAGGCATGAGCCACCATGCCTGGCTAGGCTCTTATCTGCTTGGAGACGACTTCAGAAAAAGCAACATATCAAACTTGGTGATCAGCTTTTATTTATTAGTTTCTCATGTGTCTGTGTCCCCACCATTGACTGGCCCTAAGGACTCAAGATTCTTTTACTTTGTCCCATTCTTTGTTGAAGATGTTAAAGATGTGGAAGATGTTTACATAAGCCGGAGTTTCGTGACAACTCTCAGATTTACCCATTTTCCCCTGACACATGCTAATACACTTCTGTGTGTTTTGCTAGTCTTTTATTGTAAGATTCATCCTAAGAAGGATAAAATCACTTTCCCTCTTCTACATAAGACTCAGGCCTTGTCATCTCAGTTACGACAACTGGCCCAGTACAGTGAACACATTAAACTACTCACGAAGCATTGATTGTGTTTTAAATATAGAGGGGCTAGAGATATTGCTCAGTGGTTAAGAGCAATTGCTGCTCTCCAGAGGACTCAAGTTTGGTTCCCAGCACCCACATGATGGCTAACAACAATCTGTAACTCCAACTCCAGGGGATCCAACACCCTCTTCAAGCCTCCTAAGGAACTACATGCATGTGGTACACTTGCAGACAAAACACCCAGACACATAAAATAAAAATAAACCTTTAAGAATAAATAAATATAAATGGAACTTTATTCTCTAGAGAAGACTAGACACAGTTGCTTCCCTGAAGAGTCTAAAGTTGTCATGCTCCATGATTATTCACTCTCAGTACCTTCTTTGGTTGTGAGTTGTTACTGGAATTAAAGTCCAGGCTGCTCACTGCATGAAGGGTCAGTATTCAGCAGGTGACAGCTGGCTGGAAGGAACAGGGGTTCTTCAAGGGCTAGCAACCTTGAGAAATTGGAAGGACGGTGACTTCAACGTTCCACCCAGCAGAGCTCCAGAGTGCAAAGTGCTTTCGTAAGAAGAGAAAGGAAAGAGCAGTCATATTGGAAAGGAAAGGAAGGCTCCATGTTGGGCAAGGTCTCCTACATTTAAGGCCTGTCTCCCTTTTTGTCTTCTCTATCATGTAGTAAGAGGCCTCTAGCTCCTGGACCAATTCCCATTGACCATGCTTTGAATTTGTGTGCTTTGTGTTGGTTGATACACAGAACCAAAGACCTTAAGGAAGAGCATTACGAAGCTCACCTGGTATTCTGGACTCTGTAAATCTGAAGACATTTTAGTTATTATCTTAACCACTTAGATGGAGCAAAATAATGGTGGACAAGCAGAAAGGTAAGAAGAGAGACTAATGGAAAATTCCAGAGGAACCACTGTGTTAGAGGTGAGCTCTGAAGGAGAGCTGAGGTCTAGAATCATGAAAGCCAGTGAGCACACTCAACACTCCTGCGCTAGTCTAAGAAACATAGGCATTGTCCCCCGGACCCGTGCCCTCTTTCAGCTGGATTTATAAGAGGCAGCAAGCCTGTTCCTCCAGTTTGAGAGGCATGGAGCTGTGACTTTCAGCTGTCTGACTGGTGTCACATGGAGACGCTGTAATTCACTGCATTGGCATGAGCTGTTAAATTATCCCAGAAAACCAATCCTCAGGAAAAGATGCTGCTGGACCAGAGCTTTCTGAGTTTCCCTAGAGGTTTTGCCCTGATGAGATGGGGACTCCTAAGATGAGAGGAATCAAAGCACCCTTTATTACAAAAGAGATGGAATTTGTTTTACCTAAGAATTTAGAGATACAAACTCCGGTTAAAGCCATTAGAGAGGAAGGAGCTGTGAATTTAACCATAATCACTTCCATTCCGCTCTAAACAGATGCTAATTATGAAAATGGCTTTGTAAAGAAATCAGCATACGTTAGGGGAAAAGGTTTAATCACTTTATATTTGAAGTCAAAGGAATCATTTTCTCGAACAATGGTTCTCAACCTTCCTAGCGCTGCGACCCTTTAACACAGCTCCTCATGTGGTGGTGATCCCAACCATAAAGTTATTTTTGTTGCTACCTAATAACTGTAATTTTGCTACTGTTATGAATTGTAATGTAAATATCTGATATGCAGATGGTCTCAGGTGACCCCTGTGAAAGGGTCATTTGACTCCCAGAGGGGTCACGACCCACAGGTTGAGAACTGCTCTTCTAGAAGATAATACAAGTGCTAAAACTGAGTTTCTGGATATATATATATATATATATATATATATATATACCTGATGGAGCACATTGAGAATAGAAACAGAATGATCAGAAGTTAACAGTCATCCTTACCTATAGTCTGAGCTATATAAAACCCTGTCTCAAAAATGTGGGACGGGAGAGGGGTACTGGGAGATGGCTTGGTTGTTAAGTGCTTGCTGACCAAGCATGAGGAGTTCACCCACACACAAAGCTGAACATGGAAAAGCCACCATCATCCCTGGAAAGATGAAAACAGCAGGCCTCTGAAGCTCATTTGTTAACCAGCCCCGCTGAACAGGTAAGTTCCAGGTTCAGTGAGAGACTCTAACAAAATGAGGTAAAGAATAATTGAAGAAGACACTGTGCTTCAACCTCTAACCTCCATATGCATGTGCACCCACACACACGTGCACACACATGCAACACACATGCACGCGCACATGAAATATGCATACATTTGAGAGATAATCCATAAACTTAGAATTGGAAAAACCAGAAAAGTAACTAATCATCAGGTTTGGGTTCATTTTTATTTTTAAAGATATAGAGTAGACATAAGAGTCCTGCTTCTTCTGAGCTCTGCTCAGATAAATTACCATGAGCAGCAACAGTGGAAAGTCCCTGAACGTGGCCTCCCATATTCCAATATATGCTATCTCCATCATTCAAAAATGACCCCTTGTTGTAAAAGCCCCATCTCTGAGATGGTTCATTGTTAATGAACAATCTCCCACTTCCAGTAGAAACCTTTCAGTTGACCTGAGTTTGTCCTAGACAGTAGGAAACATGGGTCCCTCCACCCTGTATTCTTTTCCACTTAAAAAAAAAATGTCATTAGTAAGGTGTGAAGTCAGCATATACCTGGCACCAGGTACAAAGCTAAAATTCATATTAAGCAGGGTCATCTGAATGCTATATCTACACCTAACTTTGAACCAACTGATTTGGAATTACATTCCAGACAGATGTTCAGTTTAAAAGCAGCTATATGGAGAAAACTCAGATTCTGATTTTTATATAATTCAAATACTACTTAGACTCTTGGAAGAAGAAAGCCCCTCTGATTGGTGTCTCATCTCTGATCTGGACACCCATCACCTGCTAACGACTTCCTCTAGCACACAGCAAGTGTTTCCTAGTGATGAGTTAGCTGGGCTCCTCCCTGATCACCCAAACCCCTCCATCTTCCACACATACCAGGTCCTGCTGATCATGTCTAGTGGGAAAGACAGACTATCTGCATCAACTGAAAGGCTGACTTTATGCAAGCCCTTGCTATAAGGAAGATGCCCATTAATGAGGAACAACTCAAAGAAAACAGAGGGTGCCTGTGGTTCTCTGGGAACAAGTAGGGAAGCAAAACATCTTCAGTTCTTCTGAAGACCACGAGAAGGGTAGAGATGAGATGAATGAGGACCTCTACAGAGGTACAAAAGGCAGGCAAGCTCTTGATCCTTAACCTTTAACATGATGTGCGATTCCATCTTTGTACTTTACCAAACAGTTCTGCCATAATACACCAAATAAGGCCAAAAGGTTGATAGATTGGAAACCCCTTGAGACTAGACAAACACAAAATCTGTGGGATTCAAGATCACCACTGTTGTAAGTGTACTATGTCAAGAACAGGCTGATAACAGTTATGTCTATTCATGATATCAGAATTTATTGACAAATAAATTCCTAAACTACATTGGTTTCATTGGCTAAAATTTGCCCATGAGTCTGTTTCCCTTGATGTTGACTGAGGCAAACATAGGTTCTTTTATTCCAATTTGAATTACTAATGTTAACTATCACATCACATATACAACACACAGTGTGTGTGTGTGTGTGTGTGTGTGTGTGTGTGTGTGTGTACATGTGCACGTATGAGAGCGAGAGTTACTACAGAATGGCCACAGAGGATTAAAGCATTGCAGAAAAGTTCAAGGAGTCCCAAAGAGGCCTTACTGGAGGAAGAAGCTGGAGGCTGATACAGACGTACAGAAGTCACCTGCAGGTGGCTACAGAAGCTTCTAAGAATCTGAGTTGGAGGTGCTGGTCACAGTCTAGCCACACCCCAGGGTCAGAATTGAATGGCGCCTCACGGATTCTGTGGGCTGTCTAGGGATTCCATGAGCTGTCTAAGTGAGGTATGAGGCCTTAGAGGCTATAGGAGCTTAAGGCAGGTGCAAAAGAATGAAAAATAGCAGACAGAGGAGTGGATGGTAGGTCTAGATGGATAAACAACTAGATGGATGGGTGGCATCTGAGCAGCTCATGTTATCAATGGGGACCACGCTGAGCTGAAATCCCTGAGATGGTAGGCATTTTCTCCCTGTTAGTCCAGGTTGGTGGGGGCCATCACCGTCACAGTGTGAGGTGTCCTCATTATGAGTCCAAGTGAGGGAGCTACACTCTTTCCTAGCTTGGTGTGTTTGCTAAGTTCTTAGCCTTAAAATCTTGACAGGATTTTAACATTCCCATGTGCTCATACAGTCCCAATTTACTTTAATACATTTATAGGGTGCCATCTTTTATACTGTTATGAATAGGTTATTTATCAGTCTGTACCTTGTGAATGGTGCCGGTCACATGATGTTTATATGTCTACATGGTGCAGAATGAGCTCGCTTGTGTCTTCCCTAGAGGAGTCAAGTGCTACTTATAAAAAATGGGCTTTTCAAGGCAAGGCCCCGCCTAAAAGAACCAGTCTTACACAATGGATCAGGGCACAATCCAATCTCAACAGTCACACAATGACTTCTAATACATCCAAGAGTAAACAGACATGGTGAAATTTTTTGCTTTGTCTCTGGTGGTTCCTTGAATCAACTCAACTACCAGGTAATCTGTCAGGGCAAAATCATGAGACTCTCTCTCAGTTGATTTAAACCTGTCTAATGCCAGACATCACACAGCGGGACAACTCATCGTTAGTTTCCCACTGGCGTTGCTTCAGATGCCTCTGCTGTGCGCTATGGCTACTTTGCAGGGAGCTGAAGGCTGCTTTTGCTGAAAAAAAAACCAAAGGCTTTTCACTTAGCCTCTGTAGACAACTAGTCGGTGATGAAAATGGGACACAAGGTTGGCATCTCTGCCTTTGTATTGTGCGCCCACTCTGTTCTCTGCGTGAAGATATGTTGATCACCTTGGAAGTGTTTTGTTTATGCAGGATACAGCTGGCCTCTGGCCTGTCGGAGCTGGCACGTGTTTCTTACACCCGTCCTTGTGGTTTCTCAGCAACTCAAGCAGCGGTGGTCTTGTCAGAGTGATCACAGGCCCAGACCAAGCCAGGAAGCCAGGACATTTATGTAAGTCAGCTATGCCAGCTGTAAGACCAATTCAGTGGCTTAGTTAATTTAACTTCCTGGGTTAAATTGGCCGCTCAAACCTCAAGACCAGGATGTTTGCACACAAGAAGAAAACCATCATTTGAAACTGTGCCCGTGGATAAAATAACTGGACAGCCATTTGTAGTCATTAACTACGATCTTTTACCCTCAATTTAGGGAGAGAGAAAGGAAGGCTAGAAAGAAATTTTCACTACTTTTGCAAGTGGCCTTGATAAAGAATGAGAGAAAGGTAAAAATCTTCACAGCCTCTGTAAACTCTGTAAATTCAAGCTCCCCAACCTTTATTCATTTAAGTAAGAATCAACACACTAATGACAGACCAACCAATGAACCACAACTAACACCCACCCCAACTCTCGGAGCTTCAGACCTTTATACCCCAAGCAAAAGTTCCCATAAACACAAGTGGCACACAATCCCAAGAACAAGCTACAGGTGTCAGAATGACGGAACCTAACCAAATTATAGCCACCTGCATCAAGCATTCCAAATGCAACTTATAAACATCTACCACACCTGGGGTGGGAACACAAACCTAGTCCAAATGCCATTTTGCGTATTTAAAGAACCCAAAATAACAAAACCTTCTTCCAAGTGTTCCACTATAGTCTTTGGTAGAAGCCTGCTGCTTCCTTCATAGAGAAAGTCGCCTCCAAACAGTGTCATCTTCCTTCTTAGGAGTCAAAGTCCCAGGAAGGGGTCTGGCCTGTCTTGTTCATAGTACTGGGCTTGGTCTTGTTTCTATCTTCTGTGCCAACTCCAGCTTAGAGATGATTCTAGTCTGGAATGTGCTACAGTATTGAAGTGGAGAGTGTTCATCTCTAGTCAGCCTTGTCTCAGAGCACAGGGCGGATTGGGGGAGACTTCTCAACCAGCACTCTTTAAGGGAGTATAAGTTCAGAACATCATGAACCTTATTGCTAGCATCTCAGCTCTGCCATCTCTTCAAAAGCTCAGCCAGCTCTCCCAGGTCAGTGATCAATGGGGTTTTTACCTATCACTCGGAGAAGAGACTCAACACAGTGGCAAGGGGTTGGAAGTTTCTGAAGTTACTGGCTGGCAGAGCCGACTGCAATATGACTACAACATGCTAGCCTCTCTTTGGGCTTCTGTGGTCACTAACTGCTCTTGAATGAAGATTCTCTCTCTCTGTTTAACCCTAGCTGAGAAGTGTTTGCCGAACAAAATAGTGATGGTAAAAAGAAAGCAGAGAACTTGTTTTCTTCTGTTTTGGAGAAACTGTAAAGATATAGCCAGTAAATAAGACAGGTGCTTTTAGAGGCAAACTCCTATGTTAACATAGCTTCAAAATGCCTTTTCCTTTTCTCCAGTTGCAAAGTTAGTACAAAGCTGAGTGTGCGCAGATACGTCCCCATCCATCTTTATGCTGCAGGCTGAGCCATGCCCCAAGTGCTCCTATACTCCATTTGCCCTCTGAGCAGTACCGTGACCTTGACCTAAGCATGCCTAAAATGGTATTTTCCCATCTTACCTTTCCTTCTTGAACTCTGACCTTGAGCTGAGCTTCCTCAGGATTGTGTTCATCCCTGAAATTCCTTCCTAAATAAATATATAGGCTCCTCCAAAAGAAAATAAAATCCTCATGGTTCCTGTGTTCAAGAAGGGCTTTGAAATAGCTCCTTGCTCTTTCATTTCTTGGCTTTGCTTGTTTTGACACTTAACCAAGATGTGACCCACCATGTTCAGTTAGCGAGGGTTTCTGAAGCCAGCTGTGCCCAGAAGGACAACCATCCCTTGGAAGTGAAACAATTATTCTGTCCTCTCTCTCATTCTTTCTCTTTGTATTTTTCTCTCTCTCTTTCTCTGTGTATCTCTCTGTATGTCTCTGTCTCTCTTTTTATGTTTCTGTCTGTGTCTCTTCCCCTCCCCCTCTCCAGAGTAGACAAAGAATGCCCTCTGTAAAAAATGCCACCACCCAAGAAAGGCTGATACTGGCAGGGCAGTGTCTACTGTCTTTTCTCCTCAGCTCCATTGACGTGCTCCCCCATTTCACCCCCTAGTCACCATGCGCATGGAACCATCATGGCAGCTGGGTAAAAGAAACTGTTGAGGAAGTCTGTCTCCTCTAAACAAGGAATGATTGGTCCAGTAGATCTCCTGGAGGTTTAGAACAAGTCCTGTCATCAATGTGTGTTTTGATCAACCTTGTGTCCAGTCACAGATTTCTCTAGAGCGTCTTGATAAGGGGAGTTTTATAATTGGCAGAGACTCATGCTCACCTCTTCCCTCTGCACCTGGAGCAGCCTCAGACAGATACTCGGCGTGGAACCCATATAAGTCAAAAGAAGAAACCCCTCTGAAACACCACGATGCCAGCTTTAGGTTATGCATCTAATTCTTTATCCTTCGATTCATCACCATCAATAATCAAGACTTGCAAGAATTGCCATTGAACAAAGTAGGTCTTTTTCAGCAATTCCACGCATATTAATTTTAACTTGTCCCTAATTTCATGCCTCTTGTAGGGTGACTGAAACCTCACCTAACAACTCTAAACACAAAGTAAAGATGGAATTTTTCATTCACACAGGCCATCACATACAAGGAAGAATCAGAAAAAAACACTGATACTCTCAAACAGTAAAGTAATAATAAGCAGACCATGCTGGAGGTTAGCCCTCAGAACAGCTGGACGCCACCTCTTCTAGGGCATAGTCATTATTTAGACTTGGTCTTTTTTGAAACAAAGTCCTGCTATGTAGGTTGTTCTGGAACTCAAAATTTTCCTGCCTCAGTCACCAAAGTGCAAGAATTACAGACATGCAACCAGCGTGTTTAGCCCAACCATTTTTTACTCTTATCAAAGTCATTTCTTGTGCAACAGCTGGGTATGTGGCCGCACTGATCACGGAGCGGTGACCCTTTCCCTCAGCAATGTTAAATTTGAGATGCAAGTCGCTTACTATAAAAACGCCAACGTCGCCTCCAGCTCTTCATTGTAAGTTTTATACCAACAAGCAGTTGAACTTGCTCACTGAACTACTTCAGGAGATACTTGACAGCTAATTACTGTAAGAATATAAATGTCCAAAGTTCAGAAGCAACCAAGATTGCTTTGTGATTGGCGTGTGGCTCACCAAGTCTTTCCACCTCTTCATCTTCCATTCTCTCCCCTTTCTCCCCAGATTCTGCTCCCACTGGGAAGCACTCCCCTTCAACCCCTCAGGCTGCTCTTTGCCTCTATCCAGAAGGTCTTCGCCTGGACCTTTGCAAGGTCACCATCTCACGTAGGTCAGAGCCTCGGTATCTTTTCTTATTAAAGATGGCCAGCCCTCCTCCCCAGACCCAGTGACCTCCTCACTCACCCTGCCCATCTCCCAACACTTAGCACAAGTTACAATCTTTACTTATTCAGCCATTTGTATCTTTTTCAGCATCTTCCACTCACTGAAAATCAACTAACTCCATGAAGTCAAGGGCTCTTACCTCTGTCGGGGGCTCTTGGTACAGTTCAGGACCTCAGCAAAGCCCACAGTGAAAGAATCTGTTTAAACATCGGTCCTAGCTTAGATGAGTATTAAACTTTCAGGTTTTAATTCTTCATTTATCTGTACACCAGGGTTGCCTTCTAAGGAAAATTTAAGTCTTGCTGGGAGAGACTGCTGTGAGCTGCCTCTACGGACAGGTGGGCCAGCCCTCTGTACAGGCATGGGTCTTGATCAGATTTCCCTGATGTCTTAAAGGACACCCTCTCTTCTTCTAGCCTGAGGGGCTGTCCTTCAGTGGTGGCTTGGTCGATGGTACAGAGCTATGTGTCTGAAGACAGACATCAAACTTGAAGCTAGCCTGTAGTTATTAATAGCAATTCTTACTTATCTGCAAGAAATAAGTTTGATGGAAAACTGCCTAGAGAAACTGCCATCCAGTTTTTCCTTTAATTTTAAATTTAACTTTTAAAATCCATCTTGGAGAGAAAACTTGAACCATTCTAATATAAGTTTTTACTAAACTGTTTTTTTTTTTTACTATACTCTTGACCTACTTTGAAAAATACTGTAAGAAACAACCTTGTGAAACTCATTATTATACGCTATTACATATTCTATATGAATGTCTTTGAGGATGCTATTGTCTGCACCACACCGGGCCTCCTACTGACGGCCCATAGGAGAAATTTCTCAGCAATCCTAGAGTAAGAAAAGCTATGCTTTTCTGGGCCACTGGTTTATACTTAATCTTCTTATATCGTGTTTATTCCTGTGACGTAAAAGTTATGAAGCTCGTAGGTATGCTTTGGGGGACATACCTGAGTGCTTTACATAGTCACCTGACTTCATCAATGTCATACCCTTGTTTTCCTTTGACGTCAATTTATGCAGTCTTGGTCTTAAACTGCAGAACACAGCGGGAATTCCTGTGACCACAGCTATGCTTTCACAGTTTGATGTGAATTCCTGTGACCACAGCTATGCTTTCACAGTTTGATAGCATGCTACACACTCACGAAGGTGACGTGGGGCACATTTTGTGATTTAAAATAGTGCAGATAATAATGTTATTATTTAAAATAATATCCCCAAGGATCAGATCTGCATCTCATAGTGTTACCCCCAGGACTTCTGAGACTTTAATACAATAAGAAATCTATGTGGTGGTCTGTTGAGAAAGACACCCCCCCCATGACACTAGGGACAAGGTTAGAACAGAATGGTGCGTCCACTTCTTTTCTCATCTCTGTGACCCTGTTCCTGACATAGAAAGTTAAAGGATTTGTTTTGGCTCGTGGATTCCATCATAGTGGGAGGGCAAGCCTACAAGGACTCCGTGCACAGTGGAGGGAGAATAAGGCTACCTGCACATATCTTAGTAGATCAGGAAGGAGACTGCCAGAAACGAGACATTCTATGGCCCATAGGACTCACCCCTATGGCCTTACAGCTGTCAACTGGTCCTTGATTTCCCAAAACAGAACCTCCAGGACCAACCATGCCAACAAGTGAGCCGGTGGCGGGCATCTCACATTCACACCACAGAAAGTTGTTTAAAACATGAGCACCAAAGCAAACCCAGCAGAAGCAATCACTAATTTGTAATTGTTAAGACTTTTCTATTCAATTTCATTTATTATTGGGGGGAGGGGAGAGAGAATGGTGGTGTGATGGGGGGACATATCACTCCATGTGTCTAGAGCCATCTATTTGCTACTCGTTGCCATAAAGTATTCTGTATAGAGAATTCTGCAGCGTCACCTCAGCACCAGTCTCCTGCTCCTTACAAGGCTGGTAAGCCTGTGATCACAGGACCCAGCCACAGACTGTGCACTCAACAATAACCAATAGCATCCCATTCCCCAGCCACCGTGGTTCTCCAGGAGTGCACACTGCAAACTGTACCCGAGAACCTCAAAAGTTCCTACAGCTTGTACCAGCAGCTACACTCCATGAGGTCAACACTTCATCCTTCTATCTGAATACAAGGTAGAGATGCAAGCCATGAGCCATGCTTTCCCCCTCAACCCAGGCCTTCCCTCAGTGTCAATGCAAACAGTTCTCTTCCCTCCTTTCCCAGTAGGTAGCTCTCTGCCCACCCATTGTTGTAATGCTTAGATATGTCTGAACACCGAGTTCAACAGCCTGCAAGCACACGCACACACACATGTAGGGTAAAGAGAAATAACCAAGGGAAAGGACTGAAAAGTATCTTTGTCAGAAGGATCAATAGAAAGGAGACTCCAAAGTGATTGGCCCTAAACACATATACATGCAGGCAACATAAATGGATTCAGCATGTTATAGGCATATGTACATGTATGTGTAAAACAATAATAGTCAAAAGGCAGTTCATAATATCAGAGTGAGTGGGGAGGCACAGGAAGGGCTGGAGGGAGGGGTGAAAATGACTTAAATACAGTGCTCATATGCAAAATTCTCAAAAAAAAAAAAAGTAGAAATTTTACATTTAAAAAAAAGAGGAAGGAGACTCACACAGAGAAAATGAAAATAATCATAACCAGTTGTAGGACTCTGATGGCTATATTTGGTTGTCAACTTGACTACATCTGGAATTAACTAACCCTCCAGGAGGCTAGGTACACCTGTGAGGAATTTCTCTTGATTGAATAATTTAAAATGGGAAGACCCACCCTAAATCCAGATCCTTTGAGGTGGGAAGATCCACCTTAAATTTGGAATACACCTTCTGATGGCAGCCTATACAAGCAACATGGGAGAAGGAAGCTCTTGCTCTTTGCTTGCCTACACTCTCCCTGGCAAATTCATCCCTTCACTGTCTACTCCTTCTGGAGTATACTAAAGACCAGCTGAGACATCCAGCCTGTAGACCGAACAACTGCCAATTCTTAGACTTTCCACTGGGAGACGGCTGTTGTTGGAGTAGTTGGATCATAACCTATAAGCCGCACTAATAAATCCCATTTATAGACGGATGGCTAGATAGATAGATAGATAGATAGATAGATAGATAGATAGATAGATAGATTCATTCTCTCAGTTCTGTTTCTCTAGAGAACCCTGACTAATACAAAGACTTTTAAAAAGCCCAAAAAGAATATGATTCCCCCTTCAAATGTCAGCCAAGAGAAAGAAAAAAAAAAAACAGTATTCCAGCCTCTATTTTAAAACATAGCCAGACCGTAATTTCATATGATTAAATCCATTGCCTAATTGGCCTCTGCCTAATACCTTTCCTGAAGGTTCACTTCCTCTGCTATCCTCAGGCTTCCAGTGGCAACAACCATGTTTAAATAGAATGACCCCCAACTCCCACCATGCCTGACCACAAATCAAAATCTTCTACCCCAGGAATTTAGAGTGAAGAACCAAGAGGCAGCTCAGCCTTCCAGGAAGAAGCTGCCAGCAAACCTGGGGGTACTGTGCACTGCTGCTGAGCCACATCCTGCTCATAGGTTCTCCCACAGAACTGGACTTGCTAAAACAGCTCAAGTGTTTGTTTTGTGTTGTTACTTGAAGTCTGTGTATTAGAATGAGAATGGCCTTAATGGTTTAAATTCTTGGTCCCAAGTTAGTAGAACTATTTGGGAATGGTTAGGAAGCCTTGGAGGAAGTAACACGGGGAATGGGCTTTGAGGTTTCAAAAGCCCACACCAGATCATTCTCTCTCTCCCTCTCTCTTTCTCTTTCTCTCTGCCTCATGGTTGCATCTCAAGATGTCAAGATGTGAACTCTCAGCCACTGCTCCAGCACCAGCTCCAGCATCAATAAGCAGCCACCACCATTACACCTGTGTACTAGTATGCTGCCGTGGCAGCTCAGCAAACAGGACACCGAGGCATTTTCACAGCTGCAACTCTGCCAGACCTCAGCAGAGGGAACCACCATCATGGCCAGTGACATACTCAATAGACAGTGGAACCCCGAGTGTCTAAGCTCAGGTGTTATTTATTCTTTCAGAACTCCTCAGGTATTCTACTGATAGCACATGCAGATCATTAGCAATTAAACAACCCCCACAGAAATCCAACACCTGCAAACAATACAGAACACCCTGGACTTAGGCTAGCCCCTCGCCCAACAGTACATAAAACAATTTCAAACATAATTAAAAATAAACTTCCCCAACACACCTGTCTACCCAAAAGGACATTGCTGAATAATGACAGATGCAGGCCAGATACACACACACACACACACACACACACACACACACACACACACACACACACGTTTTCAAATGCTAGTAATTCAAGATAAAAGAGGGGAATGTTGTCTTGTGAATGAAAACCAGTGCTAGCCAGTGTCTTGTGAACGTGCAGAACTTTAAACACCCAAGCAAGGGAAGGAATCAGTAACTGCCTTCACTAAATGACTCACTTCTAGGAGGCCTTGTGTCTACTCATCCATTTGCACAGACCCCATCAGCAGCACTGTCACCCGGAGAGCTTGGCCTCCCTTAGAGCTGGAAGGCAGAGTCCAAAGTTTTCTCTGTTCTCAGGAGTCCATGAAGTGATGGTCAGGAAGATGATCTGAAAATATGCAGCCACTCCACCAGTACAAAAGAGAGAAATCAGGGCTGGAGAGATGGTTCGGCAGTTGCCAGGACGACCTGCCCAGGGATGACATCACCCACAGTGGGCTAGGCTCTCCTACATCAATTAGAAGTTATGAAAATCCCTCACAGACATGCCCATAGGCCAATCTGATAAAGGCAATTCCTCAGCCCCTCTTTTCAGGTTTATTAGGTTTGTGTCAAGTCCACAAAGACTAACCTATACACACTCTGTACAATAATTCTTGCCATTTTCCCTATTTAGACCATGAGCTTTGGAGGACTCTACTCCCTAGCGTCAGTATTTTGCACGGTTGGTTCTGAGAATCATAGACATGTCTGCTGGGCACATACCCAAGTTTTAAAGAAGATTAAACTCTTGCTAGTCTCCAATGCAACAGGCAGTAATTATTGTCAACTATAGATATGTTCTTCGAGCTACTAAACAGTTGTTCTTCCCTTGGAATCTCATTTCTCAGCAGCCAATTCCGGTCTGTTCTATTCTGCCTGCCTCAGAGTATCCAGCATCCTTACAGTGGGCAGATTTCCCATTTGAACTTGAGATTGCCACATTTATCTCTATTATGCTGCCCTGGGAGACAAGACCACATGCATTAATGTGGGCTCCAAGTTATCTGGTGACATAAACATTTAATTAGGGAATCATTGCATGCGCTTCAGACTTCAAGGTGTATTCAACAATATCAAATAACAAGCACCCTTTACCAGGACCAAACTAAGCATTTTCTATCTGTGACCTCAATCCTCGTGACAACCAGGAAATTCTGTTGTAATTTTACAGATTTAAAAAAAAAATGGATAGGTCAAATAACTTGCTCAAATGATGCAACAGTGGGAGAGGCCAACCTAGGGCATCAGACTGTAAACTACTCATTGACTCTCTCCATGGCTACACATTACAGCCAAATAGAGAAAAGGGGAGACTGAGAAGGGGTGTGATACAAACCAAAGAGACGGTATGTTTGTTATTTCTCATCCAACAAGAAGTAAATTAAAGGCTAGAGAGATGGCTCTGAAAGACCTGTGTTTGATTCCCAGCATCTGCATGCAGGCTCACAACATAAACACTTAATTAGGAAATCATCGCATGTGCTTCAAGGTGTATTCAACAATATTCAAATAATAAGCACATTTACCAAGACTGAACTAAACATGATGGCTGTAACTCCAGTTCCAGGAGCTCTGATGCCCTCTTCTGGCCTCTGCTGGCACCAGGCATGGTGCACAGACATACATGCAGGCACACCATTCTGTTTCAGTTAGGGTTTCTATTGCTGCAATGAAAACACCATGACCAAAAAGCAAGTTGGCAGGGAGGGTTTATTTGGCTTACACTTCCATACCACTCACTGTTCATCATCGATAGAAGTCAGGAAAGAAACTCAAACAAGGATAGAACCTGGAGGCAGGAGCTGATGCAGACGCCATGGAGGGGTGCTGCTTACTGGCTTGCTCCTCGTGGCTTTGTCAGCCTGCTTTCTTACAGAACCCAAGACCACTAGCCCAGGGACAGCACCACCCACAGTGGGCTGGGCCCTCCCACAACAATCACTAATTAAGAAAATGCTCTACAGGCTTGTCTCCAGCCTGATCTTATGGAGGTATTTTCTTAATTGAGGTTCCCTCCTCCCAAATGACTTCAGCTTATGTCAAGTTGACACAAAACTATCCACCACAACTAACCTCTTGTCAACTTGACACACAAACACATCACCATAAAGCCACAACCTTTCCTTTTTTCTTTCAACCCCAAGTTCTTACATTAAAAAGTATAAATAACTTTTAAAATCCCACAGTCTTTACACATTCAAACACATTAAAAGTTCAATGTCTTTAAAATAGCCAATCTCTTAAAATACATTTTTTTAATTCAAAGTCCCTCAACTATGGGCTAATTTAAAATAAAAAATAAATATTTTCTTACTTCAAGAGGAGAGAACCAAGGCACAGTCACAAACAAATCAAAGCAAAACCAAGCTCAAAAAATAAAAATAAATCAATGTCCAATGTCTGGTATACACTCATGATCTTCTGGGCTCCTCCAAGTGTTTTGGGTCATTTCTCCAGTTCCGTCCTTTATGACACACAGTTGTCTTCTAAGCTCAGCTACCCCCCTACTCCATTGCTGCCGCTGTTCTTGGTGGTCATCCCATGGTACTGGCATCTCCAAAATGCTTGGTTCTTCTTCTGTAACTGGGCTGCACTTTCACCAATAGCCTCTCATAGGCTCTCTTCATGGTGCCAAGCCTCAACTTCTCTACATGACCCCTTCAACTGCCACTGAGGCTGCACCTTCACCAATGGCCTCTCCCTGGTCTCTCACTGTACCAAGCCTCAGCTGCTCTCTATGACCCTTTCATGCCTTCAAAACCAGTACCACCTGGGTGACTCTTACACCACCAAGTTCAGCTGCCAGCACCAGGTATAACCTTAGCTGTCTCTGGATCACAACTTCTGTGTGCTGATTCTCAGGAAACGCTTCCCAGGTGATTTCACCTCAGTGATGCTAGTCTCTTCTTAATCAAAACTAATTTCTCAGCTCCAACCAACCAGAATCAAGTATCCCAGAAAAGCAAAGGTTTCACTTTAGTAGTTCTGATATCTTGTTAATCACAGCTGATTCTTCAGCCTCAGCTAACCAGAACCACAGAATCTTAATTCAAAATAACAAATGGCCCCAAAAAGTGTCTTCAAACTTCCCTCTAAAACGTCACAAGCCAGGCCCCCATCTTCTTCATTGCCCCTCAACATTCTTATTTTCCAAGCTTCCACAAAAGCTCACCAAGCACTGAACACTCAATGGCTTTTCTTGCACAAAGTTCCAAAGTCCTTCCCCAACCCTCCCCAAAACGACATAAATCTGTCTGTCACATAAATACCCCACTATTCTGGTACCAACTTGTCTTAATTAGGGTTTCTATTTCTGTGATGAAACACCATGACCAATACAACTTGGGGAGGAAAGGGTTACACTTTCACATCAGTGTTCATCATCAAAGGAAGTCAGGACAGTATTTCAAGCAGGGCAGAAACCTGGAGGCAGGAGCTGATCCAGCGAGGAGTACTGCTTCCTGGCTTGTTCAGCCTGCTTTCTTACAGAACCCAGGACCGCCCACGATGGGCTGGGCATCAATCTCTAATTAAGAAAATGCCCTACAGGCTTGCCTACAGCCTGAGCTTATAGAGGCATTTTCTTAATTGGGGTTCCCTCCTCTTAGATGACTTTAGCTGTGTCAAGTTGACATAAAACTAACCAGCACACACCCATACACATAAAATAATTTTTTTTAAACAGGAAACCACTTAAGGGAAGAGAGGTTTATGTTGGCACATTATTTGAGGGGATATGGCCTATCATGGCGGGAAAGGCGCCGTAGCATTTGGTTCTGTGGTGGTGGGTATGTGAGGCAACTGGCTGCTCCCACCTCATCCCTACATAAGAGGAAGTAGAGGACAGGAAGTGGGGAAGCGCTTACAGTCTTAAGGCTTGCCCCGCCCCCAACATGTTCGTCATTTAGTCATTTCTTCCACATCTCCCAAAACAGTGCTACCAGTTGGGATCAAGCATTCAAACACACAAGGCGTTTCATTTTCAAACCATGAGAGAAGACAGGAATATCTGACCCGAAACAAGTGGCTTCCTCTCGTTACGTCTCTGTTCAACACTTCACCACTCCAAGAGTACCGGTTTCTTTCATTACTCTCTCGCCGCCATCCATCACAAAACTAGAAACTGGAGCCTGAGGCTGGAAGGAAAAAGAAAACCATTATGACTTGCTTCGCAGCTGGAATTTGACATAAGATAATATGTCTAAAGCCATTTTAGGAACGTCTTGATAGCAAACTAAATTACCAGCAGCAAAGAAAGTCACCTTGGGGTTTGGGCCCTCTCCACCTCCTCCTGCAGCGAAGGCTCCTCACCAGGACTCAGTATTTCCTGAGACCACAGTGCAAACCTGAGTCTCCAAGGCTCTGAGGATGAGGAAGACTCAGGAAACTCCCTCTGAGGGCAAGTGGCTCTATAAACCCCACCTCGGCTTCCTCATAGGCTAGTCTAAAAACTACGGCGATGTTCTAACAAATGCCCAGAGAGAATTTCATTAAAATCAAATGACATATACTGGTCCAAAACAACCTGCTTCTGAGTCTGTTTGACTGTTTCACACCATGGCACATTTTTCTATTGGATCAAGAGAGTGCGTGGGGTGGGGGGAGAATGAATCTCAAAAGCACTGAGTGCAGGTACTTTAAATTAATGAAAAGAACATATCAAAATGTAATAGGGAAAAATAGGTCAGCTCCTATATTTCATCAAGGAAAAGGTCTCCGTAGACAGCCTTGGAATGTACCACGACTGAGAAAGGATCACTGCTAGAGAAATTGAAACTGAGGCCTAAGGGCTTCCTCTGTCTTTGGCTCTCTGTCTCCCTAAGTGGCAGGTTATGTGGCTTATTTGTAAAAATTCAATGTGGATTGCTTGAGGAAAGTTGACTTGAACAAGAATCTATCAAAATAACGACAAATGTTTCCTAAAAGGCGCATCTACAAATGAAAGGAAGCGCGGCGGCTGCGCTGGTCTGCTGAGCGCTGGTAACAGTACCTGTGAATCAAGGCAGAGCTGAGGAACATCACCAATTAGTGTGCATTTTAAAAAAGAAAAAAGTGTTGATTATTTAGAAAATTGGTTCACATAGCATTTGACCTTTTGGATCCTGCTTGCTTTGCTTAGCAGAATGTTTTCACAATTTGTTAAGTATAGACTACATCAGTGTACCATTTTCTTTATTTCTGATCACAAGATGTGTTGTTATTATTGTTTAATTTTTTTAAGACAAGATTTCACTCTATAGACCAGGCTGGCCTTGAACTCACAGCTATCCACCAGCCTCTGCCACCTGAGTGCTGGGATTAAAGGCATGTGTCACCCTGCCAGGCTCTATTTAATCCTTTTGATTACTTTACATTAATAATATAAGTTAATTAGTTTCAACAGGATATTTTCATATATGCATACAAAGACTTTGAGACTAGTGAGACAGCCTAGTGAATAAAGGTACCCATTGCCTGAGTTCCCTCCCCATGATCTACATGATGGAAGGAGAGAACAGATTCCCAAAAGTTGTCCTCTGACCTCCATACACTGTCCATGGCACTTACGCACAGCCTACATGAGTGTAATGAAAAGGTATTTGATTAGATTTATTCCAGCTCTCCATACCTACACTGATGCCCCTCATGTGTTCCTCTCCCAGTACCCAGGAATAGGAATAGTATCGTGTGTGTGTGTGTGTGTGTGTGTGTGTGTGTGTGTGTGTGTACATTCAGATTCCATATGAAAACACACACACACACACACACACTACTCTTGTCTTTCTGAGCCAGATGTGGTGGTTTGAATGATAATGACCCCCATAGACTCATATATTTGAATGCTTGGTTCCCAGTTAGTGGAACTGTTTGGGGAAGGATTAGGAGGTGTGGTTTTGTTGGAGGAGGTGTGCCACTGGGGGTGGACTTTGAGGTTTCAAAAGTCCACACTAAGTGCAGTCTGTCTGTCTACCCCCTCTCTCTTCTTGCAACTTTCCAACCAGATGTGAGCCCCCAGCTACTGCTCCAGCACTATGCCTGCCTGCTGCCATGCTCCCCACACTGATGATCTTGGAAGATCCCTCTGGAGCTGCAAGCAAGCCCCACGTAAATGCTTTCTTTGATAAGCTGTGTTCGTCATGCTGTCTCTTCATACTAATAACTAAGACAGTATACGTGATGAATAAAGTTGAATGTATCCAAAATATTTAACACCATGGGCTGGAAAGATGACCAGTAGTTAAGAGCATGCTTGCTCTTGCAAGGGAGCCTTGTTTTGTTCACAGAACTCACATCAAATGACTTGAAATAGTTGCAACTCCAACTCCAGGGGGCCTGATACCCTCTTTTAGCCTCTCCAGACCTGCATAAACTTGTTGCAAATAGACACACACATACATATAATATAAATAAATGTACGCTAAGCATAACGAGAAAAGCCCTTTATCTCAGAAGTTGGGAAGCAGAAGCAGGCAGACTTCTGTGGGTTCAAGGCCTTCCTGTCTACATAGCAAGTTTCAAATGAATCAGGGCCACACAGTAAGAATCTGTCTCAAAAAACAATCCCAAAAAAGATATTCAATGATATGATTTGATATACATTGTGTGATAATTGTCACAACCAAACTAATAGATACAATTGTCACCTCACACAGTTACTAGTGTGTGTGCATGCATCTGTGTGGGGTGTGTGTGTGTGTGTGTGTGGTATGGGTGTGTGTTGGGGGATGAAGACACTTAAGATCTAATCTCTTAGCTATTTTCAAATGAGCAATGAAGTATCCTTGGGAGAAGTTTCTCCTGGGTGTGGCGAAGGAACTAAGCAATGTCTATCCCCTCTTCATAAGGTCCTGATGGCAAACCAAAGCTGAGTTCCACCAAAGTTCACCCTGAGGAGTCAAGGACTTTATTAGGCTTACTTACAGAGCAAGGATGAGAGGCTAGTGACAGAAGCATAGCTGACCCTCGAACATCTGTGCTAGGTCTGCGCCCAGCAGGATGATGGCTTCCTCGTGGCTCTGCATATGGAGGGCCCTTTCTCTGGTCTATTGTAGTCCATCGCTGAGACACCAAAGTCACATCCAATGCATTGCATACATATGACTAGGAAGAGGAACTGGATACTTTAGTGCCCCCACCCGTGCTCTGTAAGTAAGCCTAATCGTCAGTTTTCCTGTTGCAAGGTAAGCCCACCAGAGGCCACCACACAGACACTCTTAAAGCCAAAGAGAAAGTCTTTATTGCTGGCCAGTGGCTGCACAGGGAACTTGGCCAAATTGTGCGGCCCCAAGCCTCACAGCCTCTTGTCTTCTATGCACTGAAACCACACCCTTGTTGTCATGCTTGAGTGAGGAGCCTAACCACAGAAGACAAAAAGCAAGGTTAGTACATTTAGGAACTTTCTTGGAACTATGGACTAGGTCTTTGATGGATTAGGTCTTTGTTCCTTTGTTTTGGTAGATATTGGGGCTTATGTGCTGGTTTTAAAGTCAGAATGGAGCTGGGTGGTGGTGGCACACACCTTTAGTCCCAGCACTTGGGAGGCAGAGGCAGGCGGATCTCTGTGAGTTCAAGGCCAGCCTGGTCTACAGAGTTCCAGGACAGCCAGAGTTACAACAGAGTAAACCCTGTCTCAAAAATACAAAGAAACAAAAATAAGAAAGTAAAAAGTCAGAATGGAGCCTCTAATGTGGTGTCAGTTGTGCTAAGGTCTGGGGGCCTGTCACCACCCAAGTTTCACTTTGGTGAAGCTGTACTTTGGTTTCTCCTCCTTGCTTTATAAGGAAGGGTTAGACATTTGTTTATATCTCCCAGAGGAAGAGTTCCTGGAACAGGAGGATGGGGAGGGAATATGTGAATCCATCATCTTTCCTTTCACATAGTCTTCAGGTTAAGTATTTGCACAGGACAGTGGAGAGAAAATAGAAAAATGCATGCCCACAGAAAACAGCTCAGCAGCAAGTATGTACTTACAGTCAGGAGCTGAGCACAAACTAGAAAGCTACATTTATGGAACACTGTCTTTTAGAAATTTCTAGATAATCTAACAAGGATGTCCATTTTGTCAGTGTTGATAAGAAGACACAACTATTCTAAAAACTTCCTACCTCAGGACCCATTTCTGCAGACACAGGCCCAGCACACATAGTAAGTACATTCTATGACTGCCCAATGTGCCTGACCAAATTTTTCTACTAATATCTTCCTCAAGAAGCAGCAAAGAAATAGCCAAGAAAACCAACGTGTCACATTGAACTGATCATTAGGACACCAGCAAACACTGCAGTCATCATAGCTTCCCTCTCCCCACTCTAGAATTTTCTGTACATCTCTGAGTAGAAGGGAATCCATAAAAATAATTCATCTCTCCCTGCCTTAAACCATAAACATAGCCTTCTCTCAGCATCTCCATTTATACAAGGAATGCGAGACATTTAATGGTTCATATTAAGAAATTATTGCTAGGTGTGGGTGCATACCTTTAATCCCAGCACTCAGGAGGCAGAGGCAGGCGGATCTCTGTGAGTTGGAGGCCAGCCTGGCCTACAGAGTGAGTTCCAGGACAGCCAGAGTTGCAACAGAGAGACCCTGTCTCAAAAAAAAAAAAAAAGAAAGAAAGAAAGAAAAGAAAAAAGAAAAAAAAGAAAAAGGAAAGAAAATAAATTCTTAACTAGACCTTAACTAGAGGTGGACCACTTGAGCATGGGAACTCCCCGGAATTTTACATGAAGTGTTTGTGTGCATCATTTAGACAAATGGATAGCATGTTCAGCAGCCTTTCTGTGGGACTGCTGACTCAAAGAACTCTAGGCTTGTTACCTGTAAGGGCTCCCATGCGAGATTAAATCAACAGAGCCTGGCTTTGACTTGGCCCCTGGTTGCTGGTACTATGTCCACCATATTCTGTGCCATGTATCCTTCTTAACAGCTATATCTGATGTAGCCCTGGCCTGATCCTTATGCCTGCACCTCCCACGTGCTGAGATTGCAGGCCTGGACTGCCCCACCTGGCACCACCTGGCACATGGCTATAAAATTTTAAAACGGTTTCAGGAGGTAGATCTGTGAGTAAAGTGTTTGCTATGCAAGCATGAGGACCTGAGTTCAGATCCCCAGCCCCCATGTAAAAAGCCAGGCACTGCAGTGTGTGTGACTATTACCCTCAGTGGCGGGGGCGGGGGTGGGAGTGCAGAGACATACAGATCACAGAGGCTCAGTGGCTAGAGATTGTCTCAAAACAAGATGGAGAAGCAACTGAGGAAGTCGGCCTGTGATGGTTTGACTGAGAAATTTCTCCACGGTCTTGGGCCATTCAAATGCTTAGTTGCTAGCTGGTGATGCTATCTGGGGAGGCTTAGGAGGTACAGTCTTGCTGGAGAAACTGCAATAGGGGTGGGTCCCAATCTCTCTCTCTGCTTCCTGCTTGCAGGTTCAAGATATAAACTCTCAGCTGTTCCTTCTGCCATGACTACCACCTACTGCCATGATTCCCTGCCATGATAGACTCTTACCCCTCCGACTATGTGAGTCCAAATAACCTCTTCTATCAGTTGCCTTGGTCCTGGTATTTTATCATAATGATAGAAAAGTAACTGATACACAGCCCAGCGTCCAACCTCTGGCCTCCACATATACCCACACTGGCAAGTTTAACACACTAACACACAGGGGAATTCACGAAGGGAAACCAGATTGGTTATGTTTTACAAAGACCATGCTTACACCAAGTGAGATGAACTTTAGCTTCCTGGCCCACTTGAGGCTTGAGATCTCAGGATATTGAGACTCAGAATATCCATTCTGACTAAACAAATCTCTTACATTCTCTCATCTCCCTTGAGCTTGCATGGCATCCTTGAACATCGCAATGTGAGACTTTCACAATTAAAATTCACATCATATATTTGCAGACAGCCACAGAACTGAATGAAGTCATTAGCATCCCATAGATTCCCAAGATCCTAGCCCTCAATACAATTTTCTTATCAGCTGCTGCTGATTTGTCTAGCATGATTTCCCCAGGTGGGACCAGTTCTGCTCTCTAGAATCTTCTGTAGCTTCTCATCTGTGTGCGTCTCATCCACCAAACTTAGGAAGCAGATGTCAGAGTCACTGGACTGAGTTTTTATAAGGTCTCTCAGAGTTCTCCCCACTCAGCTCCAATGTGTCTCTCCTATTCTAGGGGAGGTTTTCCAGACAGAGAGGTTCAAGTTCACAGAGATGGAGAGCAACAGAGGCTGGATAGGAATGAGGTAACACTAGATACAGAAATCATTCTACAGCCCTAGCTATAAAGAGCAACCTAGTCGCTCACAGGCTAGTTCCTGTTCCTCCAGAAGTTGGTCACTTTTCACCAATCACCAAGACACTGAGTGAATAGTAAGACAAGGTGTACAGATTCCCCAGGCAGACGGGGAAGCTGGCCACTTGTGGCTTCCTCTACGTGGTCCCATTCAGACCCACCCCTTCCTATCTCTTCCCAATACACTTGGCCATCAGCCAACGATCACATGCTAAACCATCTGCCCCACCTTGAAAACTGCCCACTCTTAGCCTCTCTTGTGTTCCCTTGGGCTTGTTCTCTGATACTTTCAGGAGGAGTAAGATGTTCCCCGACAATTAGCTCTTCTCCTGAATGTGGGTAGTGTTCTCCAAGGCTCCAAGACTTTGGGAGGCACCTGGACCTTCTAGGAGGTCTTTATACCATTAAGGGCATGCCTCAGAAGGGGATTATGGGCCTCTCATCTCCCCGTCTTGTTCGGCTTCCTGGCTTATAAGGTGAATAGTTTTCTCCATCACAAGCTCTCCTCATACTTAACCTTGGATTGGAACTATGAGCCAAAACAAACCTTTCTTCTTCATAAATTAACTCCCTTGGGTATTTTATTTAGTATGGCTCTGTCTCAAGCACTCCTGGAGCAGCGCTGGCAGCAGGACAAATGGAAATCCCTCTGTGCAATTAGTCCACTTATTCCAATCCTCCTCCTGCCAGCCTTTCTCCTGCCAAATGCAGCACTGGGGTTCTGGGCTCGCTTAACTTTCTCTCCCCTAAGTCCCAAGGGAGCTGTTAGTAAATGGAAGACTTCCCAGAGAGCAGGAGTTACATGCTATTAGAGGCCACGTGGCTGGAGGACTTCCAAAGGGGACAGGTCCCACTGGTGACCGGAAATGACACTGCTGGGCCAGTATGCAGCAGAACCAGTGTTCCAAATTGTAACCCAGACTGGCCTGAACTCACTCTGTAGGCAAGGATAACCTTCAATTTGTGATCCTCCTGCCTCCACCTCCCAAATTTTTGCATCTTATCAAGACAAGTTATTCGCCAAAAATGTGGATGCAGTAATTGATTACCACCCATATGAGCCTCATGCAAGAATTGTCCTCCAACTCGTCAAAGTCACTCTGAAATGATAGCCTTATCCTCTAGGGTCTTAGTGATGGTGTCCTCGGAGAAGGGAGGGAGAGAGGGGGTTGTCAGGATCACCTGTCACCCACTAAAGACACCTGCTGAGGTAGTTCTTAAGTGACTAGCAGAGGCATGAGCTGCCCATGGACCTGACCTCCTGGATTACAGTGCGTGCTCTAGCGCCACCTGCTGGCGACTTGTGAATTGGCCATGGGTTGACAAAAACAACTTCAAGTTTGAGGTAGGAGTTCTTGCAGAGACTGTTAAAATTTGCTGTATCAATCCTTACTAATTTATTCAAATAACCCTCCTATTTGTTGTGTCCCTCACTCACTACATCTCAGTTCAAAAACGTGCTCAGCTAAAATTAAGATAGTCTCACTGCAAGCCGTTCGATAACCCCAAAGAGTAATTAAGGGGAAGGGGTACCACAGATAAATGCAGCTCTCATCCCTCATCAAAAAATCTTCCTTTGCACCTGACGGAGGCTGTTACAGGCATCCAGAACTGGTAGAAATTGCAGAGAATAAATGAACAGGGAGTGACCAATCCCAAATGGTACATCTACCCTGCAACCCCTCCAACTAAGGCTCAGGGGAAAAAACAAGAAATGGAGTGGAATGGTTGTAAGAGCCGGAGGACCAGGATGCCTGCTGTGAGATAGTGTCTTATAGACAGGACCGGGATGCTGCACCCATGAGAACTCAACAGTATTTCGGTTGCCTAAACAAGACTTATGCAAGACCACGCCAGTCGACACACCAGTGTGGATGACGGAAATGTCACAGGGCCCCATCTCTAGATGAGGGACAGCCGGCAGTCAATGGCTGCTGAGAGAAGGAGTGTCAGTTTTTCCCCAGGGACCAGCTCCTGTTAGGTCATTAATCTCAAGTGGTCAGCCCTGAACACATGTACATACAAGCAACACTAAGTGGATTCAGTAGTGTGTGTGTGTCAGTAATAACTATAGAAGAAGAGGTCATGGAATCAAGAGTGTGCTGGGAGGGAATGTGAAGGAGTCGGAGAGGCAGAGAGGGGGTGGAAATGATGTATATAATGCTCGTGCATAAAATTCTAAAAAGATAAAAATTAAATTAAAAAGCCCAGGGATACACAAGCTCCAGGTGAAGTGGGTCTGACACTTGAGACTCCCAGCCTCAGTTGGCACTTTCAGACAAAAGGCAAAACCCCGCCAGCTGTGTTTCCGTAAGGGCTGCATCCTTGAGCACTTCCTCAACGTTCAGACTTTACAGACACCTGTGGGAATAGAGCAACAGAGCACTGAGACACAGGAAAAGTCTAGACTTTTGGGTAACCTTGTGCTGGGGGCCAAACAGTGTCCTGAAGATTCTAGTAGCCAGGAACTTACAATGAGCTCATTTGGAAGCAGAATCTGCAGGCATAAAGTTGGCTGATGTCAGAGTCAGTGAGCTGGCTCAGTGGATAACATCACTTGATTCATAAGCCTACTGACTAAGTTCGATCACCAGAACCTGTGTAAAGGTAAGAACTGCCCCCATAGATTTGACCCCCCTCCCCTCTCCCTCTCCCTCTCCCTCTCTCTCTCTCACACACACACACACACACACACACACACTTCAATATGAGTGGAGGATTTTTCAATATTCTGGAACCATTCATATAAAATTAGAAGTATTTGTTTCTTGAATATCTAATAGAAATTCCCAATGTATCTATGTATATAATATTCTCTACAGCAAGGTTTTTAACAAATAATTCAAATTTCATTTATATATAAGACTATTTGGTGGCTGGGGAAATGGCTCAGTAGTTAAGAGCACTGGCTGCTCTTTCAGGACCTAGATTCAATTCTTAGAATCTACATGGTGGCTTACAGCCATCTGTAACTACAGTTCCAGGGAATCTGATGTCCTTTTCTGGCCTCCATGGGCAACAGGCATACATGTGATGCACAGACAAACATGCAGGCAAAACACCCGTAATATAAAATAAGCATACGTACAAGTAAATTTTATGGACAGAGTAAATTATATGTATATACATATATGCATCCAATAACAATGAAAAGACCATGAATTTGAAGAAAAGTGAGGAAGAGTATATTTTGGGGAGAGGGGAGGAGGAAAGAGAAGATAGATATATTGTGATTATGTTATAATAAATATTTTTATTTATTATATATAATGACATAAAATATTTTTATTTTAAAAAGCTGGGCTTGGGCTAGAAGGACGGCTTGGTGGTTTAGAGCACTCGTTCTTGCAGAGGACCTGAGTTCAGTTCCCAGCATCTACATGGTGGTTCACAACCATCCGTGACTCCAGTCCCAGGGAATCTGAAGCCCTCTTCTGACCTCTCTAGGTACTAGGCATAACATGCAGGCAAACACTTATAATACAATATAAATAAATCTTTTCTTTAATTAAAGCTGGGCTTGCGTGCATATGCCTGTAATTCCAGGGCTGGGGAAGCAGAGATAGGAGGTCCCTGGGAATTGCTGGCCAGCTTGTCAAGTTGAATTGGTGAGCTCCAGATTCAGGGAGAAACTCTGACTAAGAAAGAAATTAAAGAAGATAGTCAATATTGAACTCTGGCTTCTGCACACATACACACTACATGGACACACATACACACAAATTATAAGACTGTTTGCATTCTTTTTCTTCTTGAGTCAGCTGTGATAGGCTAAATGCTCCTATTAGTTTGTCCATTTCATCTAAAGCTAGTTTTTATAACCTACAGGGGCTTGGGTTAACTTACTATATCTTAGTATCTGCATTCCTACTATTTTTTATTTCTAACACCTTTCTTTTTCTCTGACATTTAAGTCATTCTTTCCAGAAATTTGAAATTACTTGCAGTCTTTTTCAAAGAACCAAACTGACTTTGCACAAACCCTAACCCCAAAAGAACAATGGGCAGCTGTCTGGGCAAAACTGACATCAAGGCTCCTGTGGTTTCCACCAGCCCCCAAAACACACACACACACAGAGAGAGAGAGAGAGGGAGAGAGAGGGAGAGGGAGAGAGAGAGAGAGAGAGAGAGAGAGAGAGAGAGAGAGAGAGATCCCTGTATTTGTCTCCTGACTTCTTTTCAACAGCTTTGCAGGCAGTCCCTGGCTCTGGAGTGGGAAGGGTTTGTGGGATACCACATAGGAATCCACTCTCCTGGCCAGCAACCAGTACCAACCTGAGCCTGTATCGCTCCTACTCCCTGGGATTGGGGAAAGCCTGCCTAGGATGGAAGGGAGAGAACTGTGAGAAAGAATTTCCTTCCTGATAGAAAGGAGAAACTTCTGCTTGTCTTTCCTGCATTGATAACCTTCCAAGGTGGGACCTACCACAGTGCCGCACAAGGGAAAGGGAACTGGCCTGATGGGAGGGACTAGAAAGCAACAGAGCGCTGGCAAGTTGCAGCTCTGATCTGTGTGTGCCAGATAAGAAGCTGCTTTTGACAGGGCTTGTGATTTGCAGCTGAAAATGCCATGCTGATGTCACAGGAGACACCAGCTTTTGTTTTGTTTTGTTTTGTTTTGTTTTGTTTTGTTTTGTTTTAATCACCTTGCAGAGTGACTTTCCAGTGCTCAGCAGTGACTTCAGCCACTAGGGAAGACGCCCATGGCAGAATCGTTTTATCATCTGAGGAAATGCACACTGCTCTGCACTGGGTAGCTTTGAAATGATTCCAAACACTGGCATGGTTTGCTACATGTTTATATTTGAAAGTTCGTGGATTTTTTTTCTTTATTCTGATGTTTATTTAGGAATGTGATGTCTTATCAGACCCCATACAGGAGAACTTGGCATGAACTGGAGGAATATGACATCACAATTTATCAGATGCCCCATCCGTCACATGACCTCAGCCACTGGACTTCAAACTTCATATAAACTCAAGGGATCACCTGGCACCGTGAGAGCTTAGGCTGCGACAGCCCACTTCACACAATGCCAAGAACTCAGGCTACGACAGGGTGCCCGCTCTGTTAGACTCAGAGCTAATCTCCAAAGCTCCACCTGCCAACATTGGTCTCCTCTCTCTACAAAGAAGTCTTGAGCAACCTTCAGGAGCTGTGCTGTGCAGGTAAAGCCAGCTTCTTCCAGGAACCACTGATAAAGCAATGCGTCAACCTGTAACTAGCCCTGGCTTTCCACAGAAACTTACCTCTGCCTTCGTGGTACACCTGAACTTTAACAACTATGAGACTCGCTAGTGGTGTGCTTACCGTACCTGGTCTCCTGAGAATCTATTCATGCTTTTCTCCCCATCTTCAACCATAGGGAGCCTGAGAAACTTTTCTAACTAGCGACAAATCTTGAAATTTGCGAAATCATATTTGACTCCTATTTCCATCAGATGCATTTTTTTTTTTACATTGTTCTTAAGAACTTGAGAAAAAAGTGAGTTCTAGACAATCAAGGCTCCACTGTCAGACCCAGCCTCAAAACAAAAACAAAAAAACAAAAAAGGCAGGAGGGCATTCCAGTGTACGTACATTCTTATTAAAGTGGCAGAGTGAGAGTCTGTGTGAAGAACAAAATAAAGTGAGCTGAGAGCAAACTGTCACCATCAGCCAAGTCCACACAGGCATACCGAAACTGTCCTGGCTAAGCACTCTTCTGGGAAATGACATTCCATTTTATGAACCTGTCTCATAAAATCCTTAAACACTATCTTTAATTTGTACTATTCCGGGTCCTTTGCTTGCAAATGGCTGGAACATTATCCCAGCCTAGTTCGGAAAGCCAATAAGGTGGAGTTCATGTTTAATGGCTCTTGTGAACAAATCAAGCAGAGCGCATCTGTGAGGTCAGATACCACTGGGGCTTTGTCTTTTCTCTCTGCTTTTCCCTGCTCATAGTTCCACCACCCCCCAAACTGCTCCTGGAGGCTGGAGCCATGGCAGACTGCCCTGCGGCAATCACTCCAGTGCTCAGGCAGAAAGGCACGTCGGAAGCTCTGAGACTGACCTTGTTGGCCTAAGATGGTCTCCAGGCCAGTCTCTATGAGAAAGAGCATGGGAATGGTGCTGTTGCTAAAGTTCTTGCCTTGCAAGCACAAGGACCTAAGTTCAATCCCCAGAACCCACATTTAAAAAAAAAAAAAAAAAAAAAAAGGTGTGTTGTGCACTTATAATTTCAGTGTTTGGGGAGAAGGGGATAGATGGGGGAGCCCTGAGGCTCAGTGGCCAACCTAGCCTAGCCTACTTGGCAAGTTCCACCTCATTAAGAGACCCTGTCTCAAAAGGAGGGAGGGAGGGAGGGAGGAGGGAGGGAGGAAAGAAGGGAGGGAGGGAGGGAGGGAAAGAAGGAGGAGAGAGGGAGAAGGGAGGGAAGGAGGGTACAGTGCCTGAGGAGCAATATCCAAGGTTGTTCTGTTCCACACGGGGGGGGGGGGGGGGTAGAAGGGGGAAAGAAGAGAGAGACAGAAAGAGAGAGAGAGAGAGAGACAAATTTAAAGTTGAACTGTTCCCAGGGCTGAAGAAGTGGCAGGTAGTTTAGAGTACTTGGTGCTCTTGCAAAGGATTTACATTTGACTCCCAGCGCCCACATGATGGCTCACAACCATCCATGACCCCCAGGTTCAGGGGAGATGCCCTCTTCTAGCCTCTGAGGGCACTAGACACACAGACAAGCATGCACAAACATATAGACATACATGCAAGCACAATGCTCATACACATAAAATAAAATCTTTTTAAATTTTTTTTAAAGTTGAAATGTCTAAAAAAATTAAGTTGAAATATTCCCCCCTAGAGATGTGTTCACGTCCTTACCTAACTTCTGGCATGTCTAAGTGTAACTGTTGACAACTAGGATCTTTGCAGAATAATCAAGCTAAGAAGAGGCCACATTGGATTAGGGGATGGAGAAGCTAGGACACAGGGGCACACACAGAGGGAGAACACCAGGTGATGATGAAGAGGGTAGATAACTGCCTCCACCAACCGAAGAATACCAAGGATTTCCAGAACCTTCCAGAACTCAGGAAACACCTGATAGAGATTTTCTCAAAAAAAAAAAAAAAAAAAAAAAAAAAAAAACTTACCTACACCTTGATAGCAGATTTGTACCCTAACATCCATGAGAGAATAAATTGCTGCTGTGGTAACCCTCTCAGCTGTGATATATTGTTATAGCAGTCCGAGGAAACTCATGAAGAGAAGTAGGGCACCATGTTGGTTAGGAATCCACAGCAGTGACCAGGGAGAAGGGAAACTATGAATGGCAGCTCCCATCCACGGTTGAAGGATGACTTACTTTTCTCCTCAATGTAACAGATTGCCTGGCACCAAGAATGAAAGGGAAGCTGGACATGGTTTCACAGGCCTTTAATCCTAACACTTGGGAGACAGAGGCAGGTGGATCTCTGTGAGTTCAAGGCCAGCCTGGTCTACAGAGCGAGTTCCAGGACAGCCAGGTCTATTTAGAGAGACCCTGTCTCAAAACAAACTAAAAGAATGTAAGGGAGAAAGGATTTATCTTCTGACCATTTTAGAAATATCTATCTATTATGGAAAGGAGGAAGTGGGGGAACTAAGAGGCTCACATCATTGTGGGATAAGGGAACATAGATAGTTTCTAGGCTTCCCCCTCCCCACCCCCTTTTCTATTTGGACCTCTAGCCCAAGGAATGGTGCTTTCCATATTCAGTCAGCCCGTCATCACACACCTACAGTTATGCCTCACCGGTCCCCTAGGTGACTTCAAATCTAGTTGACGAGCTGTCCTCAAGAATAGCAAGTATGTCTATCACTAGAAGAGAGTGAAAGATGCTAGTACAACGATGTAGAAGCTATCGTATCAATAAACACAGTCATCATCTTTGTCTAAATTTCTCACTTGTAAAGAGAAAGATATATAGCTTGGATTTGCAAACATGTATGTGTGTGTGTGTGTGTGTGTGTGTGTGTGTGTGTGTGTGTGTGTACTCTTTCTCCCAAGTGTAGTCCAAAGTTAGGAACGAATAAGCCACTACAATTTGATCAGGTTTATACTTTAAATAAAGATGGAAGTATCTTGATTTGCTTTGATTTTCAGGAAGCTTATGGAATTCATTCTGTGATGTGTTCTGCTAAAAAATTGTTTTATTAATTATATACCCAGGCATATGAAATATTGAAAGTGAAGCACATAGTCTATATTAGTCATCTATCAGCTTTAACCTTTATTACAGAAATAAAATTCAAATTATGCATCAAATCTGATTTTTAAAAAAATGTATTCCTGTGAATTAAAATTAGTTATCACATTAATGTGCTTTTAAACTATTTTTAATTGCTAACATGCTTGTACAAAATGGCTAGTTCAAAGTTTGAAAGTGTTACTTACAAAGAGTGATTCTACAGACACAATCAGATGGCCTTGTGCTTAAAGATTCCATTTCAAGGCAGGCCCCACTGCAGTTAGAATTCTAATGAGCCTCACAGACAGAATCCTTTAGCAGCTTGAGCAGCAAGGACTCTTCCCCACACCATTCTCTTTTAAAATGCAGACTTGTGATGAAAAGTTAAGGGAATTAGTCTCGTGAATGTGCATCCTGATCAGCAAACCACCTACTAGACGCCACTCTCCGTGGTCAAAGAACTACTTACTTTATAACTCCACATATTTGACTAAGTTAATTCCCAGATACCACAGTCGGATGGTATATTCACTGCTTCTCTTATTGCCGTAACTAAATGCCTGATAAAAATCAACATAAGGGGAGAGCGGCTCATTCAGGCTCATGGTCTCAGAGGATGGTGTCCACTGTGGTGGAGAAGGCGTGGTGGGTGGATCTGGGATGGCAGAAGTGTGCAGCAACTGCTCATTCACATATCAGTGAACAAAGGAAGCGGGTGCTCAGCTGGCTTCCTTGTTTCCCCTTTTTATTCAATCTAGGACCACACTCAGGAGATGGTGCCTCTCTCATTCAAAGTGGGTCTTTCTTCTTCACTTAATTCTCTCTGGAAATGCCCTTGAAACCATGCCCAGAGGTGTGCCACCTACGTATTCCAAATCCAGCCAAACTGACAGTGAAGGTTAACCATCTCAGACAGGTGCTTTGATTATTCCCCATTCAAAGAAGCAATTTTATAAACTGGAATAATGGTGACACTGGCCAGATTCCCAGCTAAGGAGACAGAAGCATGTGAAGTTCCAGCCCAGCTGTCCACCTACAGAGCCTGAGGTCCTAACCCAGGATTCAAAGGGTCATGTGATACATTTGATGAGATAAGAACTTTCCAAACAAGATGCCAGTGTCTGCTGGCACAGTGATGAAATTAGTTCAGAAATTGTTCCTATCAGTCACCAAAGTGTCTGATAGACTCCATGAGTCAGGGCAGGAGCAAAGGAGGGGAGAAGGGCCGCCTGGAAGGACAGATGGGATGAGTAGGATCCATAACTCATAACTGAGTGCTACTTTTGGTCTCTTCTTTGTCAAAGAACAGACTCATCTGTTTACTGTCATTTTGCTTGGACCAGATCCCACACACCTGTGGAAAATGGCAGAACCATCTGGTGTATTGTTGCCTTGTGACTGGATGGCCAGCTCAGGGTCATCTTCCAATCCGATCACCATCAAATGGATCAAACAGTGAATAAACAGTTAAATGTGTTCCATTTCTGCTTCTCTTCTATCTTTACTTGAGCTGGGAACTTAAAATTTCTCTTCTTAAACATTAGGCTCCTGGCTCTTGAGCTATCTTTGGGGGTTTGAATAAGAATGTCCCCCATAGGATCATATATTTGAATGCTTGGTCCCCTGTTGGTAGGCACTGGGAAGAATTAGGAAGTTTAAGCCAATTCTATTACTAGTTACCAACTTAGTACTTTAATTATCACCATTGTTTGAGAAAAGCCCTAGTACACGCACGCACATGCACACGTACAAGTACTTGCATGCGCCACAAATACAACTGTTTGGGAGCAATAAGGAGGTGTGGCTTTCTTGGAGAAGATGTACCACTGAGTGAGTGGGCTTTGAGGTTTCAAAAGCCCAGGCTATCCCATTCTCTCCTTTCTCTCTCTGTTTCATGTTTACGGATCAGATGTAAACTGAGTTTCTGCTCCAGTGCCATGCATGCCTGCCTACTGTCAGGCTCTCCATCCCATTGGTCAAGGAATCCAACCCTCTGGAACTATGAGACTCAGATTGAATGCTTGCTTTTTATAAGTTTCCTTGGTCACAGTGTTTTGTCACAGCAATAGAAAGTAACTAAGACATCCTACAACTCAAGCCAGGACTTTGTTGTGTGACTTTTCCTAGGAAGATGGGAACAAATCATATATTCGCCCTAGATAGAGCACAAACAACAGATCAAAGAAATGACTCCACCCATGTCTGGTTTAGTGAACCAATGAGCTTATTGGGGTAATTTACAGAGATATGAGTGAGGGATCATTTATAAGAGTGTGGGCCAGGTGGTGGTGGTGCATAGCTTTAGTCCCAGCACTTGGGAGGCAGAGGCAGGTGGATTTCTGTGAGTTTGAGGCCAGCCTGGTCTACAGAGTGAGTTCCAGGACAGCCAGAGTCACAACAGAGAAACTTTGTCTCGGAAAAAAAAAAAAAAAAAAGAGTGGCTGATTGAAAGGCAGCTTCATCTCCAGAGTGCATCCAACATGGGTGGCATGAAGGCTTCAGCCCTGGCAAGTGGCTCCCCACACAGGTCAGAGAATTCACTCTCTTGGGGAAATCTCATTGCTTATATAACCTTGGGAAAGGGCTTTGTGAATCTTGTGAAATTCAGCTTTCTGGGACCTGTAGGTTTTGTTTATTTCCTGAGTCTTGAGATCTTCTTGCCTTCCTCCTCCCTCCCCAGGAGAGAATGTTTCAACTCAGAGAAAATTACAATACAGCAAATTTTCCTCACTGGCTCCCTTGGTCTTAAAGCCTTTGGACTCAGAGAAGATGCCCTGGTCTTTCAGCTTACAGAAGATAGGTCACGATACTTCATGGCTTCATAGTCACACCAGCCAATCCCAGTAACAGTATCTCTCCTGCCATTTCTGTTTCTATGGAGAATTTAACTAGCATATCACTCAAAAGACTAAAATCACAGCCACTGAGTCAGGGCTGCCCCAGCTCTGCTCAGGAGAGGCTGTAGGATATTCAGGGAATTACCACCTTCATCTGTGCCCAGTTTCTCCTCCTGTAAAATGAAAGTTTTGAAGTTTAAACAAATCTTATAACTAGTTTCCAACTTATTACTTCAGTGAACACCATTGTTTGAGGAAGGCCCTACCCACTCCCCAGCACACACACGCACATACACATACACAAGTGCATGCATGCGCCACAAACACGGCTACAAAGCTTTCTTATGTAAGGAAAAACTTTTGTTTCACTTTGTTTTTCATTAAGGATGTGAACCTCAACCTCCGTTGAGAACCTGCATTTGGATCATCAGCCCCAAAACAAAAACTGATCACCACTGCATACCTGTAATCCAGTCAGCAGGGAGGCAGAGACAGGCTTGCAAGTCCACTGATCTCATTAAATTAGAGAGCTCCAGTTTCAGTGAAAGAAAATGTCTCAAAAAAGTAATGGAAAGCCGTTGAGGAAGATACCTAATTTATCTTTTGGCTTCCATATGCACCCTCACATACACAATGAAATGTATACACACACAGGACACAAAGCTATGAATTGATTTGAGATATGCTGTAAAATCAATTTAAAATACTTGGGAGGTTTTCTTTCTCATAATTCATCTAGATTATTTTTGACGATTTAGTGTGTGTGTGTGTGTGTGTGTGAGTGTGTGCACGCGCATGTGTGTATACACGCATGTGGGTACTCACAGAGCCTAGAAGAGTGCATCGAATCTGGAGTGTGATGGCTAATGTGACGTTGATGGCTCACTTTATGTTTAAAATTACTGTACTTAAGAGAACTATAAAGCAAAATTGGACTTCCAAACGTTAAAGTCTGTTCAGAGTTCACTTTTGTCACTGCCTAGTCTTGTACAATTTTAACAGTACTGTTTCTTATGCATGGTAATAAGCCATAAGGTCAACCCCTGTTTCTGCTTCTGTAAACAAAAGCTTGTTTTGAACAAAGAACCTTCTGCTTGCATGAAAACAGTATGTAACTTTCTGTACTTGGCCTTTATAAACCCCTGACTGAGGTGGCTGGGCGCTACACTTGGGAATCCCATGTCCAAGGTATAGACCTGGTGCCAGAATATTAAATAAAAGCCTCTTCTTTGTTTAAAATGTATTAATGGTCAAACTGGTGAATCTCTAAATGACCCCAGACCCAAAACAGGAGCTGGAGTTGCAGGCAGTTGTGAGCAGCCACTAGGCATGGATACTGGAAAACAAACTCCAGATCTCTGAAAGAGGAGCTGGTGCTCTTAATTGCTGAGCCATCTCTCCAGCCTGTTCTCCAGAATTTTAACACATTTCCTAATTTACTATAGTCAGCCCTAATCGATTTCTCAAACAATGGTGGGAATCCCTTCAGAATAAATGAGTTAGTGTAACTGCAGGATACTTCTCATACGCAGTAGCCTTCAGCCTTGGGAAGTATAGCTGCCACAACCAGGTGCTCTCCCTGAGTAACAAGCCACCCCCTCCCTCCCCACCACTGCAGACTGTGTTCCCATAATGTGAAGACAAGAGTAGAATTTGTATAGAAAATTGATTATTAAAGGAATGCAGAGGAGAACTGTTCAAACCAACAAAAATCTACTGAGCATGTAGGTCACAGGGAGCTGGGGCTCAGCCAATCTAAATGAAGCATAAATAACTCCATTTTAGTAAGTAAGACAAATGCTTGTGAAGTCTGCATTTTTCCATCCATGCTGATATCAGAGAAAGGGTTATTCCAGGTTCAGATAGGAGAAAGGGCTACGTGGGGTTCAGTAAGCTTGATGAACAATGTATCCTGTGGTCTATCCCCTCTCCCGGGTGCCCTATTCTAACTACTCTTGCTCTGTGACTCCAGAGGAATGAGGCCAACTTTGATACTTCTGCTTTGAAGTATCAGAAACAGACCAAACGCTCAGGGAATAGACTGAAACTGTGAACGCAGATGCCCTTTGACCTGTCTCAGCTTTGTGCTCAGCTCCTGGGTCCACCTTACATATACTTAAAGCAAGTGGCAAACAAAAGCACAATTTTGTTGGCCTATCCCCTAAGACTGGGAGGCCTCAGAGGGAAGAGATTCATAGCTAAGGTCACACTGCCAATCAAAGACAGAAAAATTGGCACCTGAGCAACTGAGAGTACAGATAAATATGTCTTTTCATAACAGAAAGAAGAACCTCTCGTCCTTCTAAGATAATAAGTTCTTCTGCAGAGACTGTAGTTAACCCCTAACATCCTGTCTCCACTGGGTAGCAAATGTTCATGTCTTGCTGAATCAAATCTATACATTCCCTGTGAATGTCCAAGGCTCAGATTACTTTATAAATCCCTAAATACAGAGGTATCCCTGAGTTAGGATGTCTTACAGCATTGTAGAAGCAGCTTTATAGAAAACCTCATTAAATATGTAACCCCAGAATAAAAACAGAACTGGTGGGGTTCATTTCTAATCCCAGCATTTGGGAGGCTGAGTGAAGAGGCTTAGCAACCCAAGTTCAAAGCCAGCCTAGATATATAGTAAGACCCTGGCTAAAAAACAAATGAGTAAGTACTCCCAGAATAGAAACTCTCTCTACAGCAAACGAAGTTGTCCCTGTGATTTGAGATGGTCCAAGAGACTCTCAGAATCCCAGCACTGGAGAAATGGGAAGGAACATCGTTAATTTGAAGCCAGTCTAGGCTTCACAGTGAGATTCTGTCTCAAATAGAGAAAAATAAAATAAAAATAAATATTTTTTTTAAAAAAGGGAAAAATTGAGCAGAGCACAAGTTTTCACAAGTCTCTTCTTAAAATAGTTCAGGTAGCCAGTGAGATGCTCAGCAGGTAAGGACACCTATTGCCAAGACAATGATCTGAGTTCTAGTCCTGGGACCCACAGATAGAAAATCAACTCCCACGATTTTCTTATGACTTCCACTCACAAACTATGGCATGCGCACCCACACACAAGCATACAGAAAATTAAATTAAATTACTAAATAAATAAAATTAGTTTACAAATAATGAAATAAGTCAGGTAGTGACGGTACATGTCTTTAGTCCTAGCACTCAGGAGGCAGAGGCAAGTGAATCTCTGTGAGTTTAAGGCTTCCTGATCTATAGAGCTAGCTCTAGAACAGCCAGGACTACACATAGAGAAACCCTGTCTCAAAAACACAATAATAATAATAATAATAATTAATAATAATAATAATAATATTGTCACATCTATGGCACAAACATCATAGCACCTAAATGAAATAACCTGCAGCCCAAAATTAAATACACACTCAGATGGTCAGCTATGTCTTAAAAAAAAGTGCCAGAGCATGTTGCAATGAGATGTCTAGGTGCCCACAAGACATCCTGGTGCCTGTGGGATATATGGGCACCTTGTGGGATGTCCAGGTGACTTCAGGATGACCAGATGCCTGCAGGTGCGTGTGGGAAGACTGGGTGCCTGTGTGATATACGGGTGTCTCTGGGTTGACTGGGTACCTGTGTGATGCCTGTGCATCTGTGGGATTCCCTGGCACCTGTGGGGGACCCCAGAGGTCCAGGTGCATACAGGATGTCTAGATACCTGCAAGATGTCTGGGTCTCTGAGGAATGTCTGGATGCCTGAGGGAAGCCCTGGTGCCTGTGGAAGGTCATGGTGACTACCAGATAACCGGGTACCTGTGGGAGGTCCTGGAGCCAACCAGATGTCCAGGGACCTGCGTGATGACCAGCTGCTTGAGGGATGGCTGGACACTTGTGTGATATCCATGTGCCTGCAGGATGTCTGGGTGCCTACAGGATTTCCAGGTACCTCCTGGATGTCTAGGCACCTGTAGGGCACCCCGGTGTCCACAGGTGGCCTTGCTGCCTATAGGATGTCTAGGTACCTGCAGGTGTCTGAGAGTCTGTGGGATATCCAGGTCCCTGTGGAATATTCAGGTGCCTGTGGGAGGCAATGATACCTGTGGGAGGTGCTGGTGACTGCCAGGTGACTGGGTGCCTGTGTGATGTCTGGGTGCCTGAGGGGCGACTGGTTGCCTCTGGGAGGCCCTGATCCCTGTGGGATGTCAGGGAGTGTGGTAGTACATTGCTGTGTGTTCAGCAAGGATGACAAGGAAGCATTTTTCATAGGCTCAAACCCTGAAAGACCTCAGCAGAGGGAACCAACATCATGGCCAGTGACATATTCACAGTAGAACCCTGAGCATCTGAGCTCGGGTGTTTTATTGATTCAAAACTCTTCAGGTACAGATCATAAGCAATCAAACATCCCCCCACAGAAATCCAACACCTGCAGACAATACAAAATGCCAAGGCCTATGCATCCCTTTTTCCAACAGTGCACAAAAACAATTATTTTAAACACAATTAAAAATAAACTTCCACAACAGGGGAGTCTGCTGAATGCTCCCTGCTTGCAAGATACCAGGGAGCCTGCTTGGTACCCAGGTTTGGGCAGTGAGGCCCTACTTCACGTTGAACTCTTGTCATGCTTTGTCTAGGGCTAGTATGGGTGAGGTCAAAGCCCACAGTCAGAGTAGCCCTCTGCTTCCAAAGATCATGGTGAAGCCTGTTATCCATGCTTTTGCCACACAGCTTGACTTAATTTTCTTTCTTCTTTTCTCTTCTTTTTTGAGGGCACAGGAGTGGGAGTGTAGAACAAGAAGGAATGGAAAGAGGGTGTTATAGAGATACATTGTATGAAACTCAAATGATTAATAAAAAGTATTTTAAAAAAGAATTAGTGAAAGCATCCAATATTAGACAACACTATTTCTTGTCATATCAAGAGCTCATTGAAATATATCTTCAGTTTGTTTTGAAATCAAAGAAAGTGAGTTTGAATTTAGTCATGTGTAGAAAAGGGCATAATAAAGTATCAGTGATTTATTTATATAAAAAAGGTGCCAGAGCAATTAGATAGATGAAAAACAACCTTTTCAACAAAGAATACTGGAATAACTTATTATTTATATGCAAAAAAGAACAAAACACACACCCTACCCCTCAAAAAATTCAAACTTTACATCATACCATATAGAAAAAGTAGCTCTCATAGACCTAAATATGAGGGTCAATATTATGAAATTTCTAGAACACATGGAAGAAAATATCTGATGATTTGTCAGCCTTCTTAGCATTTATTTGTTTATTCATTTATTTATTTATTGGCTTATATGTACCCATGGCATACGTATGGAAGTCAGAAGAAAATTTTATGGAGTCAGTTCTGGAAGGACCTCAGAGTCAGCACAGAACACATCCAAACACCAGATTCTTAGCACAAAGGGGATGTATTTGCCCCAGAATGACAAAAGGCAGGGGACAGGGAACAGATGGCAGGTGGGAGAGGGAAGGGGTAAAGAAAAGGGGATATTTGCCCCAAGAGGGACAAAGGATTGCCTCTGAATAGGGTAGAGGCAGCCATGGTCCTAAGACAAATGTCAAATTATAAAGATTGGGGGGAGGGGGAGGTGAAATGGTTGGGGGAATTTTCTGATTGGCTGACAGGAGAACAAAGCACATGTGGAGTTTTGGCGAGAGATGTGGAGGACTGCGAAGAGATTTCTGGGAGAAATCTGTGTGTGAGAAGCTGGAACTTAAAGTCTGGCTATCTTTTTGTGACCTGTCACCATCTTGGGGGTATGTAGGAGATGTACTAATAAGTTCTCTCCTCCCATCCTGTGGGTCCCAGTTAAAGCTCAGGTTGTTAGGTTTGGTGGTAAGTGCCTTTAACCACTGGGCTATCTTTCTGCCCTGACTAGGTTTCTTAAGATTTCATAAGCCACAAAAATCAAGAGCTTTTTTTGAAAATTGATCAGTTGGTCCACATAAAAATACAAATATTGGGGTCAGGAGAGATGGCTCAATGATTAAAACCCTCTTACAAAGAGGATTGGAGTCTGGTTCCAAGAATTCACAGTAGGTAGCTCACAACTACCTGTAACTCCAGCTCCAAATATTCAACACCCTCTTCTGGCTTCTCTGTTGTACTCATGTGCACATACCTACACACATGCATAATTAAAAATAAAATAAATCACATTTTTAAGGCACTTTTAAGACAATAAATAGGCAAGCTGAGACTGGCAGAAAAATATCTACCAACCTTAAGTCTTTCTAAAGTCTATAGACAGGATTGAAGAGACAGCTCAGTGATTAGAGTGATTCCATCTCTTCCGGGTGACTCAAGTTCAATTCCTAGAATCCACAGAGGATGATTCACAACTGTCTGAACCTCCAGCTCCAAAGGATCCAACACTTCTGGCCTCCAAGGGAACTTGCACTCACGTGCACATACCCACACACAAACAGGCATATTTAAAAATAAAAATAAGTATTTTTAATTGAAGAAGAATTAAAGAAGAAGAAGAAGAAAGCCTGACAACTTATGCTCAATATCCAGGACCCATGTGATAAAAAGAGAGATTAAAAAAACGCCTGCCAGTTGTCCTCTGACATCCACACTTGCTGTTGCACACATGTATGCCCCGCCATGAATAAGTTAATTTCATAATATAAATGCAATTTTGAAGTAAAATATATATAAAGAACTCTGAAAATTCAATAATAACTGAAACAGGTAAAGATTAGAAGAGACAATTTACCAAATGAGATCTAATGGTAAAAAGAGAACACAGAAAAAGATGCTCTAAATACGTAGGCAAAAAACAAACAAAGCCATGGCGAAACTCCACCACATCTGCTCCTGTGGCTAACGCTAAAAAGACTGACAATGTCAAGTGTTGATGAAGATGTGGAGCAAGCTATCAGTTAACACTGACAAGAATATGAAGTAACATTCTTCAGAAAAATGATTTCTTATAAAGTTAACACAGAGCTACAAAAGAGCCAGCAAATCTGCTCCTAATGTTTACCATGAAGAAATGAGAACGTAAGTCCTCACTAAACTTCCATAGTGATTAGGGGCTCAGACCATCCTGGCACTCCCAATCAGGTCCATCACAGGCAAAGACAGAACCTTCGACACTTGACACTAGATACCAACTGCCCTTGTCAGGAGGACAAGGGTCGCTAGATAAAGAGGACTATGAACAGGATTATCCCCAAATCAGATATTTGGGTGTAAATCATACACACCTGCCTTAAACACCGTCTCCTCTGTAGCGGAGCAGCCTGCTTATTCTGCCATTTGCGAGTGTGTGCATTGATGACACCCAAGAACTTCCGAGCATCAGGAGCTCAGGACACCTCATTCTGGTCCAAACCCCAATACCACTTATAAATTTTTTTGTCTTAATACATCCAAATTTTTGTTCTGAAAGTCTGTTAAATTTAACTACACAGGTGATTTGTGAGCATACTTCTTCATTTCGAAATTATTTAAACATTAGTTCAAGGCTAAAATCCAAATTGTTCATCTATCCCACCCCATTGTAACAAGTTTGGCTGCAAGTTCAGTACAGGCCTTCCCAAAAGCACTGTATCATTGAAACAGCCATCGCTCCTGACCAAACATTGTCCTAAGCATTTCACACTTAACGACTTTTCATCTTTTTAAAATCCTTCTTGGGAGCTGGAGAAATGACTCGGTGGTTAATACCATGTACTGCTCTTGAAAAGGACTCCTGCTCCAGAGGATCCCTTTTGCAGCCTCTTCAGGCACCACAAGCATGTGCAGAGCTCCCCCACCCTACTGCACCACACACACACACACACACACAAATTTTTAATAAATAATATAATTAGTAAATTATTCTAGCAACCCTTGAGATACCTACTTTGCATACTTGTGTTTACATATACATTTATAATATAGAAGGTCTATGGCAATATTCATATGTTTAATATAAAATATAATCTAATTAGTCCAAGTCCTGAATTGTATTCTGTTCTCTTCACACATCTTTGGGGACTTGTCCATGTTAGCATGTTTAGATCATTCTTTTCTGAGTAACAGGAGGTCCTGAACAGACACAGCTTTTACTCTAGGCAGGAAACAACAGTTGCCAAAGATCTGCATAAATCCCTTTGGCTGAGAGTTCTTGATTTCTTGACTTCTAGTTACTTTCCACCTCTGAGATGCACAAGCAATAGCTACCAGGTGAAGGGTTAGCTGTCCAAGAATGAGCCTCCTGGAGGAGGGCAGGGGGGGATGCACATCACTTCCAATTTGATGTGCAACATTTAACTCCCATTGAAACAAGACTGCTCTCCAAATGGAAGAAAGAGATAAAAGACTAAGTCCCAATGGATTACTTCAGAATGATTTTCTAAAAAAAAAAAAAAAAAAAAAAATGTGAAGAGGTAGAAATTGCAATACACATACAATTATTAACCAGAGAAGCCTACATCATCTGGACTAAATTACTAACATGAGGGTCACTGCCCCCCAACCTCTGGCATCTGCACCCATTGGCACCGGTGATTCTTCCACATCATGAAATGACAACCACACTCCCATGTTCCACTATATTTCTTCCCATTGCCTGTTTCCAGTGGCTTCTCTTCCTCCTGCTAAGCAGACCTATCCCAAGATGCAACCTGTACATTGTGTCACAATATTAAATGCATAGTTGTCCAAGTGTCCATCTGAACAACTCCCTATTGGGTAAACTGAGACTTTCAGGAGACTACTCCAACCCCCTTTTCCATTGCTGTCAACGGGAAAGATAAGCTAGCACATTAGTATTTATGAGACATTAAACAAGATGAAATCAGAGTGGGACACACATAAACACAGCGATCAGCAAGAGGAAATCCAGGTTGGCAGGACTATAACCTTCCAAACTGAATGTTTGGTGAGGGTTAATGGATCCTGGACCTTTATCCTTTCTTTCTGTGGTTTGATAAGCCAGGGGCTGTTTCTAGCAAGCAAGAACATTTCTGCATCTTCAGGGAGCGATCATCTGGGAAACTTTTAATGCTGGCTACTTGACCATTTGACCCTGAATCTCACAGGAGGAATTTGTCCCCATCACCCAGAATCAACTGAAAAATAAAATTCCTGAAAAATCTTCCCTACCAAAGATTTCCATAGGGAATTCTCCATGGTTTAAAGCTAACTCTCCCTATGCTTAAGATATTTCCAAGTAGCTGTTGGGTCAAGTTTTCTCAAGAAAAAAAACAAGTATGAGAACCCTGGAGTCCTGGACAACTATGCCTAGAATACCCCTTGCCTTGTGATGTTCTGTCTCTCCTATTGGGCTCCTCCCACAGCCTCTGATGCCCATCCCCTCCCACCAAGATCCTCCTACAACTTCTGCTGTTCTGCCCTTCCCACCCAGGCTCCTTTCAAAATCTCCCATGGTCTTCTCTCCCTAAAATCACTCTGCAGGCTCTACCTCCCAGTTGGGGGCAATCTGTTGGCTTAAGTCCTCTATAGCTCAAGTAAGTATGAGGTCCACATTGGCAACCCACAGACTCCAGACATGGCAAGAGGGGCATACTCCCCTGTGCCAGAAGGTTGGTCTTTCCTGAGAATTGCTGTGTCTCCATCAGGAGCTCTCTTCTCCCTCCACTGTGGAGCCACTAGCAAGCTTCTGAGACAACCTCCCAGCAAACATCCCACCAGGGTTCCTTTTGCTTTGCAGCAGAGCACACAGGTAACTCTACCTAATAGTAAGCTCTCCCTCCACACAGAGAACCGACCCACTCCTTAAACAGGAGGGAAAAGACTCCACCCCAGGGGAGCAGGACCACCAGCCCCTGGGGACGCGGTGAAAGTCTCACACATGGGTAAGGAAAAAGCTGCCTACCATAGGGTATGCTGTCTTTGGATCTTAGTTCTACCGCTCACCTGTTGTAGGACCCTGAGTATCTCTGCAGCTCAGTTTCCCATCCATGAGATAGGGGGTAACAGCATCAACAGGAGAGTCATAGATCTGATATAAGGAGCAAATGAACAAGTGTAGATGACACATTAGTGCCCTGTGGCTGTGCCCTGTTGTCATTGTCCACAAGCAGACACTCAGGACAACTAGAAACAACACAAATGCACAGAAGACCCCACTTTCCAAGGCCAGGACAGGAAGAAAACCAAGTCCTTAACAGATGGCTGAGAGATGGCTCATCAGTTAAAAGCTGCTTTTCCAGGGGACCCGAGTTCAGTTCCCAGCATCCATGTAAAGCAGCTCACAACCACCAGCTCCAGAGGGCCCGGTGCCCTCATCATCCATACAGCATCAGGCTTGCAGTTCTTAGCATCTGGAAAGCCAAAGAATACACAGAGCAGTTCCTGCTGGACTCTGGGTAGTTTTCGGGGGTGGGAGAAAATACGTATTTCTTACGTAGGGTGCACATAAGGAGAACATTTGTTATCATCTTTTTCTGAAGAATTATCATCTTTCATTTCTCAGTGAAGAACAGTGAACACTAGTAATGGAGAAGGATGCCCCACAGCCTTTAGTTCTTTAATTTATGCTGGCATTGTGCTCTGTATCGGGGGGAAATGACATCATAACACACAAATCAATTCAGGCTGAATTCAGGTAAACACACAGCCACTGATATCTCCATTAAAAAAAAAAATGAATTTCCATTCAGCCTTTCTACAAGACCTCACAATACATTCCTAAGCCAAGGTCTCACTGGCATACCTTCATAGTACATCATCCAGAAGAACAGTTAACTTTTGTTTTCAGGATTTGAAAGTTATCCCATCTCTCCTGTGAGGTTGAGTTAAAGGAAGTTTAACATGAGAACTCATCTGATCAGATCATGCATCAAGGCTACAGGTAATAAATACAAGGGCTTTGGCTCTTCCGAGACGATTTTTTTCCTTTGGTTATGAGCCTAGCCTTTAACAGCTGAGCCATCTCTCCAGCCAGAGATGATTTCCTTTTAACCTATGAAAAGATATGAAAAATATACCACTGAGCGGTTCATCTGAACTCCAGTTCCAGAGAATCTGATGCCCTCTTCTGGCATCCACAGGTACTACATGCACATGGTACATGGACACACATGCAGGCAAAACACCTATTCACAAAATAAACTTTAAAAGAATACATAACAAGGTAGTGTGGTGGAAAATCCCCAGACTGTCACATATTAAAACAAAGAAAATTCCCCAGTCCTGAGACAGTTCCACTGAGCTGACACCATCCCACTCAGTATATCTCCAAACCCCCCGGCCCTGAAAGGGTGGGGTAACTGAATTTTAGCCCAGGCCAGCCACCATCATTTACTGCAAGGTACATGGTTTTGTGTTTGTACTTCCTGCTTGCTCCCTTCTGTTCTCCTAGATATAAAAGGCTGCCGAATCTGAGGTAGGAGGCCAGTACCATTGCAGAGATCCAGGCATGGCCCATCTGCTTAATAAACTTCCCTCTTCCTAACTGAAACCGGCTCAGAGATTCCGTTTTCCAGAAATTCCTGCAACATTCTGGAGGCCCAAGTGAGATTACAGCACAGCGTTCCTCCTTGCCTAGAGTGGCAAGAAGAAAGATAAGTTGGATGGCCCATGGCCCATTAGTCCCCCTCAGAGGTCACCCAAACCGCTTTCAGGAGTTTCAGAGTTCAGATCGCGCTTGACTGCTCTGAGCTCACAAAAGGAGTGATGTAGAAAGGGAGCAGTTAGAAGCCTTGGAGGACATCCATTCAAGGGGCCATAATAAAACAAAAAGACGGCAAAGACCCAGAACATGAGTCAGCCATTTGGTAATAACATGTATTTTTGGGTTGTGTTATGTGAGGGAGGTAACAGCTGTACAATCTTGTGGGGAACATTAAGAGACAAAGTTAATGAGGAAAATGTTTTAGGTCAAGATTAACGTAAGTTTTGTTTGGTAAGGTTACATGCAATTATACAACTGGCTGGACCGTGTAGCAGAGATCTGCAGCAGGATAAGGTAACTGTAATTAGCTCGTAATTAGCTCTCTGTTACATCAGACTCCTGCATAAGGAATAAGCACCTAGAAGCTTTGTAAAAGAAGTCAGTTAAATTCAGCATCTAAGTGACAATTCAAAAGAAAATTTTAAAAAATATACTGAGTCATTTTTATAGGACTGTCTAGCTGCGTTCCAAGATATATCCAAGATATTGCTTGGATGTCCTAAATCATTTTCCAAAGCTGTGAGTTTGATGGCTGGGTGTCTGGCAGCCTCCTTTAACCAGGGAATGTGGGTGGTCAGGGCTTGGAGGGGAAATTGAATGCCAGGGTGAAGAGGATGGCCAACTGAACTAGCATGCAGGTCCCATACCAGTCGAGTGCTAGCTTAGGTACAAGGTTCCCCTGTTTACAGCATCCTCATATGCCAGTTAGGGAGACACTGAGGGCAGAGGGATTGCTATTTGCCTCTCAGTTGTTTAGACATTTAAGATGTGGATGCAAACTCTAAGATCCTCCACTAGGCAAGAGAATAAATTCCCCTGTCATGTGAGACATGAAGAGTAATCTACCTTCCCTTCAGATAAAGGGGAGGTTTTTCTGGTAGGGCCTTCACACCCAGGGACGGGAGGGAGCAGCAGACTTCTGACGGGTCCTATTTCCCCAAATACCCGCAATAAAGCGAGCGTGCCATCTACTCTGTAGGTTGTGTCCTATCCAAGGGGGAGGGCACTATTTGAGCCTGGAGAAGTCCTGTCATGCAAGTATACTGTAAATGTAAATTTAACACGTATTACTCAAAATTTCTATTTTTTTTCTGGTTTTTCAAGGCAGGGTTTCTCTATGTAACAGCCCTTGCTTTCCTGGAATTCGCTTTGTAAACCAGGATGGCCTCTCCTCCCGAGTGTGTAGAGGAATATTTCATCATTTAATCCGATAAATAGTAACTCTCATAAGATTAGGATTTTACAATTTTATCCCTGTTAAGATTTTCAGCCTTAAAAAATACAATTTTTAATAGAAGCGTCTTTAGTATCAAAATAAAATTTAAACCATTGATACGGTCCATGGAGCGACTGGGAATTTCGTTTTCCTGATCCCTTTATAGTGTACTTTTACAAAGTATCACAGTTTATATGACTCAGTTTCTCCAAATAGCTAAAGCTTAACAAAGTTAGCAAAGACATGTGATTACACATACATCTTCAAGTCAGTTTTTATTAACATGAATTGACCACCATAATAGCCTTAAGAATTTATAAATTTTCCTCATAAAACATATATTATTTTTAAGTCCCATCTTCCATGAACTTTGTGTAACTTAGACTGTCTAGGACTTGGTTTTGAGTTTTCATGGCTTTGTCCTGATCTGTTAGTCTTTATTCTTAGTACAAAATCTCATTTTATCATATAAAATCCACTCTTATCCAAAATATCTTTTAGCCTTTTCACCAAAAACATGCAGGTATCTTTGAGTTATTTCTGCTCCTGTAAAGCAACCCCTCACCCATGTTCCTGTAAGTATATCAAGCTTGGTTCACCAAGCTGAACTTTGGAGGTGTCTGTACTGCGGCCTGTCTCTCCCTATGTCTCCATAGGACACGCCCTCGTGGGAGCGGTCAGAAGCCAGAGGGGGTGTTAGGCATCCTGCTCATCAGCCGCTTCCTCAATCTCTTGGGACAGGGTCTCTCACTGAGCCTGGGACTCCTCCTGTCTCCACCCACTGCAGCACTGGGTTTACAGGCAAGCACAGCCGTTTTATATGGGTGCCGGTGGTTCAGACTCGGGTCCTCGGCCTTGTCCAGCGAGAGCTCTTAACTACTAAGCCATCTTTCTGAGAATCTGAATTAAAGAAGAAGACGCAGGAGGGGGAGGAGGAGGAGGGGGAGGGGGAGGAGGAGGGGAAGGAGGAGGGGAAGGGGGAGGAGGGGGAGGAGGGGGAGCGGAGGGGGAGGAGGGGGAGGGGGAGAGGAAAAAGAGAAAGAGGAAGAAGAAGGCTGGGCAGTGGTGGCACATGCCTTTAATCCCAGCACACAGGAGGCGGAGGCAGAGGCAGACGGATTTCTGTGAGTTCCAGGCCAGTCCCATCTACAGAATGAATTCCAGGACAGAGTTACAACAGAGAAGCCCGGTCTCAAAAAACAAAACAAACAAACAAACAAAAACCCAAAAAGATATGAAAGCCCAGGTGTAATGGCACATGGGTCTAATAATCCTAATACTCTGGGAGATAGAGGCAGGTGAATCTCTGTGGGTTAAAGGTTTGGTCTACATAGCAAGTTCTAGGCCAGCAAGAACTATACAGTGAGACACTGTGGAAGGAAGGAAGGAAGGAAGGAAGGAAGGAAGGAAGGGAGGGAGGGAGGGAGGGAGGGAGGGAATACAGACAGAGGTACATAAAAGTATAAAGCTAACTATCTGAGAAGAGGAGGATGAGTACAAGAAAGGATGATGGGCTGAATATGATCAAGGTGCACCGTGCGCTTATATGAAAATATGGTAGAGAAACCCATCGTTTTGTGTAATAAACCCCAATGTCTTTGCCTAGCCTCTTCTGATTCTACAATTCTTCAAACTCTGGCCTCTAGAACAGCACTGAAAAGATAGCAGGGGTCCATCTGGGAACTGGTCAGGACCTCACATTTACACAAATAGTTCCAGAAACATGTGGTGTCATTCGGAGGTCCCTCCCTGACATGTCAGCATACCCAGTGATACCCACGGGTCTGGAGACGGTAAGGGATGCCTTCTTGTGAATTTTCCCAGTCGGGGGAGGAAAGGGATTATTCCTCCTATTTTGGGGCACATGAGAGTAAATGAGAGCAGCCCTGGTGGGACCACCATGGGAACCCAGGGTTCCTTTGGTTGGGCACCTTTGTGGACAGCTAGAACAGGGGCAGGAGTCTAGCTGGCACTCCTGGTACACAGAGACTTGAGGAGCTCATCTTCATGCCTGCTCTGTTTCTGACCCCACCTCCTGGCACTTAAGCCATCGAGAAAGTCCCAAGGAGGATGTGCAGGAGATGGGGAGGAGCTCCCAGGACCAGCTGGAGGCAGTGCACAGGAGAGTTGCCCTCTCTAAACTCCCATTTCCTTGAGCTCCTAGCACTTTCTACACTGAAGATGCCTCAATAAATGACCGCCACCCCTATTTCTTCTCAATGCCAGCTCATTCACGTGGAGCACAATAGGCTATTGTCTGTCTGACAGAGGCCATAGTGTCCCTGGACTCCATGTCTGCACTTACCAAAAATTCCATATAACCCCTTAAAATCACAGAAAATATATGGATAACTTTTAGAAACTTATTTCAAAGTTACATAGTAATCTTGAATCCTCCTTTGCATAAAGCATTATAAAGCAAATGACTTACAGACCAAGTAGTATGACCCTAAGAGTCAGATGTTACTTTACAAGTGAAGAAATAAAACATTATTAACTGTGTTTTACACAAGAGTAAAGTGAAGTGTCAGGACATTAATAGATAAACATAAGTAACAACCCCAATAAGAGGCACATTAATTAACAGTAAGTATTTATTATATGCGTTATTATTCTGCTCACGCATCCTAATTAAAAATACAGACAAGCTTGGTGTAGTGACACACACCTATTATCCCACCACTCAGAAGGCTAAGGCAGAAGGATTGCCATCAACTTGAGGTCAACCTGGACTAACATTATGAGTTTCAGGCCAGTGTGGGCTGCATGTAAGATCCTGTCTCAAAAGAAAGCAAAAATCCTGTGTGTGCACATATGTGTGGCATGTGTGTATAGGGGGTGGTGCTGTGTGTATTCACATACCTGGTACAAACTAAGTTTTAAATGTGTGTTGGTGACTTGATACTATAAGGGCTCCTTGCTCCATCCTCCCAACAGCCTGATAAAATGGATACTTTAATTATCCCCATTTTATACATGAAAAAAAAAATCGTCTCACAGAAAGGTTAAGCATATTGTATCGGTCACATAATTCCCAAGTGGCTAAGAACATAGATCTGAACTTGGGGACCTAGATCATCAATGGCTTCAATGCTTTGCTCAGGGTCACCACTGGTAAGTGGCAGAAACAGAATCTGAAGCCACATCTGCCTGACCCTAGAGCCCATACTCTTGACCACCTTGGTAATTTGTGAGGGCCTCAGTCCATGCACTTGAAAGAACCAACCTTAGTCCACTTTTCCATTTTGGCGGGAGCTGATCTACACACACACCGCCATCCTTCCGAAGCCTTGGGTAGCAATGGGACAGATAGCCACACAAAATCAGCTGGTAAGTTAGGTGTTTGTGGATAATATCCATGTCCGTCACACACTACTCATTTCTGCTCCCTAGAGCACGTCTAACTTTCTTACTCAGTGTTCTAGTTTTATTTCTGCTGCTGTGATAAAATATCCTGACAAAAACAATCTAAGAGAGAAAAGGGTTCGTTACACTTATAATCTCAGGCCATAGTTCATTACTGAGGGGGAAGTCCAGACAGCGGGGACTCAAAGAAGTAGTCACATCACATCTAAGAGCAGAAAGAAACAAAAACACATATGTTGCTTGCTGGCTTGCCTGCCTGTTAATAAAAGTCCATTGTTGATTTCTTTCAAGGTATTTATTAATTACAAGCCCTGATAAGGCTCAAGGACTCAATACCTGGGCGGCTAGGCAGACTTCACTTCACACACAGTTCTCTTCCTCCTGCTCTTACTCCTCCCAGGTCCTCTAATCTTTTTCCCAAACCCTCTCTCCATGTACAGGCCTTCATTACAAAACAATGGTATCTCTGGGTCTGTCAGCATACTCAGCTGGGAGTCTTCTCTGATCACCCAGCCATAGACCTTTGATTGTGTTCGGTCACCTCAGCTGTAAACAATTGGCCTTTTCAGATGCAGATCAGAGTGGCTACTCCATAGCATAGCGCAGAGGTGTAAATGCATAGGAAGCAAAGCTGCAAGGCATCAGGAAGCACCTTTCCCCAAAAACAGCACATAGGAGTAAAATATCCCACAGCACCTGCCCTCTCCACTCTTACACAGTCCAGGGTCTAGCCCATGAAATGGTGCTGCTCACAACAGGCCATGTCTTCCTACATCAATTAGCAATCAATCAAGGCAATCCCCCAAAGACCAACCTGATCTAGGCACTCCATTCACGTTGTCTCCCCTGGTGATTCAAGGACCTATCACGTTGACACTTACACTGTCACAATCAGGGAACATGGACTCTCACTCTTCCAAACCCTCAAAGCATTGGTCAGCCTCTCCCATAGAATATCTCATATTCTGACTCACACAGCGGTTATTGGAGACCCACTCCTCCACTCACCAGTCTCGAGCTAGTTCCATGGTCAGATCTGGCTGCTGGGTGAGAGATGCCTCCAAATAACAGTGCCTTGAGCAACAGGGAAGGTTGTTTCTCATATAATGGTACCGCTGCAGAGATGGGGCGGAAGGGAGGTTCTTCTCCATAGTGCCATGCATAGGTCCAAGCACCTGCCAGCTGTGGCTCTGCTACACACAGAGGGCTGCCACCATCTGTGACAGTGACATGGCACCTGGACTACGATCCATTGAGAAGGAGGAAAGGTGCAAGAAGAGGCAAGCCCTTGATTTTGGAGCTGTATTGGTGATTCACTAGTTAAGAGCACCAGCTGCTCTTGTAGAAAACCTCAGATCAGTTCCCAGCATCCACAGGGTGACCTACAACCATCTATACCTCCAGTTCTAGAGATCCAACGCTCTCTTTCTGGCATCCGCAGGTACCAGGCACACACTCAGTGCGCCTAGGTACATGCTGGCAAACAGACACTCATACACATAAAAAAAAAGCAAAGCCAGGCATGATGCCACACATAGTCCCAGCAGGAAGGAAGGAAGAGGCAGGCAGACCTCTATGAGTTCAGACCAGCCTGGTCTACATAGTGAGCTCCAGGCCAGCCAGGAATGGGGGATAAAGGGGCCTGCTGCCCAACCTCGCAACCTGAATTTAATCCCTGGGATCCACATGGTTGAAGGACGGTCTGAGTTCCACAACTTGTCTTTTGACCTCCATGGCCATATGCAAGCATGCGTGGGTGCAAAGGAACACACACACACACAATAAACACAGTGTTTTTAAATGTGTAAATACTGTTACTGCCAGTGACAAGGAAGAACATAGAGTTGTGTTTTGTTTTTTAATTAACTACATGGAAAGTGACCATTTCTTAGTAACACATTCAAACAGTCCTATTTGCATCACAATATTATGTGCAACACAATGTTTCTCCATTCAACCAATATGTAAAAATGGCACCATACGCCAGACACTGACCTAATCACCCGGAGTCCAAGGCAAGGTTCTAAAGCACTGGAGGAATAAATGGATGTAGCTCTCTTACAGAATCACAATCTGGAGGTATAGCAGTGAAAATCTCAGGAAGGCAAATGATTTAAAACATGGACAAGAGCAATCTCTTCCCATAGAGAGTCATAGATAAAAACAGATATATTTAAAGCTGAATTTCCTGTGGCCTCCTAAAAAATATGGAAAAACCAATTATAAAGTAAACAAACAGCCCTGATTCATCAGACTGCACTGCCACTAGCGAAGACATTAGAGTCTCCGTCCTGAATTTTTACTACAAAGACTTTTTTCTGTGTTTCACTTTGAAACATATTTTTATTTCCTCCACATAAAAAACAAAAACCAAAAAATGCCACTTTCTGAATTTAGTTAGATATGAGTCAAAAATTGAACTCTTCTTTGTGCCTTCTGCAAGATATGCTTTCAAGAAGAGCCAAAATCTAACTCCAGTTTATTATTATTTCTAAATATATAAAAACTGCCTCATAAAGCCTTTAACAACATCATCAGCTGAGCTGCCACAGCTCACGTCAGCTCGGCCCCCACATTCCATTACAATTTATTTTCCCATCTTCCCCAGATGTGCCACTCCTTCCCCTTTCCAACCATAAAATAACCCAGTGAATGAGGAGCACCTTAAACCACCCACAGCTGTGTGCCGGGTAATATTAAAGACAGAGAAAGTTAAACCTCAATGTGAGAATTCTGCACTGAATTAAAATGTTGTGCGCTGTATTGAATTAGACTGAATGTGGGCATCAGGTCTCACAGAGGCAGGGGTAAGTCTAGAATTTGAATTGTTTTGCCCCACATGGTTAACTCATTTTGGGGTGTTTTTATTTTTGTTTTTGTTTTTGTTTTCCTCTATACTTCCTGCTCCTGAGAGACCTGATTTGACGTCCACTGTCTTTCCTTGCTGGGCTTCCATGAACTCTAGCTAGAATATGTGCTGTGAACATTCTGGAAGCTTCTTCCCCTTCAACTGTATTAGGTTTAACTAAGTAGAATCACTGATTCTCAAGAACCAAACCAAATTTTTCCTGCCTGGGCAGAGTCCCCTAGAAAGACTTTCTTTCACAAGTCTTATTTTATATAACTGAACTGAAGACACATTAAGCTAGTGTATATAAAACACAGTGTGCCTGGTGCATAGCAGTTACTATCTGTGGAGGTCCCATCACAATCAAATGTTCTCTTTAATTACTTGTTTATTTATTTATAATAAATAATGAGACTAGGTCTTATTATGTTCTCTGGCTGGCCCGGAATTCACTATGTAGACCAGGCTGACCTTGAACTTGAAATGACTCTTCTTGCTCTGCCTCCCCAGTGCTGAGATTACAGGCATGTGACATCACACTTGGCTTGATTAAAGCATGATTCTTAGCCCTCTGAATGCTATAAATATGGAATGGGATGGGCAAGATAGCTCAGCTGGGCAAGCCTGACAGCCTGAGCTCAATTCCCGGAACCCACATAAAAGGCCCACTGCAGTGGTGCACATCCGTAATTTTGTCACTCTTTTGAAGAGGTGGGAAGTGGAGTTGGGGAATCACCTGGAGCCTCGAGGACCAGCTAGTCTAGAGTACACAGTGTATAAAACACAAGAGACCCTGCCTCAGCAAGGTGAGAGGGGGAAGTGACGCCCAGAAGGTGTCCTCTGGCCACCATGCACACTATGGCATATACACACCTGCACTCACACACATTATAAATGTGCCTATACACTGTAATAATAAATATATTTTAACTTAATGTGTGGAGCGTTAATTAACATATGGACTATGCTGGATAGTTTTATGTCAACGGCACAAGCTAAAGTCATCTGAGAGGAGGGGATCTCAAGTAAGAAAACGCTTCCAAAAGACCAAGCTATAATGCCAAGGGAGGGAGCCCATGCCTGACCCTGCAGAGCTGGCCAGGAACCAGAGAATGGATATATAAGACTGCTAGCCGGGCAAGCCTGTCAGCCTGAGCTCCTAATGGTATTCTGCTGTGCTCATAGATCAGTGCCTAACCCAAGTGTCATCAGAGAGGCTTCCTCCGGCAGCTGACAGGAGCAGATACAGAGGCCCACAGCCAAACATTGGGCGGAGCTCAGGGAACCCCATGGAAGAGGGAGAGGAGAGATTGTGGAGACCAGAGGGGTTGAGGACACCAAGAGAGCCTGCCCCTTGAAGTAAATGGACCAGGGGCTCTTCAGGACTCGCAAAGACTGAAACGATAGACAGGAGCCTGCATGGGTCTGCACGAAGATATATTTTAAAGTTTTCTGGTTTGGTGTTCTTATAGAACTCCTAAAAGTTGGAGTGGGGGTGTCTCTGAACCTTTTACCTGCCCTTGGGATCCTTTTCCTTCTACTGGGTAGCCTTGTCCAGCCTTGATGTAGGGGTGTGTGCCAAGCCATGTTCCATTTTGTTAAGCCCTGTTTGGTAACCCTGGGAAGCCTGCTCTTTTCTGAAGGAGGAGGGATTGGGGGAAACTGGGAAGAGTGGAGGAAGGGGAGGCTGGGGTCTGAATGTATTGTATGAGAGAGAAAAAATAAATTAAAAATTAAGTTTTCCAAAAAGGTCAGGCTATAGGCAAGCCTATAAGGCATTTTCTAAATTAGTGATTGATGGGAAAGGGCCTAGCCCACTGTAGGTGGTGTCATGCCTGGGCTGGTGGGCCTAGGTTCTATAAGAAAGCAGGCGGAGCAAGCCATGAGGAGCAAGCCAGTAAGCAGCACCCCTCCACGGCCTCTGCATCGGCCCTAGCCTCCGGGCTACTGCCCTATTTGAGTTCCTGTCCTGACTTCCTTCAAGGTGAACAATGATATGAAGTGTAAGTCAATTGAACCCTTTTCTCCCAAGTTCCTCTGGTCATGGTTTTTCATCATAGTATTAGAAACCGTAGCTAAGACATGGAATATAGGTTAATTTATTCTGCAGACATTAATGGAGTGACTGTACCAGGCATGATGCAAAATTGCCAAGAGCAAGCGTGGCCCTACTTCATGGATCTCCATCTACAGGGAAGAGAGAAATCAAGTATTTTGGCAAATGAATAAACAATTGATTAGTGAATGGAATAAATATTGCAGTCCATATGAAGCCTGGGTCCCTGCCAAAGAAATACAAGAAAAGTATCTTCAGCACAGCTCAGAGCTCTGTCAAGGTCATGATAAACAAGGAGCCATCAAAACACTGTTAACAGAGTTAGGTGGTCTTCACTCTTCTTCCTGCCTTCGGATCTCAGTTCTCCAGTCTTATTTCCAGCCCTGCAGCATCCCACCTGATGGGGCCTCTTCTTCTCTGAACTCCTTTTTCAGGGGACTCCTCAGTCCTTCTTTCACCGTCCTCCCTTGCCCTACCCCATTGTCTCAGGTGCCGACATCCAGAGCCACCCTCTGCCTGGAACCCTGCTGGTCCCTCCGGTCTGGGAATCAGGTAGGTGACCGTCACTATCCTTCCCATCCTCTAACTCCAACTCCTCAGTCTCACCCCCAGCCCTTTTGCAGACCACTTGCAGAGGCCCATCCTCCCTCTCTTAATCCACTCCCTGGGGACTCCACAAATCCTCATGGCAGACCCAGCTTTCCTTCCTCTGAACCCTCTCAGCCTCTTTCCCTTCCAATCCATCCCCATTCCTTTGTGTCAGAAATACATTCTGCCCAGGACCCATGTCGCCACACCTGGAAGGGACTCAGAAGCACTCCCTACCTGGCATTCATGGCCACTACAGATCTTCTAAGATCCAGAGAGAAACACAGAAATCAAGGAACGGAACTCCCACCCAACAAAGACAAGACCAGATATTAACACCTAGAGTCACAGTCACCCCAAAGCCCAGACACAATCGATAACAACCAAGACAATATGCCTTCGCCAGAAGCCAGCAACCCTACTTACAATAGACCCAGAAAAATGCAGTATAGCTGAAGCACAAGGGCTTCAGAATAGCTACTATGAATATGTTCAAGGACCTTAAAGAGGAAATAAATCTACTAATGAAATCTATAAAAATACAAACAGTGTAATTAAATGAAAAAAAAATAGTTCAAGACATGAAATCAGAGAGAGAATCACTAAAGAAAACCCAAACTGAAATAAAACTGGAAATGAAAAATTTAGAAAGTTAAAAAAATCTCAGAGGTAAGCCTCACCAACAGAATACAAGAGATAGAATAGAGAATCTCAGGCATTGAAGATAAGATAGAAAAAAAATGTATACCTTAGCCAAAGAAAATGTTAAATAAAAAAAAAAAAAGTGAGGCACAAAACATCCAGGATATCTGGGACACTATGAAAAGTCCAAATCTACAAATAGTAAGAATAGAGAAATGGAAGAAAAAAAACACCCTCAGATCAAAGGCACAGAAAATATTTTTAACAAAATTGTAGAAAAAAATTTCTCTAACCTACAGAAGGAGATACCTATCAAGGAACAAGAAGCATACAGAAACTAAATAGACTGAACCAGAAAAGAAAATACCCCACGATACATAATAATCAAAGCACTAAATGAACTAAAATGTGGATTAAGAAGATTCAATTAACAGCTGAGCCTTACAACATTTTGAGTCACTACAGAGAACACACGGTGGTCACATGGCCGTAAGTGGCCAGCAATCCCCAGTGTTGGGTGTCAGTCATGCTTTCTAGCCACCATCCCTAGAGAAATGTAGTAGTTCACTGCTGTGGTGGCTCAGCCAAGAAGACATGGTGTTCTCATATATGCAAACTCTGCCAGACCTCTCCCTCCCTCAGCAGAGGGAACCACCATCATGACCAATGCCATACTCGACAGTGGAACCCCACGCACCTGATTCGGGTGTTTTTATTCATTCAGAACTCCTCAGGTGCAGATCATAAGCAATCAAACATCTCCCACAGAAATCCAACACCTGTAGACAGTACAGAATGTCAAGGTCCTAGGTGGCCCCTCACCCAACAGTTCATAAAAATTATTTTAAGACAGCTAAAAATAAGCTTCTATAACAATTCCCCTTTTCTGTATAAGCTAATCAAAAAAATGTTTTTCCTTCACAACACAATTTAATACTACACCAGCAAAACTATTTACAAGCGAAACAATCACAAGGGTTGCTAATGCACATGACAAAATGAAACCAGACATTTATCAAGCTTTCACAATCTCTTTGAACAGCAGAAAAACATTATCAATGTCCAATTATCTGGAATTCACTCACCATCTTCTGGGATCCTCCAAAGAGCTTGGATCTGGCTGTGCCCTCTGAAGCACACACAGCTTGTCCTCCAGGCTCTGATTGGCTCCACTCCACTGCTGCTGCTATTCTTGGTGGTTGTCCTATGGTATTGGCATCTCAAAAACTGCTGGGTCCCTTACTGTAACTGTGCTGCACTTTCACCAATAGCCTCTCCTGGGCTCTCTTCATGGTGCCAAGCCTCAGCTGCTCTCCAAAGATCCCTCCACGCCTTCAAAACCAGCACCAACTGGGTGACTCTTACAGTACCAAGTTTGGCTGCCAGCATGAGATACAACCTCGGCCAATTCTGGAAAACAATTTCTGTGTGCTGACCTTTAGGAAACACTTTCCAGGTTTTAAGACAGAGTCTGGTTTGCTGGAAAAATAACTAGTAACCTTGTCTGCAGGAAGGGTTCCCTCATGGGGTGGAGTTCTCATCACCATCACCAATATGTGGACTGCATGTCTTTCTCTTAGGTTTACAGGAAAAAAAAAAAAAAACTGTTCAGATTAACTAAGCAGCTTTTTGGCTCCAAGCTGAGGCTTCCACAACAGCAGGGGGCGCTGGGCCAGCGGAAAGAATTGCCTGTTGAAACATTCTGGTGGTCTGGCCTTCTTTCTCACCACCACTATGGGGAAACATACACCCTCTTCATAGACATCAAACACAAGACTCACTTGGCTTCACACACAAAAAAAGCCATCGACAAACTCAATTTATAGAACAGCACACTCTGGTTTCCTTTTCCTGTGCTCTGGCAGCCACCAGCGGCAGGAGGAAGAGTCAGCTCCATGATCAGGAAAAGCAGTCAAAACCTTACTTCTTCCCAGCTCCCAAGTGAATTTTTTGTTTTTACCATGAAAGTATCTTTTTCTAAAAGCCTCTAATCTGTGGCTCTCACTTTCAAGCCCTCTTTCTCACTTAATTTTCACAATTTTCTCCTCATAGAGACTTATTTCCTTCCTCACTCTCCTCTTCCTACAGGAGCCTTCAATTAACCATAATCTCTATCCTCTGGTAGCTTCTGAGTGTACTTTACCAGACTCTGAGGTCTCGTTTTTCTTTCTCTTCTTCGTTGTCTCCACATGATTAGCTGGGGTGATGTCCTGCTCCATGTTGGTGCACCATTTGCAGTTGCACTGTGCTGCAGTAGCTCACCCAAGAAGAACAAGGAGGCATATTCATTGGTGCAAGCCCTGCCAGACTTCAGCAGAGAGAACCATCATCCTGACCAATGCCATACTCGACAGTGGAACCCGACGCACCTGATTCGGGTGTTTTTATTCATTCAGAACTCCTCAGGTGCAGAGCATAAGCAATCAAGCATCCCCCGCAGAAATCCAACACCTGCAGACAATACAAAATGCCAAGGCCCCTAGGCGGCCCCCCACCAACAGTGCATGAAACAATTATTTTAAAACAACTAAAAAGAAACTTCCACAACAAGAAACACAGTGGAAAACTGGTGGTTGAGAGACAGCAGCACAGGTGAAGCATGGACTTGAGAGTTCTAGGTAGAACAAGGCTAACAAAACCAGCCTACCACTGCATAACCTGCCAGCACATGGGGACAGAGGGCTTGACACATTTCTGGACAGCATGATCATCCGCTCACACAGTTACTTGGGTAGAAGGTCAGCTGAGGATGAGACAAGTAAAAGCAGGAGCTCCCAGAAGTCTCTGCAGGTCACAAGCTGGGCTCTGCCAGCAACACCATCTACTGTGATTCATCCACACTGTGTATATTTATTCATTATTCATCTATGTATTCATGTTCTGTTCCCTCTAAAATCCAGCACCATGGGCATTGCAAGCAAGCACTCAGCTAATAATCCACAACCCAACTCAAGCTAAAAAGATTAACGATGCAGAGAGGTAAGGTAGGAAATAAAGTATGGTTATTTTCAGAGCCAGATACAGGGAGCAGTAAATGGCACCCTGCATGCTGAGTGACAACAATCAACCATCATGGTTAGAGAGAATCTGAGATGATGAGGCAGTGTGAGGTTCAGACATTTGAGCTGAAGAAACAGTACTGTCAGCTGTGTTCCTCTTCTCGAGGCTGAAGGCACAATTCAGTGTCTGGTGGGGTGGGGTTGGTATACAAGACAGATGTGATCTTGAGAAGAGTTGCAATAGCAAGGACTAGAGGGACACCCTCACAAAGCATGGTCATGCATAACATGTGGAGAGAGAGGACACCATCCCCACACACAGTAAAGAGGCCTTAGGAAGATCTGCACAGCCTCCAATGCCTTAGCAAACATCCTTTAGACATGCAAGAGGACTAACTTTGATAATTTCTCTTAACTACCTGTGATATTCCATCATGGGATCTGATCACAGAAGGAAGGAAATGCATCGTGTGCCTTGTTAGAACTCTCTTATGGGTCTCACAGCTTACAAGCAACAATCTTTACACATGAGTTCATGGGCCCTCTGTACCACAGGCACAGTCATACGCAAGAGGAAAGTCTTTCCCAACCATCTTCCTCTCTTATGTATTTTGTCTTTCTATTTATATCTTTTGTTTCAGGACCGTGGGCTATACACATCTGTGTCTGTGCTTGCTTCCCTGAGAAAAAGTGGATGCTATTCTGAGTACATTTAAGATTCCAGAAAAGGACACCAAATATTTTCCTCTATCAATATCCACCTATTTTTTGTTTGGTTTTCAGAAATGCTGATTATAGACAAAGGCAAATGTCAAAGTATATTTCTACCAAAATGAACTCAAAAGGATTCACTACCACAATACTAAAAAGAAACAAATACCTTGACCCTAAAAATGCCAGGTCCAAAGCAGAATGATATGTGAGGCTGGGACAATCCCTGGCTTTGTAGAAACCCAGGCTCAAAGTAATGAGATGTGGGCCTGGGTGATCCATGACGATGAAGAAGCCCAAGACCAAAGCAGAGAGAGATGTGGGCTTGGGCCAATCCTTGACGCTAAAAAAGCTCAGGCCTAAAGCAGGATGATATAAGGGACTGGGCCAATGCCTGACATTATAGAAGCCCAGATGCAGATGATGTGGAAAGGGTAAACAATGGGCAAATGAGCATAGATACAAGAGAGTTGCACAGGAGAATTCCTTGCAGTCAGGAAATGCCACGGGAAGCCGAGCTCAGGGACCTGGAGAAAAAACAAGCTGCCTGTGTCCTGTCAGCACTGGGGTAGCATGCAAACAAGAAAATCCAAACCTGGAGATCTGATGCATGCTAATTAAGGCAGTGATGCACAGACAGCTTACTCTATCCCCAAACATTCAATGCTATAAAATTGCTAGGAGTTTATGGCCCTCTTACCCCAGGAACAGTAGGAATAATCCTAAATAGAGGCAGTTTGACATTAAAGGGATTCGTTGTGCATCCTAATGGAGATTTTAAAGGAGAAATTAAAATCATGGCCTATGTAACAGGAGACCTGCAATTTAATGCAGGAGATAGGATTGCAAAGTTGTTACTGTTTCCCTATATCAAAAGAAAGGCTGCTCCTGTAGAGAAGATGGGCAGGCTTGGAAGCACTGGGAAACAGGTGTTCTAGCAGACTGTCATTAATGATAAAAGGCCAAAATTGAAATGCAAATAAATGGCATTTAAATAGAAGGGTTGGTGGACACAGGTACAGATGTAACAATCTCCCAAGAGTCATGGAATTCAAATTGGCTCCTTCAGGGAATATCCACACAGTTTACAGGGATTGAGAAATTATCCCACATGAAGCAAACTATGGATTGGGTTAATTGTTTGGAACTAGAAGGGCAAAAAGGAAAGTTATGGCCTTGTGTGGCTGACATAGTTATAAACTTTGGAGGGAAGAGATTTATCGCAACAATGGAGAACTCAGATTAATATCTCTTATATCCCAGAAAAAATACATAAAATAAGGTCACAAAGGGATTATGCTCTTAACAAAGGGATTCACAGGCTGTACATGTTGTCCAAAAACTGGACAAAACAGGTATTGAGTTTCCAAATTTATAAAGGGGCACTACTGAAAATATACCAACTACCCTGCCCTTAAGATGGATCAGAATTGTATGCTATTCTTATGGTAGTGTTAAACTTTCCTGAGTCTCTCAATATCATCAGTTGTCTTACATATAGAAACTGCTGAATCTATTCCTGAAAAGTCAGAGTTAACATTGTTATTTACACAACTGCATCAAGAAATTTGAGACAAAAATTGTCCATTATATTTTACCCATATTAGACCTCATTACCAGGCCCATTGGCACAAGAGAACGATGAGATTGGTCAGTTATTAATAGAAAATGTATTAGAAGCCTCAAATTTTCATGAATAACACCATGTAAACAGCAAAAGTTTAAAAAGGAATGTCTCCGTTACTTGGCAACAAACCAAGGAAATTATAAAGAATTGTTCAGTGTGTTCCTTGTATAATCAAGCACCATTGTCTGCTGTAAGTAACCCTAAGGGGAAATCTGGCAGATAGATGCTTTCCATGTTGCAGAATTTGGGAACCTAAGGTTTGTACACTATACTATCAATACTTATTCAGGATTTCAATGGGCTTCTGCTCTGAGTTCTGAAAAGGTTGATTCTGTAATTACACATTTACTGGATGCAATGGTTATTATGGGAACTCCTTTACAAATCAAGACTGATAATGCCCCTGCATGTGTCTCCAGTAAAATGAAAAAAATTTCTGCATACTATGACATAAACATATTACCAGTATACCACACAATCCTACAGGACAAGCAGTTATAGAAAGATCTAATCAGACATTAAAGGAAATGTTTGAAAAACAAAAGGAAATAATAAAGACTCCCAGAGATAGACTACATATTGCACTACTAACTTTAAATTTTCTGAATGTTAATGAGACAGGAACAACAGTTGCTGAAAGATATTGGACAATATAAAGAATTGCAGAGTTGAATCAACCCATATATTATAAAGAAGTATTAACATCTGAATGGGAATCAGGATAAATTTTATGCTGGGGGTGGGGATACACTTTTATTTCCAGTGGAAATAAGAAGTTGTGGATACCAACAAAACTGAAAAAGATTAGATTTGAGCCAGGAAGATCTGAAAACCCTGACCACTAACCTGAAAAGCATGACTATAGAAAAAAAAAAGTTCTTTAAAAAAGTTTTCTAAAGATTGTAGTAAAGTACAAAAACTAAAAGCAACAATCAGCTCTGAGTTATGGAGTAAAGCTTCTGAAACCTAAATTTTTCCACCTGACTCCAATACCAGTGACAGTTAAGAGTATGAGGAAGAAGAAAATATGAAGCCTTGATGAAAACACTGTCGCTGGGTGATTCTCATTTTGGCTTATTCAGAACAGTTGGCTGGCAGTCATCAGACGGTGCCAAGAAAAGATAATGAGACTAATGGCCATCACTACAAATTTGACACAACTTCCAGAGGAAGGAAAAACATCAAACAGAACCCAGAGGAAAACACCTTAAAGCCAAAGTTCCAGACATTCAAGGGAGTAGGCTGTCTCTATTCAAAAGAGTCAGTGGACAGAAGGTTGAAATAGGCCTTTGCCTTTAATATCAGTGAACATCAGAGTTCCTTGAAACATGAGGATCCCTATAGCATTTCTATAGAAAATGGATTAATGCAAAGAGTCGCAAGGCAGAATCTGACAGAGATATTTGTCATCTGTCTGAACGTAAAAAGCTCCAGAGTAAGAGGGGACTGATTCCAGTAACCTCACATCCCCTGACTTTTTACTCTCTGTTAGTAATGCATTATGCATGGATGCAAAAGATAAACTCCTAAAGATCAAAAAGGAAAAGAGATGGCCTCGCAGAAGGCCTCAGGGAAAACATAAGCAACCATATAACTTATGTCTTGCTAAAAAAAAAAAAAAAAATGTAGTGAGATGCTTTGCCAAGTTTTTTGTACTGTGCGGCCTTCCTTATGGTTTACATGCTGCTTGGACTTCTGGGATCAGCTTGGGGGAGAGCTACTTAAGAGACTGTGTTCAGTTGGAAAAGTCAGTTTGTGACAGAAGTTGATGAAAGGGAAGGCAGCAGAAACAAGGCTCAGATAAAGACAGTTACAGAGAATAAGAAAGAAGGCAGAGAGTTGCTGGGAAGCCTCAGACAGAAGAGAGTTACTGAGATAACTGGGAAAGTAGTTAGTGCGATACACGATATTAGATGTTAGTCCTGTTCTCCAGGCTTAGACAGATTAAGCAGCCAGAAGTGGCTATAAAAGTTTCTTCCTCTCTCTCTTTTCCTTTCTAAACTTTTAGAGCTAAAGAGGATTTTAAAAAGTTACAATTTAGGAAACTTTTCAGTAACAGCCAACAGCTGGGAAAGAGGAACAGGAGGACAGAGTCCAGTTACCAGTGAAAAGTAACAGTTACAAAAGGCTTCAAAGCTTAGATACAGCATTTAGAAACAGTTATAGCCATCCCCAACCCCCTTCTCCCATGTCCCAACCAATTCAGGCAAATATCCCCTGCTTACATACAGTCTAGCCTCCAACTCTGGTCTCTGGTGGAAGACCCCCTGTTCAACCACAGGACACACTGGCCAGAAGACCGGAGAGGAAACAGAAACCAGGGAACAAAACACATGCCCAACAAAGACAAACTCAGAAATCTAGACTTAGGTTTCTACAATCACCCCAAACCCAGATAACCAGGAGCCAGCCTAAGATCACAATAACCAGGGTGAATGTCTCCACCAGAGCAAGAGCACAGCTACCCTACTACAGCAAGCCCTGGATATTCTGACACACCTGAAGCATAAGAGCAAGACCTTAAAGCCAACTTTATGGAGATGGCAGGGGTCCTTAAAGAAGAAATGAATAAATCCCTTAAAGAAATTGAGGAAAAGACAAACAATTAGAAGAAATGAATAAATCCCTAAATAAGGCCAAGAAAAAAAAAAAAAAACAGACAGTTGAAGGAAATGAGTAAAACCATTCAAGACCTGAAAGTTGAAATAGAAGCAATAAAGAAAACACAAACTGAGGGAATTCGGGAAATGAAAAATTTAGGTAAGCAAACAAGGACTACAGAGGCGAGTGTCGCCAACAGACTGCAAGAGATGGAAAAGAAAACCTGAGGCGTTGAAGATACAATAGAAGAAACATATACTTTGGTCAAAGAAAATGTTAAATCTATAAAATTCCTGACATAAAACATCCAGGAAATCTTGGACACTGAAAAAAAAAAAAAAAGAATAATAGGAATAGAAGAAGAATCACAGCTCAAAGGCTCAGAAAAATATTTTCAACAAAATCATTTTAAAAATTCTACTAACCTAAAGATGGAGATTCTATAATGGTACAAGAAGTATCGTGGATATACTTGGTATATCTAAATAGATCAGACCGAAAAAAAAGTCTTCTCAGCACATAATAATCAAAGCACTAAACATATAGAACAAAGAGAGAATTTTAAAAGTTGCAAGGAAAAGAGATCAAGTAACATATAAAGATCAAATAACATAAATGTCATTAGAATAACACTTGACTTCTCAGTGGACACTCTAAAAGCCAGAAGGATCTGCACAGACGTCCTGCAGACTCTAAGAGACCACAGATGCCTGCTCAGACTATTATGCCCAGGAAAACTTTCAATTATCATAGATGAAGAAAACAAGGTATTCCATAATAAAACCAAATTTAAACAATATCCATCTACAAATCCAGCCCTACAGAAAGTACTAGGAGAGAAGCTCCAACCTAAGAAGGTTAACTATACCCATGAAAAATACAGGAAATAGTCTCACATCATAACCAAAACAGCATCTCTGGCTACTTAACTCTGCTACCCTCTGCTCCTGGCTGCTAGATTTCTAACTTGTAATCTTTAAAACTTCAGTTAGCTCATAGGGTTAGGGAGGAAAGAATAGGAAGGAAAGAGAAACCTTTACAGCCCTTTTCTGACTGTCTTAAACTGTCTATGTCGGGGAACTGAACTAACTCTGAACTAACTCCCACTGGTTTAGCTTCTCCCAGCATGGCAGTTACTGAAAGATCTAAATTGTAACTTTTTAAAAACCCCAATTAGTTCATTTTATTTGTCCTTATTTCTGCCTGCTTCTCTATCATCTGCTTTATTTTTGCTCTCTTTCCCTATCATGCAGCAACTCTTAGCTCTGATTCTTAGCTTTTAATTTCTGTAACTCTAATTCTTAGCTTGTAACTCCTGTAACTGACTTTAAATGACTTCCACCACCCTCTTTTATCCCCTCCAACTGTTCCTAGAAGTCCAAGATGCATACAACCACACAGGGACAGGGCTTTTCCCTGGCAAAGGTTCACTCTACAAGGGATAGTCTTGAACTCATGGCACAGGAGAAGATTTTCTGTCCGGAGCAATGATAGCACAGGTACTAAGATCAACAATAAATGGGACCTCATGAAACTGAAAAATGTCTGTGTGGCAAAGGATACCATCATTAGGACAAAGCAGCAGCCAACAGAATGGGAAAAGACTTACCAACTACACATCCAATAGAAGGCTAACCTCTGAAGTATATGAAGAACTTGAAAAGCCAGACATCAAGAAAACAATCCAATTAACAATGGGGTACAGATCTAAACAGAGAATTCTGAAAGGAGCAAATGTAAATGAGTGAGAAGCACCTAAATAAATGTTCAACACCCTAGTCATCGGAGAAATGCAAATCAAAACTACTTTGAGATTTCATCTTACTCCAGTAAAGATGGCCAAGATCAATAAAACAAATGACAGCTCATGCTGGCGAGGATGGGGAGTAAGGAGAATATTCATCCATTCCTGGTGGGAGTACAAACTTGTACAGTCACTATAGAAACCAGTGTGGTGGTTCCTAGGAAGCTGGAATAGATCTACCTCAAGAACCAGCTATACCGTTCTTGGGCTTATATCCAAAGGATTCTACATCCTACTACAGAGACTTTTGCTCAGTCGTGTTCATTGCAGCTCTATTCAAAATATCCAGAAATTGGAAACAACACAGATATCCAACGATGGGTGAATGGATAAAGAAATTGTGGTATATTTACACAGTGGAATATTACTCAGCTGCTAAAAATGAAATAGCATGAAAATTGCAAGTGAATGGACATAGCTAAAAAAAAAAAAAATCACCCTCAGTGAGGTAACTCAGACCCAAAAACACAAATATTAGGTATGTGTTTACTAATATGCGGATACTAACTGTTAAATCTTCAACAAGCAGGCTATAATCCGTATAACCACAGAGGGTAGGTATAGAGTAAGGGACTGGAGGGAGGGAATGATCCCCCTAGGAAGGAGAAATAGTTGTGGATGAATGAGGAACTAGAATGGGAGAATCAAACAGGGAAGGGAGGAAGAAGGGTAAGGGATGGAATATGGGGAGGGTCAGCTAACTCTAAGGGCCATTTGAGGGGGTCATATGGAAACCTAATACCGTAGCAGCTTCTTAAAATATACACATATATGAAAGGAATCACCAAATAACAGGAGTGACAAAGTCCCAACTTGACATCTCTTATCACCAAATGAAATCTCCAGTTCTGGGAATGGGTTACATCTAATTGAGTTGTTGGTCGAAGGGGCCCGATGGAAACTCCCAAATAATCTGGCCTATCGCCAAAGATACTGGTTGCTCTCCACAAGATGACAATAAGGCCCTATTGCTGAAGACAGCACCTACATACTCACTAAACATGGAGAAGTCCAGCTGGTGCCTACCTAGAGCCCTCACCCCTACTGACTACTGCGCATGGTACTAGAAGGTACTCCATATGCTACCAGAAGAGAAAGGTAAGCACCAACCCAACTACAAACTCTTCGACCTACAGTGGTGACCTGCCTGCAAACTATGCTGCTACAATCACTGGCACAAGGCTTATGGGAATAACCAACCAATATCTGATTGGATGTAAGGCCCACTTGATGAGATGGAACCCAAGCTTTGACACTACTTGGGTGGCCAAGAAAACCAACGACTACTGTTCTGCTAAAGAAACATAGCAATAAAACGACTCCTAATGACATTCTACCATACTCACAGATCAGTGTCTCACAAGACCATTGTCAGAGAAGCTTCTGGCAGGAGATGGGAACTAACACAGAGACCCACAACGGAAAAAATGTGCAGACAGTGAGAAACCTGGGAGTGCTCAGTCGTAAGTGGGATATCTTCCTCAAACCCCTCCCCTCAGTGTTCAGAGAACCCCGATGAAGAGGAGGTGGAAAGATTGTAAGAGCTTGAGGGGAATGGAGAACACCAAGGAAACGAGGTCTTCCAAATACGGCGCGACCAATGTGCGTATGAACTAACAGAGACTGTGGCGGCATACACAGAACCACACGGATCTAGCCCAGATGGGATCCCAGCACTGAGAGGGGAGTAGACACAAGCCCCAATCATAACCCAGACGCTATCTCCAATCAGTAACTGTTCACAAAGGAAAAATTAGTTTTCTCCAATAGTCTCACTGGGTATACAAACCCCTCTTTGGGACAATACAAAATGAACTCAGTGGCATTTTTGGAGGTTCCTTGTCTCATAATGCTTTGTCTTGACTTTAGTTTTATTTTTCCCTTACAAGTCTTTTATGTATATACTATGGTTGCATTTTTATGGGATTTCAGCATGTGCGAACACACATGTCTCTGCATCTATATGCGTTTCCTGTGCTTTTTCTTTGGCTCTTTTTCTTCTGTTAGTTCATTTGCTTCATCCTATTCTGGCTTATTTGTTTTTATTTGTCTTTTTTCAATTTTGTTATTTTTAGATGCCTGCTTGTATTCTAATGAGAGAGAAAGGAAGTGTGTGGATTTGGGTAGATGGGGAGGTGGGGAGGATCTAGGAGGAGTTGGTGGAGGGGAAACCATAATCAGAATATATTGTATGAAAAAATTTTCAACTGAGGGGTGGGAGGGGACTGCCCACCACCAGGAGATCAGAGGAATGTGAGACCTGAGAACTAAATGCAGTGGTGTCCTGGATTAGATCCTGAAACAGAAAGGGTCCTGAGGGCTGGCAAGATGGCTCAGCAGGTGAAGGCACTTGCTTGCCTTTAAATCTGACAACCTCAGTTAGTCCCCCAAATCCTGCATGGTAGAAGAAACAATCCAACTTCCATGAGTTGTCCTCTGAGCTACACACACACACACCCACACACACACACACTCACACACACACACACATACACACACATTAAAATAAAAATATTAATAATAAATATTGCTATGATGAAACACCATTACCAAAAGCAACTTGGGGAGGGAAAGGTTTGCTTCTCTCACACTTCTGTATATCAGTTCATCATCGAAGGAAGTCAGGGCAGGAACTCAGAGAGGGCAAGAACCTGGAAGCAGGAGCTGATTGCTGAGACCAGGGAGAAGTGCTACTTACTGGCTTGCTCCTCGGGCTTGCTCAGCATACTTCTTATAGAACTCAGGACTACTACTCCAGGGGTGGCCCCACTCACAATGGACAGGACCCTCGCACATCAATCCCTAATTAAGAAAATGCCCTACAGGATTGCCCGATCTTATGGAAGCATTTCCTCAATTGAGGTTCCTTTCTCCCAGATGACTCTAGGCTCTGTCAAATTGACTTAAAATTAGCCAGCACACTTCCCAAACAAGTTGTAACTGTGGCTCTCTGGTAGAAAACTTACTTGCCTCATAATCAGAATGTGACAATTAAAAAAGAGCTTCAGTTGACTGGGTAGATGGCTCGTCAAGAAAGCACTCACTAAACAAGAGTGAGAACCCGAATTTGATCCCCAGCACCCACATAAAAACTGGACATGGGGACTTTGCACCTGCAATCCCAGCCCTGGGGAAGGGGAGTTCTGGAGGTTTGCTAGCCAGCCAGCCTAGCCAAATCAGTGAGCTTTAGGTGGGGCAATTGAGGAAAACACCATTGTTGACCTCTGGCTTCTACCTGCTTACGCCCCTGCACAACACACCCCAATTAAAAAAAAAAAAGTAATATACAAATAAAAAAAGTAAAAAGAATTGACAAATAAAGTGAAACAGTCCAAGCCGAAAATAAAAAGAACTGAGTCTCCTTTTAATACTCCTTTTCCCCTAAAATTTCTAGTTACTCACAAAGCTTTGTTCATCCATCAAATTTGGATGAGAATTTGGAGAATTCTTTTGTTAAGTCCCCCCAAAACAGTGTTTGGTTTTTAATTGGAGTTGCACTGAATTCGTAGACAAATTAGGAGAGCCTCAACGGTGTTATAATTATGTCTTCCCACTCGCTGCTTGTCATTTATTTACATCTGATTTTATATTCTTTCACATTTCAAATTTTTCTTCATAAAGGTCTTAAGACTTTTTATTATGTTAATTCCTAGAAATTTTACAGATCTGTTGGGTCTGGGTATTTTTGTGATTTTAACTGGTACCTTATTCTTTGCATGTTATAATGAGTTATCATTTCTAGACTAAAAGGTAACCACTAGTATTGGTCTTTTCACCCCCAAACCTTGCTGAACTTTTAATTCTCTTATTAATTTTAATGCCTGGTCTATTCTCTTCAGCTTACCATGTAAATTCTCATACTATCTAAACATTGTGACAATTTTGCCTCAATCCTATAGTATCGTATGATTCAGCTGTATGCACAAGACACTCAAATAACACAGCTCCAAGAAGACAAAAATTCAACCAGGCATGGTGCATAGCCTGCCATTTGATTGTCATTTTGCCATAAATAGTTTTGGGAGATTGGGGAGACTTTTTTTTGTGATTTTTGGTTTGGTTTGGTTTGGTTTGGTTTGGTTTGGTTTGGTTTGGTTTGGTTTTGGATAGGGTCATGTAGCATAGGATAACCTTGAACATAAACTTCTGATCCTCTTTACAAGTGCTAGGGTACAGGTATATGTCGCCACACCCGATATTATGTAGTGCTGGGGACAAGTACTCTGCATCCACAGTCCTGATAAATACGTTTTGTGTGATGCTATGTTACTGAGTTCTGCTTTGTTTATACTTGGCAAACATATCTCTTTTTATCTATTCATTTCCAATTTGACTATTGCCTTTTTTTTTTTAATGTGACTGGGTAGACAATGTATTGGGGGGTCTTGGGATTTGCTCATTCAGCACAACAGAGCCCCTCTATATTTGAGCCATCTTTCTTTCACAGAGTGTATGCCTTAATTGTGTCTTGTGTCTGACTTGGCGTAAGTCCTTTAAGTACACTGTCCCTTGGCTAGTGTTGGTTCTTGGGTAGACAGGAGTAGTCTAGGTGCTACCTTGTGCTTCTCCAGGTAAGCCCTAGTGGAGAAACAGATCTTCTGCCTGTTTTTTTTTTCCCCTGTTGACATCCATCCTGCCTAGGGATTCTCTGCAGTGGTAGCAGTGAGGGTTGTGACCCCAGGGAGACAGGTATATAATCAATGTGAATCCATTTGTGTGCTTGCTTACCTGCTGATTGACGAGCTGTCATTGATAATGGCTTTCTCTCAGTTCTTGGTTTCCCATACAAGTCAAGGTCTCCTCTTCACCAAGCAGTGTCCTCCTTCTACCAAAGCAATGTGCAAGAAAGATGGAACACAAAGAAAACCAGGCCTAGCCCATCCTGCCTTCAATTTCCTCCTCTACCAACTCCCCACTCCCGGCCCTGCACCAAACAGCCCCCTTTCACCAAAGGAGGCCCAGTTGCCAAATGAGACTTGAGCCCCCACCACCTCCCTATCTCTCCTAGGGCACCTACAGAGTGGGGATCAGAAGTTGCTGGCTTCCTTGATCAAAAGATAAATTGTGCATAGCTTATCAAAAACTTGTATTTGTTTGTTTGTAAGGAATCATGCAGCTGTTTTGTTGCCTATAAATCGACCTAATTTAGATATCTAGAATCAACTACAGTGAGGCTTTTTAGAAAACAGAAGCGTAAGGATGAATTACAGATGCAGATGCACACACACACACACATATCTTCCCACAAAGGCCGGCTTACTAGCCACTCTATCCAAACCATTTGACCTTTGCTGCAACTGTCTGGTGAATCTTTCCCACCAGGAAGAATCATCATTCTTTGTCGCAGCTATATAGGACCTGGGACACGGAGACTTGTCATTTATCTAACCATCTCTCTTTGACAGACATTGCTGTTGTTTACAGTCTTCTGCCATGGCAATGCTGCATCGAATAACAGAGTTTAAACAATGGGATGGGGGAGATATATTAGCCAGTCTTGGCATTCATTCCAGACATGTTTGCCAGGAACCTCTCTCCCCAACGGTTGTTTCTTCCCACTGTCTTTTTATTTTTCTGGATGTCAAATGTTGATGCTTTATTGCAGTTTACACATTGTTCGGGGTCGTTTCAGTGGCTAGACATGCACAATAAAATAGAAAAATGTGCAGCTGTGGAAGTCTTGAAAGTTAACAGCAGCAGCAGCAAATCTCCCATTTGCTAGATGCCTTTGGCAGCCCTGGTGTGAAACAGCAAGCAGACAGGGATTCTGCAAGCTCAACACACAGGGGGACAATCAGACACATATGCCCCTCTTCTGCTACAGGGAGCTGTGCCTGCTAATCAGGCCACACTTCAGAGCAAAGGACACAACAAAACACAGAGGAACCTTTTTCTCAATGCTCTGTAGCTTTCAAAAACCCCCATTGCTGCACACTTGTAATTCCAGTGCTCAGAAAGCTGAGGCAGGATTGATTATAGGTCAACAAGACCTACAAAACAAGATCCTTTCTCAAAGAAAAAAAAAAGTGCCAACCTTAGGTATGTATGGTAAATACATACCTAAGGGAATTGAAAGCATGCTCATGTATAGATGTACATATGTGTACACACACACACACATACACACACACACAAATATAAAGTTAAAAGCAAGACAAAGAAAAAATAAAATTTAATTGGCAGCCCCTTCACAGATGCCTTATCAGCAGTAGAAGGATCAAATCATTTTTCTCTATGATCCATTTTCCGGCACATTCCTATGAGTTGAGCAGGAGTGACATCATGAGGGTGACATCATGAGGGTGACATCATGAGGGTGACATCATGAGGGTGACATCATGAGGGTGACATCATGAAGATGACATTACAAGGCACTGAGATAAGACACCTAGGTCCTTGCTCCACACTGGTAGGTGCACAGAATTTACATTTCACAGATGAATAAAGCAATGTTCCACCAATCCAGGAACAGCTGACAACTACAAACACCAATAGGAAGGAGGAATAATGCAGACTGCCGGGCAGGGAAGAGATGTAATCACACTTTCCTATGTGCTAGATGTGTTTAAATTCACAACAGGGGGTTTCCAGATCAACCTGGTCCAGCAGGTCATTCTTCAATGATAGGGTCCTTGATGGGAAGGTGCCAGGGGATGAGAAAGATAGAGAAGACAGAAGCTGGGGTCAGGAGGTCTTGCACAAGCTGTGTCTTACACCAAGGAAGTTTATTAAGAAATACAGCATCATGCATTGTATTTACAGGGAGAAAATGGTCAAGGTCAGCAGAGAGCTAAGTCAGACAATGTTAGCAAAGAGAAGACAGGATACCTCCTCAGACACAGCTGCCTTAGGACTGATAACTACAGCCCCAAGGGGGAAGAGTCAGGTCCCCAGAAGCCGCAACCTTGACTCCCGTGAGGTACTGACTCCAGCCTCAGACAAATCTTGCCAAGTCCATTCCTGAACAAGGATACAGAACCACAGTTCCCTTTGTCTTTTCATCAGGGCCTCTGGGAAGGTCTTAGGCTGGTCTGATTCTCCACAGCAGGTGTATCAGTGGGTGCACGCACACACATAACACATAAATGAATAAGAAAAAATGTTCACAGGTCAAACCACACAATATTGAAAGGGGACTGTAAAAATTTCCTGAAAATAATAAACAAAAGAATGAAGATAAGAGAGTGAGTGAGAATAGTAATGTTTCATCTGTCACCCCTTCACACAGGTATACGTTTTTATAACAGTTGTTTTGGTAACAACAAGAAATACATAAAAGTGAGACTTAAAAATTGCCCATTCTTGTTGGGCGGTGGCGGTGCAGGCCTTTAATCCTAGCACTCAGGAGGCAGAAGCAGGCAGATCTCTATGAGTTCGAGGCCAGCCTGGTCTACAGTGAACTCCAGGACAGCCAGAGTTAAAACAGAGAAACTCTGTCTCAATAAAAAACAAAAAAGGTCCATCCTTTTAAAAAACAAGACATGAAATTGGGAGGGTTTGTGGGAGGGGCTGCAGGGTGAGCTAGAAAAGGGGAAGCCATGGTAATGGTCGAAGCACATTGTATTCATGTATGAAATTACCAAAAAGCTAAAAGCACATTTAAAAATCATTCAGAGATAAGAGAGGGCAGTAAATCAGTCTGAACAGAGGACATTCCTTTCCACTCTGCCACCCTACTATTCATTCAGGATGCTCTTTGGCGTGGACCAAGTTCTATCCCGAGAGGACAAAATGTATCTGAAGACACTCTGAGGTCATAAAAGACTCAATTGGATTATAACTTCCATGGGAAGATACTGGAGTTTTCTGTTTGTCCCTGTAGGGTTTTCTCTTTTGTCTGTGTTTATATTAGTTTTCCTAATGAGCGCCATCAAAATGCAAACATGGAACCCAGTCTTCCTGCGGGGACTCAGGGGACACCGGCAGGCAGTGTGCTTACTCCGGTGTCAACAGTGATACTGAGTTTCCCTGGCACGAACCCAACCAGGACACCCGGTGGCACCTGTGAGCAAGCTGGCAGGACGCTGTACTACATGAGTGGCAGCTCCTGAACCTTGTTCTGTTTTTGCTAAAATTCCTTCCCTGGGAGGAATGTGAAACATCTACCCTCCTCTCAACAACAAGCTAAGGTACCGTTCCATCAAAGTTCACTTTAGGGTAACAGTGGATGTACTGGGCTTCCTTACAGAGCTTTACTGTGAAGAGACAGCATGGCTTAGGCAACTCTTACAAAAAAAAGCTTTTAGTCGGGGGTTGCTAACACTCTTAGGTTAGCCCATGAGCATCAGGGCAGGAAGCAGACAGGCATGATGCTGAGGCAGTAGCTGAGAGCTTTCCATCCTGATCCACAGGCAGCAGGCAGAGAAACTGATATGGGCCTGGCATGGGCTTTTGAAACCTTAAGCCCACCCCTCCCCCAGGGATATGTATCCTCTAAGACCACACCTCCTAATCCTTCCCAAACAGTTCCACTAACTGGTCATAAAGGAGTTATGGGGGCCTATGGGGGCCATTCTCATTCAAACTACCACATTCCACTCCTTGGCCTCCATAGGCCCATAGCCATATCACAATGCAAAATGCATTCAGTCCAACTCCAAAAGTCCTCAGAGTCTTTCACAGTCTCAAAGTTTAAATGTCCAAAGTCTCCTCTGAGACTCAAGGCAAACTCTTAACTGTAAACCCCTGTAAAATCAAAACCAAAAAGCAGATCACACACTTTCAACATATAGTAGAATAGAATATACATTACCTGAGAGGACCACCAGGGCATCCCCTTGTGATGGGTGGGCCCTGACATCAAGAGCCCCTGGTAATTCTCGGAAAGCCCCAAAGCCAACTGCTGGCCAATTAGAGCTTTCTGCATGTCTCTCACATGCCTCACTATCCCGAGAAGCCTTCACTTCCCTGCCAGATGTAATGAGCCAATCCAGTAAGTACGCATGCTCAGGTCCTGACCAACTGGAGAGATCTCCCTAATCGCTGCTGTTTCACTTAAAAAACCCCTGTGCACCACCCACATTTGGGGCTGCCATTTTTTTTTTTTTAATAAGACAGCCCTGGCACATCAATCAGTATGTATTCCGTGGGAAATGAACTGCTTTAAACTTTAAATTGGCCACATGTTACTCTCAGTGTTTACTTGAGCTATTTCACAAACCTAACAACCATTCCAAAAGGGAGGAAAGGAAGCACAGTGAGAAAATATTGGACCAGAGCAAGAATGAAAAGCATCAGGTCAAACTCCAAATTCTGTAACTCCACGTCTGATGGTAAAGGGTTTATTATATGGCTCTTCCCTCCAGCTTTGCTGACTGCCACACACTTCTCTCGCTCTTGGGCTGGTTCCACACCTGGTCTGCAGCTTTCCTTGACAGGGATCCCACAGCTCTGGCATCTCCAATGTCTTGGGGTTTCCAATGCAATCCAGGCTTCAGAGCTTCATGCAATGACCTCTCTGGGCCTCCATCCTGGCTCTGCTATACACCTAGACTCAGTGGTTTTCCTCCATCACAGAGAAAGATTCCACAACTCCTTTCCTTGTGTGCTTCTCTGTTCTAAAGCCAGAAACACATAACTGAAGCTGCCAAGTTCTTCTGCTTGCTGGGACTGGAACCCAGGCCCCTCCTTGAATTTCACTTGCATAAGCAAATGGTTTCCTTTTCTGCTTAAACTTTCCTTTAATCCCTTTTCACAAATTGGAAGCTTAGCAAGGGAAAGTCTTGCCCTGGGGGCACTACTCCATTCCATTTTAAATCAGGCCCAACTTTAAACCTTTTATCTCCTTGAGTACAAGACTTGGCTCCTTCGCTGGCTTTTTTCTCCTCACACCGTATGTTTTTATTTCTCTCTGCCCTGCTTGTTTCTCTTCATTGTGGATCTGCATAAGAATGACCACTAATAGCCATGTGACACAGTCAATACTAAGCTGCCTTGAAATCTCTGCCAAGGACATTCATCTAAAACTCTTTATTTTAGCCTCAAGCACATTTTTAGGGCAAGAGCAAAAGATTCTTTGCCATTCTTTGCCAAAGATCACAAAAATGGTCTCTAGGCCAGTTGGTAATATTCTTCTCCTCTGAAATCTCTTGAACTGGGACCTCATAGACCACACTGTCCTCAGCACCACTGGCTTCCGCACGCTCCTACTAAGACAGCCCATTAAAGCCCTGTTTAAAGCATTCAACAGCTATTTTAGTCCAAAATCCCAAAGTCTTCCGTATACCTCCAAGAACAGCACGGTGAGGCCTGTCACATCCATGACAGTCCCTGCTACCCCAGTTCCTGCTACCAATTTCTGTCTTAGCGACTGTTCTATTGCTGTGAAGAGACACCATAACCAAGACAACTTATAGAAGGAAGCGTTTAACTGGGGGCTGGCTTGCAGCTTCATCGCTCTGTGCACGCCATCTGACCACACAGGAAGCATCTACTTTGTATTCATCCGAAGGCGTTGAGTGACTGTCCTAGTCACCTGATGTTCCCTACTCCCAATTTTGTCATGTAAAAATAAAACTGCTCGTAGAGGAAGTTGAGGGGAAGCAGAATGGCTTCAGCACCAGTGGGGAATGGTGGCCACTGTTGCTATGACTACTGACTGATGTGTTGAAGAAAGCAATCACTCTAAGAGCCCCTTCTTGGGACAGAGTAACCTTCCCAGAAGCCCCAGCTGCCTCCTTGGACAGCACTGGGAAAGCAACAAGTATTACCCTTAGGTTAGAATAATCCTTTGGGATGGAAGCACCCAATCCAAACAGGCAAAAGTCATTTAAAAAAAAAACATAGCATTTTGTCTCATTTTTAATTTGAACTTTTCCAAAAAATATTGAAAGGGAAACCAATTGTTGCCTCCAACAGAGTTTCTCACACCCTATGCTGATTAATAGTGACAAAAATGGCAAGATATTAGAATCACAAAAGGGACAAGCCTCTGGGCATGCCTGTGAAGGGTTATTTAGATTAGGTTAATTGAAATGGGAAGACCCAGGGCTGGAGAGATGACTCAGGGGTTAAGAGGACTGATTACTCTTCCAGAGGTCCTAAGTTCAATTCCCAGCAACCACATCAGATGCCCTCTTCTGGTAAGCAAGTGTACATGCAGATAGAACATTCATGTAAATAAAATATTAAAAAAGAAAGAACGAAAGAAATAGGAAGACTCACCCTAACTGTGGGTGGCACCATCCCATGGGCAGGGATACTGAGTTAAATATGAAGAACAGAGCTGAGTATGAGCAATCACCTCTCTGTATCCTAGCCACAAATGCAATGTGACCAGCTGCCTCCTAATTCTGCCCTTGCCTTCCCCTCCATGATGGAATGAATCCCCTGAACTATGTTGAAATGAACCCTACCTCCCTTAAGTTGACTTTAAAAAAAAAAAAGTAAAATATATTTAAAAGATGTATTTTTTTAATTGTGTGTATATGTGGGGTGGTGGTAGTATGTGCACATGAATGCAGGTGCCCTTGGAGGCTGAAGGCATCTGATCACCTGGAGCTGGAGTTACAGGCAGTTATGACCTGCCTCACATAGGTGCTAAAAACTGAACTCAGGTCCTCTGCAAGAGCCACATATGCGCTTAACTATCTCCTTCTTTATCTCTCTTCAGTCTGTCTGGAATCCAAGCCAAGAAGATGGCACTGCCCATAGCAGGTTAGCTCTTCAGTCCCCAGTTAAACTTGTCTGGAAGCATTGTCATAGACACACTCAGACTCACATCTTCTAAGTGATTCCCAATCCAGACAAGTTGACCAGCCTCTCACATTTTGTCTGGCTTGTATTCAGCAGAGAGAAGGGCACCAGTGTGCCTAACTCTGCCACATTCCCTTTTCAGCTTTACCATTTGGGCCCTTTGTGTCCTCACTTCTTTACTGGGTCTCTGTTACCTTCAAACAGTTTTTCTTCTGCACTATGTAGTATTAACACTGCTGTGGTGGCTCAGGAAGGAAGACAGGCAGGCACTTTCATAGGTGCGAATTCTGCCAGACCCACCATCCTGGCCAGCGCCATACTAGACAGTGGAACCCTGAGCATCTGAGCTCAGGTCTTTTTATTGATTCCAAACTCCTCAGGTGTTCTACTGATCACATGTGCAGATCATGACCAATTAAACATCCCCCACATAAATCCAACACCTGAAGACAATACAAAATGCCAAGGCCTAGCCTGCCCTTTTCCCAACAGTGCACAAAACAATTATTTTATACACAACTGGAAGTAAATTTCCACAACATTTCCCCTTTTCTATATAAGCCAATCCAAAAAAAAAAAAATTGCTTTATCTCTACAACACAATTTAACACTATACCAGCAAAACTATTTACAAGAGGAACAATTGTGAGGCTTCTAATGCACAGGACCAAATGAAACCAAACATCTATCAAGCTTTTCACAATGTCTTTGGGCAGCAGAAAAACATTATCAGTGTCCAATTATTTGGAATTCACTCATGATCTCCTGGGCTCTTCCAAAGGGCTTGGGTCATTCCTCTGGCTCTGACTCTGTAGCACACACAGTTTGTCTCCAGGCTCCAGCTGGCTTTACTCCACTGCTGCTGCTGTTCTTGGTGGTCATCTCATGGTACTGGCATCTCCAAAAATGGTGGGGTCTTCTGCTGCAACTGGGCTATACTTTCACCAATAGCCTCTCTGGGCTCTCTTCATGGTGCCAAGCCTCAACTTCTTTTCATGACCCCTTCAGTCTGGGCCTTCAACTGTTACTGAGGCTGCAGTCACAGTTTTGCTGTTGGCCTCTCCTGGCCTCTCACAGTACCAAGCTCAGTTGTTCTCCATGACCCCTTTCAAAAGCAGCACCACCTGGGTGACTCTTACAGTACCAAGTTCAGCTACCAGCAGGAGATACAACCTTGGTCAGTTCTGGAAGACAGCTTTTGTGTGCTAACCCTGAGGAAACACTTTCCAGATTTTAAGATAGATTCTGGTTTGCTGGGAAAATAACTGGTCACTTTGTCTGCAGTAAGTGTCCCCTTGTGAGTGGAGTTCTCATCACCATCACCACTATCTGGCTGGATAGTTTGTCTTTCTCTTAGGTTTGCAGGAAAAAAAAAAAAACTGTTCAATTTAACTAAGGGGCTTTCTGGCTCTAGGCCAAGGCTTCCACAACAACAGGGGGTCTTGAGTTGGTGGGAAGAATTTCTGGTTGAAACATTCTGGTGGTTTTTCACCACTGCCATAGGGAAACATACACCCTTCTTCATAGACCTCAAACACAAGACCCACTTGGGCTTCACACAAACACAAAAGCCATCAACAAACTCAATTTATAGAGAGGTACACTCTGGATTCCGTTTCCCGTGCCCTGGCTGCCACCAACGCCAATTGCAGGAGGAAACATTGGTTCCATGATCAGAAAAAGCAGTTGAAACCTTGCTTCTTCCCTGCTCACAGCTGAACTCTGTTTTCACCATGAAAATTCATCCAAAACATTTGTCTGAAACATGGCTCTCACTTTGGAGCTTCTTTCCCATTTACAACTCTCTATTATAGAGCGTTCCTTTTATTTATACCTTAATCTCTGTCCTCTGGGAACTGAGCTGAGTGTACTTTACTGGACTCTGCAAAGTCTAGAGTTTCCTTGTCTCCATGTTGGATTAGCTAGTGTGATGTCCTGTCCCAGGTTGGTATGCCATTTGTAGTAGTTAGCCACTGTGTGGACTCAGCAAGGAAGAGATGGGAGGCATATTCATATGTGGAAGCCCTGTTAGAGGGAATCACTATCATAGCAAGTGCCGTACTCAACAGTAGATCCCTGAGCATCTGATCTCAGGTGTTTTTATTGATTTATCAGTAGAACTCCTCAGGTGTTTTACTGATAGCACTTGCAGATCCTGTATAATCAAACAACTCCCACATAAATCCAACACCTGCAAACAATACAAAATGCCAAGACTTAGACAGACTCTCACCCAACAGTGCACAAAACAATATTTTAAACACAACTAAAAATAAACTTCTACAACAGCACTATACTTCGTAGTTGGCTTTAATGGCAATCTCACATACAATAAGCTTGTCCACTGGACACGGACATCACCTTGGGGTACTACAGTCGGAAAATGCACTGACTTGGATATTCACATGAATAGGGGAAAGGCCAGCAAAGGTATAACCTGAGGGACAAGATTCTGCAGCAAGAGGGAACAGTGAATGGATGATTCTGACCTCTCTCTTCTCTTAGATGCATAATCTGGATTTAAGATCTTGTGGAAGGACCGGGCAGTGGTGGTGCATGCCTTTGATCTCAGCTTTTGGGAGGCAGAGGCAGGTAGAGCTCTGTGAGTTGGAAGCCCACCTGGTCTGGCTGTCCAGGACAGCCAGAGTTAGAGCAGAGAAACCCTGTCTTGAAAAGCCAAAAAGAAAAAAAAAAAGCTTGTGGAAGGAAATGAAGTTCTGTGCAAATCTGTGGGAGAATAATACTGTACTTGTCACGCTGTTTGTCCTGTGACCAAATATTTGTAAGAGTCAACTTAAGGGAGAAAATAATAATTTTGGTTCAAGATTTGGGAACAAGCTATCATGGTGGGGAATGCAGGACAGCACTGGGCTGTGGTGGAGCTTACAGCAAGGCTGTGACATTTTGGGGATCAGGTGGACAGAACCAGAATGGGCTATAAGCCTCCAAGTTGGCATTCCTAGAGATCCACTTCCCACAGCAATGCTCCCACCTCCCAGGGGGTCCACAGTCTCCCAGAACAGTACCACCATATGGGCACCAAGTATTCAAACACTTGAGACTGTCGGGGAAATTGTATACCCCAGATATGACAAATATCTATAGCTAATAATTTAGATTTTCCTTTTGTTAGCTTCTTGCTGTCAGCTTGCTTGTTTTTGAGATAAGGTCTATATAGCCCAGGCTACCCTTGAAGTTACAGTAATCCTCCTGCTTCTACCTCCCAAAGCTAGGATTACAGGTGGGAGCCACCATACCAGTTTTATTATTAGATTTTCTAAAAGTAAGTTTTACGTTTGAAGATGAATTTCATTCTAACATGGGAGAAAATAAATGAGATGCCAGAGATACTGTGAAAATAATTTAAAATATTGCCGATGCTAACCATATGAATCAGACTGAATATGAAAGTAAGACACATACATTTGAATAAAACAAATAAATACGATATAAATCACAATACAGCAAACACCAGATATCATAATTCAAATCCTCCCAAAACATAGAGCCTTTCCAAAGATTCAGAATGCTTCAGAAACACACCTACCAGGTTTACAAAAGCATGTGTATGAGTCCTGGGCAGACCAGTTTGTACAATGGAGTGCTCCTTTTTGGTAAACTTCTCTGGCTGAATCAGACTGGAAAGATGCTCCAGCAAGCGTGTTTGCTGATGGCCACCATGTGCTAGTGCCTTGCTGAAGTCTCTCGACTTTTCTGACCTATTCCTCTATTGAGCAGGCCTGAGCCAGCCCTGGGCCATGATGCCCAAATGAAGTCGCTCACCAGTTTTGTACACAAGGTGGTCATGAATGGACTTGCACTCAGAAAACTGTCTTTATAGCCCTGACACTGGTATGTAGTGACCATATTTGCTTCCCTTTGATTGCCCAAATCTGGTTATGAAGAGTTCTAGTTCCACCTCAGGGAAAGCGCAGGTTAGAAATATAAATTGTTGTCTCAGGCTGGTTTGCTTCCATGCAAATGGCTACCTGGTGTTACAGGTGACTCCCTGCCTTGTGATGGTTTTCAGCTTCTGTTTGGAGTGCTGGCTGTTTTTTGTTTTGTTGTTTGAGCCAGTGCCTCCTGTATCCCAGGCTGACTTCCATCTTGCTATGTAGCCTAGAATGACCTTGAGCTTCTGATCCTCTTGGCTCTGTTTCCCAAATGATAGGATTACAGGCTTGTACCACTATACCAGCTCATTAAGTGCTGGGGCTCAAGCCCAGGGTCTCATGCACACTGAGCAAATCCCCAGCCCTGGAGTGCTGACTGTCTGCAGATAGTGCTGCCAACTGCCATTCACACCGGCACTCTTGGGTTGTTTTCCTACAGACAGGAAGCTATTTATCCTGATCTGTCATGGGTTTTATTGTCTGATGTGTTCCTGTGACCAAGTCTAGAAATGTCATTTTAAACTCACTTTCCCTCCCCTGCTCTGATTTCTTCCCAAACTTTTTTTTTAAGATTTATTTTATGAGTGTTTTGCCACGTGTTCATAAGTGTACCATGTGCGTGCCTGGTGCCCATAGAGGTCAGAAGAGGACATCAAGATCCCTTGATATTGGAGTTATGGATAGCCATCATGTGGGTGTTGGGAATCTAACCCAGGTCCTCTGTAAGAACAAATGAGCTTAACTACTGAGCTATCTCTCCAGCCCCATTTTCCCAAACTCGTATTTAATCACTGCCCTGTTTTCCACTATGAAAGTCTCCTAGACAAAGAATCCAGCAAGCACTCATCTTTGTTGGTTTGCACATTGCTTCTCAGAGTCAAGTCACTAGACTAAAAGGTACAGAGTACTGCACGGCCCAGGTACATGAGCTCAAGAGCACATCTTTACTTTTAGTTGCCAACCTGAGCAGTGTTTTTATTGATTGCTTGTTGCTTTTGACACAGGGTCTTACTATGTAGCCTTAACTGCCTGGAACTTGCTATTTAGACAAAGCTGAACTCAAACTCACAGAAATCCACTTGTCTCTGCCTCCCTCGCACTGGGATTAAAGGTTGACACTGCCATGTCTGGCTATTAATTTTGACAACTGAAAGCTGCTGGAAGAGGAAGAGTCCTTCTTCTTTAAGAGTGTCACCCCTGGAAAGCTGACTACACTCCAGTGAAAGGTCACACATCTGAGAATGTATTGGCAGAGAGAAAGAGAAAGAGAGGAACCAAAACTGGGTGGGCAAGGAAAAGAGAGATGGAGGATATGAGGAGTTGGGAGAGGAGTGAATATGATCGAAACACTGAACAAAATTCTCAAAGAACTAACTAAAAGTTAATAAAAATATTTTATATTTTAAAAATATATTTTTTTATAATGTCATACATGTGATTACATTCACACACACCCCACTGCACTCTCTCATTCCCTTCCAACTCCTGCTGGTCCCCTTCTTCCCAAATATCCTCCTCCCCTCCCACTTATGCACCCCCCTAAGGCCTCTAGCAGGCAGTTGAAGCTGCTGCGTATTTACCTGTGCTGTACCCAATAGACAGTGCCGCACCACACTCCTTCCATCCTTCCATTCCCACAGTCCTCTCACCACTCATCTGTGATGTACTCTGGGCCTCAGAGGGAGTGATACAGATACCCCATTTAGGGCCAAACACCCAGCAATCTCTTATTCTCAGCACTTTGGCTAGCTATAAGCCCCTGTTTAGAGTGATGCTCAGTGCTACAGAGGCTTCGCTGACCAAAGTTGACAGCTACACTACTCTGTGGGTAGAAATATAAATATTTAGAAGGCAGTTTAACATGTCCATGTGGCAAAACTTCAGAAGAAGAGTCTTTAGAGACTGTGACATCCCTAGTCATAGGACCAGATGTATAGTGCCAGCCATGCATTCCCTCCCATTGAGGGGGCCTCAAATCCAATCATGACCCCACTCCTGTCTTAATTAGGGTTTCCATTGTTGTGATAAAACAACATGCCCAAGAACAACTTTGGGGGGAAGGGGTTTATTTCAGCTTTCAGTTTATAGTCCATCATGAAGGGAAGTCAGGGCAGGAACCTGGAGTCAAGAACTGAAGCAGAGGCTATGGGAGAACAGTGCTTACTAGTTTGCTCCTCATGGCTTGCTCAGCCTGCTTTCTTATATACTCCAGGACCATCAACCAAGGGATGGAACCACCCACATGGGCTGAGCCCTCCCACACCAATCATTAATCCAGAACACGCTCCTCAGACTTGCCTAGAGACCATCTGATGGAGACATTTTCTCAACTGAGGTTCCTCTTACCACATAACTCTAGCTTGTGTCAGGTTGACAAAAAGTTAAACTAGCGTAACTTCTCTTTTTAAATTTTTGATTGTCATTCTGAGGTAAGTAATACAGATTTCCTTTCAAGTTTTCTAGATTTTTCATTGAACTGATCTTTCATGTCCTCTTCATGTTACTTTGCCTGAAGTTCACTGCAAGAAAACCTTGGCAGCAACTTCTCCCACCACTAAATATACAGGAGACTTGATTCTAGAAACATAAAAAGTAGCCTAGCAGGTTCAATTCTCCAGAACTGCAAAAGATAACTAAAAATACACTTATTTTTGCTCTTATAAAAATGAACTTTTTCACATTTGAGTTTAATTTCCTTAAATTTTGCAGCTCAAACTGTTGATTTTAAACATATCTTCCTTACATTAAAATAAATCCATGAACTTTCCTTTCTGGCTCCCTTTTTATTGAAAATAGATTTTTTTTCTCAGTAATATATCCTAGTTATGGTTTCCCCTCCCTTTACTTCTCCCAGTTCCTCACCACCTCCCTTCACATCTGGATCCCACTCCCTTTCTGTCTCTCATTAGAAAAAAAACAAGACTTCAGCTGGGTAGTGGTAGAGCACACCTTTAATCCCAGCACTGGAGAGGCAGAGGCAGGTGGATCTCTGTGAGTTTAAGGCCAGCCTGGTCTATAGAGTGAGTGCCAGGACAGAGTTACAACAGAGAAACCCTGTCTTGAAACAAACAAACAAGCAAAAACAAATCAAAAACCTGCCAGACCTTAGCAGAGGGAACACTATGTCACGGCAAGCACCATCCTGGACAGCTGAACTCTGTCTGATCTCTGGTATTTTTATTGATACAGAAGCTCCACCACTCATTCATAGGAGTATTTGCATAATGAAGAAAACCTGTAACTTAAGTCTCATCCCACAACCCTTTAGCAGCCAACTTTTGTCACCTTTACAGTGAGGGATCTCAAAGCCCAAGGGAAGTGTTCTCTCCTTGTTGCCTGAGATTGAGAAAGGGACTTCAAGCATTTCTCCACAGCAATTTGCTCTTCACCACAATGGCTCTGCCAGAGAGCTGTGAGCAGGTGAAGGAAGGTCATGAGGAAGCAAACATCTGAATCACAGATTTACATCAAACCAACACCTGCAGATGGAAGCAGACCGCCAAGGCTTAGGCAGCCCTTCCCCCAGTAATGTACAAAACCATTGTTTTAAAGTTACATGAGCATAACTGGAAATAAAGTTCCCCAACATTTATAGTCTTTTAACATCAAGACATTTGGATACAAGAAATGGTGTCGTTTTTCTGCCGCGCTGTGCTTGTCCCGCCGCAGCGGTCTGGCATCCGTCCCACTGGCCCGGCGGGCAGACCCAGACCCAAGCGGCGGGCGGCTTGTGGGGGCCCAGGATCCGTGGTTCGGTGACTTTTCGCGGAGCCGGCCACCCTCGGGCCTGAGAAATGTGTGACGAGCCACGAAGAAGGCCCGGGAGTCCGGAATGAAGGAGACGACATCTGGTGGACCCGAACTCGTACCCGAACTCCTTTATTCCAAGGGATCACCCTGATAAATAACCTCTTCCCATAAGGGCGTGGCTTCTCCCCTTGAGCGGGGAAGCCTTAATTAGCATGGCAGGGGAGGGGCGTACCTGGCCAACCCCCACAATATCCATGGCCTTTGCAGAGACAAAGGTGTATGATTCACCACGAGGCAGGCAGACATTTTGCCAATCTGTTTACTGAGTTAGCAGCTTCCAGGGCTTTAAGAGTAAAGACTCCGGAGTGTCCTGCCAGTCCCTGGGGGCGAGGACCGCTCGTGCTACAACTTCACTCTTTAGCCTGGAAGCCCTACAAAATGGGAGAAAAACATGGCAGGTGATCCCAGCCATGAACCTGAATGGCAGCTTACCACTAAGCGCACAGCATATGCTCACCACCCCAAGGATGTTGTTTGTTTTTTTCTAGACAGGGTTTCTCCATTGTAACTCTGGCTGTCCTGGAACTCACAGAGATACATCTGCCTCTGCCTCCCAAGTGCTGGGATTAAAGGTGTGCACCAGCACCACCCAGTCCCAGAGGACAGAATTTTCAGAAGGAAAATAAAGTCCCTTCTTGATTCTTACCCCCAAATGAGTCTCAAGCATCAGGGCACACTGACTAAATTACCTAAAGGTGCTTGTAAGAGTCCTTCTGACCTGCATGAAGACAGACACATAAAGACCATCCCCACCCCACACCTGGTTCCACATTTACCTTCCCTTCGCCTCACATGTTACACATGTCCAGGCCCCATCTCTCCTTAGAGGCTTCTGTAGGCACAATAAACTTCTCTCTGTTGCACTCAACTACCAGAAACCTGGCCACAGCAGCACTAGAGAACAAGTCGTTCACCCTTCGCCCAGCTGGTAAAATGTACTAGGGAGATCAAATGTCCAACAGACAAGTGCCCAGGGGAACACACTTCAGTAGTTGTATGACTCAAGTCAGATGCCTGTAACAATGGCAATATGGACACATAGGACAGCTATGCTGGCTTTTTAAGACGGTCCTGATCTCTAGCACACACTAATGTCAGGTGCCATCTGTGAGAACAGGACACCTGCTCTCTAACATCTTGTCAAGGCTTTACATAGACCCTTCTTTCAACATTACCACCGCTTGCATCCCTTATGTATTAGGCAGGGTCTCACTCTGTAGCCCAGGCAGTCTTCCCAAGTGCTGTGATTACAGATATGAGCATGGCTTTGAGAGAACATGTCCATCTGGCTGGATTCAAGCAGCGTGTGTCAGGCTTAGAAACTGCTTCCCATCATTGTAGACATTTGTATATGTGAACATGATTGACAGCTGTCTCCTGTGATTTTATGAAGACTTTTACCTTCAAATGCCTACTTTTTAAAGTTTTTGTCACAAGCTCTACACATGACACACTTCTGGGGTGACTAGCGGCTTCTTTCTTCTCCTGAGGAAAATGAGGACATCAACTGAGGAGCCAGTGAGGGGAAGGGAAGTCCCCAAAGCTCAGCAATGTCCTTACCGTGTTTACACATCTGAGATATCTGCACTTAGAAAGGGTTCCACTCCTTGTTTCAGTTCTCAAACCACTGATCTAGGTGATCCCCCAGTCTCTCTCCCAAGTGTCATTTGACTTTACAGTTCTGATTCTGTAAATTCCCCAACCAACAAATGCTTGCTACACAAGCACCTTACTCAGTGGCAAGACTCTAAGGCAGTATGCAAACAAGATGCTAACACCAAGATGTAGACACCACGGTGATGGGGCTGTGATGTAGCTCGGTTGCTTCAGTGCTTGTCCAGTATCATCAGGCCCTGGGTTTGAACCCCAGCAGTGCATAAACCAGGCATGGAGACACACATGTAATCCTAGCATTTGGGAAAGGCAGGAGAATCAGAGGTTCAAGGTCATCTACGAATATACATTGAGATCAAGGCCAGCCTAGGCTATATCTTGGAGACGGGGAAACAGAGAGGTAAGAGTGATAGAAAAATAAGTCTACAGGCAAGTTCACTGCAAAAGCCAATTTTATGCTCCCCAATATTAAGATGAAATGGCAACAAGGGGCACTCGGCTGGCATGAACTTCTTGCTCCAAATGTCCCTTCTCTGCCCAAGACACAAGCAGAAGGAAAAACTCAAGCTTGTTAACAAGTTGAAAAAGCTAAATAGATTTTATTAAAATACACATCAGGAACTCCTTATTCTTCCAGTATTAGAGATCATATGGAAACCAAGTGAACCAGTAATTGTCCTGGTGTAGAGAAGTGAAGGACAAAAGGAACCAAGAGAACCCAACTTATGCACTGTGCCTCCCTGGCAGGGAAAAGCTTTCAGTGTTGAGTCCTCAGCAGGACAATGAGGTGATTGGAGACTGTGCTGCCTGGGGCCAAAGGAGGCTCTAACCCAGTGGTTCTCAACCTTCCTAATGCCGTGACTCTTTATAACTCATTGTGGTGACCCCCAACCATAAAATTATTTTCATTCCTACTTCATAACTGTAATTTTGCTACTGTTATGAATCATAATATAAATATTTGACATGCAGATGGTCTTAGGAAGTTCCCTGTGAAAGAGTTGTTCAATCCCCAAAGGGGCTGTGACCCATAGGCTCTAAAATTTCCTGTTCTAATTCCAACAAGTTATGAATTAACCCCACAGAGGCTGCAGGTCGACAAGGGAACACTTTAAGAAGGGTGAGAAACAACAGTTTGCAACTTTAAAAAGAGCATCAATGTTACTGTTTTATTTACACCAATTAGGATACATACACAAAAATGTGTATTATATGTTGCTTTCAAAAAAATTCCATGTTCCATGAGAACTATGTAAACGACATAAAATGTTTCTGCTGTGTAACAAAAGAAGGAAATCAGCATTCCCAATGTCTGTTAGGAAATATTTAGATAATGAATTTATAGTAAACAAAGTAATGTTACAAAGCAGTCTTCACCAAACAGCTCTACATCCCAGAAGCAGTAAATTCTAGCCTTTCAATCACTTTGGTACAAGTAATATTAAACCAGAAGAACAAAACCTTCTACTTTGGTTCTCACATTAACTGGAACCTTAGCAGTGAGGTATTGGTCCAGATACCTCAGCTCACAAAATGAAAGCCTGTCACCTGCTCATCTCCCAGTGGACATGGACATGCCAGAAGTCAGATCATCACAAGGTTTCTGGAAAGTAAAAAGCACTTCACTCTTTCTGCAACTAAGCTCTCAGCGATGGCATTCAGTTTCATAAAAGCTTAGATCAGTTTGGGACAGGGAGACCTTGGCTACTGCCTTTTCACAAGCAGGAACAACTCTGCATCAGGGCACAGCTCAAATGAATTCTCATTTGAAGTACAGCATAAGTTTCTTTTCTTTTTTGTTTCTGTTTTTGAGACAGTCTATGTAACCCTGGCTGTCCTGGAACTCACTCTGTAGATCAGGATGGCCCCAAACTCACAGAAATCTACCTGCCTCTGCCTCTCCAGTGCTGGATTAAAGATGTGAGCCACCACTGCCCAGCCTAGTAAAGTTTCTTAAAAATCATGTTACTATAGTTTTTCAAGAAGTCCATATTCAAATAAAAATAACATTGCATTAATACAAAGAAAAATATAAGTTTAATAGCCCATAGACCATAGTTTCAAGAGAGAGAAATAACCGTTTGCATGCTACAAATATCTCTTCATTAAGACACAATTTTGTTAACTACATAACTAAACAGATCTGAGAATTTTCCACAGCATCACTTTACGGTTGCAGTTTCTCTTCTATACTGTGCAAACGTGGTACTGATTTCTCAGTGTCTCTCCACCCGTGCCTGTGAGAACGAATCCCGACATCTGCGAAGTCTACGTCAGCAATTGCCACTGAGTCACTCTTTTTGTCATCTATCACAGGAGCGAAGAAGGATCGGCCACCAGGGAGCTGCTCAGCAATGGTGCTCATGCTGGAACTTCCTGTAAAGACAAGAGAGTCTTTAAAACACCAGTGAACTTGACAAACTCTCAATAACAGCTGTTCCCTTCTATCGTAAAGCCAGCCACATGTTCACTTTACTATCCAACATTGCAAGCAACCACCAGAGCTCAGCCTTCAAGCACAAGTCTTCAAATATACCTTCCAAAAGACTGTGGCAGGGATGGGGGGTAGGGGAGGTGTGGGAGTTGCCCAGAGAACCATTCAGTGAGGTCAAGAAGCACAACAAAGCCGAGCGTGGTTGTGCATGACTTTAATATCAGCACTAGGTAGATACACAAAAATCTCTTGGTTCAAGGCCAGCCTGGTCTACAGTGAGTTCCAGGATAGCCGGGGATACATAATGAGACTTTGTCTCATTAAAAAACAAAACAAAACAAAAAACCATAACCTAAGAGCAAATATGAAAGCAGCAAAACTCAAAATGTCTGTCACATCGATCTTGTCTTCCTAAAAGGTAAAAGATCCTCCACCCAGTGGCAGCTCAAGACACTGTGTTTGGGTAAACCTGTATCTTAAAGTAATTATTTTATAGACAAGTATAAGAGGAAATAAAACTATCACAAGAAACAAATCATGTGTGACATGAACAGTCCTGGTTGCCACTGCACGGGTTTTATTTGGTGTAAGAAGGGACAGTCGAGGGAACTTGCATCGCATCTCTAACTTGAGGTAACTCTCAGGGCTGGGCTGCACTGAGGAACCTGCACTGCCAGATGGTACAAAGCAGAAGCCATGATCTCTGTAACACTTTAGGACACATCAGTGTTGATACCACAAGAACACTCCAAGAAAGGCCATTTCAGACACAAAGGCCCCAGCACCAGGGAGAAAGCAAAAGATCTCCATGCAGATGAGCAGGTGAAGTCTGTACATACTTCACTGACACTGGAGGAGGGGGCAGGATTCCCAATAGCCAAAGGGTACCTACCCCCAGCCCACTTCAACTGGAAATCTTGTCTCCGAGTTCACACTCCCAGCATGGCACACGCAGAGAAATCAGCTTAAGCACAGGTAGACTGAGCCCTCAGTGGCTGGTAGAAGACAACAGAATTCAACTTCCATCCAGTTAACATCTGATAATAGGTTGCACTCCAAACATAAAGATGCTGAAGTGTAGACCTTGCCATCAATGAAGTATGATAAATAAATTGATCAGAATGTCCAGGAAACAGATACTAGGCAAATGATAAAGGCATTAAGCCAATGGCAAAAAGGGCCCAACACTCAAACACAACATAGGAAGCAGCGACTGGCTACTTAGGGAGAGCCAAGTCCCTCTCAAGACCATGTGTTGTGTTTCCAGAGTCATGAAGAACCATGGGAGAACTAAAAGCAGTGAAAGTAAATGTCTAAGTAGCTATTAATTTTAAATCATGTTCACTATTCCTTGCCCCAGATCTAACCTAAAAAATAAAAGGCAAGTAACAAACTGGGGGGTGGGGGTGGGGGGTCTGCAGTGTATTCTTAAACATCACAATCATCCCCCCATTTCATTAGGCAAAAATACTCATATAGTCCCTACCCCATACCTCCAGAAAAACACAGAAAGATTAACAACAGGCAACTGGCACATGGCACTAGGAGGCTAAATACATCAAAACTGCTCAAGGTCACTAGTAATGGAAATAGAACCAAAATGGTGGCTCAGCAATTTCTGATGATCAGTAGGCAAAGCTTCAAAAACAACTAGTGTTGGAAAGGGTGAAGAAAAGCTGGCCATTAGGCATTAACAGTAGATATAAAAACTGAGGGGCTTCTCTAGAATGCAGTTAAGAGCAGTAAGAATAGATCAGAAAGCTTTTCAAAATGTGTAATATTCTAGATCTAACAGTGCTACTCAGGTAAGAGATGGGCAAAAAGGCATGCAAATCTACATGTCAAAATTATGTATGATAGTGAATTTTTTCAGGGGGAACCACCTAATATTCAACATTGGAGGATAAATTAGTAAAAAATAAAACTATGGAATGGAATGCAATAAACCTACTCAAAAAGGGCCAGTGAGAAGGCTCAGAGCGGGTGAAGGTGCTTATGACACAACCCTTACAACCCGAGTTTGGGTCCTGAGATCCCATGCTGCAAAGAGAATATCTACTCTAGCAGGCTGTCCACTGGCTTCTACATACATGCCATGCATGGTACACACATATACTCAAATATAAGTAAATAGACACTAATTTAAAAGCTTTAAAATATCTAAATAAAATAAGTTGTCGGGTGGTGGTGATGCATGCCTTTAATCCCAGCACTCGAGAGGCAGAGGCAGGTGGATCTCTGTGAATTTGAGGTCAGCCTGGTCCACAGAGTTGAGTTCCAAGACAGCCAGAGTTACAACAGAGAAAGCCTGTCTCAAAATAACCAAAAATAAATAAGTTGAACCACATGTGTACATATAATCCATTTGTAAAGACAAATCATAAAAAGGGCGGAGCGTGTAGCTCAGTGGCACGACACGTGCAAGGCTCAGCCACACATGTAGGCTGAAGTGGGAAATAATGCAAATATATGAACTTAGAGAAAAGCTGGGCCTGGAGACATGGCTCAGTCATTAAAAGCACTCGTGCTCTTACAGAAAACCAACAGTTCTATTTCCTAGCACTCACATCAGGCAGCTCACAACCATCTGCAATTCTAGCTTCAGGGGATCCAATATCGCCTTCAGGCCTCCAATGGCTCCTGCATGCACAAGGAGCACGTGCACAAGCACATACACGCACTCAGGCACACTCAGGCACACATACATACACACAGAATAAATCTAAAGAAAATGTTTGAAAAAAATTGCTTCCAAAAACATGAGGTGTTTGTCAAACAATGTATGACAGCTCCATGGACCCTATCACAGGGCAAACCAGAGCCTCAGCAACTACTCCAATCACCAGCCTCTGCCCAAAGCCTCCCGTCCTCCATATGTGTGTGGTTCATGCCTCCGGTAGCCCTACTGCAGTGAGTCCCCAACCCCATCCTCACCAGTCTCTACATCGCCCATACTTCTCTTGCCTCTGTTCCTGCCCTACTTGCCTAGCCCTGGTAAACTCAAGTATTTGATGATACTAAACCTTGCCCAGGTAGCAGAACATGGAGAAAAACCAGGCTGCTATACCAAAGTACTTAACTTTTTAAATTTATGATCAAAATATCAGCAGGTATTCAAACCTGCAATAAAATCCAATCACACTTGGCTGGTTAATTCCCTCCTCCCACACTGAGGTATCCATCTTAACGCTCCCAGCAGTCCCTTGCCTTACTCTCAGATGATGACCTTCCCACACACTCCAGAGAACGCAGAACCCTGTAGAGAACCTCCCTTTCCCAGCAATCCTGCACCTGCACCCACATCGCTACCTGATCCTTTCCTTCAATTCAGCTCTTAACCACACTTGACTGCATGCTCCCTGCCTCTCCAAATGCCCACACCCCAGTAGCCCTTTCATTCAAAGTTATCAGCTCTCCTCAATTCTGGAACATCCCTCCTGGCAAACAACTTCCTATCCCGACCATTCCCCACTGCCTCACTTCTAGAACTGCAGTAGTACACTGTGGTGGTGGCTCAGCAAGGAAGATGAGACATATTCATACATGCAAACTCTTCCAGACTCAGCAGAGGGGACCGCCATCAAAGCCATACTCAACAGTGGATGCACAAGTGTCTGAGCTCAGGTGTTTTTATTGATTCAGAACTCCTTAGGTGGTGTTCTATTGATAACACATGAAGATCCTTACCAATCAAACATCCCCCCCACATAAATTCAACACCTGCAAACAATACAAAACACCAAGACCTAGGGAGACCCTCACCCAACAGTGCATAAAACAATTATTTTATATATAACTAAAAATAAACTTCTACAACACAGAACCCTTCATGACAAAGCTTCTTCTCACTTCTGACCTCTGCATGACATTAAAGCAACTCTGATCAAGGTCACCAGTAATGGTCGGCATCTGCCAGAAGCCAAAGGTCAATTCTTGGTTCTCCTCTGATCTGGCCTCAGCAGTAGCTGGCATGATTGAACACTGCCCAAAGGAATCCTCCCAGCCTCCTAGAATTTCCTTTTACTTCAGGGACTTCTCCTCTTCCCCCACACTCCTTCAATGTCACCTCAACTGAGTCTTTGGATGGCAAATATATGCTGCTGCTTCTAAAGTCATCTTTAGTGCTTTCTTTTGACCTTCAGACCACCATTATCAACAACTGACTCAAAAAACAGAACTGACTCCCCATCACCCCACACCCAAAACACCTTTTCCCTTGATGGGCCCTGCCAGGAAAAAGCACCATCATGTATCCAAGAGTTAATATCAAAACCCACAGGAGTCATCCTCAACTCTTGTGTTCCTTTACATCCACAGTGACTTCATCAGTGAGTTTTGAGAAACTAACTCTTCCTCCATAACGGATATAAATTCAATCACCTCTCACCAGCCCCTTCCTATGTCCACAGTCCAACTTACCACTGGCCTCTTAACTACCTTCCTCCTTTTCCTCCCTGCCTCCTTGATCTACAAATTATTTACCCTCTAACTAGCATCAATGCAAGCTTTTGAAGTAAAAACTGTTCAGGCTAGTTTTACGTCAACTTGACACAAGCTAGTTATTTAGGAAGAGGGACCCTTAATGTAGAATATATTCCAAATAAATTGACCTGTGTGCAAGCCTGTGGTGCATTTTCTTGATTGATGATTGATGTGGGACGGACTAGCCCACTGTGGGTGGTGGCACTCCTAGGCAGGTGGTCTGGAGTATATAAGAAAACAAACTGAGCAAGCTTTGAGGAGCAAGCCAGTAAGCAGCACTCCTCCATGGCTTCTGTATCAGTTCCTACCTTGAATTCCTGTCCTGACTTCCCAAGCTGTAAGATGAAATAAACCCTTTCCTCCCCAAGTTGCTTTTGGTTGTGGTGTTTTATCACAGCAACAGAAATCCTAAGACATAAACCATGTTATCCCCTCATGTTACTTCCTTGCAGTAAGAATCTTTGCCTCTTTCTCACTCTTCTCCATCTCTGACCCCACAGAATCCATTCCTAAATTCTTTTATTAATGAGGCTAAGAATCCCAACAGAGAACCCGATTTCCCTCTATCATCCGACAATCACCAAGGGACCCCAAAATTCCAGCAACACAAACACCAGCACTTAAACACTTAAGTATTAACTCACCCAGTAAAATGCAAGTCTGCTCAATGCTGGGGCTGCTCTGGACTAATGTTCATTGTTCGATAAATTTCTTTAAGTAGCAAGAGGGCAGTATCTTCAGATTCCCTGTCAGAAAGAAAATGATACTTAAGAAATAATAGTAAATGTTACCATCTACACAAGGAGGTAAGTGCCACCTATGCTGATCTATCAGCTCTGAAAAGGGCAGCCGAAAGCAAAGCAGTGGAGCACAGAGCAGTCTTTACAAACTGTATGGACTCCAATCAGCTCCAAAACAGCCATGCTTGAACTCTCCTTGGTGATGGGGACATATGGAAGAATGGCTTTTAAAGGCCTTACACTCCTGCCATGAAAGATACCCCCATAAAAACACTGTACACGAGCCAATGGTCTTTGGTCAAAGGCAAATGACATACTGCCACCTTGTGGGTACTCAGATTCTATGCAGATTTAGAAAGGTTAACAAGTCAGAAAAGTAAATTGCTAAGCAATTCTCTTCCTTAGAATCTCCATTCTGAATTTTAAAAATTTAAAACAAGAAAGCAAGCAAACCAACAAACAAAAAGGCCTTAAAGGGAGAAATGCTTTTGAATGTATGAGTCCAATGGGTGAATCTATTAAGTCCATCACAAATGGGTAATTTAGTAAAAGATCTTCACTACAGTGAAAACACTGTACTAGTTAAAGCCATTCAAAGAATCAAAGTGAAGAATACTTACCAATAGCATAAGTGACTCTGAAGAGCGAAAAGGTATTCATTAAAACTCTCTATTGGCTTTTCTTGAAGAACATAATCAATCCGGCGGCCTCCATTTAACATTCCAACCTTTCCTAAGTAGTCCTCATCCTTGGAAAATTCTGGACTTTCAACAATCTTTTCTGCTAGAATTTAAACCATTTGAATATCAAAGTCAATCACTGCATCATTACCCTCTGGCTCAGTGATATCGACTGACACCTGCAGCAACTAGGGGACCACCAGACCACTCCCAACTCCTCCAGAGAACAGGGAAGAAGCTGGCTCCGAGAGGGGGTGGGGGGGAGAAAGCAAGCCAACAGCTGACAGAAGGTGTGAAGGGGTGAGAGAGCATTGCAGAGAAAAAAAAAGAAACAGGATTAGAACCTTAAAGTCTTGAAGTGCAACAGCCTGACATTGTACATGAAGTCTCCCAGAACACAGTTGAGCAGGAGCAGAGGGGTGGGGACCTCACGGAGTCTTTACAAAGGCCAAATACAAACTTAGCTCTCAACTCACATTCTACCCTGGCCTGAAGAATCTAAATAAAATCTTAAAATTGCAGAGAAAAGCCCCAGAACTATCAGTTAATGGAGGATGACATGGACTCCGAAGACAGCGTCTGACAGGACAGTGTATCAGGACACACTCTCCTTCACAGGAGTGTATCCAATATGACAAGGTCCAGCAATTTACAGCATTATGCTCTTCAACATCATCTGTCCTGGAAAATGCTTCCAATATCAAATTTACCTTCAACTACTTGCTTTTCTTCTTCCTCTTTGATTTGATTGGCCACTTTCTCCAATTCTTCTTGCAACTGAGTTGAAGAGGTGTGAGCACGTGCAAACTCGTTGAGTGTCTGCCAAGCACTTTTCAGAGAGCTGATAAAACCCTGCTTCAGATCAGATCCCATACGAGAAAGACTTTCTTTCAACTCTAAACAGATTCATTTATATGACACCAAGTTAATTAGCCACTGGAATTCTGTGCCACAGAAATTCAAAATTAATCATGTCCCCAGACAAGTAAGGATCTCCTATTACAAGGAACCAAGAACCCTTAAGAGGATAAAATGTTGATTTGGGGTTGGATTTTTTCAAGACAGAATTTCACTTTATAGAGCTAGCCTTGAACTAGAAATCCTCCTGTCTCAGCCTCCAAGTACTAAGGTTATAGGTGTACACTACCATGCCTGGCTGTTTGTTTTGACCCAGTGTCTTGGAGCTTCAGTTAGGGTGATCCTCAGGTCTCAGACTCAGAGTACTATAGGCTTACAGGTATGTGCCACCCTAATCAGTTCTTTTAGACAATTTGATCCATCCCAAACCTACAAATTTTTTTCTCAAAAAGAATTTCAAACATCACAACATAAGCATAACCCTCTACATTTTTACTAAAAAAGTTTTAAATGGGCGTATAACAGCTGGGTGTCGGGGTGCAGGTCTTTAAATCCCAGCACTCGGGAAGCAGAGGCAGGTGGATAAATTCTGCGAGTTCAAGGCCTGCCCTGATCTACACAGTGAGTTCCAGAATAGCTGGAGCTATGGAAAGAGGGGGAGGGGGAAGGGAGGGGGAGGGGGGAAAGGAGAGAAGGGGGACGACTGATCCTGTCTCAAAAACACAAAAGCAAGAAAGGCCTGTAAGACTTTAAAAGCCAGTTTTTCTAATTTGTAATAGTGAGATAATTTTGAAAATTTAAGATGCTGGGTTGGCAAAATGACTAAGCAAAGGCATTGCTGCCAGGCCTCACACCTGAGAGTGACCCTCAGGACCACATGGGAAGGAGAGAGCTGGCTTCTGTAAGCTGTCCTCTAACTTCCACACACATTCTGTGCCATACACAGTATAATTCTAAAATATAAATTTAATTTTTAATTTTTTAAAAAAATTTTGTGTTTGGGTGTTCTGGTTACATGTATATCTGTGCAACACATGCATGCAGTACCCTCAGAGACCAAAAGAAGGCATGAGATCCCATGAGACTGGGGTTACAGAAGGATGTGATCCACCACATGGGAGCTGGGGATAGAATCTGGGTCCTCTAGAAGAGCGGCCAGTGCCTTTAACTACTGAGGCATCACTCTAGCCTCTGTAATTTTTTTTAAGATTCGGATTAAAGAACTGGAGAGACAGCTCATGGGGTAAGTGCTTGCCATGAAGACCTCGGTTTGAATCCCCAGAATCCATGGAAAACCAGACCAATGGCAGAGCTCCTGTGGGTGATGTGGAAGGTAGAGACAAGCGAATCCCTGGAAGCTGATATGCCAACAAGCTTGGCACACGTAGCAGAGTTAAACCAGAGAACATGTTTCAACGAGGAGGAAGGAGAGAACAGACAACCAAAGGTGTCCGTTGACCATACTCCATTCATGAACACATACATACATGCACATTGCATGCATGCACACACATGCACACACGCACACACACGCACACACATGCACACACGCGCACGCACACACACACACACACACACACACACACAGAGATTCTGATGACAACTTAAACTACCAATTTAGAAGAAAAGCCCCATCCCTTTGCCACCGGTTTGCTTGTCTAATAATTGTACTTAAAATCACTCTGCAAGCTAACAAATTTCTCATTTTAACTTCTAAAGATTTAAATTTTTTTTCATTTTTTATATTTATTTTGTGTATAAATATATATTTTATATATATGTATAAATATATTATATATATATAGATATTAGCCTCCTCCATTCCAAGAATGACATGCTATCAAAACCTAATTACTAGAGGGACGGAGAGGTGCCTCAGTAATTTAGAGCACTGGCTGCTCTTGCAGAGGACTTGCATTCGATTCTCATCATTCATATGGTGGTTCACAACCATCTGTAACTCCAGTTCAGGGGATCCAACTCCCTCTTCTGACCTCCATGGGAACCAGGCACACACAAGGTGAACATAATGAAAGCAAAAAAGTCATACACATAAATCTGAAAAAAAAGTCATCTAACTACACATCATATTGCTGTATTATCCACTTGCCCCGTTCCTAGTTATCTTAACAAGTACAAGGCCACCAAGAGCACAGATTACTCATAACTTCTTATAGCTCCTCCAAATCTTTAGTAAAAGTTCTGACCACAGTAAAGTACCTCGGTAACATTAATTTTGTCAGCATTTAGTGGTAAAACTTTCAAAAGCGGGCCAGTAAGATGGTTCAATGGGTTAAAGAGGAAAAACTGCTTGCAATACAAGCCTGATGACCTGAGTTCAATCCCCAGAAGCCACCATGGAAGAGAGAGAATCGAGTTCTGAAAGCTGCTGTCTGGTCTCCACGTGTGCACAGTGCAAGCATGTGTCCACGCTCCCACAAACACATCACACGTAATAATATTTTTTTTAAAAAACTTACATAATTCACTATAGATTATAATATCAAAAGAAAGGACAGTTGTGTGTAGGGTTTTTGTGTTTTTATTGTGTTTTGCTGTGACAGGGTCTCATGTGACTCAGACTGCCTCTAACTCACCTTGTAGACAAGCACAACCCTGAACTCCTAATCTTCTGCCTGCTCTTCAGGAAGTGTACACAGCATTTGCTTCTTACCTAAGTGAAGTCTCTTTCTGCCTTTGTGATGTGGAATGAGAACGGCTTTTAAGTCCAAATCTGGAACAACCATAGGTTCTAATCTGTACGCCACTGGATCAAGCTGCAAGGGGGAAAAGTAGAAACCCGGAATGCTTATTTGGAGTTACATGCCAGTCAGATAAGTAAACAGCTAACTGGCAAACCAGAGTGACTTTTTTCCACACCTTACTCAGCTATTGGCAATTACAAGACTTTCATTTTGTAGGTGAAACTACTTTGCAAGCAAAGCAACAAACACATTTTTTTCTTTTAGGTAAAAGTTTTCTGGTAGAAATACTAACTGAAAAGTGTCATCAGATGTCACTCTTAGGATGGATAGCTGAGCTTTGCTATTAATTTCCAAGTTAGTTAGATTCTAAGAATCTACTTGGATGAAAAGGACTGAGCTTTCATCTTTTTAAAGAATAAAGTAAAGTTAAGCCACTCACTGGATGGTAAATGTTGAAGAAGCCTTTGCAGGTAGGGAAGCGATAGTTCTCATCGATCCTGTCCACGCCTCTTATAGTGAGAAACATGCCAATTGGAGAGCCCAAGGCAAAGAAAATTTCTGGTTCAAAGTCTAATGAGTTGTAAGCGACAGAAACCTAGGAAGAGTGACACAACATAAAGACCATCTTTCCATGGTCACATATACAAAATCCTTCAGCTTTTAAATATTCTTGGAACTGCACTGGCTCACAAGCATCCAAATTCAGAAGCTGCCTCCCAGAGACAACTGTGAACTTAGAAAGATAAAGAATTTCTCGTTAAATCTTCAGAGTCTACTGCATCCTCTGCTCTACTTGTAATGTCTAACATAATAAATACAGCACAAAAGAATGACATTGCCTGTGGTTCAAACTGCAGAACCTACAGTCACCCTGCCTAGGCCTGCTTCTACTCTTGGTCAAGCTTTGTAATGCCTTTGTCTTTGCTTCACTTATAACATGGGAATTTTCACAATACCACACTCAGTATAGTGAAGAATAACCAAAGCCACAGAAAACACTTAAGACCACAAAGAAGGGTTCTGATCTTGAGTGTTCTATGTTAATTTTATGATAATTCTGTCTTCTCCTTAGAGCAATGGTTTTCAACCTTCCTAATGCTGCAACCCTTTAATACAGTTCCTCATGTTGTGGTGACCCCCAACCATCAAATTATTTTCATTGCTACTTCATAACTATAATTTTCTACTGTTATGAATCATAATGTAAATATCAGATATGCAGATGGTCTTAAGCAACCTCTGTGAAACAGTCGTTCAAGCCCCAATGGGGTCAAGAACCGCTGTTTTAAGAGGGTTGGAGCCAGGAGAAAAAAGGAAGCTCAGGGCCATCCTTGGATATACAGTGATTTGGAAACCAGACAGGCTATATTAGATTCTATCTATTAAAAAAAAAGCCACAAGTTTCCTGTCAGAAAAATGATTTGTCCAAAGGAGCTTACCTGGGACAGCTGGCATGAAGTCTCTCCAGGGACAGGACAGACATCTGTGTACCAGCACACTATGTTTATAAAGTTCTCCCCTTTTACTTTACTTCAGGGGCAGGAAAATGTCCTTGCCATGTTAGTGTTTAGGAATAGAGAATGATGAATGGCGTGATCCAAGAACACAGGTCACCAACAGGACAAGGCAAGACATGTCTGCATACGTGGCATCTCTTGAGCATTATCAAAGAGCACAATAACATGTTTACTAAGAGAAAACCAGTTTTCTGTGCGCAGCTCCAAATGCATGCTGCAAAGATATTTCCACACATACAGCCAGACCAAACGATAAATGTGCACTTCCAACCTGAAACGTGAGCCCTCACACACTCACCTGTCCAGTGCCAACTTCGAAAGACTCATAATCAACACGTACAGAAGACACATGAGCCCCAGCTAAAAGCTTCCTCTTTGACTCATTTGATCCTGAGGAAGAAGAAGCCATTTCCTTAGCTTTTGGAGCACTCCCTTCTTGTCCTTTCATCAAAGCAGCCATCGATGCCTTCTTCTCAGATGCTGCTTTTTTCTGCTCCTATGAGACACCAGAACAGTGTAAGACAATCTTGATAAGAAGTTCAGTTCTTAGCTACCGCTACAAAGTATACTGTCACACAATTAAGGAATTCTTAATAATTTAGATACAGTAAAAACACTGGAAGTATTGGGAAAATGTACTTTTTACAAAAAAAAATTTTTGAGCTGGGCATAATAGCACAAACCTTTAATCCCAGCACCAGGGAGGCAGAGGCAAGTGGACTGAGTCCAAGGTCAGCCTGGTCTACAGAGCAGGTTCCAGGACAGTCAGGGCTACACACAGAAACCCTGTCTCAAAAAACAAAACAACAACAAGAAAGTATTCTTACTAGTTTCACGTGTATGTGTGTGTATGTACTGCTGTGTGAGTGGAGACCACATGTGTTAGTTCTATGGTCTGTAAGGGCATGCATCCCTTGGAGCTGGAGTGAAAGGAAGTTGCAGCTACCATTCGGGTGCTGAGAACCTACACTGGTTCCTTCTACAAAAGCAGCAAGCCCTTTAGCTGCTGAGCTATCTCTCTAGTCTCCCAGAAAAATGCACTTTTTAGAGATACATACTATCATCAGGAAAGACATGCCAAGATAGTTAAAATAAAATGTACAATTCTTAGAAAAAATAAAAATTACAAATACAGTAAAAGAACTGAAATTCAATCTAATATTGACTATCTTACACAAATCTGTAGGTAGCTCTCTTAGCATCTAGAATATTAAGTTCTACGAATATAGTAAAAGGTAATGAACTGACTTACTGCCAAGAGCTATTTTTGTTCCTCTAAAATCACTGGCAGCAATTTTATACACAAATGAAACAACACCTACAGAGGTCGTTAACAATATTCCCAATACTAAAAACCATTTCTTTTCAAATGAAAATGACAAAATTGATGACAAAAATGGATGGTTTACAGAGAGGAAAGAACCCAGACCATGCATATTTGATACCCTTGCTAAAAAACAATTGGCTAATTTGGTCCCGTTATTTCAATAACAGTAAGTCAGTAAGAAGATACAGTATGTTATTATCTTCATCTGTCAGCAATTTACCTGTGAACAATACAGAGTAATCAATGCAACATGGCTGACAAAGTTTCATAAAAGTAATTACATTTGAATTTAAAATGTAAGATTATTCTATATATCTTTATTCATTTTCAACATGCTTAAAATGCCATAGCATAGCATTTTTCAAAGAAAGAACTTTCCTACTTTTAATCTTTCAGTGCAGAAAAAAAAAATTAAGGACATAAAGCAGAACCTGAAAATGTCACTCCTTGATCCTTGTCTGTCTTGCCCATGGGTCTGGCGTCAGTGCTGTGTGCAGAGAACCAACCATGCCTACATACAGAAGCACCCCAGCACACTGACACAATCTGTGTTGGACCACCATGCTCAGAGTGTATTAGATCACTGTTTTTGGTTACGATCACGTGTAAAGATTAATTTCTGGAGATCTGCCACAGACTGCTGAGAAACTCAGGTGGGATGAAGAGCTCTTTGTGCACTAGATTCGAGAATGATTTAATATTCTCGAATCCAGTGAAAGGAAACGGCACCTCACAATCTCACAGCTTTTCTCAACATTTAACCAAATACAGTTTGCTTTATCTAAAATGTCTTGTGAATTGTTCTCGTTCAATCCCAAATCATACGACTATCTTCTCTCTCGGCAACTGAAAAATTCCAGTTACTGTGACAGTAGCCTCTAGCTTTGCCCTCCTCTGTTCTGTGCATGTAACCAACTGAATTCTAGTGGTACTCTTCTGGCCTTCACAGGTTCTCCAGTCATGTCCCTCAGACCCTGAGCCATGGGGTTTACTGCTATTAACGTAAAAATGTGATTCAATCTACAGAGGGAAAAAAACAAGACAGTTTGATACTGGATCTGTCTCAGCTTTAAGATCTGCAAGGTCTTTTTGTTTGTTTTGTCTTTAGTACTCGTATCACCCTGTAGGCCCCAGCCAACAGCAAAAGACAGAAAATACTCATTTTTAAAAGCAGGAAAAGAGTCAATATATTTAACAGTTCATTCATTATAGAAAATATAAGTTCATTAAATTTTATAATGTGACTTATAAAATACATTTTTAAAGTTTTCGGCTTTCTAAACAAGTTAAAACTATGGGGTTATAACTCAGTGGGTAGAGTACTTGTCTAACACGCACAAAGCCCCGGGTTGGACCCCCAGCACTGCATGAGCCAGGCCTGGTGGTACATGACAGTATTCCCAACACTGGCAAGGTGGCTACAGGAAGATTCAAAGTAAGATCATCCTCAGCTACACAGTGATTTTGAGGCCAGCCTAGGATACATGAGACTGTGTCTCAGTAAAAATATAAAATCTAGACTAAATAGAAGAGTTTGTGCTAAACTATAATGTGGCAGATTAAGAAACAAGTCATGTACACTATTTCATGCTCATTCTAACCTATGAGTGAAGAAATTACAGCTCCTATTTTAATTGTTTTTATATCAACTCTCTCTGTGTATGTAAAAAGAAATGGACATGCACATGCCACAACGTGCACAGAGGTCAGAGGATAACCTGTGAGATCAAACTCAGGTAGAAAGGCTTGATAACAAATGCTGAGCCACCTTGCCAGTACTCGGCTCCTATTTTAGTAATAAAAAGGATCAGAGAAATTAAGCCAATACTCATGAATGTGATGTTAGTTCACCTGGGAGTTCATTCATCCATTTGCCCAAAACATTACAAGTTTTACACCTGGAAATCCTCAAGTATCAGTTTTAAAAATGAAAACTGGGGCTGGAGAGATAACTTAGCAGTTAAGAAGAGCCTTGTTGCTGTTACAGAGGATTCTGGCTCAATTCCTATCGCCCACATGGTAGTTCGCCACCATCTGTATCTCTAGTTCCAGGGGATGGGACACCCTCTTTTGACTTCTATGGGCACCTGACATGCACGTCAATATGCAATGTGGATGCAAACCCAGCCTGGACTGATTCTGGAGCCTAGGCTTTCATTATTATGCTCTAGGTGGAAGTAAACTAGTTTGCCCATCCAAAGGGGTATTAGAAGTTTCTAGATTAAAAATGAGAGCCAAGCATAGTGGCTCTCACCTACAATCTCGGTGCTCAGGAAGCTGAAGCAAAAGGATCACACTACACAGTGAGTTCTAGGCTAGCCTGGGCTATCACATTAGTCATTGCCTTAAAACACAAACACAAAAAACAAAAAAGGGGCAGGTTACAAAATGTGTTAACTTTTCTTGAGGGCAGAGATGAACCTTACCAGTTTGGCTGCTTTAAGTTTTACAAAATTGGCAATCTTCTTCCTGGGCCCAAGGGGTATCCCCATCTCCTTCAAGTCATCAACTGTACACATAAGCTACAAAGGGAAGCAAACAGAGTATTAATTAATCCATCTAGAGACAGATGAGTCAAAAGAGGGATACAAAAAGTATTAAAACCATCAACTAAACCAGTCAAAAAGCCAGCTGACTTTTAAAAAACTATGGCTTTTTGTTTTAAATAATAGATTTTGAGCTTTAAAATGTTAGGTCTCAGCTTATTGGGAGAGCACCTGCCCAGCATGCATGAGGCCCTGACTTCAATACCTAGCACTACAAATAAATAAATAAAGTGATTTAATTAGCTTCTTCGTTAAAAATTGTATTATCTTAATATATTTATGCCAGGCAAAATTCTGAAGCAATACTGTCAAACACACAATGAATCTCTTCCTTCAAATCTTTCCCGACCATTCTGATTCCAACAATCCAATTCTTTCAGCAACAACTGCTAACATCTGCCATCTCTGCAGAAGTCCTTCACGTGCACCCAACAGCAATGAGCTCTTCAGTGTGTCAGCCTCAAGTTTTTCCCTTTTCACCAGAGAACTGAACAACTCAAGATCGATGACAACGTCTGTCATCCAACTGCTGCAGAATCCCATTGCAGGGCTGCACAAAAGGCTCCACCAGCACCCGGTCAGCATGCACTGTGGCTGCTAAGGTTCCACAGTTTTGAAAACAGTGTCCAGTGAGTCTCCCTGTAGGCATTCCCAGGGGCTTCTCCACAGAAAACATTTCTAGCAGTAAAACTGGTAGGGCCAAGGTTTTATTTTGAAAGACATTAGAAAGTTCCGCAGAGATTGTGCCAATTTATTCTCAGTAACAAATGTGTAACAGTACTTACTCGTTATCCTAGCCACATAAGCTGCTATCACTGATGGGTTAAAAACACCATGCTTCTCTTAGTTGGCGTTTCTGCACTTATTCTCCCAAGCCGAGAGGCCACCTGTTACTCTCTTTCCTATGAATCATGCTCTTGTTTTCACTGCCTGATTGACTGCTGCTTCCTTATAATTAGTTTTGTACAAGCTCTGAACATAAAAGTCCCCGCTGTGTCTGTGTCCAGGTGCTTTTCCTAATCTATCTCCGGCTGTTAGGTATTGTCATATTGTTTACTACTTTGAAATTCTTGTCCATGTATGGCTTCTGGGCTTTGTCTCATGCTTTTTAAAAGCTTTACACATTTAATTAATTTTTTCCTTAAATTTAAAAAAAACTGAATTTATTTATGTGTATGTATGTGTTTCTTGGATGTATATATGTGCAACGTGTGTGCTAGTGACCACAGCAGCCAGAAGAGAGCACTGGATCCTGGAATTGGAGTTACAGATAGTTGTGAGCTGCACTGTGGGTGCTGGAAGCCAAACCCTAGTCTTCTTCAAGAGCAGCAAGTGCTCTTAACCAATGAGCTCGCTCTCTCTCCCTCTCCCCCACCCCTTTTGTCTCTATTTTTAAAGCATTTAAGTTTCTAGTTTATGTGGAAAAATTTCTGATGTAAGAGTGCTTAAATCACTCTTAAATTTTAAGCTTATACAAAAGAACAATATTTTAAACAAAATGAATCATGTTATCAGTACCAGAGATTCCATATCCATCTTTTCCTTTTCAAAAGTGCTAATATACTCAAACAGGCTAAGTGCTTCCAGGGTTTCATGCAAAGTTAGGACTTCTTCATTTTCAACATCAAGGTCACATGATTCATCTGACATCAGCTTTGATTCTTCAGGTATCTTAATAAAAAGGAAAATATACAAAACTCAGAAAAACTTCCATAAAATATCTCCTGATCTACATAAAATCTGAAATAATTTTGCTCTACAAATAAACTAATTTTAGCACTCTGTCATCTTTCACCTGGATTTTAAAGAATATACAGTTAGTAAATCACTCATGCTCCTACTTTCTATAATACTTTACTTTTAAAAATCCCAAGCCTTCACATTTACTCAATATTCCATAAGGAAAAGAGTGAGAAACTCCTATTTTTAGAGATGCATCTCCCATGTTGCCTAGGTGAGCTCTGAACCTACCACCCTCCCATCTCAGCCTCCAAAGCAGCCAGGACTCCAGGTGTGGCCCAGCTCTCTGCTGTGCTTCTGGGCCTCAATGTATTTTAACAAATAGAAATGTTGCAGAACAGCTCAGCTCCAGCCCTAAATCTCAACGTGAACATGGTAACTACAGACTTACCTGCTTTTCCTGAAGATTTGGCTGCTTCATAACTCCATTAGAAACAGCCACAGACCCAGGCATCTTAGAGACACTCATATCTTTTTGATTAGACAAAATGTCAAACAGTATCAGAGAACCTAAGAAAAAGATATATTGTGCTTTATAACAAAGTTACCCCAGGTACTTTTTAACACTAAATAAATCCTCCTGCTTTTTTTTTTTTTTCAAAGTCTCTAGTACAGTGGTTCTCAACCTTTAATACAGTTCCTCATGTTGTGGTGACCCCCAACCATAAAATTATTTTGTTGCTACTTCATAACTGTAATTTTGCTACTGTTATGAATTGTAAAGTAACTATCTGATATGCAGATGGTCATAGGTGACCCCTGTGAAAAGAATGTTCGATCTCCAAAGGGGTTGTGACTCACAGGTTGAGAACTGCTTCTCTAGCAGAAATCATACAAAGACGAGTTGCTTATTAAAATCCAATAATCAGAGCCAGCAAGACAGCTCAGCCAGTAAAAGTATTTGCCATGCAAGCTTAGCAATCTGAATTTGACCTCCAGAGCCCATGTGTGTTTGTTATTAACATTTTTGTCAACTTGCCAGGAGCCAGAGTGATCAGAAAACAGGAAATCGTAACTGAGAAAACACCCCCATCAGACTGGTGAAGACTCATGAGGAAGGCCCAGCCGGCTACGCCACCCCTGGGCAGGCGATTCTGGGTGTACCGAGCAAGCCAGAAGGAGCAAGCCAGTAAGCAGTACTTCTCCACAGTCTCTGCTTCAGTTCCTGCCTCCAGGTTCCTGTGTAACTCAAAAGCCCTGCTCTCACTTCCCCTCATGAAAGACTACAACCATAAGCTGAAATAAACCCTCTCCTCCCCAAGCTGCTTTCGATCATGGTGTTTAACAGAGAAAGAGAAATCAAACTAAGGCACAATGTAAAGGTGGAAGAGAACTGATCCTACTAAGTTGTCCACTGACTTCCACACAGGTGCTGGAGTCCACGTGTGCGTTCGTCTTGTATATGCTCTAACTCTAAGTTTTGTAGCCAGAAAAACACAAAGCAACTTCTTTAAAGATCTAATAATTGTCCTGTTTCATCTAATGACAAAACAACACACTTAGGCTCACTGATAGAGATGGCTCAGTGGCTGAGTGTATTCTGTTCTTCCAGAGGACCTAAGCTCCGTGCCTAGCACCTATATCCAGCAGTTTATAAGCACCTGTAACTCCAGCTCCAGGGATGTGATACCCTCTTCTGGCCTCCAAGGGCACCCACATATACATGGCATACATTCAACAGACTCACACGCATGTACATAAATAAAATACAATCTTAAAACAACAAAGAAAACGCACAGCCTTCCTCTGCTACTGGACATGAAGAGCAGAGCTATTCAACTCTGTTCACAAACCCAAGCTAAGTGTGCAGCCAGACAAACACAAAGCAATGTCTGAACAAGCTGAACAGGTACATTTGGAATTACAGGAGACAGCTTTACCTAAACTGTGACCAGCAACAGAGACCTTTCCTTTGAAGTTTGGGTTCCGACTCAAAAAGAGCGAGTGTAGCCGGTTTATCTCTACTCCCACTTTCTCCACAATTGACTGACAGTAGGTAGGGCTGTTGTAAAATAAAACATCTAGCAAAGTTTCATTAGTAAAATGCCGAAACCGACCAATACTTGGCAAAGTGATTTTCTTGATATTCCTGTTTTAAAAGGAAAAGATAAAAAAAAGTTACCATCACTGTTTACCTTTAACCCCTAGATTTTTAACAGTTTAGATTTTTATTTCAGGAAAAAAAGAGTACAGACACATAGACCACACATTAATTAGTCCAATCAACTGTAAATGTCACAGGCTGACTACAAGCAGATTCTGTTGGCAGAATTATTCATAAATAGACAAAATAAATAAATTGTGGCAATAAATAAAAAAAATAATAAAATAAATTGTGGTAAAAAAGTTATTTGTGCCACAATTTCACTCTGAATTTCAGGATTCTGCAATGGGCTGCTATGTAAAATATGTCATACGTGAAGACTTTCACTTTTAAATAGAAAAGCCGACTACCCCATTTTCTTTTGACTAACTGAAGATCTGGATGCCTGATAAAAAAGGCTAAGTGGCTGTTACACTAAGAATATAAATGGAGACACCAGAAACAAAAAGTTCTAAGGGGAGCTTGTGATAACCCACAAGGAAGCAAACACCTCACGGCACAGTTCAATGTGGCCAGAATGCTGTCCACAGGGTTAGCCTTGTGAAAGCATGTGCCCCAACACATTGCTATGGTCACTAACTGAAACATGTTACCAGCTATGTGAGGCAACATAAATATCATCTGTACCTGGGTTCTGAAGTGGGAGCGTTCAAAGTTGAGTAAGGTTATTTCTGTCAGTGTCTGAGGAGTGCGGCTAGCATTTGGTGACAGTAGGGATGTTAAACAGCCTGCAAATTTAACAGCTTTATGCATTCCCACCAAGAAACTACAAATCTAAATCCTAACCAGGCATGATCTTTGGCCCATTGGGACATTCGGCAAGCTCTGGATAGGTTTGGCTATCATGTGGTGAAGGAGACTCATGTGACTGTTAACTAGACAAGGATACTGTTGAGCATCCGAGAGCATGCACTACAGGCCCCACCTAACCTAGAGATCAGAAGCGTGTTGTAAAGCCAGCTTCAAAGCTAGGGTGTGTTCACCTGGGAATCTGAGTTCAATTTCCAGACCCAAAAATAAACTGTCTAAACTATCCTAAATCGTCTTAAATATTTACAATAAGAATAAACACACAAATATACACACAGAATAGCCAAATATTAATTGTACAACTAACATTTCAACACATCAGAGCAAGTATATCACTAAAATAAAGAATCTCATTTGCTCAAACTGGAACAAGTCATTTTGCACTACAATTTAAATTTGCCTCTAATTTTAACTACTCTGAAAAACAAGTTATCAAAATCTACAAACCTGTCCACACCTGTGGCATGCCCACCCAAGGCACCATGCCAGTGAACTGGAAGGAACTCCACTCTGCTTACTTTCCCATCATCTATAGACTTCTTGAAGTGTGTCTGTAGCAACTTGAGAGAAACCACCCTAAAATCATCCACTTAAAAAAAAACAAAAAAAACAACATAAACAAACAAAAAACAGGAGATAAATTGATTATCTTAGCTTGGTAGCTAATTAATTAATTGAAATGTGCTGGCATTTTTAATAACATAAAGATATATGCTTTAAAAAATGATGACAAAACAGTAAATGGACAAACATCCAACTGTAGGAAGTACTTTTTAAGTTTTGTATTTTAGAGGCCTAAAAAGAATTAGCTTAACTACCTCCATAGAGTAAAGCCAGAAGACCGGAATCAAACTCCCTCCTCAGCATCAGGTTCCAGAACCAACTGTGACAGTACAGCGTTTAACTCAGCTAGGGTCTTTCCTCGCCTAGCACTGAGATACTGCTGACACACCCACATGCAGAGGTGCATTTGTGAGGGCTGAATGATACAACATATGCCATATCAATCAGTAAATGCAAACTATTATTACAGACAAAAGTCTCAGGCTGGAGAATTGCCTCAGCAGTTAAGAGCACTTGGCTGCTCTTCCAAAGGATCCGGGTTCAATTCCCAGCACCTACACGGCAGTTCACTGTAACTCCAGTTTTAGAGGATCCAACACCCTCACATATACAGATGTGCAGGCAAAACACCAATGCACATAAAATAAAAATAAATCATAAATAAAAGAGTCTCTCAGCCCAACAGGCTGATTCACTGGTCCTTATACAGCTTCTCAGAGGACTACCTACGCATCAGCTTGTGCACAGGCACTCCACACTGCTCTAAGTGCTCAGGTTGTCTGCCAAAACACTGACAGTGTTCTCATGATACCTTCCAATTCTTCAAAACCCATGATTTTATGCCGTAAGAGGAGATCAAACACAAATTAGTACTTCCTACTGACCACAGAAATCTCTTTAGCCCCCTCAGCCATGAGTACAACAGCTAGGAACTGTCATAAAAAATGAATACTAAAGAGCCCTTCTATCAGTACATAGATTCTTCTATGAAACAAATGTGACCTGCACTTACCACATTCAATAATGCTTCTAAAGCGCAAGTCACACACGGGTCCAATGCCATGTACCATGAAGACCAAATGGTCAACTTGAGGCATTTCCCCTAGTAAAAATAAATAAATAATGAAAATCATCATCATCATCACCATCATCGCACAAACATACACAAAACTGAGAATTTGGTATTGTTAATTAAATTGCTAAATTCTTGATACCCGTTTTATCATAAACTGGCCAAAGTAATCGAAAACCCTTCAAAGCAAACATCCCTCATTGCCCTGTATCAAATTAAAATAATTTGTCTACCTTGACAAATAATGGCAAACTAAATGGAGAAGTCAAGGAAACAGGCTGTCTGTTCTTTAAAAAAAACCAGTGGACCCTGCATACTGTGTGATCTTTTCAGAATTCCATAGGACTGGAATAAAGGTGTAGCTCAGTAGCACATGAACATGGCTCTGAGCGCAATCCCCTGCACCAAAACAACTAAACTAAACATCTAAAACAATGGACTAACCCTCTGAAACTGTAAGCCAACACCCAATTAGATGCTTTCTTTTATGAGTTGCCTTGGTTTTGGTGTCTCTTCATAGCAATAGAACAGTAATGAAGACAAGAAATATATCCAAGTTAAATCTATTTTTCTACATTACTTCAACCAGATCTCATAATATTTATTTATCTTATTTTATTAGACAATGAAAGCATACATATTGTCAAAATAAAATGTGTTCTTCAATGGCATAAAAGAGGAAAACCAGTTATGTTGATATAAATCTGCAACCCCAGCTCTTGGGATGCTGAGACAGGAGAACTGCTGTTTTAGGCCACCTTAGGCTACATAGTGAAAAGCTATATCAAAAGTAGGGGGTGGGGGGCTGGAAAGATGGGTTATAAGTTAACAGCACTTACTCTACTTCTAGAGGACCCAAGTTCAGTTCCCAGCACCCATGTCATGTAGCTCACAACTGCCTATATCTCCCCTCCACTTTCAGGAGGTGTGATGCACTTCTGCCTTCCTTAAGTATTTGCACACATACAAATACTGAACAGCCAGAGTCACAACAGAGAAGCTCTGCCTCAAAAGAGCCAAATAAAATAAAATAAGGATCAGCTTGGGTTACATGAGACCCTATCTCAAAATAAAAAGCATAAAAATTTAATAAGGAAAACTAAGCATACACATTATAGCACCTAAGTAGTATTGTACCTACTATTGCACCCTACTACTACAAACTAAGGCCCATGGGTCAAATACTGACCACTATCTATCTTTACAAAACGTCTTACAGACACACAAACACAACAGGCAGTCATGGGTGCATAAGAAAGCAGGTTGAGCATATGCTAGAGAGCAAGTCAGTAAGCAGTATTCTTCCATGATTTCAGCTTCAATGATGGACGACATAAGCTGCTGGATGAAATAAACCCTTTTCTCCTCAAGTGATTTTGGTCATGATATCTATCATAGCAATAGAGATCAAACTACAAAGTCAGATACTTTCTGTCTCTTCATAGAAAAAGCTTGCCAGCTCCTACAAGAGACAAATAAGGTTTACAAACACAACTTTCAGGGCCTGGGGAGTGGCTGTTCTTCTAGAAGTCCTAAATTCAATTCTTAGCACTCACATGGTGAGTCATAACCATCTGATCTAACATGAGATCAGATGCCCTCTTCTGATGTTTGTAGACAAAGCACCCATATATATAAAATACATAAATAAATAAATCTTAAAAAAAAAAAAACCACAACCCCCAAAATTGGCAAAGCACTTTAGCATAACAACACATATTTCAGAATTTATAGCATGGTTGTGTATCAGGAGCTAAGTCATCCTTGGCTACCAACTAACAAGTCCAAGGTGAGCCTGGGTTATATAAAACTTGGTCTCAAAAAAAAAAAAAAAAAAAAAAAAAAAAAGTAATACAATCAAAAAGACAGGAATGTAGGATTATAAGTGTGGCACCTGCTACTGAGCCTGACCGTCTGAGCACCATCCCCAGAACCCATATAGTAGAAAGAAAAACTGACTCCTGAAAATTGTCCTCTGACTTCCATAGTATGCCATGGCATGCACACACCACACATATGCATACATATATGTTATACAAAACACATAATTCAAAACCTTTTCAGAAAAAGAAATGATTCAAACATGGTGGTGCACACCGTTAATCCCAGTACTCAAGAGGCAGAAGGTGGATCTCTGAGTTCGAGGCCAGCCTGGTATACAGAATGAGTTCCAGGACAGCCAGGCTCCACAGTGAGACCCTGTCTCAAAACAAAAAGATGGAAATGTAGGGCTGATGGCTCAGTGGTTCACAGTGCTTGTTTTTCTGGCAGAGGACCCAGGTTCAGTTCCCAACAGCCACATGGTGGCTCACAACATTCCCTAACTCCCAGGGGATCTGAATCCTTCTTCTGACCTCTGTTGGCACCAGACACATACATGGTGCATGTACATATATGGAGACAAGACACTCAGATAGATAGATAGATAGATAGATAGATAGATAGATAGATAGATAGATAAACAGATCTAAAATTGAAAAAGGAACAATAAAAAAAAAAGAAATGAGACCAGCATATGGCTGAATTTTTAGCACTTTAGCAGTAATTCTAGTAACTGCTTCTTTTCATAGTAAATGACCACACTAACGGAGCAGCCCAAATAGACTTTTCTCCTAAGCAAACTAAACATACCATGGGGAATCTCATCAAGGTTGTCATCAATTCCACGCTTTACAACTCTGGGCCTTGTCTGTCCATCTTGTGTGGTCCCCCACTCATCTGGCACTGAAGAGGGCTGGAACTGGACAATAACCTTCAAGACACAAGATTATGACCAGGCTCATTAGCAAAATTATTTACTACTACAAGCTAAGCAATACTGGAGGGAGAGGAGACTGGTTGGCTCTCAGGATGGGATCTCACTACACATCCCGACTGGCCTAGAACTCATTATCTAGACAAAGTTAGACCAGAACCTGAAGCCATCCTCCTGCCTCTGCCCCCCATGTGCTAGGACTATAGGCATGGACCATTAAGCCTATTTCAAAGTAATGTGTTTAATATGAAAAACCCTATGCTTCACAGTATAGATGATTATAAATGAAATAGAACTGCTCCCCAAGCAGATTCCATAAAGGCCCTGCTACTGTTAACCATCAACATTGAACATCATCACTTCCAATGCTTATGCTGGAAAATCATACACCTCAATCCAAAGTAGTATATACTGATTTTTTTTTTCCTGAGTTTGATTCTCAGCACTACAAGAACGGGAAAGGAATATAAATGCGTGTATTTATGTGTGCACACATACACATGCATGTATAAATACAAACTTTAAAAATTGAGGTTAAATTCCAGGTCTGTCCTATAAGAATCTTTGTCTTATAAACATCTAAGGTAGAAAGAATCCTTTTAAATGAAAAAATTCCAAATTAATTTACAAATTCAGTTTCAGTGACAAAAAAATTAAATGATTTAAACGATTTAAAAAAAAAAAAAAAAAAAAAAAACAGGGGTGGAAAGATGGCTCAGTTAGGAGTACTGATTGCTCTTCCAGAGGTCCTGAGTTCAATTCCAAGCACCCACTGGTGTCTCACAACTACCTATAATGGGATCAGATGCCCTCTTCTGGTATGCAGCTGTACATGCAGATAAAACACTCATAAATAAAGTAAATAAATCTTTTTAAAAATTTAATTAAATTAAAAACAAACAAACAAAAAAACCCATTGGATGGTAGTAGAACATGTCTTTAATCCCAGCACTTGGGAGGCAGAGGAAGGTGGATCTCTGAGTTCGAGGCCAGCCTAGTTTAAAGAGTTAGTTCAAGGACAGCCAGGGCTACAAAGAAAAACCCTGTCTCAAAAACTCAAAAAACAAAATACCTTTTAAGATGAAATCTATTCCATTAAAATAAATGATTTAATTCAGCCTTGTGCCATACAGAAATTTTTCTTTAAAAAATATACATACATGGGGCTGGAGAGATGGCTTAGCAGTTAAGAGCATTGGCTACTCTTCCAGAGGACCCAGGTTCAAATATCAACACCTACATGGCAGTTCACAACTGTCTGTAACTCCAGTTCCAGGGGAAGATATGACACCCTCACACCAATGCACATAAAATTAAATATATAAATATAAATATATATACATAATTTGCATATTATTTAATTATATATTAATTTTTATATATTTAATTTATATATAACTAAATACATATCATACATGTGAGATTTTATATATATATATATATATATATATATATATATATATATATATATGCATATACAGGATGGTTTCTGAAATGTCTGTAAAAAGACAAAAGGTTCTGAGTATAACCCTCAGTGGAAAGTGGAGAGTAAGAGGTTTTTTGTTGTTTGTTGTCTGTTTTGCTGCTGTTGCTATTGCTGAGACAGGGTCTCGCTATGTAGCCCTAGCTAGCTTAGAACTCACTATGTAGACCAGACTGGCCTTAAACTCACAGAGATCTGAATGCCTCAGCCTCCCAGGTACTGGGATAAAAGACAGGCAATACCACATTCAGTGAGGAAGAGGCTTTGAACTTTCATTTGATACCTTTCCATATTGCTTATATTTTTATTTCAATATCAATAAGGATTACTACACTGAGTTGCTCTTCAATTTTTTATGTCATGTTTTTCTGTAACAACAAATGAATTAAAAAGTGAATGTTCTGACCAACCACTATAAGCTAAGCCCTATGTTAGATGCTTTTGCAAAAATTACTTTTTCATCTGAAGTGATCCTGGGTAGTTTACATGACCAGAGGAGAGAACCTGGAACTAAAGAAAACAAATATAGAAAATGAAGAAATTAAAACAACATTAATCAATTAATTATAAAGTTTACAGAGTAACAGTAACTTAAAAGGGTGCATTTTCCTAGGATGGTTCAAAGAAAACTAACCAAGGGTAGGTAAGCAAAAAAAGGCTCACAGCACAGACCAACACCAGCTGTAAAGCTAATTTAATTTTCTTTGATTCTCAGTAGAACAGCCTTGGCTGCCCTGGAACTCACTCTGTAGACCATGCTGGCCCTGAACTCACAGAGATCTGCCTGCCTCAGCCTGCACTGCGGGATTAAAGGTGTGCGCCACTGTGCCTGGCTTAAAATAACATTTTCTTCACACTCATTAGTTTCCAAATTGTCTCCCCTGGCTGTTCTCACAATACAAGGGCAGAGTTAGTAGATCAATAGAGAGCAGACAGCTTGCAAAGCCTTGAGTATTTTCTCTGGCTCATTTTAGAAAGAGTTGGCTTCCTCAAACCAAGTGAAAAGATTTACCAAGCTTCTTCTAAGGTATCAGTTAATAGTCACCCAAACAGAAACTTCATGAGAAAAAGTTGAATTTCCATGATTAATATACTTGCTAGTCATGGTTCAAGCATTTAAGGCAGAAGGAGTAGGTTCTCTGTGAGTTCAAAGCCAGCCTGGTCTGCATAGTGAGATCCAGTACAGCCAGTAAGCCAACTTGGTCTGCATAGTGAGATCCAGTACAGTCAGGTCTACATAGAGAGACCCTGTCTCAAAATAAAGAAATAAAGTTAAAATTAAAAAATAAAATAAAATAAAAATGTAATATATTAATAAAAATAAATCACTGCAAAACAAACAAAAACACTAAAAATGAAACATTATCACACAGACAGCAAAACAGTCTTAAGATGGGCCTCCTATCATCTCAGAAATCACCTCACCTTTGGGTTGTGCATAACAATGGTCTCTCCACTTGGAAACTCTAATCTGCGGTGCCACTGATTCGTGGTTACAGCTTTTTTATATTCAGCCTGCAGTAACAAACAAGGCATTAACACATAATCCAGTGCAGTTGATGTGAATCACATCAAGACAAAGCGTGGAGGAAGATTAGAACTATGCTGGTGACTGGTTTGATGGTTACCACACTTTTTATCATCTGACATATATTACTTCAGTGTTTGCTCTCACACACTCCTCACACTTATATGGGGAAGATAATGGAGGTTTAGACAATGTATCTGTTTCTCAGGGCTAAACAAATGAAATTATTGTCTCATAGTTCTTAAGGCTACCACTGCAAAATCAAGGTGACAGCCAGACACCAATCCCCATGAAGCCTGCATGGAATGGCCCTCCTAACTACTCGTCTTACTACAATCAAGGGCATGCCCTGACATAAGCCTAACTCCAACCTCTGCCTTTATCATACCCACAGCATTCTGTCCTTCTGAACATGTCTTGTTTACTGCATACAAGGACACTAGCAATATGAGGTTGGGGACACCCTACTCAAGTAACTTCATCCTAACTGATTCATCTGCAGCACCCTACTTCCCCACAAAAACCACAAACAAAAATACTTTAAAAAAGAAAGTTGTACCACTTTTTTAAATTTTTAGGGAGGCTAGAGAGCAGTGGTTAAGAATTAAGAGCACTCTTTCACACAGTCTGGATTTACTTCCTAGCACCCACAGCAAGCAGCTCACAACTCCATGTAACTTCAGTTCCAGGGGATATGACACCCTCTTCTGGCCTCCTCAGACACCTGCACACATGTAGTACACAGACATACACTAACGGCACACACACATACACACAACACAATAATAAATAAATCCTGAAAATTTATTTTCAAAGCCAGCAAGATGGTTAAAGCCAGCAGGTTAAGGGGGAAAAAAATATAGATAGATGATAGATAGATAGATAGATAGATAGATAGATAGATAGATAGATAGATAAACTTACTGTGCAAGCCTGACAAACAGTTCAGAGCCACAGTGGAAGGGGAGAACCAACTCCCAAAAGTTGTCTTCTGATTTTCTGATTTCTACACACACTGTAGCTTGTGCATACCACACATACACTCACAATACTACTACATATACACGCACGCACACACACAGAGGCATGCATGCATGCGCAGTGGTTTTGTGCTTTGGTTTTTTTTGTTTTTTTTTTTTAATTTTTAAAGTGCTGGAGATGGCTCATTGTTTAAAACCATTTGCTGCTCTTGCAGGGGATCTGAATTCAGTTTCCAGAACTCATATGGTTCTATAACTCCAGTTAGGAACTGGAGTTCTGATGCCTCTTCTGACCTCCACTGGCTCCTGCATGCTCATGGTATACTTGTATATACCTGGGTGCACGCGCGCGCGCGTGTGCACACACACACACACACACACACACACACACACACACACACACACACACACGAAAGTAAATATTTTTTTTATCTCTGGGGCCGGAGAGATAGCTCAGCAATTAAGATCACTTACTGCTATTGCAGAGCATTCAGTTCCCAAAACCAGTATCAGGCAGCTGACAACACTTTCAAAAACTGTCCCTAGTACACTGTTGTGATTGTGACATTAAATCTACCAAGTACTCTAAGAAGACAACTTTAATGCTGAGTGTACACATATGAGCACAGTATTTAGCTCTACTCCTGAGGTCACAGTTTTTTAAAAAGAATTTTAATATGTGTGAGTATTTCACTTATATGTATGTATATGTACCACATGCACACCTGATGTCCTCAGAAATCAGAAGTGGATATTAGATCCCCTGGAACTGTAGTTAGCAATAGTTATTAGCTGCCATGTGAGTACTGAAAATTTATACTGGTTGATTTTACACAAAGTCACTCTCAACACCTTTGTATTGGGCTAATAGTACTTCTAAAGGTTCACCTGGCTTTCTACAGAGACAATTGTGTTATTATCAAATCAAAAGCATTTTGTTTCCAACATTCTGTTCTTTGTCCCGGTACTCAGATAGGACAGGATCGCCTACACAGCAGAGTCATATGCATCATCTGTTTCTCACTTCACAACCCTCTTTGCCTCCACTGATCTGGTGGGTTTCCTGGAAAACTGGGCAGCTTGGGCTTCATGCTGATGTGATGGGCAGGACTTGGATAATTACCCCAGCCTACAGTCTGTGTCACCCACACACGATATTATCATTACAGTTAAGAGAAGGTGCTTTCTCTGCTTTCAGATACTCATACTTGACCACAGTACTTTTACCTTCAAAATAATAAGCCTAAAAGATTCAACTTTGGGATATTACAAACAGTAAGAACCTACCTAAAGGTACCAACAATTAGATCTTTAGTTATTTGCTTATTTAGATTCAAAATTCAACTCTAGGTTTTTCCCTTATTCAATTAACTAAAATTATGCTTTAAGGGCCATCCAGAAGTCTCGGTGGGTAAAGGCACTTACTGCCAAACCTAAAGGCTTGAGTTTCACTCCCAGGCCCCACATGGCGGAAGAAAGAGAACCAACTCTAGCATGTTGTTCTCTCATCTCCATTCATGCACCACAGCATGCACGTGCACACGCGTGCGCGCGCACACACACACACACACACATGCTCATAAATAAATGTCATAAAACTGATTGAAAATTATGCTTTAAGAGACTGCTTTTGTAGATGGTTCCCGCTATAATTCAAGGGCAGTCCTCAAACTCATGACATCCCTACCTTGGCCTCATGAAAGCTAAGATTACAGGTCTGGCATCTATCTAAACTTTTCTGAAGGCTTCTATAGAGTACTTTAGTAGATATGGAATGTGCCGCCCTCCCCCCCAAAAAAATACATTTGTATCTTGAGACCCAGGGTTGTGCTACAAGCAGCACTTCCTGAATGATGATGCCACTTAATGATCAATCTCTTTTGTGACCAAGATCAAGACAGACAACCTTGTAAATAAAGCCAACTCCACTGTGAGTGGTGTCACAGAAGCCTCTCTTGCATACCTTCCAATGTTTTATAAAGAAAAGCATAAAGCAATGGTTCTCAACCTCCCTTAATAGGGGCCTCATAAGGTGACTCATAACTATGAAATTATTTTCATTGCTACTTCATAACTGTAATTTTGCTACTGTTATGAATCATAATGTAAATATCTGATATAACTCCTATAAAAGGGTCGTTCAACCCCCAATGAGGTCACGACCCACAGATTGAAAACCACCGGCATAAAGGAATAAAACATTCGTACCTCCAGTTTTTCACTGAACTCCTCTGTATAGGGAATAAATCTGCTGTCTGTGTCCCCCTTGTAAAACCAAGTACAGCGTCTCACTTCAGCTGGCTCCTCATCCCAGTACACAGACTTCCTCATGCGGTCATAGAGGTAGACATCATAGCGCCCTCCATCCGTCCCTAGAACCACACTCTCAGGATCTGGCTGCACTAGGAACCAAGAGAGGAAGGACATTTTCACCTGTTATCAGGCACATTTGAAAATATAAATAACATTAAATTAACAATAATATTCATGACACTACTAGTCAATACTCAAAGACAGACAAACTGTTTTTATTTAAAAACACAAATTTAAGATAATCTGCATTGCTCAATATTATGACATACATTTGTTTGTTTGTTTGTTTGTTTTTGAGGTAGAGGCTCAATCTCACTTCTGTAGCCCAGGTTGGCCTCAACCTCCCAGCAGTCCTCCTGCTTCAGCTTCCCATATATTGAGATCACAGGGGTAAGCTGCCATGCAGCATGACTCTTCTTGAGTAGGGTAAGCTTTAGAAACATAATCATAAAATAACTGAAACAGTTTATGAGTTTTTCTTAAGTAGTAATATCAAACGAGATATACTGCCATACACCTGCAACCCTAGCACTTGGGATATGGAGTCAGAAGGATTAGGAGTTCCTGGCTAATTCTGGCTACACGCTAAGTTAGAGGCAGCCTGGGATCACTGAAACCCCCATTTCAAAAGTAAAACAAGGCAATAACATCAATATACAGCAATGTTCCATGCTGGAGAATACTGACTGATATTTAAGTCTCATAATCAAATAATATCAAGATAAAAAATCATATCTGTATGCTGCAAGACTTATCAGTGCCTTAAGACACACTACAGCCTAAGACACTGCCTGTCTCAAGACGCAGACATGAGAAGAATTATTTCAAGAACTCATCTGACCTCAGAACACTTTTTTTTACAGAGTATTCCATAAACCAGAGTTCCACAGGCAATACTTCATGTCCTGTAACTACGAATGAGTAAGGAAAATAGGAAAACTAAAACTTGGATTATGTAAGGACTCTACTTCTCTGATTTAAAACAACTTTTTTGGTTATGTTTTGTTTCGTTGAGACAAGGTCTAACTATGTAGCCTTAGCCAACATGGTGCTCACTATGTAGACCAGGCTGGCCTCAGACTCACAGAGATCTGCCTGTCCTGAGTGCTAGGATGAAAAGTGTGTGCCACAGTGTCCAGCTAAAACAAAAGAAATGGTTAAACTATTTCCTTAAATACTTTGCTCAATAACTCAGGATATATATGTACCACCAACTAAAGTGCCATCTGGAGACCTACTCAGAATAAAGAATCTGACAGTTGTAAAATGTAGGCCATGGAAAATATCCTTCATTCTTTTGGTTCCTCAAATGAGATGAGTAATGCAAGATGGGTACTTACCTGAATTATAGATCTCTTCAAGATTCAAAGAATCAAGCACACTGAAAGGCATCCATAGCTGTTTATATTCCACCTCCTTGCAGTAAAACCAGTGGGGCTGAACAGGTTCATACTGGTTCTGAAGTACATAAGGAGATGGCCCCTGTACAGGGGGTCCTGTGAGTCTGGCAGGTACTGGCTGCTGTGCTGGTGACTGCACCGATGTAGGAAGCTGAAGGGAACAAGATTAAGATTGTCACTTATGTCCAAAAGAAATTCTGCAGCTGCTTCAGAACCAAATTGACATCAACAATAATCCTACATGTATTTCTGGGTAACTATTTAGTGTCATAACTAGTGTAATAAAACCTCAAATCAGTTGTAAAGTGAACTAGACTTCTGCACACTAATGGCAAACTGACACCTACCAATATGTCTCCCACAATTTTTTAATTTTTAATAAATTTATATTTAAATTTCTCATACAATATGTTTTGATCATATTCTTTATCCTCCCCCAACCCCTTCCAGATCCCCATCCACCCAACTTCATGCTCTTTCTCTCTTTAAAAAAAAAAAAAAAAATCCCCAAATAAACCAAAAAAAAAAGCACACACACAAAACCTGCAATTCATTTCGTGTTGACCAACTACTCCTTAAGCATAAAGCCTGCCCTGGATTGGCTGATATACAAACCACTGAGAACTTCTTTTCCCTCTCCCGGAAGCTATCAAGTACAAACAGCTTCTTAGTTAGGGATAGAACTTTGTGCCTCCTTCTCAGTGCTGGGATTTTGTCTGGCTTGAACTTGTGCAACATGCACAAGACCTGCACAGGTCCCATAATTTTTTAAATCTTTACAATACTTGTATTTCTTGACCCAGCCAACCAATTTCTATATAAATATGTAAATGTTAATCTAACACATACACAAACAAATTTGATTGGATAGAACCAAACTCCATAAACATTAAAAAATTAGTGGAGGAATCATTTTAAAAAGTACCTGTAATTGAGTGTTTTCACTAAACTAGTATAATTAAGATGAGTAGCAGACAGTCTATTCAGACATGGCCCCAATTCTCATATGTCCTTAGATAATATTTATTATTGATATTATACACTAGTATCTGAGAATATGAACATGTACCTAGGCAATTAAAATCAACTATCACTCCAGTAAGTGGGTAATGTAAATTTGAATATGAGCCATTCGATAGCTACCTTTAAACACAAATTTTATATTTACTTACTTATTTATTTATTTGGGTAGCCATGTTTGTCCTATAGTCAAGTGTAGAACACTTGACACTTGACTTGGGGACAATTGCAGGACAATTCTCTCCTTCTACCATATGGGCCCCGGTATCTAAATCTGGTTTTCGGGTTTTGTGGCAAGTGATCAAGAATTTGAGGCCAAAAAAGCAATTTAACAAGATCCTGTCTCAAGATTAAAATGAGCTGGAGGTATAGCTCAATGGTGGAGTGCTTACCTACCACATTTAAAGCCCTGGTTTTGATCACCAATAACACCACCACACCCCTCTGCAAAAACATTTCATGTTGGTGCTGGAGAGATGGCCCAGTGGTTAAGAGTACTTGCCATGCTTACAGGAGGACCTGGGTTTGGTTCCCAGGACCCCAAATGGTAACTTGGCCATCTATAACTCCATTTTTAGGGAATCTGACAACCTTTTCTGGCTTCCAGGGACACCAGGTACACACATGGTGCACAGACATACATTTAAGTAAAACACCCATATATATAAAATAAAATAAGTTAAAAAATACATATTTTATCTTCACGGGTATGTTAAAATGTATGAAGTTGGGCAGGAGAGATGGCTCAGCAGTTAAGAACACTGACTGTTCTTCCTGAGGACCCAGCTTCAAGTTCCAGCACCTACATGGTGGCTATCATCTGTAACTCCAGTTCCAGAGATTCTGATGCCTCCTTCTGGCCTCCAAGGGCACTGTATGCACATGGTGCACAGACACACATGCAGACAAAACAACCATACACATAACATAAAAATAAATAAATCTCAAGAAAATCCTTTTTAATGCAAAGTTTTTAAAACCTTCACTAAGGTAAGAGAGAAAACTAGTATGACGTCCACGTACCGGTGGTGGCAATGGTCCTGGCGGCATCTGGTACATCTGCACAGGGGGTCCAGAAGGTGGAGGATAGGAGGGATGGCCTGGCGTCTGGCATTGCTGCAGTTGTGGGGGTGTAATATAGGGATTTGCCCTGCTGCTGACAGGAGTGTGGCGATATGGGTTGTGTCCTTGTTGAGGAATCCCTTGGGGAGGACTTCCAAAATTTGGAGGGAGACTACTTGGCTGAGAAGGCAAATAGGTATTTATTCCCATCTGTGAGGAAGGTGCAGCACCAAAATGAGCCTTGGAAACAGATGGTGGAAACGCATTCAGCACATCTTGGGATCCAGTTGTAAAAGGGAGTGTAGCTGGGGGCTTGGACAACGCTGATTGTCCAGCCGACACTGCTGGAGTTGTTATGGGTGACTGTCCGATGTTCCCAAAAGGATCGCTACTGCTTGATACCTGAGAGAAGTAACTAAATGTCTGTGGGGTGGACGTGTGAGTAGAAGTCTGACCCAGGAAGCTATCCTCCTCACCAACATCTGTGGAGTCTTCTGCAAAAGAACAGGAGAGCAACTGTTTAAAAGTGACCCTCTGAAGGCAGACTTTGGCATTATAATTTGTATTTCTGATTACAGGGAAAAAACAAAAACTTTTCCTGAAAATGTTTTTCTCTGGTGCGTGGTGGCGCACGCCTTTAACCCCAGCACTCGGGAGGCGGAGGCAGGCAGATCTTTGTGAATTCAAGGCCAGCCTGGTCTACAAAGTGGGTTCCAGAAAAGCCAGAGTTACAACAGAGAAACCCTGTCGTGGAAAAAAAAAAAAAGCTACCAAGTACAGAAAAGTTATGAATTCCTCCACCAGCCCATCTTCCAGAGATAGTCACTGTAAACATTAACCTTTGGAAGGCCAGGCATGGTGGCACATGACCTTAATCACAGCACTCAGGAGGCAGAGGCAGGCAGATCTCTGTGAGTTTGAAAACAGCCTGGTCTACACAGTAAGTTCCAGAATAGCTAGGACTATATAGCAAGACCTGTCTCAAAAAAAAGAAAGAGAGAGAGAAAAAAAGAAAAATATTTTGGTATGTGCCCTTCTTACTCTCTATATAAATATCAATTATTTACTTTGAAAATGTTAATGTTTACATAAAGGATATTTTTAAAAAGGAAATTTGTACCTATTTTTATATATTTTGAATCTTTCTTCTTTTTATATTTTTTATATATTTTTATTTTTATAAATATATCCAAGTAAATATTTATATATTTGAATTTTTTAATATATTTGAATCTTTTATCCTGATATATTTCAAATGTGACCACATACCTAAACATATGTAATTTTACTTCTCCAACCTTAAGGAGAAACTAAAGTACAAGCTCTGTTGACAAGTACAGGTATGTCAGGGGTCTTACTCATGTGTGCTATTTGTGTCCCCAAGGCAATATAGTGTTACCCATTAACTGCAATTCCCAAAGTTTAAACAGTAGTCACAACTAGACGTTCAGACATTACAGAATACCAAGTCACAGGCTGGCAAGATGGCTCAGCAGGTAAAGCTGCCTATCCCAGAACCAACAAGATGGAAGGAGAGAACCAACTCCCATAAATTATTCTCTGACCCTCCACACTTAACACATACAACAAATAAATGAATGAATGAAAAAATTTAAAAACAAAGCAGAACAGCAAGCAAGTCACTAGAAAAGTCAATTTCTAAGAGAAGTCCCTACACTTTCTTTGGCCAGCTTCATCTTCATTGCATTCTCAGCTTAAAGTCTCTTCCATTCTGCTATCAAGTAATTCACAAGGAACCATTCTCCCACTGACTAACCTCAAGATCTTCCTCCCACTTTTCCTTACTCTACTTTTCTGAATAGCTTAGCTTTCAGTTTTCTCCTCCTAATCTTTCCTTTCCGTGCTTTGGCCACTCTTATCTGCAACTGCTGGAGTCCATCAGATGAGTGGGGCCACTCCCAGGCACATTATGGTCCTGCCCTTGGAGAACTGCCAAAGCTCTGGGCTCTGTGTGACCTCGAGATCATTCTGCCTTCAGCTTCCAGGTTGTTCCAATTATACTTCACGCACCAATTTAGTGGAGAGACTCCACCTCACAGGTTTGGCCACAATGCCCCGCACACAGTTCCAACCAGAATACAGTGTCTGAGACTGTCTCTCTGGACAATGATGGAACACACTATTCAAAAGACATGCTTACAGTCCCAGCTTCTCCAGAAACTGAAGCATGTAAAACACTTGAGTCTAAAAGTTCAAGTTCAAAATCATATTGGGCAACATAAAGCCAATCTAAAAAGTAAAATATTTTAGAAGAAGGAAGAAGAAAGAGTCTTATTACCTGCCTCTTCACTACTAAGAAAATACCCCTTCCTGCCCTGGGCCTTTCTCTGCTTACATCCTTCTACTTTTCTAACACATACTCCAATCCTATCACTCTCTAGCCCTGTGAGCCTCACGTGCACTATGCATTTCTTAGTTCATCGCCAACAATGAAAAGCCTTGGTGGAATCTTTCATCCAATAAGAGAACTTGAGACTGACTTGGTCCAAGAAACATTTTTCTGACTAGCACCAATCATAAATACTGACCTCAACCTAGGATCTTCACCCTAGGAACACTTTCTAATTCCACACAGACATAAATGAATCTAAACCCACAGCCATTATGAGTGCTCTATACTTGTGAAATCCCATGTCTGTCTCAAAGTCAGACTGTCCTCCTGTGTTCCACAATTCTCCCAATACTTCTGAAAGAGTTATGTGCCAAACGTGGTAAGCCTCACACTGAATTTATTACCATTCCCATCCCAAACAGAAGTTCAACAATACCTATCCAGATTTCAGTGTGAAACCTCACTCTCAAACCTTTCATATAGTCCTTTGGATATTCATTAAAGAACCATGAATGCAGTACCTACTACACGGCAGCTGCAGAGCTTGGACTCAGCTTTAAATGAAGGAGAATGAACATTGATACTTACACTGAACTGATAATCTGGCCTCCAATGAGTCATAAGGCCTCTCTAACTTTACAATATAAACATGTCTACCATGGACTGCACTTCAATAGAGTGCTTGCCTGAAGTGTGTTGATCCTCAACATTATAAAATAAAAATTAAAAATAAAAGTTTCTCATCTGTCCCCTCCCCCTGTTACTCGATGTGGCTCAATTGGGCTAAAGTACCATCTACTTCTGCGTAACATACGGGGGATACAGACTGATCACATCAGTGACAGTCAGCCCTATTCCAGTGCAATCTTAGAAAGCTCAAGCCTTTCTAAAAACACACTTGTAATTTCACTGTCTCTTTAAAAATCCTTCAAAGGAGATCAGGCATGTTAGTACCTGCCTTTAATACCAGCATTCAGGAGGTAAAGGCAGGAAGATCTCAGTGAGATTGAGGCCAACTTGATCAATATAGCAACTTCTAGGCCAGTCAGAGTTACATGAGACCCTCAACAACAAAAACCCTTCAAAGACTCCCCATACAGTTCAATAAAGTACAAACTTTTTTGCACTGTATATGGAGCCCACACACCACTCCCCTGCATATATGCTAGTCCAGCAGTTCTTAACCGGTGGGTCACAACCCTTTTGGGGATCGAACAACCCTTTCACAAGGTCACTTAAGACCATCCCGCATATCAGATATTTACAGTACAATTCATAACAGTAGCGAAATTACAGTTATGATGTAGCAAATGAAAGTAATTTTATGTTTGGGTCACGATAACATAAGCAACATGAACTATATTAAAGAGTCATAGCATCAAGAAGGTTGAAAATCACTGCTCTAGTCAGGGATCTATTTGGAGAGTAGAGGGAAGAAGGTCAGAAAATAGAGGAAAGAGGTCCACACTGTCCCATACCATCCATCACCAACTCCTGCCAAGTCTGCAGATTTTCCTCAGATTCCCAGATTTCTCCAGATTCCCTCTTTCTATGCATCCTTCAAACTCTGCTCAGATCACTCCTGTGAGACCCTGAGGTCTTAAGGGACATCATCCCTCTACTCCACCAGCTGAGACTCACAGTGGTCATGGCAGCCTACCCATTTCATCTCCAGCTGTTTTAAACCTGTACTACAATAGCTTCTGTAAGTGTGTATGTGTTTGTGTGTTTGTGTGTATGTATACACTGGTCTGTGGAAGAGGGCAGAACTGTCCTGTGCTACCCTGATATCTGCAACAGGGCCTGACAAATAGAAACTACTCAGTTCCTATCTGTTGAATGTATAAAACTGTGTCCTGTGTGTCTCTTTCACTGATGTGATTAATTGCTGCTTCCAAGAAGACGGGACCTCCTTTGTCTCTGGAAATGCTTTGAAGACATTTCTAACCATGAAATCTTTTTAAGTGTAGAAAATACTTGCTATGTACTCAGGAGGCAGAGGAAGTTGGAGCTCTGTGAGCTCAAGGTCAGCCTGGTTTACATAGGGAATTCCAGGCCAGCCAGAGCTACATAGTAGAGATCTTGTTTCATAAAAAAGTTGTTGTGAAATGGTAGTTCTTAAAGCTATTTGTGTTTTCACAAAAATAAATTTGATGATTATGAGCATGTGCTGCTCCTACGGATGACAGAAATGTGTTTCCCAGCAGCCGTATCAGTTGGCTCACAACCACCTGTAACTCCAACTCCAGAGAGATCCAAAGTCTCTGGCCTCTGAGGGCAACTGCACTCAGGTACATGTACACATATACATACACACACACACAAACAAGTGCACACAATTAAAAATGATAAAAATAAATCTTAAAGAATTTTAAAGAAATGATAAAGCTGGGGATGGTGGCTCACGCCTGCAGTCACAGCACTTAGGAGACTGAGACAAGAGGGCGGCCCTGAGTCCCAGACTACCCTGGGCTGCAAGATGACACCAAGTCTCAAAAAATAATTAATGAGTAAATCTAAAGGTAGGTATACTTATCTTAAACTTGAAAACAGAGATATCAAGCACTGACAATAACATGCACAAATCAAATATTATATAGCAAGGAAGAAGGGCATGAGTCAAATAGCACTCAGGAGGCCGAGAACGATCTGAAAACTCTGCAGTTCCACCTGATTGGTTCCTGCATCCCTCCAAAACACTCTGCTGCAGCCACAGCAACTCTTCACCAAAGAAAGCAACACTTAACCTTTCAGCAGCACTGCTTAGATGAGACAGAGGCACGCTTGATGCCCATCCCCCACTCGACCTACGGGATATTATGTACTCTGCATTCTACTGCTACAGCCTAGTGGGTAAGCCCCTGCGGTGATGAAGCTCACACGCTGGCCTGGTAGGCTGAACAGGCATGTGCACACGCCAGACAGTTACAAGCACCAACAAGAACCATGAGAGAATGGGGAACCTTCATATACAGGTGCTTTCAGTTGAGTCTTTCTTCCCTTCTCCAGGAAACTTCCCTTAGTCTTCCAAGAAGGAATTCTTTAGTGGAAAAGGTTCAGCATTTAATAAGGACCTACGTGCGAGGCACTAAACTAAACAAGACCCCGCAGATAAAGGGGTAAGAAGTTCACAGTCCAAATGGAGAGGCAGAGGTACTTGGTTCACAAATATTTACACAACAGTATGTGTGGGGCACTATTTTGAGCGCTCTACAAAAGTGAGACTGGGCATAGGGGCACACGCCTTTAATGCCAGCACTCAGAGTCTGAGGCAAGGGGATCTCCGTGAGTTTAAGGCCAGCCTCCTTTACACAGTGAGTTCCAGGACAGCCAGGACTATATAGAGGGACCTTGTCTCAAGGGGGAGGAGGGGCACTGAAAACATGAACTTTAAGCAAAGACAGGTAAAATGTCATGCCTGAGGCCACACAGCAAGTTAGTGGCGGGGCCAGGACTGGAACATGGTCTGTACTCCTAACCACTATAGTTTGGTCCAAAAAAATCAGTCTTCCCAGAAAATACACAGAGCTGAACCAAAAGCAGGTGAAAGCAGGTGTGGGAGCCTGAGAGAACAAGGAAAAACCCAGAAGGGATAGCCTGAAAAACGAGAAGTGTATTCTGTACCTACTATTCGGATATTACCTATCAATCCTAGTAGGAAGCACTGTTTATCCTACGAGGTATCCTCCTGTAACCGGGAGTCTTCTACTGGGGAGAGAGTTTATAGTACTCTACAAGAGGGGCACTGTCACCTCTGGAGATAGCTTACTGTCTCCTAGGAGATGCCCTGCACTATCACCGGTGTTCCCTAGTAAGAGGACAGCTTACGGTATTCTAGCAGAGGGTAAATGTCTAACTTAGCTGCATTCCCTGCCAGCACCCAGCACACCAGTGGGTGTTCAACAAAAACTTGTGCAATGACAGGGATTCCCTGGACCAAGAGCAAGCCTCATCACCTGGGCCCCGCCTCCAGGATCGCACACTCCTGACCCTCTGGAAGCTGGCCACCGCTGGCCCTGAAAGGCGGCCCAGAGAAGGCGACGCTCCTGTCCCACCCTCCTCCGAGCACACACTAGCCCCCAAGCGCCCTGAGCTCACTACCTCCGGGCAAGAGCAGGGGAGCCGGGGAGGCGGCGGCCTGCGTGACGGGGATGAAGGGCACGTTGAAGTTGAACTCCGTGGCCGAGGAGGAGAACAGTAAGTTAGTGCCCGACGTGGAGGCGGACGCGCCACCGCCGTTGGTCTTCCTATCCGCCATGGCTGCAGACCCCGTCCGTTACGTGGCTCTACAAGCCCGGTGCCGCACCACAGACAGGAAGCCGGTCACCAGGGGTGCCACCGCACTTCCGCACTTGCGCACGGAGGCCACAAGCTGGTCAGCTGCTCTGGGACTTCCGGAAGCTGACGCGATCCAAAACCAGTAAGGCGGAATGGGCTTCAGAGGCAAGGCTATCACGTGATACCTCTGCCTCCCGACTCTACGCCAGCTCTGGAACCGTAGCGTGGAGGGGCGTGGCCGCTGTGGGCTTCGAACCGGTGCTCTAACTGACGCGGAAAGTCGCAGATCCTGGGTTGCTCTGGACTTCCTGAGTGTATCGTAGGGTATCTGCGTTTGTTGGTTTGATTTATTTGTTTGCTTGCGTGGCAGGATCTCCCTACGTAGTCAAAACTGGCCTTCATCCTCTTGCCTTAACTTTGCCAGTTAGATTAATACCACCACACCCAGCGACTCTCATGTCTTTACGACAGGCAATAGTAGGAATTGTGAGTAGAAATTACTATCTCCTTGATTTTTTTTTTTTTGAGACGTGGGGTCACATTATGTCGCCTCGAATTCTCAGAGATCCACCTGCCTCTTCCAAGTGCTGAGATTAAAGATGCATGCCACTCCTCCAGGCTACTATCTCCTTGAATGTGTGCACTGAAAAGTGTCTTTAGTAAGGCGGGTCCAAATGGTAGACAGTTTACGATTCAGAGGGGCAGAAAAAAAAACATTCTAGAGTAACTGTTCTAATCTAAGGTTCGTGTACCTATCTGCCTGTTACCGAGTTTTGATGATGGTAAAAACAATAAAGTCTGGCAGTGTTGAGCTCACTCAGGCTAGCGTTTTAACAGGGGTTGGAAATGGGGGAGCGTAGGGGTGGGGACGATTTTAGGTGAGTCATAGATAACATAGCCTCAAGCTGCTAGAAGCCATAACTAGACTAGACGTTGGTCAAGAAGATCCTCTTGTGGTTATCATAAATAAGCAAGGCAGAGATCTGTACACCAGAGAGTGATGTAAGTAAGAAACAAACCCAAGATCCTTCCTGGAACACTGACATCATCAGGGAACATAGGTCGAAACATTCCATAAGGATAGAACATGTATCTCTCTCCATCAGACCTTTAGCAAAGAAACTACCCAGCCTGAAAGTGATGGAAAACTTCCCTGAGGAAGAAAAACTAAAGCTGAAACCTCCTTTTCTGATGGCTCCTCTTATATGTGGTCACCCCAGAAAGGCTCAAATTCCAAAACCATCACTTTGAGTAATAATCTTTAACATCTGACTTTTTTAAATTTAATTTTAGACCTCAACAGGAAGAAAGGAAAATTAAATGATTAGGGAGAGAAAGGTGGCAGAAAGGGGCCCAGAACAAGATATACCCTTCAAAGTCATGCCTTCAGTGACCTTCTTCTAATTGGGTCTCCTTCATGGACTCTGCTCTCCCAATGACACCATCAGATTAAATGTCCATTGATGGGGACTGGAGATATAGCTCAGCCTGGGCTACATAGTGAGTTCCAAGGAAACCCTGGGCTACAATAATAAAAATAAAAATCTCTAAAGCCAGATATTGTGATTATCTTAGTATGTAGCTTTTGTAACAGGGCCCCAGACCTAAATAGGCCATGAGACCTTAGCACAACTGACTCCATGGTGGAATTATCATTTAGAGTATAAAACTCATCACTCACTACCTGCGAAAACTAAAACAAAGACTTAATCCATCAAAGCTCATACATGGCTCTGGGAAGGTCTCTACATGGTCTAACCTTGCCTTTTGGCTTCTGTAGTTCTGCATCTGGCTAACTGTTGTTAACTGAAGTGTATCAACCCAGGACATGGATTCTGTGCTTAAAAGCTTACTCTAAGAAAGGCTCAGGGTTACACTGGGATATTGAACACCCAGTGTGGTGGCCAGCTGGATAATAAAGATTTTCCATGTCCTAGCAGTCTTCTCTGGTGAATACCGTACAAAATTTTTGAGGCCTCAGCAAGATCCCAAAGACCAGACCTCAAGACACCAGGGGTCTCAGAGTCCCTTTGAGAAAGAGTGTGATGGTCAAGAGACTTCGGGTGCACAACTTGAGACGTTCCGGGTCCCTAGAGCTCTCTTTGATCAATTTCTGCCTCATGCTTCAGAGGGGTTTGATACCTCCACTCCAAAAGGAAACAAATTAGAAAGTCACCTGGTGTGTCACCAGAAGTAAGTCCATCTTCTATTTAGACACATAGGAGAGGTCGGACACTAGCTGTTTTCTGACATTGTAGGTGCCTCTGAAGCCTCCTTTGTTTTGGGGCCAATTGTAACTGTTACTTTTTCACTCGTAACTGAACTGCCCCCCCCCCAACTCTTGCCCAGCTGCTACTGAGACAGATACTTAACTTGGAGCTTTTTAACTCCCTAGTTCTAGAAGGTTATAAAGGAGAAGAAAGAAAGAAGGAAGGAAAGAAAGAAAGAAAGGAAGGAAGGAAGAAAGAAAGAAAGAAGGGAAGAATTGTATTGCCCCTTCTGGATGTTTTTATCTGTCTAAAACTGAAGAACTGGACTAACTTCTAAAATCTATCCCATTAACTGTTTCCATAACATGCTTTCCCATCAATTGTTTGTCTCTGAGTAGTAACTCTCCTCTGTCTGAGCCTTCCCAGCAACTGTCTGTCTTCCTTCCCAGCAACATCCTCGGCTACTAATTGTCTTTTGTCTGAGCCTAGTTCCTGCCTGCCTTCCCATTTTTATCCTTTGGAACTGTCTGTTATGGAAGTTTATTTTTGGTTATGTATAAAATAATTGTTTTGTGCACTATTGGGAGAGTGGCTGCTTAGGTCTTGGTGTTTTGTATTATTTGCAGGTATTGGATTTATGTGGGAATTATTGATTGCTTATGATCTGCACGTGCTATCAGTGGAATACCTGAGGAGTTTTGGATCAATAAAAAACAACTGGGCCCAGATGCTTGGGTTTCCACTATCCAGGATGATGCTGAACCATGACAGTGGTTACCTCTGCTGAGGTCTGGCAGGGTTTGCATCTACAGAAAATGCCTCCATGTCTTGCTTACTAAGCTGCTCCAGCAGCAGCAGCAGCAGCAGCAGCAGCAGCAGCAAACAACTAAAATGATGCCCAACAAAGTGGGGCATGATATCACACCAGCTAATCTAACATGGAAACAAGGAAGAACAAGAAACTCTAGACCTCACACAGTCCGGTATACTCAGGGCAATTCCTAGAGGACAGAGATTTTATATTTATGCAGAAATAATGAGTAGAAGCCTGTGGGGCTGTCCGAGAGCTGAGAGTGGGTCAAAGCTGTCCTTGAACCCTGGATTTTCTCAGCTTGAGAGCAGGAGTGCAGGTGCTCCTCACTTTTAGCCCTGGCAAAAACCCAGCTAAATATTAAACACTGCCTGCTTCACAGAAGGCCATTAGCAAGAGAATGTGGCTTGGTTGGTGCTTATCTGAGCTGTAGCTGGAAGCCTAGGGATGGGTCCATTTACTAATAAGGTGTCTTCCTCTTTTTCCCTGTGGGACCACACCTTATGCATAAGGTGTCCTTTCAAGACCTTGATGCTTACTTAGACTTGAGCCCCACATGCAAATGAGGCTACTCCAGTATCTTTGTCTTAATGGATCTCAACTCTGGGTACCAAAGACCCTCCCCTGCCTGTACTTGATAAATGTAACCACCCTTGCTTTAATAAATGAGAGATATGCTCCTCTGACAGCCTCTCCCAAGAGTCTGATTCACTCTTAGTCCTCGGATCTGGGATCCACCAGGATGCATTGACCCATGCCGTGCACTTTCCTTCCTGGGGCCTGAGCTGGTGGCCAATAGCTCAGCCATGCTCCAGAGAGGGAAGCGAGAAAAAAAGAAAACAACAGAAACCTACTGAAGGAAGAGGAGAGTGAGGAAGGAAATGAGCCCCTATGAAGAGAAAACTGAAAATTAAATGAGAAAGAGGGCTCAAAAATGAGAGCCACAGAATAGAAGCCTTTAGAGAAAGACATTTTCATGGTGAAAACAAAAAATTCAGTGGGAGCAGGAAAGAAGCAAGATTTTGACAGCTTTTCCTGTTCACAGAGCTGACCTCCCTCCTGCTGATAATGGCAGCCAGGGCACAGGAAACAGAAACCAGAGTGTACTCTTCTATAAATTGAGTTTGTTGATGGCTTTTTGTGTGTGTGAAGCCCAAGTGGGTCTTGTGTTTGAGGTCTATGAAGAAGGATATATGTTTTGCCATAGGAGTGGTAAGAAGGAACGCCAAACTGCCAGAATGTTTCAACCAGAAATTCTTCCCACCAACTCAAGACTCCTTGCTGTTGTGGAAGCCACAGCTTGGAGCCAAAAAGCTGCTTAGTTAAACTGACCAGTTTTTGTTTTTGTTTTTCTGCAAACCTGACTAAGAGAAAGACAAGCAGTCCAGATACTGGTGATGGTGATGAGAATTCCACTCTCAAGAGGACCCTTACTGCAGACAAACTTACCAGTTATTTTCCCAGAAAACCAGACTATCTTAAAATCTGGAAAGTGTTTCTTCAGAATCAACACACAAAAGCTGTCTTCCAGAACTGGCTGAGTTTGTATCTCCTGCTGGTAGCCGAACTTGGTACTGTAAGACTCACCCAAGTGGTGCTAGTTTTGAATGCATGAAGGGGTCATGGGGAGCAACTGAGGCTTGGCACTGTGAGAGGCCAGGAGAGGCCATTGGTGAGGGTGCAGACTCTATGGTAGTTGAAATCCCAAATTGGAGGGGTCATGCAGAAAAGTTGAGGCTTGGCACCATGAAGAGAGCCCAGGAGAGGCTATTGGTGAAAGTGTAGCCCAGTTACAGAAGAAGAACCAAGCATTTTGGAGATGCCAGTACCATGGGACGACCACCAAGAACAGCAGCAGCAGTAGAATGGAGCCAGCTGGAGCCTGGAGGACAAGCTGTGTGTGCTGCAGAGGGAAGAGCCAGAGAAGATCCAAGCCCTTTGGAGGAGCCCAGAAGATCATGAGTGAATTCCAGATAATTGGACATTGATAATGTTTTGCTGCTATTCAAGGACATTATGAAAAACTTGGTAGATGTTTGGTTTCACTTGGTCATGCACATTAGAAGCCTCATAGTTGTTCCTCTTGTTTTGCTGGTGTAGTGTTAAATTGTGTTGTAGAGATTAAACAATTCTTTTATACAGAAAAGGGAAACATTGTGGAAGTTTATTTTTAGTTATGTATAAAATAATTGTGCACTGTTGGGTGAGGGGTTGCTTAGGTCTTGGCATATTGTATTGTTTTCAGGTGTTGAATTTCTGTGTGGGAATGTTTGATTGCTTATGATCTGCACATGCTATCAGTAGAACACCTGAGGAGTTCTGGCTCAATAAAAACACCTGAGCTCAGATGCTCGGGGTTCCACTGTCCAGGATGGTACTGTTCCATGATAGTGGTTCCTTCTGCTGAGGTCTGGCAATGTTTGCACCTATGGAAAATGCCTCCATGTCTTCCTTGCTTAGTTGCTCCAGCAGCAGTGAACTGTCACTTTCCAACTGACAACACTCTCTTAAATAGCGCTTCCAAGCTGTTCCCAGAAGTTCAAGCAGCATGTAACCAGAAGGAAAGCTGCACAGTACAAAAAGCTTGTTGACAAAGTCCCACTACAGGACTCAGCTGCTGATCCAGTGTCCAGAAATCATATGAAATATCACTGGATCCTCTCTGTTCAGGTGTGTGAATGTGTGGTGGCCACTCTGAGTTGTTTCACTATGTGTCTCTATGTGTGTGTCTCTGTATGTCTTTCTATATGTTTCTGTCAGTTTTGTTTCCCTGTATTGACCAGTGGCTTTCTCTGATCTGAGACACTCACACATACACACACAAACAGGACCTGTGCCCTGTCCTGTTTAGGTCCTGAATTCTTTTGGCCCTGCCGGATCACCCAGAGAAACCCCAAAAACATCTACCTGTCCCTCTCTGGGATCATGAGCACTTCCTTGTTTTGTTGGTTGACTCCTGCTCACAATCAGAGTTGATTCTTGTGTGGAGGTGGAGAAAGGCAGGGCCTCTTATCCAGGGGCCCTTGCCATCTAAACAGAATGCTAACAGGGAGGCGAAACTAGTTTTCCCAAGTGAGCATTCCCTCCTCTCTGCTCTATGCCTGCTCTGAGCAGACCCATGGAAGGGGAAAAGTTCCCCTGGGCTGAGTCTAAAAGAAAAAAGAAACTTTGACTCTTTTCACTTTCATAATTTATATTTATTTTTCAACTAAAGATCTGTAAAACGTGCCATTGTCTAAAAAAAAAAATAGATAAATTGCCAGATCAGCAGGATCAATGCCAGGCAATGCAGCCTGAACAGAACAGATTTTCCCTTCTGTCCAACACTGACCAAGGAGACTTTAAACAATTTTTACTGGGTACTTTTAGAAAGATTAAACACAACTGCTAAAAAGATTTCTTTTGTCACCCAGTCAGCCCCAAATATTTTTTTTAAAACTGGGCTGGAGAGATGGCTTTTTTTTTTTAATGGTTAAAAACACTGATTCTTCTTCCAGAGGACATGGGTTCAATTCCCAGAACACACAGGACAGCTCACACCTGTCTATAACCCCAATTCCAGGGGATCTGGCATCCTCACAAGTTATGTATGCAGGCAAAACACCAGTGCACATAAAAATATTTTTTTAAGTTATAAAAGTTAGAAAAAAATTAAGGTATAAGTGGGTCCCAGTTGATAGAGGTAGCTCTAAAGGTGTTTAACAACAGAAAACTGATTGGGACAAGACCCTTTGCATAAACTGAAAGGCACCATCACCTTCTCTGTTGATGAGACATAATTAGACTTACAGATACCCAGCAAAATTATGTTATCTTACCCCCTGTCAGAAGAAATCAACCCGCCCAGACTGGCCCAACACCAAGCTTTTATAATTGTTCAACTAACCAGTCAGCTACAACTATCCAGCTCAAACAATGCCCAATGACCCTGTAAACCAAGGGAAAATTGCAGTGCATATTGCCTGGCTTGAGGAGGCAGTCACCCTTGACTATGCCTCTCTTACCCATGAAGGAACCTGGGACCTCTGATTCTCATGAATCTGATTCTTCCAGAGAAGCAAGTATATTCTTTCTTGAACCTGAAAGATGCATTCTTCAGCCTCCCATTGGCAGAGGTAAGCCAACCCATCTTTACTCTTAAATAGACAGACCCAGTGGGAAATTACAGAGTCGCCCAGGATGTTATTTTTAATATAATATTTTTACTAATTATTTGAGAATTTCATACAGTGTATCCCAATCACAGCCACTTCCCATTCCTCCCAGGTCCACCTTCCCACCCCTGTGTCCTCTAAAAACATGTCTAATTTGTGTTGTCATATACTCATTGGAACATGGTTAGATTCCCAGTGGCCAGACCCTTAAAGAAAACTGACTTCTCTGTTCTTCCTCACCCCCACCAGAAGCCATCAACTGTGAAGAGCTACCCTTCAGCATCTTAGCCATAAATATCAAGAACTCTTTTCAATAGCTTCACATATGAACTGTCTCTTTTTTTGGGGGGGGGCGGGGGGAGGTTGGTACAGAAGCTTTGCTGTCTCATTATCAGTTCTGAATCTGCAGTCATCAATACCACTGCAAAAGAAGCTTTCCTACCCAGAACTGTTGGTGACCACACAGGTCAGAGACATCCACATGGTTTCTGGCAGCAGCATGGGTAACAGACATCAACATGGTTTCCAACAACAGGATGGATCACAGAAGTCTTTTGAGGAGATTTAACCCAGAAAATAAAACATTCTTCAGCTTGGACTCCTTGTTGTTCCTCAAAATCAGGGTAATCCTGTGGTTGGGCAGTGTGCTAGGGGCAGGACCTGTTAAAGCTCCAGACTACTGAATACCACCTTGCCCTTGGCACCAGCCTTCCCATTGTACCCTGGGTCCAACTGTCTTGCTTGTGGCCTGAATGCAGCACCATGGCCCCATGTTTTCCTTTTCTCAACAGGAGAGCAGTTAAAAGGCTGAGTGACCACATTGGCCTAGCAGTGGCTACAGGTCAAGGCTGGCTGTTCTGCCATCTTTCCTCTCTCTATTCATAGCCAGTCAATCTTCTAGATCTGTCACCACTGTGTCTCTCCAACCACCTTTAATTCCTAAAGTTTCCTCTACCAGACCCAATGCCAGAATATCTTCTCCCTGGTCCATGAGTGCATGAGGAGCCAGAGGCAACTGAGGTAGACTGGAGTGGCTTAAACCCACTTCTGAGAAGTCTTCTCTAGTGAATACCCCACAACAGCTTGAATTTGCATATTGTACAGAGCTAAAATATGAAATTTCTCCCATTCAATTCCAAGAACTTGCTATTCTCTCTACTAAATGGATGAATGAAGTGGTGATATCGTTTGTCTTAGTTATCTCTCTATTGTTGCTATAAACACCGTGACCAAGACAACTTATAAAAGAAAGATTTTAATTGAGTTCATGATTTCAGAGTATCAGAGTCCATGATGACAGGGAAAAGCCATAGTGGCAGGAACAGCTGAGATCTCAAATCATGATCTGAAAGCAGAAGCCAGAGAAAGCACACTGGGAATAGTGGGAAGCTTTTGAAACTCCAAAGCTCACCCCCATGACATCTCCAACAAGATCACACCTCCTAATTCTTCCTAAGCAGTTCCATGAACTGGGGACCAAGTATCCAAACATGAGCCTAGGGGACCATTCTCATTCAAACAACCACATTGTCCTACCCTTGTTAGTTTTCTCAACTCACAAAAGCCAGACGTAAAATCATATTGAGATACCACGTCCAGATTACCTTCTTCATCCTGAAGCAAACTAGGGAGTCACTCCAAATCATGCCACTTTGGCATAGAGATTGTATTGAGTTAAAGGTAACTAACAGAACAGAACCATTTATAAGAAAAACTCTCAGCTGAGCAGTGGTGGCACATGCCTTTAATCCCAGCAATTGGCATGCAAGGCAGGCAGAGCCCCTGTCTTAAAAAAAAAAGAAAAGAAAAATTCTTTCTCCTCTCATTTTTTCTATAAAAACAGGATATAGGTTTTCAAGGTGTCCTTCCTCCCACCCCCCTTTCTGCCAGAAAACACAGAAGCTAGTCACCTGGAACAGTTTTACCTTTATCAACCCAGAAGTAGGAAGATTTTTACACACTACTAAACTATGAATACCATGAATCTCTCACATTTTGATTTCCTACAGTTTGTTGCCTTTGGGAACTGAAAAGTGCTCTCTTCTGTCTAAGCCACTTTTAGTTATCCTTCCCTGTTTGTTCACAAACTGGTGGCGCACATGTTCATAAACTTTTTTTTTTTTTTTAAGAGACAGGGTTATATGTTGATCAGGCTGGCCTCAAACTGGGTTTGTAGCCAAGGCTGGCCATGAACCTTCCTCGCCTATACCTTCCAAGTGCTGGGATTTAGAGAGACAATGCCTGGCAGGTTTTCTGAATCAACTGTGTGCTGTTAAGAGGAAGGAACCAAGAAAGGCAGTTTTTGTTCCTTTTTCTTACTGCTCATGGGGTCTCTGGGCTCAGTCGTAGCTGTCTTTGTTCATTTGTTGTCATCTATTTATCCCTTGCTAGGGATGGAACCCAGGGCCTTCTGTGTGTCAGGCAAGTGCTCTACCACTGAGCAGTTCCTATTTTTCAGCTATGTACTTTCTAGATTCCATTCAGATCACCAATACCTTTTTTCAGCCAAGTAGGTATAGAACCTGAAACAAGGGTTTTCTGAGGTACATCCCATGCACAAGTAAAATGGTTTCTTTATGAAAACTTGGGATAGTTCCTAAATTCCCTAAGCTAAAGGTTGCTGTGGAGTTGCCCTTCTGGGTCTTGCTTTTTAAGAGTATCGTGATCTGTATGGTATGCATGTTATCTTGCCACAGCTCCCTAGTTGCCGGGTTGGAGGCAGAAACAGACCTGGGTTTTTTCCAACTCAGAAACTAAAGGCTGGGCCAAAGAGAGTTTATGAGTGCTTGCTTCTCCATGAGGTTCCAGTTCCTCTGCTATACTGAGATGCCCCAAAACGCTGCAAAACCTCCTTTATTTAAAAGCCTCCCTGATTAAGTCGTTCAGGAAGAACTCAGTTGGGGGTAAATTCTTAAACAGGATTATGGGCAGGGTGCCGTAGAAGAGTTCTATCGCCAGAGAAAGAAGTAAAAAAAGGCATAAACAGATCAGCCGGGCAGACACGAAAGGGAGTTTCCACTTCTTAATTTTGGTCAGATATGACTATGTGGTCTGGAAGAGCTTGTGCTTTTTGGTCCTTCCGCAAGGATGCAAACTTTGAGCCAATGAGGCAGCCTGATGGAGTTTCCCATCAAAGCACGCACAACCTGACTACTGTATCTACAGCATCCTTCCTCTGCCCATCTCCAAGATGGCGGCCGAGCGTCTGCCGGATCGCTACCCATCTCCAAAATGGCCGCCAGCCCCGCCCACTCCCTCCTCTTCGGGACTGCGCAGCACGCTCCCGCCGCCCCTCCCTCTCGAGCTCCACCCAGGTCGCTGGCAGCGCGGTCGGTGGCCGCGATTTCCCGCCATTGTGAGAAGTGGAGGCTGGGACCGTCGCGCCGCTCCTGCCGCCGGCCAGCGGCTCCGAGGCGCTAGTCACCGCAGTCGCCTCTCCTCGAGGCGCGCGTAGGCCCGCGGCCCGCGACGCCCCGCGCGTGGGAGGGCGCTGACGAGGAGTGGCCGAGCCCTCGAGAAGCCGGGTTCCGAGCGCGCTCGGCCCTCCGAGAAGCGCCGCACGGGCCGCGCTGGCCCCGGCCCTCAGCGCCATGCCCTGTGGAGAGGACTGGCTGAGCCACCCGCTCGGCATCGTGCAGGGCTTCTTCGGTGAGTGGCGCGCGGCGAGCAGGGCCGGGAAGGGAGCGGAGTTGGCGGGGCCGGGCCTGCCGCGCGGCCGCGCTCGGGACTGCGGGAGGGATCGCCGCCGGGGGCTCGTGCGCCCCGGGCCTGGCGGCTGAGCCCGAGCAGCCCTCTCGTGCGGTGGCCGCAGGTGCCAGCACCTGCCCGCTGCCCGGCTCCGCCTCCGCCTCCGGCTCGCGGGCTGCGGGCGGCGGGCACGCAGCTGCGGGCGTTGACCGTGATTGACGGCCCGGATCCCGGCTGGTGGCCTACCTAGCCCGTGGTGCGGCAGACGCGGAGAGAGAGGTCCCCTTGCCCGCGGAGGGAAGCCATTCTGCCTGTGCGAGCCTGCAGGATATTTCAAAACTTCCGGTGTGTGTGAATGTGTGTCGGGGGTGCTCCGTCCGTCGCGCAGAAGTTCGCTCTACCCGCGTTTCCACACGTTGCCCCTTGAGGTCGGAGGTCCAGCCGTGCCCTCGTTTTTCTGCTCTGTTGACTTTAGAACCCGTCTGCTCTGTTACCTGCTCCCGTGCCAGGGCTAGCGAGAAATGCCCAGCTACTTAAGCGAATTTTTACAGAGCGCGAGCCAGAGAGTGCTGCAGGCAAGCTGAGTACATTTCAGTTGTGATTGCCATCATGGCTACTTTTTTGGTTAACTTGGCCTCCGAGTCCAACTCCCATCCCTGATTTCGTTGTGCTTAGAGACTTTATTAGAAACCACTGATAGATCCGCTGCATCTCACTTGCATGGAATTAGAGGGTTGTGGAGTTCTCTTAGCTCGTTTAAAACTTAGTGAGGGCTGGAGGGATATTTCAGTGTATAGCCCATAGTTAGCATGTGCAAAGGCCCTGGGTTCAATCCCTAACACACACACACACACACACACACACACACACACAGTGACATGCTAGGGAAAAATTAGTAAGAAGTTGGAGTCTCAGCAGCCTCATAACTGATGTCATGAAATAGTCTTTATTTTGTTTCCTAGACTATTTCAGCCTGGCCTGAGACTCATTATGTAGCCCAGGCTAGTTGAACTCATGTCAGTCCTCTTGCCTCAGTGTCCCAAGTACTGTGGTCTCATACATGAGCCACCACTCTCCGTGGACTGTTTTTTGTAGTAGCGCCCTTAGTGCTCCCACGCTAACTATTCGTTTTACTTAGAATTCTTACTAGTCATGCTGTTTCCCAGGGTGAAACTAAAGCCAGCAGATAGAAGGACTGGGTAGACACTCAGATTGTAGCCCGTGAACACGCAGTCTGATGAAGGGGGAGGGGATGCGCATGCCCATGAAAGAATAAAACATGGGCTTGAGATAGATATATAGCTCAGTAATAGAATGCGTTCCCGCCCTGCGGAATGGTCTGGGTACAATGCAGTAGAGAAGCAGATTCATAAGTAGCAATCTGGGTGGTTTTTCATAAGTAGGCGGCCTACTTGTGATTCTATCACCTGGAAGGTGGAGGCATAATTGCTAGTTTGAGACTAGCCTACACAGTAAGACCCTGTCTCTAAGACGGAAAGGAGGACCTATGTTCTTTCACTAAATGCTAGTAATTGAAGTTCAAAATGTTGGACTCAACAATTGGTGTTGAGAATAGTAATGACTTCCAAATGTTTAGTAAAGATTTAATTCCATACTGGCTGAAGGTGCAAATGCATAGACATATTTTAGGAAAAAATCCTTCCATAATTAAAGGTTTGGGACTTAAAGGGTTAAATTCTGGTGACTGATAATTAGAATTCTTTTCCCATTCCTTTGAGGTAGGATCTCTAGCCCAGGCTGGCCTGGAGCTCATGGAAGTCCTTCTGCCTCAGCCTATGGAGTGCTGGGATCACAGGTGTTTACCACCTTGCCCAGCCAGGATATTCATTTATAAGAAATATCCAATACCCTGGTCTTGCTGTAGGAATGAAGTGATTTTAAATGTAAAGCAGATTGAGTATAGTTGTGTCATAGTTTGTTCCTTAAGTGTGTTCCAAAGGTACACATCTCTTCATAGTACAAAAAAAGATGTAATTTGGTTATAAATACTTCAATATTTTATATATCTTGTGGAATGTTTTGGGAAGGTCGTTGTCCCCAGAATGAGGCCTTCCAGAGAGAAGTAAAATCTGCTTTGCTCTGTATTTCTGCAGTGTTTTCCTGTCATTGTGATTACATTAAGAGCACTGAAGGTATTGTATGAAAGGTTAAGCTTGGAGTCAGTGTTGATCTGTTTCGTTTTTTGGTGCTGGGAATTGAACCCAGTACAGGTACATACTCCATGACTGAAGCTAGAGCCCCTGCTCCAGGAAATTGTTTTAGCTCTTGCTTTTTTCTTCCGATAGAAAGATAATTTGTGTCTATTGTTTCGGGGGAGTTAAGTAGCAAAGGAAAAACAGAAGGCTTCTATCTTTCATGTTTAGGGCAATCACTGTTTGGTTTATGGTTGTCTAGTTTATTATTTTGGCTGTGTTGGGATAGAACCTAGGACCTTGAGTGTGCAAGGTAAGCAAGCACTCTACCAGTGAACCCTCAATTTTTTTTCTTTGCGTGGAGTTTGTTGTAGTGCTAGATATAGAACCCCTGAAGTTCACAAGTGCTAGACAGGGGCTCTATCACTGAACTGCATCTAGTCCTTGGCTTTTTCTTTGAGATAGTGTCCCCCTTTATAGCCTAGGCTGTTCTGAACATGTCATTCTCCTATCTCCAAATGCTGGGATTACAATTGTATGGGCCATTATACCCTGCTCCTGATTCTTAAAACTGAAAAATGTATTGTTCATATTATTCCAAACTATGTCTTGGACACCTTCCCATTTGAGAGAATTCATTATCATTCTGAATTTCCCTGTTGTATATTGTCACATAAGTTTATTATTATTATCCTGTCATATATTTGAAGTTAGGTAACTAATATAGAACTGTATTCTATACAGCAGCACTTCTACTTATTTAAATTGTTAAAATTACACAATATTAAAGGTTAAATTTCTTGGTGTTACTAACTACATTTCAAATGCTCGTTAGCTACCTGTGGTTAAAGACTATATGAGGTAGCAGAGGTGTAGAATGTTAAAAGACTTGTTTTTGTTATTTTAACTGTGTGTGTGTGTACTTGTGAGTGCAGTCGCCCTTAGAGGCCAGAGGTGTTGGACATGCCCCCCGTCCCAAACCACCAAAAAAAAAGGAAAGAAATAACAAACTGGAGTTATAGGCTGTTGTGTGTTAGGGACCAAATTCCGGTCCTCTAAAAGAGTAGTTCTTATCTTTACTGAAAAGCCATCTCTCTAGTCCCATGCCTGTGATGGGATCTTGCCATGAAGTCCAGGCTTTGAACTGGCCTTGAACTCACTGTGTGTAATGCAAGCTGACCTCAGACTTAATCTTCTGCCTCACCACATAAACACTGGTATTATTGACATGTGCCTTCGCACCCAGTATCTGTCCATGTATTGTGTCAGCTTTAGTTATTAAATATTTCTTGTGCCACCGGACCCAGCTTCTGTCCGTGTATTATATCAGCTTTAGGTATTAAATAGCTCTTGATCTTGTTCAGAGATCTTCATCTTCAACATTGCTGTGGTCACTTTTTGGATGTCTGTGACAGCTTCCTTTCTTGTTTCTTGCACTTTTCTATGCTGGAACAAGTGGCTTCCAGTTGCTTTTAGCTTCTAGTTGCTTTTTATGTAGTTCATTAGGTAGCCCTAGACTGCCCTTGTATTCTCCATCCTTCTACCTCAGCCTCCAGTGTGTGGAGATTTCAAGCATACGTTACTCCCAACTCCTGTTGACCTGAGAATATAATGACATTAATCTCTTCTATACCCTTTCACTCTGGTACCCTCTGTATAGCCCAGGCTGGTCTTGAGCCTTAGCCTTCCAAGTTTTGGGATTAAGGCATGTACCATCACTTCTGGCTTCTAGCTGTATACCTGCTGGGGTGTTTTTATATCTACTTGTGTGTATCTCTGTGAGTATGTACATGCACGGGTGCCCTTGGATGCCAGAAGTTACAGGCAGTTGTAAGCCCTCCTATGAGGGTCCTAGGAAACGTTTTTTAATCCTAGTTTTCCTCTTTTCATTTGTTTTCTTGTTTTTTTTTTTTTTTGAGACTGTTTTGTGTAGCTCAGGTTGACCTCCAACTCACTCTAACCAAAGATGCCTCTGCCTCCTAAGCGCTGGGATTACATTCATGTATCACCACGTCTAACCCTTTCCCCTCCCCCATATTAATAACTTGGATTAATAACTATTTACTTTGAGACCAGATCTTGTCATTTAACCTAGGCTGGCATACAACTCCTGGGTTCAGGTGATCCTCCTTCAGCTTCTAAGAAGCTGGGAATAAAGGCATGTGCCACCAATCCTGTTCACAACTGCTTTTTAAAAAAATGACTGACTGTGCACACACATGCATGTGAAGCTTTTGGGAATCGATTATTTCTGTCCCATGTGGTTCCAGGGATTGAACTTAGATCATCAGGCTTGACAGCAAGTGTTCTTATTCACTTAACCATCTCACTGGTCACATAACTGCTTTTAATTTCAGGCCGCTTATAACTGACTGCCTTTTCACTTTAGAGTGTTTTAGTTTTGGTTTAGTTTGGCTCCTTGGTTGAATCTGTTGGACAAGACTGGCAAGTACATGTGAAGGAGGGGATGTTTGACTATCTCATCACTAGTGTTGGAGAACTCAAAGCAGCTGGTTGTAGCCGTGTGGCTTGTTTCTGAACTCCTTTTCCACTCTGTGGTCTATATGATCTCTCTACATGCCAGTATTGTAGTAGTCTAACTGCTATGGCTTTGTACTATTTTGTTGTTGAAGGGGTAAGGTGTGTGTGTGTGTGTGTGTGTTCATCTACTCATTGAGCAGACACTAGAAGATGGCATTGGATATCTTGCTCTATCACTCCATCTTATTCTCTTGAGGCAGGGTCTCTCACTAGACCCAAAGCTTGTAGCTTTGGCTAGGTTCCTGGCTTTCGAGTTCCTGGAATCTGCCAGTCTCCACTCCTCAGTGCTGGGGTGTAGTTGTCAGGCTACTGTGTCACTCAGCAAGGAAGAGACGGAGGCATTTTCATAGATGTAAATCCACCCAGACCTCAGCAGAGGGAGCCATCTGTCACAGCAGGCACCATACTGAACAGTGGAACCCCAAGCATCTAATCTCGGATTTTTATTGATACCTAAGCTCCTCAGTTCTCTTGAGAGTACATGCAGATCATGAGCAATTAAACATCTTTTACACAAAGCCAACACCTGCAGACAATACAAAACCCCAAGGCCTAGGCAGCCCCCTTCACCCAACAGTGCATAAAACAACCATTTTAAGCATAATTAAAAATAAACCTGCATTATTGAAGATACTCTGATATAGGAAAACCAAATATTTAAGGAAAATCTATATAGACTGACTCCTCAGGCTCCCGTGGCCATACCCAGCTTTTATGTGGTGCTTATGTTTTCAGTTCTAGCCTACTTGGTAAGCTCTGGGCCAGCAAGAGCCCCATCTCAAAAATTAGTGTGGACAGCTGTCTAAAAATGACACCTGACGTCCTCTGGGTTCATACCCGTATACCTGGAATCCCAGCACTCCAGAGATGGGAGCAAGAAGAGTGCCAGTTTCAAGGCCAGCCTGGGCTACATAATGAGACTCTATTTCTAAAACAGGTGAAAGGTTGCTTGAGAGGGTGGAGATTGAGGGCTGTAGTTTAGTGATAGAGCATATGCTCAACTGTTTGAGACCCTAGGTTCCATCTCCAACATTTTGAAGGAGGGACAGCTAAACATTGCTATTGTTTATAACTTAGAACACCATTATTTTAAACAGTACTTGCTTTTACAATCATTTAAGACTGTTTACTATCCATTTTAGTTTTTGTTACTTGTATGTATTTTTGAGCAATTTATTTAGAGTTGTTTAAAGTTCACAGGAAAATTAAGTGAAAGGTAGAGATTTTCTGTGTAATACCTCCCCTTCTCCCAAATGGTAACATGTCACAATTAAGAAATCATCAGTGGGCTAATGAGATGGCTCTGTGTGCTAACTTGATGACCTTAATTTGATCCTTGGAACCTATGTCTTAACAGTGGAAGGAGAGAATGAATTCCACACAGTTGTCCTCTAAACCCAGATTAGATTCCCAGTAACTACATGGTAACTCTAAACTGCCTTTTACTCAAGTTCCATGGGCTCTAATGCCCTCTTCTGACATCTGCAGCTCCCACATGGTACACATACATACACTAAGGTACCACACCTACACGTAAAATGAAATGAATAATTACTTTAAAAGTTGTCCTATGACCTCTGCACACAAGGCCCTGCACCAAGTATAAAAAAAAAAAGCTATACCATGTTATTATCCAAAGTCCATAGTTTCTGTGCATTGCTAGGGTAGTGTGATAGGAATGTATTAGAAGCTTAGTAACAAAGTGCCAGACTGTCTTCCGGAGCGGCTATGGATTTTGCTCTCCGGCAGCAGTGAATGAAAGTTGCTGCTGTTAACAACTCCTGTTGCCAAGGCTAAGCGCACTCTATGCTGACCTGCATCCCAGGGCTTGTTCTTTCTTCTCCTCATCTATAGTAGCATTGTGGTGTTCTATGTTTTCTCCATTCTATAGTGGTGCCCCCCCCATTCTGTGTGTACATGTGCCTTTTTTTCTTGACAGTTTCCTTCATGGAACACAAGAGTAATAAAAGCATATCCTTATTTTCTTTTGTGGGGTGTGACTTCGGTGTTTTGCTTAAACCGTTTTAGCCCAATTTTGGCCATCTAGGTTTTCTTCTGTGTGATACTCTACAAGTTTTATAATGTTACATTTTCTTGTTTGGTTCTCTCGGCTGTTTTAAGTTAACTTTGTGACAGATTTAGTTTGGGCCTGAATTGCAGTCATCGCCATGACACTTGTTTGTTCAGCGTTGTTTCTTCATCCTTTCTTTATTGTATATTGCCATACTGAGTTTGCTCCTTTGAAAGTTCAGTTGACTATATTTATATTGATAAATTCTTTTGTTTTATTGATCTGTTCTTTTGCCAATATTATACTTGTTTTTTTGTTTTTTGTTTTGTTTTTTTCATTCCCTCCCTCTCTCCTTTTCTTTCTTCCCTTCTTTTTTTGAGACTGGGTATCATGTAGTGCAAGCTTGCCTTGAACTTGTTCATAGCCAAGGCTGGCCTTGAACTTGATCCTCCTGCCTCTGCTGAGTGCTGTGATTACAGATGTGGACCACCACTCCTTGCTTTATGCAGCACTGGAAAATCAAACCCAGTTCATGAATGCTAGGAAAGCACTCTTCCAACTGAGCCACACCCCCAACACCTTTGATTTTGTTCTTTATCCCCTCCTGACTTGCTTGCTAGACATCTTATTTTCCTTTTTTTTGAGTTGGTCTTATGTAGCCCAGGCTGGCTTTGAACTCTATGTGTAGCTGAGGATGACTTTGAATTCCTGCTTCTTCTGCCTCCACTTCTCAGGCACTAGATTTATGAATATGAGCTACCACACCCAGCAATTTGTTTTAATATTAATCATTTGTATTGGTATTTTGTTCTCTACTTCCTTGATGTCTGTCCTTAAGTTTTATTGCTTTTCTAGTTGCATACGTTGGAGATTAGTACACCAGTCTATTTCTGTTTTTCCTTGGTATTAGATAAATATGTTCAAAGTTACTATTTTTTCTCTAAAACCCACCTTAGTATTCCACAAACACTAACTTGGACAGAGTAATCTGCAATCCATTGGAGGGAATTTTGTAACTATCGTTAAATTCCTACAGGTGAATTAATAGTGTGAATTTATTTAGGGTGGGAGGTTTCAGCATGAGAGGATTGTGATTTCATGATTTTCTTTCTTTCTTTTTCCTCTATTTCTTATGGTTAGTGAATACAACAATACATCTGATTTCCAGTGATTTTTTTTTCCCCCTAAATAGCTAAAACAGACCTTTTGGGGAATATGTCACACTCACTTAAAAAGGGACTGTTTGCACTACCAGGAGAGTGAGAATTTCCTCTTACCAAACCCCAGGTGGTCAGCCTTAAAAATAATACATCTAAGCAACACTAAATGGACTCAAAAGTTTGGATTTATATATCTATGCACATGTATATGTAACGATGATAATTAAGGACTAAAAAAACCATGAATTGGAAAGGGTGTGGGGTGGGAGGGATGACAGGACATTGTGGGTGATGGATGGAGAGGGGAATGATGTAATTACAGGTTAATACAATTTAAAACTGGAAAAGCCAAGCGTGGTAGTGTACAGTTTTAATCCCAGCACCCAGGAAGCAGAGGCAGGATCTCTGGATTCAAGGGTCTCTGAGTTCAGGGCCAGCTGGAGCTATACACTGAGACCCTGTCTTTTTAAAATGAAGTAAAGAAAAAAAGGAATGAATGTATTGGCCAGCAGATGACTTAGCAGGTATGGTGCTTGTTGCCAAGCCTTGATGACCTGAGTTCAATCCCTGGGACCTACTTGGTAAGAAAGATTTGGCCCTTGAAAGTTGTCCTCTGACCACACACATATAAACAATGGCATAGACATAAATAATAAGAATAATACGTTTTTAGAAGAAACATTGCTTGAGAGCTTACTTTTTACACATCTGCTGTGTTTTATTGTGGGTATGCACTTGGAAACCAGAGGTCAATATTGGATGTCTTTCTCTTTTGCTATCCCCTCCTTATTTTTTTGAGATAGCATCTTTCACTGATCTGGAGTTTGGTATTTTGCTAGACAGGCTACCCAGCAAGCCCCCAGGGTCTACCTGTCTTCCCCTCTTAGCTCCATTGCCAGTGCCCTACCTGGCTCTTGCATCAGTGCTGGGAGACTTGAAGTAAGGGCCTCATGCCTGCGCTCACTGAGCCAAGCTTACTTATATTTATGCTTGCTCTATGTGTCCCAGATGCCCTTGCCAAAGCACTTAGTTAGGATTACTGTTCTCTTGTTTTAGTTCTGTTGTTTGTGTGTTTGAGGTGGTTAGGGCAAATACATCAGTTATATTTTTATGAGCAGTGTTATGTTTTTATTCTTGTTTTGTTTTTGAGGTAGGGTCTCAAAATGTAGCCCAGGATAGCCTGTAACTTGTGACAAAACCTCTTACCTCAGCCTCCTGAGTGATGGGATTACAGGTATGCACACCAAGTCTAGCTGAGTTATGATAATTAAGCTGTATTAGTTTTGTACTCTTTCTTACTGAACAGAAATGTAACATTATTTCTAACCTTTCATCATTAGTCCTGTCTAACTGGACCAATTCTTTTTTATTGGGTTCTTTTCAAGTTTCAAAATTTATTTATTTTTAAAGATTTCTTTATTTTACATATACAAGTGTTGTATCTCATGTACACCTAGAAGAGGGCATCAGACCCCATTACAGATGGTTGTGAGCCACCATGTGGTTGCTGGGAATTGAACTTGGGACCTCTGGAAGAGCAGCCAGTGCGCTTAACTGCTAAACCATCTCGCCAGCCTCCAAAATTTATATTTTTTGAGACCTTTAAATTGTTAAATTTTGTTCATGTGTATGGGTGTCTTGACTGCGTGTATGTCTATGCAACTTTTGTGGTGCTGGTGCTGGCAGAGGCAAGAAGGTGGTGTCGAATCGCCTGGAACTGGAGTTACAAATGGATGTGAGCCACTCTGTGGGTGCTGGGAACTGAACCCTGATCCTCTCCAAAAACAGTATATGCTCTTAACTCTTCTGCCCTAAGTTTTAAAATAGCTTTTAAAGCTGTACTGAGAAGAGAATATCAGATGCATAGTTTCAAGTAGGTCTCTTCACCAAGAAGATAGAGCTGCAAAGCTTCAGAACACATGCACACCCTGGCAAGCTGAAGGGCATGGATACATGTGCAGCCACAGTTGAAGGGTTTGGTGCTTCTTTCAGTAGCTGGAAATTTAGTAGAGCCCCTAAAGCTCTGAGTGCCCCTCAACCGAGCAGGCCTATTTAGTGTGTTCACTTCCCAGTCTCAGAACGTGCACATGGAATTTAAAACAAACTTCAAAGAAGGGAAATCATCATTTGTGTTCTGACTGTAGTAAGAGGGGATTGGAAATCAGAAAGAAGACAGAAAAAAAAAAAAAAAAACAGACACCCATAAACAGTCTATAGATCAAAAAGAAGTCCCAATGAAACTTCAACAAAAATGGAATATTCTCTAAGCACAACATTGCCGTGTGTGTGTGTGTGTGTTTGTGGACTTCAAATATTGTTTCCATGTATGCAATCAGAAATGAAAACTAGGGCTGGAGAGATGGCTCAGCAGTTAAGAGCACTGGCTGCTCTTCCAGAGGTCCTGAGTTCAGTTCTCAGCATCCACTTAGTGGCTTACAACTATCTGTAATGAGATCTGATGCCCTCTTCCAGCATGTAGGAATATTTGTAGATAGAACACTCATATACATAAAATGCAAAATTAAAAAAGAAAAGGAAATGAAGATTAAAACCCACATCACTTAAGGAAAGGAAATACTAAAGGAAGAACAGAAATCAAGGATTGAAAACAAAAGAAAAAAGTAAATCAGTGAAACTTTTTTGAGATAGTCTTATATATTATGTAGTACAGACTGCCTTCGAACTCCATAATAGGTGAAAATGATCTTAAACTTTCTTGTAAGATTATTTATTATGTTGGGGGAAGTTGATTTAGTTGAGGCAGTGTGCATGTGGTGATCAGAGGACAAAACTTAAGGGCTAGGTTTTCCCTTTCCTTGGGATCACACTCAGTAGATCCTTTGGTAGCATTCGCCTCTGCTTGCAGAGTTATTTCAATGGCAACACGCTTGAGCTTTCTGATTTTCCTGCCTGTCTCCTGAGTACTAAGATTGCAGGCATGCAATACCACATGCAAGTGATGTTATGCAAATGACCTAGGGTTCTCAACCTGTGGGTAGCAACCATTTTGGGGATCGAATGATTCTCTCACAGGGGTCACTTAAGACCATCCTGCATATAAGATATTTATATTATGATTCATAACAGTAGCAAATTTACAGTTATGAAATAGCAGCGAAAATAATTTTGCAGTTGGGGTCACCACAGCGAAGAGGACATGTATTAAAGGGTCACAGCATTAAGAAGGTTGAGAACCACTGTGTTAGACACTACCAACTGAGATACATTTGCAGCCCCCTCTTTGCTTTTTCTTTAAATGTGTGTTTAGGGATGGGGGTGGGGGTATTGGGAATTGAACCACTGAACAACATTCCTAACCTCTTATTTCCTTTTTATTATCAAACTGATAAACCTCTAGCTAGACTAACAAAGAAAAACGAAGACAAATTACCCATACCAGGAATGAGGAGGGACTACCACCATAGACTGTACAGATAAAAGGCTAATAACAGAAGACCTCTGGATACATATATTCAGCAACTAAAACTTAACTTCCTGTTCCTGCAGTAACTTATACCAAATATAAACAATATAGATTGATTACAGCTTTAGAGGCCAGAAGTATGACACGTAATTATTACTGGAATAAAAATCAAGTTGTCAGTAGGATTTGCATCCCTATCTGGAGGTTCTGAGAGAGAATCTTATTCCTTGTCTCTTCTGAGCTTTAAAAGAGTCTGGCTACCAGACCGAGGAACAACTGTGTTGGTAAATGCTTGGCTTGCAAGCATGATGACCTGAGTTCAATCCCAGAACTCATGTATAAAAACTGGGCTTGGAATACATGTCCTTAATCCCAGCACTGGGGAGGTGGAGATAGGTAAATCCCTGTGGTTTGCTTGCTAGCCAGTCTATCTACTTGGAAAGTTCCAGGTCAGTGGGAGACCCTTTCAAAAAAACAGTGGAGAGTGCCTGACAACTAACACTCTAGGTTGTCTTTTCTTCCTTGCACACATGTAAATGCATGAGCATACCACCCACCCCTGCTACCACCACCCTCTCATAAGAAAGAGTTTGCCTACATTACAATGGCTTGGGCCTCTTCAGCCTTTAAAACCAACAAATTGTACGGTTTGTCGCAGGTTCTTATTGTGAAGTCTGGGCTGGGCTAGAATTCAGCCCCCTCCTTATCTAACTTGTTACCTTACTTACACATTGCCTCCTCAGTCTCCTTCCTTCCACAGTGAACCTTCTCAGATAATTTCTTTGTTTCAAGGTTGCTGGTTTTAGACCTCAGTTCTGGAGAATGAGACCCACCAGAGCATTCTGTGTACCATAATCACAAACTGTCCAGGTTGCCTTCCCTCCAGCTTCTCCCATAGTCTCTTGTGCTGTCTGTCTTTATGAACTGCCTACTCTAGTTCCCATACTAAGTGGAACAATCCTGTTTGTCTATTCTGTCTAAGTCTCCCTTAGCAAAATGTTTTCAGGATGTATCAACATTTATATGCAAACATAGAAATCTCAACCTAAACCTTGTAATTTACACAGAAATTAACTCAGTTGGTTATAGATAGAGCTAAGAATAAAGCTGGGAGTATGGACTGAGGTTGGATTTTGTTTGTTTGTTTTCTTTTTTCTTTTTTTCATTTTCTTACTGAATTTATTTGTGTGTGTATAGTTAAGTGCATGTATGGAGGTCAGAAGACAACTTGGAAATCAATTCTCTCCTTCCATCGTGTGGGTCATCAAACTTGGCCCAGTTAAGGGAAAATGTTTGAAAGCTGTGCTAAGGTGAGGTTTTTATAAGTGTTTTCGACAGACTCAGCTCTGTCACAATTAGAAACAAATTCCCCTTATTTGGTATATATTTAGAGCAGCTATGTAATAAATACAACAAAAAGGCTTGCCAGATATGTGGGCCAAGGGTTTTGGTCCACATAAATCTGTGTTCTTGCTGGGTGGTGGTAGCTCATGCCTTTAATCCCAGCATTCTGGAGGCAGAGGCAGGCAGGTCTCTGTGAGTTTGAGGCCAGCCTGGTCTACAGAGTGAGTTCCAGGATAGCCAGAGTTACAAACAAACAAAAAAAAATCTATATTCTTTAGACAACTCTTTGGTCTTCAGTTCACCACCTGTAAGTAACTCCTGTAGATTGCTTATTTATTATAAGAGCAAGATAATACTGTATTTTAGTGGAGAACTAGCTGCCACTTTGGGTGATGAACTTCTCTGGCAGAGGTTGATGGAAATCCTGTCTCCATACATACCACCAGAAGGCTAGAGAATCACTTACATGGTAACGTGGTTGTTATTAAAGGACAGAATTAAAAATTTAAATCCCACCCCCCCAAAATAAAAAACAGCTTTCATTTTGTTTAAGATGGGCTCATGTAGCTCAGACTGTCCTTATACTCAGTACTATATAGCTGAGGATAACCTGGAACTCCTGATTCTCCTGCCTATACCTCCCAAATGTGGGGGGGGGGTCGCAAGTGTGTCATATATACCATTATAAGATTTTCTCCCCATTTTTTAAGTGTTTTATTAGACCTGAGACCTTGTGTGTGACAAACACTCTGCCACTAACCTACTTCCATAATCCAGTTTAAAACCCCTTATATGGCCTTATTTTTGATTCTATAGTCAGGCAACCCATCATCACTTAGCTAGTAGTATAGTTGTTGGTGCCAAAAGGCAAAACTACAAATTTAGCTTATTGATCTTAATTTTGTGTTGTTGTTAATATTTAGAATTCTAGAATTGGGCGACACTTTATTCTGTAATGGTCTGAGAAGAGTTTGTTAAATTTTATAGACAGCCTAAAACAAGCAGAAACAAAGGAAAAAACAGATTGTTCATTTCCAAGGTATTTTCCTTGTTAGGTGTAGACAGCATCGATATAACTTAGGCCACTGGTATACGAATACAATAGAGAGAAGCTTATTGCCCGGCCAATTCAAGCTGATTAGGAGAATTTGTCTGATCTCTTGTTTCTTTTGACTTCTTGGAAGGTCAAGTAAAAAGCTTAGTTTCATGGTGTTTTCTTTGACATAGAACTTTAGTTTTGGTTTTTTTTTTTTTGTTTTGGGTTTTTTTTTTTTTTTAGCACGGTGACTGCATTTTATTTTAGTCATGCTTTCTGTACATTTGCCTCTTCCAAACAATGACCTGGAATTTTAACACTGGTTATATTTGACTGAAATCTAATCATAAGGAAACATCAGACAAATCCAGAATGAATTTGGGGGCAGGAGATCTTGCTACAGAGCCCAGGCAGGAACTCCTACTAGAAATACATGTGGGCCACCATACTCAGCCCAATTTTTATTTAAAACACTTGGGTGATTTTGTTTTGTTTTGATTTTTTTCAGACAGTCTCACCATGTAGCTCTGGCTGTCCTGGAATTTGTATTACAGTTGACAGTTCTGAGCTGCCATGTGGGTGCTAGGAATTGAACCCAGGACCTCTGGAAGAGCAGCAGTGCTCTTAATTGCTGAGCCATCTCTCCAGCTTCTATCTACCTGCCTACCTATCTATCTATCTATCATTTTTTTTCAAGACAGGGTTTCTCTGTTGTAACTCTGGCTGTCCTAGAACTCACTCTATAGACCAGGCTGGCCTCAAACTCACAGAGATCCACCATAGACTAAAAGCTTCAAATTATTGCCAGGTTACCTGGCTCAGCAGGTAAAGGCACTCACCAGCCAAGCAGGATCACTGACTGTGTGAGATCCCAGGAACCAACTGCAAGTTGTTTTCTGGCCTCCTTGCATGTGTACACTCACACACAATAAATAAATATGATTAAAAAATTCTACTTTCATTTTTGGGGTATATTAATAGACATAAAAGTATGTTGAGCTGAATACTTCAAATTCTGTGTCTTGTGCTGCTCTGCTGGTGAACCACATACTATTCCACAGGTGTTGGCTTTCAATTGTTAAGGCCAGAGAGCCGAGGTGTTTGTTGTACCTAACACCCAGCAGGGAAGCTCTGTGAATGCTTGTGAATGTCCCAGTTGCACATTTACTTGTGTTAACTATTAAGCTCACATATGACTGACCTGAACATAACCATATTTCTCTTACAGCCCAAAATGGAGTTAATCCTGATTGGGAGAAGAAAGTTATTGAGTACTTCAAGGAAAAACTGAAGGAAAATAATGCTCCTAAATGGGTGAGCTTACTACTATTTTACAGGGAGGGAGTTGACTGGCTACAGTTTCTCTCAGCTGAGTAGACCCCCCCCCCCACCAGGTGATTAGGAGTAGAGAAGAGAGTGTGCACACATTAAAAAGCTTTGGTCTGATGCTCCTGTGTTGTGCCTCTAGATGGCAGTAAATAACTGTTCCTTTCTAGTATACTGTGGTTGTTCGAGTAGCTGTCACCTTTGTTTTGTTCCCTCCTAAAAGAATTGGCACATGTGAGTGTTCAGAGAAACTCATCAAAGCACATGTCTTTCTTTCTGTTGATTGAAAGGGTAGTTGATGTCTGCAATCTGGGGCCTTGGGGGGCTTACACAGTAGGATCATGATAAGTTTGGGGCCAGCCTGGACTATTAAAGAATTCTAGACCATCTGAGATACAAAGTGAGATCCTGTCTCAAAAGAAAGTTAACAGGAAACAAAACACTGCACTAAAAGAAGACAGGTGAGGAGGTGTTGCACATATTATGCAAAAGCATCCTATTATGGTCAAGTGTTATCACTCAAATGTGGAAGAATTCAGAGGAAAGTTCTTTTTCAGCTCTTGTTATGTTGAGCCCTGAGAGCATACAGCTTCTGGATAGGGCTAGATTTTGAATATGTGTGTGCTTAACATTTTACAGATGACAACTTTGCTGACTTGTTTGTTTGTTTTCTTTGAAGGTACCATCATTGAATGAAGTTCCCCTTCATTATTTGAAACCTAACAGCTTTGTCAAATTTCGTTGCATGATTCAGGATATGTTTGACCCTGAATTTTACATGGGAGTTTATGAAACAGTTAACCAGAACACAAAAGCACGAGTATGTATTGCTTTCTTCTTGAAGCTTTCTATTTATAATTTGTAATATCATTACATTTACATAATACTTTGTCTTTTGTTTTGGTAATAGGTTCTTCATTTTGGAAAATACAGAGATGTAGCAGAATGTGGGGTATGTATCTTTTACAATATTTGAAACTTTTATTGTGTTTTGTTGTTTTTCAAGACAGGGTTTCTTTGTGTAACAGACTTGGCTGTCCTAGAACTCACTCTGTAGACCAGGCTAGCCTTGAACTCACTGAGATCTGCCTGCCTCTGCCTCCCAAGTGCTGAGAGTAAAGGCATGCACAAACAGTTGATGATATTTGAAACTTTTTTTTAAGCATGATTTCTCCACCTAAAAAGAGAATGTATTTTCTTGGGTTGTTCTTCAGTGTATTTGTGTGTGAATGAGTTCTAAAAATGAAGCAAAATATTTTTTTTATTTGTCCTTAAATGTTTTTCTGACATAATTTTCTTAATTTGTCTTTTAAAGATTTCTGGCAACCTAGAGACTGTAAACAAGATTCTTCCTCAGTATCTGTGACTAAAAGCACAATGTCTAATCATTTCTTTAAACGAAAGTGAAAGAGTAACTTAAACTTGGCATTTTCTCAAGCAGATATAATTACATATTTGTTTGTGGATCAGAGGGCATATACCATGGAGGTCAGAGGACATACCTGTCCTAGGGCTCAAACTCAGGTCATCAGGCTTGACAGCCTTTGTCCACTGAACTGTCTTGTCACTCCCATAATTAAGTCTTACCCTGTTTTTCTAGGAGGAGCTTGGGGTTTTTTTTGGGGTGTGGGTTGAGATTAAATAAGCACAGACTTTACCATTGAACAAACCCCCAATGTAAAAATGTACCCTTTTCAGTATAGGTCTCACTGTGTAGCCCTGACTGGCCTGGCCTAGAACTTGTATCCGTCCTTCTGCTTCTGCATCCCAAGTGTTGGGATAACAGGCGTGCTATTATCACACTTGACTCTATATATGGCTTTTAGCCAAACTTTCATTGATAGAAGTAATGAAAGCACCCTTCTGTATCACTAACAGGGGAGGAAAGAGTATTGGGTGTCATGTAGTTGTGAAAATGGTGGCCACTTTACTAAATCTAGGGCTTCATGAATACTAGACTCCAGAGGACAGTGTTGAGGTAGAAATTTACTTGAACATGTTTGTAAAGGGACTATAAACTGCCTTCTGTTTGTTTCTTTGCATTGCTTTTCTGGTAATATGAGAACAGGATATAGAAGTAAATTGAATTTCATTCTGACACCTGTTCAGCATGTGGTGTCATAGCTAAGGCCTGGGAAATTTTATTTTTATTTTAACAGTAAAAAAGACCATTTGCATGTCTAAGTAAATAAATATCTAATAGTGTCTCCAGTCATTTGCTTTTGTTTTTCGTGTGTTTTCTGTTGAAACACAGACCCTAATTCCCAATTGTTGGAAGAAAGTAAGAATTATAGACAGGGGTATTTAACCAGGCAGGTAGGAAGGTGTGACCTTTGAAGTTACCTTTTTAGGGTCTAGCTCTCTGGTTTATGGACCCAGCACCTTCTCTCCATCAACTTACCTGGGGCTTTTTACTTCTTACTTACCCAAATCTCCCAAGAGTTGATTGAGAACCCTAATTAATACCAGCTAGGATTATAAGTATTAATACAGTTCAGAAAAGTTGTTCCTAGTTGATTAAAGTGTTCTAGCTTAGTGAACTGATGGAACAGAACACCAGCTCTATCTGAGAAGCCACAGTGTAGCTTCTGACAATTATTTAGAGTAGTGGACTCATTTAAAGATGGATTTCCTTAATCTCACACATGAAGAGTTTCAGGCTTTATTTGCCATGTCTTTTTCCTTTTACATCAGTGGTTCGCAACCTTCCTAATGCTGCAACCCTTTAATACAGCTCCTCATGTTGTGGTGACCCCCAACCATAAAATTATTTCTGTTGTTATTTTATAACTGTAATTTTGCTACGGTTATCAATCATAATGTAAATATCTGATATTCAGACTGTCTTAGTTGTGTGTCTGTCAAAAAAAATCTTCCAGTGAAACTGACCTTGTGCCTAGAGAGAGAAAAAAAAGCAACAAAAACTAGTTTGAAGGTGGTAGAAACTATAGCTGAGATAACGGATGCTTGCCTAGCATGCAGGAAGCACTGGGTTCAGTCCCCAGCACTGAGGAAGTGGATTAGAAGTTCAAGGTCATCCTCAGTACATCGTGAATTTAAGGCCAGTGTGGAATACATAAAGCCTTGTTTCAAAAACAAAAAATTTCTAGCTTAAATATGAATAAAATACATGATACAGGTATGAAAATGATGTAATGAACCTGGTGATTATATGTGCATTTGTAAAAACCAGTTTGTGTCTGATATTTCAAGTTCAAACTTAGCACATGGGAGTGTTTTTATGTCTTAGGACTTTTCTTTTTTAAGCAGAACAAAGGCAGATTTATTAAGGAAAACTCCTCACAACTTTCTAAGTGAATATTTAAATAGAGTATGCTTTCTCTGGGGAGAAATCCATTTCAGAGGTAACTATAATGAGTATTTACTAAATTTTGATACAATAGGCTGCATTGGGTGGTTTCTATACAAAGAGATTATTGAGCACTTTGTCATGTTCTGTATTTCACAGCCTCAGCAAGAGCTTGACTTAAGCTCTCCACGATCTACAACCTCTGAAAGACAGACCTTCTACTGTGTCCCAGTGCCTGGCGAATCTTCATGGGTCAAAGAGATATCCTTTATCTGAACCTTCGTATTTGCTGAATGGTTTTTAATTTATTTTTTTAAATTTAAAGGATTATAATTCAGACTTTAGATATGTAATCTTTTTACCCTGGCGACATTAGCTAGAAAAAATGTATTCATATACAAAGTATGTCTTTAATAAGATATAACTTTTAAGTATTCATCACAGAGAAATACTTAAATTATGATATATCCCTACAGTGAAATGCTGTTAGAGTAGATTGAGGTATATTTATAGGTACTTAAATATCAGGATAATAAGAGAGAAGTATGATTTCAAATTAAAATGCTGTCTAATTTTTTAAAGGCTTATTTTAGTTTTTAAAGTTGTTTGTGTTCCTGCATGAGTTTATGTGTACAACATGCACACAAGAACCCATGGGGAAGCTGAAAGAAGGTTTCAGATCCTTTTGAACTGGAGTTACAGGTGATTGTGAGCCACTATGTGAGTACTGGAAGCAGTCAGTGTTCTTAACCACTGGGCCATCTCTCTAGCCCCAGTAAACTCTATATTCAAATACACATTTCAGTCATTTAATTAAAACTGTTGCGGTTTGGGAGTGGTTTGTTCTGTTTTGTTTTGGGTGGTTGTGTTTTGAGGCAAAGTCTCAGCTCAGGCTGGCCTTCAGCTTCTGATCCTCCTCTAACTGCTGAGTTTACAGCAAGCACTTCCAAACCTGGCCAAACTTTGACCTTTTGTTAAACCTTTTCATAGTACTTCCTTCTCCTTTAATTCATATGGGTTCTTTCATCCTCAGTGATGTTACTTTATTTTTCTTCCCCTGATCTATCTTGCCAGGAGTTTGTCAGATGCCCTAATGTTCTCTGACTTCTGCTTTCTTTGATTCCTACCCTTTTCTTTTATTTCATTATGTCTGGCTTTTCTGTCTTTTCCTTTTTACAGAGCTGAGGGTTGAACCCAGCCCCCTTTGCATGCTAGGTAAGTACTCTGCCCCGACCTACATCTCCGGCCCCTGATTTTGTTTTTTCTGGAATCTTGAGTGAGACATGCAGTCATTGATTTCAAATTTTCTGGTATTGGCAGTTAAATAAATTCTTCTCTGATATTATTAGACCAAAATAATAACCCCTCTCTAATCACCACCTTGGTTTCTAATCTTCCTTGTGATCTCTTTGATCTCTGACTGTCTCAATAGTGTCATTTGTCTCCCTCCCTTTCTTCATGTTACTGTTATATTGTATTTCATTTATATATTAATTATTATAGAGCCTGTTTTTTCTATTTGTTTATGTGTACAGTTTTTGGTTTTTTGTTTTTGCCTGCATGTATGTGTATGTGTATGCACCAAGGGCATGCCTGGTACTCTTGGAGGCTAGAAGCGGGTGTTAGATTGCCTGGGACTAGAGTTGGAGTTAAAGACAGTTACCAGCACCTGTTTGGATGCTGGGGATGGAAGCAAACCTTCACAAAGAGCTGCTAGTGCTCTTAATGACTGAGCCATCTTTTCAGCTGTATTTTAGGTTTGTTTGTTTAAGATTTATTTAGAAGAGGGCATTAGATGCCTCCGAGCTGGAGTGTATGTCATCTGATGTGAATGCTGGGAACTGAATTCTGGCCCTCTGCAAAAGTATCGCAGGTGTCCCTAACTGCTGAGCCATCTCTCTAGCCCCTTGTTTTTTTTATAATACTTTTTATTAATAATTTGAGTTTCATACAATGTATCCTGAAAACACCCTCTCCCCATTCCTCTCTGTTCCACACTCCCAACCCTGTGACCTCAAAAAAGACAGAAAATTAAGTCAAACTTGTGTAGCAGGAGCATGGATAATGTGCTTCACCATGGTCTTTGGAGGCAGAAGGCTGTTCTGATTGTGGACTTTGACCTGGCCTGGACTTTTACCAGTCTGAGATGAAGCATGGCAGAGTTTGACCTGAAATTGGGCCTCATCACCCAAACCCAGACACTTAGCAGGCTCCTTGGTATCTTGCAGGCACTGGGGCATCCAATAGCCCACCGACCCCCATCCCTCCACCCCCGGCATCCCACTGGGACCAGGACCTCCCACAGGCCACCAGTATCCCTCAGAAACCAGAACCTCACATAGGTACTCTGTCACCAGGATTTTCCACATGAATCAGTATCTTCCACAGGCACCCGGACATTCCAAAGGGATCCATATATCCCATAAGCACCCAGACATCCACAGGCACCAGGAAATCCTGGAGACACACAGGCACCACACAGGCACCCAGCCAACATGCAGGCACCTGGACATCATGCAGGCACCCAGTATTCCCCCAGGTAACTATGGGCATCTGGTCATCCTGCCGGCACCCGGGCATTCCACAGGCAGCAGGACCACCTACAGGTGTCAGGGTGACCCACAGGTTCTCAGACATTCATCAGACACCTGTACATTGTGCAGGTACACAGACATCACAAAGGCACCCAGACATCTGGCTGGCACCAGGACCTCCCATAGGCACCCAGACATCCTGCAAGCAACAGAGCCTCCTGCAGGCACCCAGACATCCCACAGGCTCCCAGACACCATGTAGGTACCTGTATATCTGGCAGGCACCAGGGCCTCCTGTAGACACCCAGGCATCCCACAATCTCTTTGTTATCCTGCAGGCACCCACATATCCCATAAACACCAGATCATCCTGTGGGCATCAGGACATCCCACAGACACCCAGACATCCTACAGGCACACAAACACCACACAAGACACTCAGACATCATTATACCAGTACCTGTCAATCCCCCAGGCATCTGGACACCACATAGGCACCTGATCATCCAGCCAACACCATGGCCTTCTGCAGGCACCTGGACATTTAGCAGTCACCAAGACACTCCTCAGGCACTTGGAATTCCTACAGGCTCTAGGGCCTTGCATTGGTATTTGGATATTCTGCAGACGTCCAAACATCCTGCAAGCACCAGAGCCTCCAGCAGGCACCAGAACCTCTGGCAAACACCAGGGAATCCCACAGACGTCCAGACATCATGCAGGCTCTCACCCAATCCACAGACACCGGACATCATGCAGGCACCCAGTCTTCCCAGAGGCATCTGCAGGCATCTGGTCATTCCACAGGGACCCAGAGCTCCCCCAGGCACCAGGGCTTCCCACATGCACTAGGGCATCTTGCAGGTACGCAGACATCCTGCAGACACATAGACATCACACATGCTCCTGGGCATCCTGCAGGCACCCAGACATCCTGGACACCACATAGGCACCAGGTCATCCAGCCAACACCTGGGCCTACTGCAGGCACATAGACATCCCACAGGCACCCAGACATCACAGACACCAGGACCTCCCACTGGCTCTAGGGCCTCCTGTAGACATCCAGACATTCTGCAGGCACCAAGGCCTCCAGCAGGTACCAAAACCTCCCATGAGCACCAAGGAATCCCACAGATGCCCAGACATCATGCAGACTCTCAGCCAACTCACAGACACCTGGACATCATGCAGGCGCCCAGTCTTCCCACAGGTACTCGTGGGCATCTGGCCATCCTATAGGGACCCAGATCTCCCCCAGGCATCAGGGCCTCCTGCATGTACTAGGGCATCCCACAGGTGCCCAGACATGCAGCAGTCACCCAGATCTCCCATAATCATCAGGGCCTCCCACAGACTCCTGGGCATCCCGCAGGTTCCCAGTCATCCCACAGGCACCAGACTTCAGTTAGGTGCCCAGACATCACTCAGGGTCTAGCACCAGGCAAACTCTGGCAGTGTAGGCAATGCAGATGGAATTCAAACCATCCTGCTCCACATGAGCATCTGGAGGCCTTCAAAGCCCCTCCTAGAAGGAGGAGGCTCAACCTCACCTATGCACATGCTTCAGCTGGGACATCTTTCTGTTGCTCAGAATCTGGGTGCTCCTGAGGTTTGGCAGCATGTTCTAGGGTCAGGGCCCACTGAGACTAGGCAGCTGGGCCATGCCCTACCCCAGCACCATCCATCTATCCTGCCACTTTGACTTCTGCACCTGAAGCCCTCTGACATCACTGGAGCCTGTGCCCTCCCACCCCATCAGAGAGGATACTACAAATACCAGGCATAACCACAGGAGCAGCATGGCTGTAGTATGGCAGGCAGTGAGGAAGCCAGGCAGGTCTAGTGGTAGCCAGGTGGCTGGTTCCTTGTGTGGAGACCTTGCTCTCAGATGACACATTATTTTACCTGATACATCTCGCTGACTGCTCCTGGTTCAGAGTGATCCTGCAGTTTGGCAGGTTACCAATGGGCAGGACTGGCTCAGTCCAGGTTGTGGATCACGCCCTGCCCTCAGCACCGTTTAATCTGCTACTGAAGGCCTTGTGCCTATAGTCTGCCTCCCACAGGCAGTGCTGCAGTCCACGCTCTCCCCTACCCCATCAGGGAGGGCGCTGTGAGCAGCAGCCTCAGCCATGGGAGCAGCAGTTCTGTATGTCAATTGGCAAAGCAACCTGGTAGGTCCAGTGACAGCCCAAAGGCTAGTTGTATTCAGAGACCTTGCCCAGAAGATGAGACTTTTCCCAGCTGGGAAATCATTCTGATTGTCCTCATCCAGGGTAGTCTTGCAGTTTAGCAGTGTGCCAGCGGCAGCACAACTGTCCTGCCTCCCTGTGCCTGCAGCCCACTAGCAGCAGGCAGCACTGCTGTCTACCCAGTCATGGTGGTCGCTGGGGATCCAGTCCCCTGTCCAACCTGGATGCGCTCCCATGTTTGTCACCATCTCCCAACCATACATTTCTCAGTAGTACTCGCCACCATCCCCCTGTCTTCAGAGCCCCCTGCTCTGTGTCAACATCTCTCTTTTCCCCTTTCTTGATTGCATCAGCATCCATGGCTATGCTTCCAGTTCAGATTTTCTCTGCCTGCAGTGAGAGGGGTGAGGTGGTGGTAGCTGGTCTTCCAGGTCTGCTGTCCTTCCAACCACATTCAATTATTAAAATCTCTGCTGAACTTGGTGGTGGCGGGGGGGGGGGGTGACAGTGGCCCCTGCCTCACAGGAGGACCCCTGGATCTGATCCTGCCAGACTCTAGCTCCATATCTCCACTGTGTATCCCGCTGCTCTCCACTATCTTTCCTCTCTCCTTTCACGGGCAGTTGGTCCTCCGATCTGCTGTGCTTCCTACTGCACTCTACACTCAAAATCCTTTCTGCTGCACCCAGTGGGGACAGAGGGAAGTGGCCTCTGCATCCCAAGGGGACACCCCACTCCACCCCCCGGCCCTCCACCTGATGCTGCCAGGACTCCAACTCCATTATCTGCACCTTGCTGAATTTCACTGTCTCTCCTCCATCCCGTCATGGGCAGTCAGTTTTCCAGGTTTGTTGTCTTTCCAATTTTAATTTAATTCTCAAAATTTTCTCTGCTGAACTTGACGACAGAATAGTTTCTCCATGTCCATGAAGCAAGGGGCTGGAGGCACCTGTATTGGTGAGGCAGTAGGGCAGATGGCCAGAGCCCCATTGGATTTGGCCATCTGCCCTGCCACCATCTTGAACACCCCTTTGTTTTAACAGTCACTTTTACATAAACTGAGAAAACAGACCATTTATATTTGTGAACATATTCACCATCTCCAGTTCTCTTTGTTCTTTGTGTTTTTATGTGAAATTATTTCCTTTAGATTTCCCTCCCCCCCTTTTTTAAGAACAAGTCTAAGGGTAGTGAATTTCTTCATGAAAGTTCAACTAGAAGTCTCTTCACCTTCATTTTTGAACGCCATTTTTCACTAAATGTAGCATTCTTGATTGGCACCTTTCTCTTTGCTAGTGTTTTAATGATACAGTGCCATTGTCTCTTAGCCTCCATTCTTTTTTGATGAAAGGTTAGCTATCATTCTTATTATTATTCCTCTTGTACTTTTGTACAAGTCTTGTGTACTCTTACTGCTTCTTAAAATATTCTTTCTCTTTTGTTTTCAACCTTTTAACTATGATGTGCTGGGTGTGGACTTTTTAGTTTGGGGATTTGGGAGTTCTCCTGCCCTTTTTTAAAAAAATGTGTTTTTCTCAATTGGGTTTTGTTGAACCTTCCAGTTTGTAGATATTTTTCAGAAACAATTTTAGTTATTCAAATATTTTTTCTTCTGCTCTAATCTCAGTACATACAACGGGGACTGGACTGACTGCATGAGCCTGCGCATGCAGTGGGTGTTTTGTTTCGTGTTTGTCAAGCACTTTATTCGCTGAGCTCTCACCCAGTCCTTTTTGGGAAGGTCAGTCACATAATTATAAGACTACTTGATGTTTTCTTTTGATAGCCATGGCTGTGTTCAGTTTTGCTTTTATGTTTCTTGGTTTGTTTTTTAATCCTTTTGCTAGAAGTTGAGTCCAGTTCTTAGAAGCCAGGCAAAGCAATCTCCCACTGAGTACATCCTAACTGTTGGATTTTTGTTTTGTTTTGTTTTGTTTTTGGTGTTTTAGTTGAATTGTTAATGTTAACCTGTGTTCAAGTTCACTGAGTTTCTTTTCCCTATCCCTAATTTTATTGCCAAGCCACTCACATTTGCTTTGTGTGTGGGGGGGGGGGGGTGTGGGGGGGGGGCAGGGTCAGCAAAGGTAGTTTGGGATTTTGTTGGTTTTTACTCTCCTTTACCACTCCTCCCCTACCATCCCCCCCCCCCCCCCCAGGCTGTGGGCTTTGTCTGTGGTCAGGGGTAGCGGGCAGAGTGCTCCAGCACAGAGCTCTGCTGTGGACTCTGCTTTTTGCAGAACCCCAACACCTCCACTCATCTTTGCTACAGTTTGAAAAGTCCTGCAGCCAGAAGGATATGGAATTTTTCCTAGGGATGTGTCTCCTTGTTAAGGATCATAACCTTACCCTCATTGTTGTCCATTGCCTGGGGACAGTTGCTTCATCTATATTGTCAAGTTTTGTTGTTTTAATTGAGAGGAGGTGAGACATAGAAAAACACTTAATTTCATGACCCAGACTGGAAGTCTAGCCTCCTTTCAAAACTACTTTAGGAGCTGGAGAGATGACTTAGTTATTAAAGAACACTGGCTGCTTTTGCAGAGGACCTAGGTTTGGTTCCCAGTACCCATATAGCAGCTCAGTTCCAGGGAATCTGACATCCTCTTCTGGCCTTGAAGGGCAGTGCATGCCTGTGGTACACAAATGTACTTGTAGGCAAAACACTCAAACATAAAATAAAAATAAATAGATGTTTAAAAGAAATACTTCCTTTTAACTGAATTGTCAAATTGGTGATGTTTTATAACCATGTAATTAGCATAATTTAAGATAATCTAGTGCAAGGTGATTTTCTTAACGTTTTATTTAACGCCTATGTCAATACAAACCAAGCTCGAGTCAGTCCCTCAACTTCCTACACTCCTAGTCGGCACAAGAGGAGTTATGAAGAAGATGAAGATATGGACCTACAGCCCAATAAGCAGAAAGACCAACATGCAGGTGCCCGGCAAGCAGGTAATGTTCACCCTCAACTTCCTCTTTACGTCTAGATTTGTTTTCAGGATTGTTCTGTAACATGCATAGTTCTAGATCTGGGAACTGGTATGGTATGATAACCTCATTTCACCTTCATCATAACTGGCTGGTGTTGGTCGGAGTGAACTTCAATAGTAGAACTTTGGCCTTGAAGGTATGGTGAGGCCCTGATTCTTACCCAGCAACTGATGGATAGGTTTGTTGTGGACACTTGAGCATTTTTACAGTACTCTTTGGAAAGCTGCTCTGAATGCTTTTAGTCTCAAGTGGTTGGCTGAGAAAAGATCTTTTTCTGTCTTCATAATTATTTACCAATTCTTGAACAATAGGAAGTATAATTGTACTTTACCCTAAAAATGACTTATCTGAAAACGTCTTTCTTGCTTTCTTTTTGGAATCATGGTATTTCTGTTAGATTTTGTAAGACCAGAAATATCAAAGGAAAACAATGTGAAATTGAAGGATGAATTTATAATTTATTTTTCCTTAAGTACAGCTAATTCATTTTTGTTGTTTGTTTCTTGAGACAGAGTTTCTCTGTGTAACCCTGGCTGTCCTTGAACTCACTCTATAGACTAGACTGACCTTGAACTCAGAGATCCGCCTGCCTCTTTCTCTCAAGTGCTGAGATGAAAGGTGTTTGCCACTACACCAGGCTCAAGTACAGCTAATTCTAATGCTCAGCATTAGACAGCAGTTGGTGCTGTTCAATAAGAGCTTAAGAATTCTAAGTCCCCGCGTATTATTGATTTCAGTCTTGGGCTTAATGAGCAGTGGCTTTCTTCATATGGCAGGTAGACAAGTTTGCCTTCATTTCTGTGTTAGTCACTTCCCTTCAGAATCTCTGTCTTCAAGGTAGGGTTGATGGAGCAAGAATATAAAGGTATATTGATAAATTTCATCTAGCTGTATTGTGGATTGGCATTTGTAATTGTATTTTGTTTTTTTATTTTTTGAGAAGCTTTCCCTGTGTAACTCTGGCTGTCACTGGAACTCGTTCTGTAGACCAGGCTGGCCTCGAACTCAAAGAAATCCGTCTGCCTCTGAAGATTAAAGGCGTGTGCCACCATTACCTGGCTCTATATAGATTTTTAAAAATATTTTATGTATGTGCATTGGTGTTTTGTCTGCAAGTATGTGTGTGTAAGGGTGTCAAACCTCCTGGGTTAGGAGTTCTAGACAGTTGTGAGCTACCATGTGGATGTTGGGAGTTAAACTCAGGACCTCTGGAAGAGCAGCCAGTGCTCTTAACCACTAAGCCATCTCTCCAGCCCGTGTACTATTTTTAGAATTGGAATTTTTATAGGTGATATACACAGATGGGGTGGTATTCTTTTTTATTATTAAAGTTCATTCAGTTTAGCAGCATGTTATTATAAGTGATCACTGAATCCAGGCAATGTGGTAGTTTTCTTTCTGTCACTCATGCAGGTATTGTCCTCAAATTTACAACAGCCTGCCACCTGCTGGAATTAAAGGCGTGTGGCACTACACCTGGTTTAATTCTTACTCTTACATTTATTAACTCTGTGTATGTATGTGGATATCTTTGATAGCTAAAGAACAGGTTCTACTGACAACAGAAAACCTTTCCTATTTTTAAGTAGGATAAAGTCACACAAAAATTCATTTACCAAATACTCAGACTAAGTAAGGGTTGGTGAGATGGTTCAGCAGGTAAAGCTATCTGCCACCAAGTGTGACCACCTGAGTTCAGTCCTCAGAACCCCTAGTTATTTATTTATTCTGTGTATCTGTTCTTGGATGTCAGAGATACTAGAGATATCCATATGTCATAATACTGAAATTAATTTTAATTTTTTTCAGTTTTATGTTTGTGAGTGTTTTGCATGCATATATGTCTGTGCACCTCGAGCATGCTCACAGAAGTCAGAAACAGGTATGGAATCCCTGGAACTGGGATTAGGGATGGTGTGAGCTGCCATGTGGCACATGTGCCATGTGTGAACTGAGCCTGGGTCCTCTGCAAGGGCAGCAAATGCTCCAACCCTTGAGCCATCTCCTGACTCTGAAATTAACTTTTTTATTACAAAAAGTGTATTTGTTGTTTATTTTTGAGTTTTTTCAAGGCAGGGTCTTACTGTGCAGCCCTGGCTGACTTGGAGCACACCATGTAGAGGAAGCTAGGCTCAGACTCGTGAGAGCCTCATGCCTCTCCTAGAGTGCTGGGTTTAAAGGCTTATGCTACCATGCCTTGCTGAGATTATATTTTAATTACACTTAACCCTTCCCATTCCTCCCTCCAAACCCAGCATAACCCTGCTCTCCTTCAAATTCATGGTCTCTTTTTTCATCAGTTATTTTGTGCATGCATGTATTTATATACACATATATTCCTAAATATAACCTGATGAATCTATAATGTTAATTGTATGTGTATTTTCAGGGATGACCATTTAGCATTGGACAACCAATTGGTGTGCTCTTCCCTGGGGAGCACTTCTGCTCTTAGCTTTATTTAGTTGCATATAGTTTTTTGTGTAGGATTCAAGACTTGTGGGCTTTTTCCCCTGCAATTTGACATGTTCTTTGGCATCCTCCTTGTTCAGCTCACATTTAGATGGTAATGTTGGTGAGACTTTACAGGTGTAGTTTCTGACGTTACTAGGAGACACAATCTCCCAACAAAGTCCCCTGATCCCCTGGCCCTTACAGTCTTCTGCATCCTCTTCTACAATGCTCCCTGAACTTTAGGTGTGGGAGTGTTTTATAGATTCAACCATTAGCATTGGCCTCCACAACCACATTGTGGTTTTCTGTAGTGGTCTTTATCTGTTGCAAAGAGGGGTTTCCTTAATGAGGGGTGAGACCAAACTTATCTCTGGGTCAAAGATAAATCTTTATAGATTGTTGTTAGGGATTATGCTGGTTTAGTAAATTAATGTTTATATATTCCAATAACCATGACTTCACTAGCACTGAATAGTTAGCTAGGTTTCCAGTACTAGGTATGGTCTCTCTCTTGTTGAGTGAGTCTTAAGTCCATTAAGAGAGCTGTTGGTGACTGCCAAGGTATGTGTGCCACTACTACACCCTTAGAGTTATCATGTTGTTATTGCTGTTGGTGTAGTTCATAAGCTTCATAACGGGTAGGATTAAATTAATTTTTAAAAGTACTTACATCTGAAATCCTAATAAAATGAGATTAAGACAGGAGGATGACCTAGAGTTCAGTGCCAGCCTGTGCTACAGAGTGAAACCCTGTCTCCAAAAGAAAAATAAAAGAAACAAACAAAATACTCTGTTTGATGAAATAGTTTGTTGCTATTTCATAGTAAGGAAGGAATTAAATATTTAGGTGCATATTTATCTTTGTTCTGCTATAAGTAAAACAATGTTACTAAACTGGATTGGCCCTTTTCAACTCAAACATTTATGTCAAACTTGAAAAGCACTTCTAGAATATTCTTTTCTTTGGGCTTCTAAGTGACACGTGCAATACTGTTTGAGTCTAGGGAGCCTTGGTGGTCTTCATTGGTGCGGAGAGCCAAAACGTTTAGAAACTGAAGCTTCCACTGGGCAGCAGCTGAACTCCTTGAACCTTTCTTCCCCATTCGATCTGAACTTCCCTCTGCCAGGAGAGAAGGGTCCTGCCTGCCTCGTTAAGGTACAGCCTTTCCTAGCTCTATCCACAGATGTTACTATCTCAAAAATGAGGCATTAGAAGAGTCTCAGCATGTGCCTGGATTTTCTTTTGCCACTATAACAAATCATTCCAGATTTAGATATTTAGAACAATAAACATTATTTTGCAGGTTTAGGTTGTTATAAGTTTGACATGAGAACTGGATAAATTCAGGGTACCTGGAAGCTGTGCTCTCTTCTGGAGGCCCTAGAGCAGTGGTTCTCAACATGTAGGTTGCGACCCCTTTGGTGGAACACCTTTTCATAGGGTCGCATAAGACCATCTATATATCAGATATTTACATTAAAATTCATAACAGCAAAATTATTAAGTAGCAACAAAAATAATTTTAGGGTTGGGGGTCAGCACAACATGAACTGTATTAAAGGGTCATAGCATTAGGAACGTTGAGAACCACTGCTAGAGAGAAATGGTAAGGAAGATAGGATCTGGTTTGTTTTGTCTTTTGCCTCATCCAGCTTTGAAAGGCCACCTGCATTTCTTGGCTTGTGGCTTCTCCATCTCTAAAACAACACTGCATCTTTCTGATCATATTTTTATAGTCACATTTCCATCTGAGAATGTTCTCTCTTTGACACTGAGACCCTCTTAGATGATTAGGTATCTTAGATACCTCAGGGTCCTGAAGCACACTTGCAAGTTCTTTTTTGCATGTGAGGTAACATACTTAACATTCCAATGGTTGGGTCATAACCATCTTTGGGAGGCCCTTCTTGGCACAACATCCTTAAAAGAATTGGCTAATATGGAACCTAGTTTGGTGGCATATGCCTGTAATCCCAGTGCTCAGGGGATAGAGGCAGAAGGATAGAGAATTCAAACCCAGCCTGGGCTACATAATGAGACCAGTGGTCTTAGTCAGGGTTTTGATTGCTGTGATAAAACACCATGACCAAAAGGGAGTTGGGGAGGATGGGGTTTATTTAGCTTACGTTTCCACGTTAGTTCATTATCAAAGGAACTTGGGACAGGAACTCAAGCAGGTCAGGAACCTGGAGTCAGGAGTTGATTTAGAGACCATAGAGAAGTGCTGCTTACTGTCTTGCTCTTCATGGCTTGCTTAACCTTTTTTCTTACAGAACCCAGGACCACCAGCCCAGGGATAGCACCACCCACAGTGGGCTAGGCCCTCCCACATCAATTACTAATTAAGAAAATGTTCTACAAACTTGCCTACAGCCTAGTCTTAATGGAAACATTTTTTCAGTCGAAGCTTTCTCCTCTCTGATGACTCTACCTTGTGTCAATTTGACATAAAGCTAGCTAGCATTCTGTTTCACAAAACCAAAGGGGGAAAAGTCATATTTTAGAAGTGGAACAACTTTTAAATTCATGTCTACTCCCTTCCTATGTCATTTCTAACTTCAAAATACTTTTTTTCTGCTATTTTACCTTTTTTTTTCTTCACTAAATCCACCTCTTACTTGTATTTAAAATAAAATACATGTTGGGTGTGGGTTTCACGTACCCATAATTCCACCATTCTAGAGACTGAGATAGGAAGATCGAGAATTCAAGGCTAGCCTGACCTACAGTAGCACGACCCTGATGCAAAAAAAATAAACTGATTGTAGTGTCCTATGTTAGCATTCCCAGCATTCGGGAGGCAGAGGCCTGAGGATAGCTTTGAGTCCAAGGTCAGTGTGGGTCACGTAGCAAATACCTGACCATCCAGACTCTGTGGACACACCTGGCTCTGATTTAGCTTTTGACTGACTGTCAGTCTCTGTGGGAGCATGGTTGTTCACGTGCTTGCTGATTGAGCCGTCTGACTGGCAAGTACCTGGCTACTCTTGATTATGTCACCGAGTGTTAACCTGATTTTGTGTTGTTGTCAGGTTTATGAAGATTGGGATTGCTTCAAAGTCAATGATGTTCTTGAGTTATATGGTGTGCTGTCTGTGGATCCTGTCCTGAGTATACTGAATAATGAAGAAAGGTGAGTCTCTTTGTTCAGTTTTCCTTTGTTATTTTTTCATTGGACATAGTTTCAGAAGAGCGGCAGATAGTTAGTTGTAAAGAACTTTTCTGTCTGTAGCTTTACCAGTTGCCATCAACCATGCTGCATGTGGTTGTCATTACTGCTTACATGTACCACCACCACTCCATCCCTGCATCCTTTGGCTGTGATAATTGCTACATAAACCAGGCTACATCAGTCTCTCAGTGCTTTGCCGCCGATGCATGAGAGGGTCATTAATGTTGATCACTTGGTTAACGTGGTATCTCCTGCCATGTTAGTGTTTTTCACTTTGTCGTTAATAATTTGGAAGATACTTTTATGTGAATATCCAGCACCTCAACTTCTGTTGACTGGTATTGTGTCTCTCAAAGGCTCTTCATTAACTTTGTCTCTACTACAGTAGCCATTTTCTACAGTGTCCCTCCTACAGTTGTTACTCAAGTAATTTCTTTATATCAGTATGGACCAATGGAATCTCATTCAATATCAGTATGTTATTTGAGTCTCAATTTTCCCCAAATTCAGCTAGTAAGAGTCACAGTGAGCAGACTCTAAGTCTTTAAGATGACCTCTCATTTTTAATATATATTTTCTGTCACTTTAAGCAGCTTGGACTGTATGTACCAGGAATTATCATTTAGGTTTTTCAAGGAGTACATTTTCTTCTGGTAGGAATTTTATTTGTCAAGAATAAGTACTAACTGATGCTGGGTTGGTTCATTTTTGGATCTTAGTGGTGGACAGAACTAGGAGACTGATAGTTAGTTTTCAGTCCTTTTATCTCAGATTGTCCACTATCAAGGCGAGTTAGTGAATGTGTGTGGCTCACAGTTAATAGAGTTTCCATCACAGGCACTGGGCCCTTTTACTCAGTATGGAGGTATTGTTTCATGATGGGAAGTATGACTGAGAAGAAAATGTTTATCTAGTGGCTAGGATATGAAAGACAGGGAGAGGAGAAACCCAGTTCCATAATCCCCCATGAAGGCACTCCTTCAGTTCTGTAGGGACCTATTCCTCTCCACCTTTACTCCTCCCTTTTTCAAGGTTGTATCATCTCACAGAACTTCATGCGATCCCATTTTCAGTTGTTGGTCTTAATGCCTGTCCTTGGGGTTCTGAAATTCCTTTCCTCAGCCTGTAATGGAGTGGAAATTCAAGAGTGTTCCCTACTTGATTCATTTGGAGTTGAGTTTTGTGTAGGATAACAAGTAAGAATCCTCCCCAACTCCCACCCCATGCCCCCAATTTTAAAATGTGTTTCTATATTTTCTATGAAAAGCTATGATTTTGCCATGCATGGTGATATACACTATAATCCCAGCAGAAAAGGCTGAGACAAAAAACTGAGTTCTAGACCAGCATGGGCTACTTAATGTAGCAAGACCATCTCAAAAAAAAAGAAAAAGCCCTGAGTTCACACTCATTCAGCACAGGTTGTAGTTATACACCTATGTGTGAGCTCAGCAAGAAATACAAGGAGTCATTCTCATATGTGCAAATTCTGCCAGACTTCAGAAGAGGGAACCACCATCATGGCCAGTCATCCTGGACAGTGGAACCCCAAGCATCTGAGCTCAGGTGTTTTTAGTGATACAGAGCTCCTCGGGTGCAGATCATAAGCAATCAAACATCCCCCACAGAAATCCAACACCTGCAGGCAATACAAAATGCCAAGGCCTATGCATCCCTTTTTCCAACAGTGCACAAAAACAGTTATTTGAAACACAACTGAAAATAAACTTCCACAATACAGGTTTTGTCATTCTAGTTGTCTTCCGTCTATAATTGTAACCCATGGTCCTCAGTATGTTTTGCCCAATTCTGTGGTATGCACAGAAGGGACTTACAGAATTGGTGAGCAGTGCCACTACAAAAAGAGCCTCGTAATTAAAGTTCAGTGTCTGTTTTTGTCTTTTCAGATAGCTTGTCACTATGAGGACCAGGCTGGCCTCAAACTTGTGTCTGTCCTCCTGCCTCTGGGATTACAGGTACACACCAGCACACCAGCACCCAGTACTCTTTTGTTTTAGAGTGAGGCTTTGTATTCAGACTGTTCCCCTCCACAGTGGCCCAAGTGCCTTTCCTGTCCGTTTTGATTCTGGTGTTCATTTCATGTAAGTTCGTTTGTGTGGTTATATTTCACTTCCCAGCTTTTCTCCATCCCTACAGAAGTAGAAGGACTACGCCACCCCAAAAGTGCCTAGGAATGCCTTTGTGTATTTTTGTCCTGGTGTTTTGGTCCTGCACCCTGGGAATCAGCTTCCTAGTCCCTGACTGTCCCTCCTGTATTTATCCTTTGAGTCCTTTGAGCAAACATGTAGCTACATACATACTTCATCCCTACCCAATAAGGGATGTATGTGTGTGTATATGTAATCTAGACCTTGTTCCATCTTTTGCCAAAGGGAAGGAAGGTCTGGCACCAGCAGACTTGTTGGATACTACATTGTCATCGGCTCTCTACATAGCAAGAACATGATAATCGTCACACTTAAAAATATTGGAAAAAGCCAGGCATGTGGTACAAGCCTTTAATCTCAGCTCTCAGGAGGCAGAGGCAGGCGGACCTTTGTGAGTTCAAGACCAGCTTGGTCTACATAATAAGTTCCAGGACAGCCAGGACTACATAGTGAGAACCTGTCTTCAAAAAGGTGGGGGAAAAAAATGAAAGAGGAAAGAAAGAAAACAACACAAAAATGTTAGCAGATAATTTTTTTTCCCCCAAGACAGGGTTTCATTATGTAGCTGGACATTATGGCTGGACTCAATCTGTAGATCAGTCTGGCCTAGAACTCAAGAGAGGTCTGCCTCTGCCTCCCAAGTTTTGGTATTAAAGGCATGCAATGACTAACAACTTTCCTTCTAAATTACTTGATTATTGAGGCTTCTTGGTTCATAGGGGAAGAGAAAAGACTCAGGCAGACTTGGGAGTAGATTTGTGAACTTGTCTTTTGGAATCTGATGGCGTTTGTATGATAGCATTGGCCATTGTGCATAGTATAGTTGAAAACTTTGCCCATTTTAGTCATTTATTTAGTGACTTCAGAGTAAGTCTATCGTTCAAATTGATAGCAAACCTGAATGTTCACACTGTTTTAATTACTGCACACACTTTCAAGAGAGGTGGAGCATCACATAAGAATAAAAGTTAGCAAAGACCATTAGCAAGATAGAGATGAATGATTCTCCACACACAATAATAAACACACGTGGCTTTGGGGAAAAAGATCCTAATGTCACAATGTGCTGGGTATTCAAGGAGCACCTGCTTTGAAATGGCCTTGTAAATGACATCTTCTGTCATGTGAATGGCTTGTTTGCTCACTGAGTTAAATGCATTGGATTGGAACAGTAGAATAAACCCATTGTACTGTACCATGATCCAGCAGTCATAAGTGATTAAAAAAATTGTTTTTAGATTGAGGGACTGCATTCTGTTATTGGGAGATGGAGAATTCCTTGAGTAGGATCTTCAGAGTGCATACTGTTTTACACATTTGCTAGTTGACAGCTCTTAAATATGTGTATCCCTCTCTCCACAGGGATGCTTCTGCACTGTTGGATCCCATGGAGTGCACAGACATGGCAGAAGAGCAGAGGGTACATAGTCCTCCAGCTTCATTAGTGCCAAGAATTCATGTGATTTTAGCCCAGAAGTTGCAACACATCAATCCATTGTTACCCACTTGCCTTAACAAGGAAGAGAGCAGAACCTGTAAGTGTAAGTGTTGGAGCCCCTGAGTGGCAGTTTCACCTCCACAGGGACCATAGTCCCTGCTCAGAAGAGTGAGTTTTCTAGTAATTCCTGTGGCTTTGCCCCATTTCCTCTTCTATTAATTCTTGTCATTAAAATAAGACTTAGAATAACAAAGGGTTTATAAGCTGTCTTTGTTCTAATATTGGCTTTGCGTTTTTGTTTTATTTTTTGTTTTGTTTTTTGAGACAGGGTTTCTCTGTTGTAACTCTGGCTGTCCTGAAACTCACTCTGTAGACCAGGCTGGCCTTGAACTCACAGAGATCCACCTGCCTCTGCCTCCCAAGTGCTGGGATTAAAGGCGTGTGCTGCCACCACCCAGCTATTTTTTTTTTTTTAATTACATTTATTTATGGGAGTGGGTAGAACATGGAATGTGCCGGGGCACACATGTGGAGGTAAGAGGAGTCACCTCTTACTTAAAGGACACTTAAAGGTAACACTTAAAGGGACCGCCTCTTTCCTTCTACCGTGTGGGTCCTGGGGGTCAAACTTAGGTCATCAGACTTGGTGGCAAGTGTCTTTACCCTTTGAGCCATCTTGCGCACTCTAATATTGGCATCATTTATTAGTCACTGTTATGAGTTCACACTCATTGTCTCTGGAATTGTAGTGTTTCTTTTGTTCTTGCACTGAGATGCTGGTCCAGAGCTGGCATACACACTCTAATTGGCTCTTTCTTCCTTCTGCAGTCGTGTCCAGTTTCATGTCTGAGTTGTCTCCAGTCAGAGCAGAGCTGCTTGGATTCCTCACTCATGCGCTCTTGGGAGATAGTTTGGCTGCTGAGTACCTTATACTGCATCTCATCTCTACGGTGTAAGCGCTGTGCTCTTCGTGAGACTCATGTAGGGTAGAGGGTGGAAGGGAACAGCTGTGGTTTTGGTTTTAGTTTATCAGCTTCATCTTCAAGTGGGATTTTTGTTCTTTATAACAAATGTACCAAGTACAGATTCCTTTTTCACCTTTTCTTAGTTTCACACAAGCATTTTGATTATGTCCTCTTAGTAAACGATAAAGCCAAGTTCAGACAGAGGACGTGACTGATTAGTAAAATGAGCTGTTTCATAGTTTGTGCATTTTTTTTCCTTTGTGGTGCTGTAGTTTAAACCCGGGGTCTTATATATCCTAGGCATGTGCTTTACCACTGGATCTCATCCCCATACCCCTGTTTGTATTGTTCTGTATACTTCTGCAGGCTCTGCTTGTAAAAACAATGATGCCTGTCTTTGGGTACATTTAATTTGTATATTGACTTTAATGCCTTAGCCTTTGACTCTGCCATATTGGTGGGGTTTTTTGTTTACGTGTTTGTTTTGGGGAGGGTTCTTACAAAAGTAATGTATCCTAAGAACAGGAAGAAAATCTTCTGCTCACCCGAGAGATAGTCTCCTTCTATTTACTACTTTGGTTTATGTCCATGTGCTGTGTTTGCTAATGTGGGCGTCAGCTGTGGTTGAAGCACAGATAATTATCTTGCTTTTTACATTTAATATTTATTTAGCTCCGTTTTCCCATCATAATATCCTTTTTTGAGATAGGGTGTTACTATGTAGTCCTGGCCTAGAACCCTCTATATAATAGACCAGCCTGGCCTGAACCTCATAGAGATCCTTCTGCCTCTGTCTTAGTGCCACACCCAGCCTTCTTCACAAACTTTAATGACTGTGTGTTATTGCATTATAAGTTCGTGCCATACTGTATCCATTTCCTAAAACGTTAAGTTTTTTGCACTTTTTGTTTGTGTGGTAAATGCTGTCATAGTATCTTTGCATTGTAAATCTTCCCTTTCTTCTGGTGCCATCTAAGACAGTATGTAATGCTTGAACACAGGGCTCACGTCAGAGTTCTGTCATTGCTTGACTGATTGAATATCCCTAGTGGAAAAGTCCGAAATGCTGGGAAGTCTGAAGTTCCTGAGCCACAAGCATGCTGCTCAGGTCAAATTGTGGAGCAGTAACTGGTTACAAGCTCATATTAGGCATGCTTACCCAGTGGAGTCTACACATGTTCTGGAATATGCAGATAAGGGGTGCTCTACTTGTACTTCAGAGTTCTAAATACAACCCTCTGTGAAATACTTGGAGAGGGGTGGAAAGGCATGTGAGTAGTAGTATAAGTACTGGCTATTATTTAACTGCTGCTGTTCTGACAGACAAAATAGCCAATGTTCTGCAAAAAATTTTAGTTTCTTATTTTTATTGTATATGTATGGCTGTTTTACCTGCATATCTATACATGCAGTGCCTGTGGAAGCCAGAAGAGAGTATCTTATTCTCCCTGGAACTGGAATTACAGATGGTTGTAAGCTATCATGTGGGTTCTGGGAATTGAACCCTGGTCCTCTGAAAGAGTGGCCAGGGCTCTTATTCACTGAGTCATTTCTTCCTGCTTCTGCAGAATTTCTAATGATGGTATTTCAGTATCTTTCTTACCTTTGGTTTTTTTGTTGTTTTTCCCTCTCTCCTAGATATACAAGAAGAGATGTTCTTCCACTAGGAAAATTTACAGTTAACCTGAGTGGTTGCCCACAGAATAGTACCTTCACAGAACACCTGTATCGGATCATTCAACACCTTGTGCCAGCAGTAAGTAAATATTATGAAGTCTTATGAACATGACACTTACATTTACCGAAAGTACTAATTCTGCATTCCTAGTGAATCTCATACAAGGAGCAAGGCCTGACAATCAGTATAATTTAAAATGTACTCTCAGCATTCACACTGATTGACCCAGCACAAATTTGTAAATCTAAAAATTAATGCAATGGCAGTGACTCCCTTAAGATCATACTTCCTGTCAAGTGCCAGTTTGGTCCTTTGTGTGCATATTAAGCCTGAAATCTTAATAAGCTCTCAATTACATGAGCCCGATTTTCTCAGCTGAGGTAATAAAGCAGCACATCTCCATGTTTGGAAGCATCTGGAACATACCATTTGTCTGTCAGGATCTCGGGGACAGGGGAATCACTCTGATGAGTTAGTAACTAGAAATGCTGGCTACTTCTTTGAGACTTAGAAAATAAAGCCAGATATCCTCTGAACAGCCTATCATGTCCGTACTTTAGGCCCTACAGAAGCAGCAGAGTTCTGAGAACTTGAGTCCACTTATTCAGTGGACTGTGCTTTCACTAGTTTCCCACATTAGCAGTTAAAACTGAAGACATTGAGTAATTCATTAGAAAACAGTGATAAACCCTACACTGTTTTCATTTTGCCAAGCTCCTAAATTATAGGAAACCCCTAGGTTTTTTTTAGTCTGTTTCCCCATTTGCACCTGTGGTGATGTGTTCTGATCTGGTGTGTTTCTTAGATGGCAGCTGAAGTGTAGAATCTGAAAGTCTGTCGGAGTTTGCACACTCTCTCTAGTTAACTCTTCTGCCTTCCATTTTGAAAGCATCTGAATGACGTGTGGCTTTCGTTCATAGACCCTGTAATAGGTCTTGGCAGTTCTCCAGGCCCGTATCTCCTAACATAGTAGCATTCTCTGTTCTCATGGACTTTTACGTTTTTGTAGTACAAGACAAAATAATTGCTGTGTGTGCTGTAAAAATTCACAGCAGAGGGCTGGAGAGGTTCAGAAGTTAAGAGGCTGGTTCAGAGGTTAAGAACACTGGATATTCTTCCAGAGGATCCAGGTTCGATTCCCACCCCCACGTGGCAATTCACAACTGTCTGTAACTTCAGTTCCAGGGATCTGACACCCTCACACAGACATACATACAGGCAAAACACCAATGCACATGAGAAAATAAATTGAAAGGATAAAATGTTTAAAAAAATCACAGCAGAACAGTGAAATCCTGGAAATAAGTAGGAGGACATATGCCCATCTGTCCAGTAACATCTGAGACTTTTTGGAGCAGACCTGGGGGCATGTCCTACATGGAGGACTAGCAGAGGCAGTAAGGGATGCTTGCCAAGAGGCTGGTGTGGTACCAGCCGTCAGACACAAGGTGGCGCCAGAGGCTAACCAGATCTCAACCGTGAGGCCAGGCTTTCTTGACTCTTGAGGATATGGTCTTTTTACATAGAAGAGGGTGATCCATAGGAAAGGGCTTAGGGGCGACAGTGTGGGAGGTGTTTTCCTTTCGTTCTGATCACTTTCGTTGTGCTTTTCATTGATCCTTTCTCATCTTTCGTTACTCTTAGCATACCAGCCCTGGGCCCTTCCTCAGTGCTGCTCTTTATAATGAGTATTAAGCTTTCACTACAGGTTATATGTAACCTGTGGCAGAGTCGAGCTCAGCCCCAGCATGTGCCCACTGTTTGTGTGTTTGTTTGTTTTTAAGATTTTAAAATTTTTATGTATATGAGTGTTTGACTTGCATGTGTGTCTATGCAACATGCCCATGTCTGGTGCCCATGGAGGTCAAATGAGGACACAACACTAGACAATTGTGAGCCGTATGAGTGCTGGGAATAAAACCTGTGTCCTGTAAGAACAAGTATTCTTAACCACTGAGCATCTCTTCAGCCAGCCACCTTTTTTGACAAACCCTGCTTCTTCTGGGATTTCATTTGTATCTGTAAACAGTCCTTGCCTTCCTTTCTCAGAATAATTTAACCAAAGTACAAAATTCTGTAAGCTTTGGCTGTATCTCCCTTCTTCTCCTCAGACTTCCCCATGTCGTCTTTTACATGGGAGAGGGTGATCCATAGGAAAGGGCTTAGGGGTGACAATGTGGGAGGTGTTTGCCTTTCATTCTGATCACTTTTGTTGATCACTTTTCTGAAGTCTGGAACATGCATGAGTAGGAGGGCATCTAGAGCAGACAGTGTTGAGTGTGGGGGTGCTGGAGGCAGGGATGTGGAGGGTCCCTGCTCTGGGCTGAGTGTCAATAGTGAGGTCATGCAGCGGGCTGTGGTTAAGGAATGAGGCTTTAATTCACAGAGCCTTTTCTCTCACCTCAGTGACTAGGATCATCAGTTCTTGTGTTATACTAGCACCTGTCCTTTAATGAAGTTCAACTTCTGAGTCTCTAATGTTTGAACCCCAGCTATCTACCATTTGTTTCAGAGTAAAAATTACTCATCAAGACTTGAAAAAAAGAAATGTACTTTGTATCTCTGGCTGGCCTTATCTCTCCAGCGTGTCTAGGCCCAGCTGAAGACATTGGAGAACAAGCATCTATAAGAAGCATGAATTATACTGTGGCTATAGATAGTTTCTAAGAGTTGCCGAGACCGTTTTGTTTCATGTGGAAATACCATTCCACATGAAACAAAGTGTTTTACCTCCAAATGTGTGTGTGTGTGCTTTGTTTTTTATTTTAAGGAAACTTGAATCCTTGCTCATTACAATTTCTGTCTCAGTCTTTTCGTCTACAGATGACGATAGAAAATATGAACCAGTTGAAATTGATACCCCACAAGGATTATACAGCCAATCGCTTGGTCAGTGGCCTCCTCCAGCTGCCCAATAACACTTCCCTGGTCATTGATGAGACTCTCCTAGAGCAAGGGCAGTTGGACACCCCAGGTATGCATGTAGATACTTCCTGTCCTCTTCTGGCTTTGCTCCATTTAGCACCATCTGGCAGTGGCTTCTAAGGCAAACATATATTTAATAGATACTTAATAAAATATCCATTTGACTGAAGCATGTGCTACAAACTGTGTACACCAACTGTTTTGTTGTGACAGTCTGTTGGTTGCCTATTAGCTCAAAAAAGAATAGAAAAGACTTAATGTAACATTTTGTACATCCCATGGGAACTTTCTAAACAGTTTTCAGAGTTTCGAGGGGGTGGGAGTTTAATCAGATAGTTTGAACTAACATCAATTATGAAACCTGTGAAAAAGTGACAGGGAAGAACATACTAGATCATGTCCACATGAAAAGAATGCAGGTGACTTTGGGATGAGGCCAAGGCATAAAAAGGTAGATGAAAAATAATGAAAACCAGGAACTTGTAAGGCAAAGAGGAATATAAAGTCAGGAAAGTTGATCCAGGGGTGTGGCATTCCCTGCATCCTGTCACTTGGAAGATAGAGGCAGGAGAACTAGGAGTTCTAGGCCAGCCTGGGCCTCACCAAACCCTATTTCAAAAATATACAAACTAGGAAAATTCAACAACTATATTTTATACAGAAACGGTTTTCCCATCTTGTCATAGCCAGGACCTGGGAAGTAATGAGCTCACCAGAGTCCTACTCTGTGTCTGACATTAGATTTGGGTGAGTTTGGCCCTCAGAAAGTTTCAGTGATCCAATACTGCCTGGAGCTTATTACCTAGTTATCATTTGGTTTACTGACATTCAGCTTGTTAAATTGTTGGCTCCTGTGTCTTTATTTAGCAGCAGAAATCACATGTCTTAGGATTATTGTGAGCCAACTTAATTTGCTTAGGTGATTAAAATCATATCACTGCTAGTAATGGTCTTGCTTTTCCAGGCGTTCATAATGTAACCGCCCTGAGCAATCTGATAACCTGGCAGAAGGTGGATTATGACTTCAGTTACCACCAGATGGAGTTCCCATGCAATATCAATGTTCTCATCACTTCCGAGGGGAGGTCACTACTACCGGTATGCTGGCTCATGGTTAAGTGGAGGGAGGTTACATTGCCAAGATTATTGTTGTGCTTCATCCTTTTTATTACTTATATTGTCTATGTATGCAGGTGCATGCACTTGTGCACATGCATGTTAAGGCCAGGGGTCACCCATGGGTACTAATCCTCATGAGCCATACACCTTGCATTTTGAGACAGGGTCTCTTAATGGCCTGGAACTAGCTGAGTAGGCTAGTCTGACTGGCCACCAAGCCCCAGGGATTCACCTGTCTCTGCCTCCCAGGCACTGGGATTACAAGGGTACACCACCACATCCATCATTTTTACATAGATCCTAGAAATTGATTCTAGTCCTCAAGCTACCTGCTTTTTTCTTTTTCTTTTTCTTTTCCTTTCTTCCTTTCTTTTCTTAAGATTTATTTTTTTTGGGCCAGGCAGTGGTGGAGCTCGCCTTTAATCCCAGCACTCGGGGAGACAGAGGCAGGTGAATCTCTGAGTTCGAGGCCAGCCTGGTCTACAGAGTGAGTTCCAGGACAGCCAGAGTTATAACAGAGAAACCCTGTCTCAAGAAACAAAAACAACAACAACAACAAGATTGTTTTTTGGGGGAGGGTCTGGGTGTGGTGACACCTCTCTCGCACTCTGAAGACAGAAGGCAGGCAGATCTGTGCATTGGAAGCCAGCTCTGTCTACACTGGAGCTCCAGGACAGCCAGGACTACAAAGAGACTCTATATTAGAAAACAAGCAAGCAAAAAAACAACACATTTTATTTTATGTGTGTAAGTCATACATTTTATATTTTTAATATTTTATGTGTATGAGTGTTTGTGTGCGTGTATGTATGTTCACCATTTATGTGCCCTGGTGCCCATGGAGGACAGAAAAAGGCATTTGATCCCCTGGAACTAGAATTAGGGATAGCTGTGAATCACCATGTGGGTATTAGAAATGAGACCATGGTCTTCTGCAAGAGCACAGCAAGTACTCTTAATCACTGAGCCAGCTCTTCAGCTCAATATGTTACTATTTTATTGTATGTTTATGTATCTGTGTTCATACATACCCACAGAGGCCAGAATTGGAGGGTTGGAGCTGGAGTTAAATGCATTTTTAAGCCACACAATGTGTGTGCTGGGATACCAACTATGTCGTCTGATAGAGTAGTAAGTGTTCTTCATTGCTGCACCGTCTCTCCAGCCTCACAAATGTATGCAATTCACAACTGAACCATCTCCTCAGCCCAGTGCTACTCATTATTGAGTTACACTTGTTTATGAAATTGTGGCTTAGCTCAGAATATTAGTGCATGCCTGTAATTCTTGGACACCTTCAGAGATGAGGAGGGAAGATGGTGAAGTCATATCGTTCTTGTGCAGCATAGTAAGACCCCCCCTCACTTCAAAAGAGCTGTGAGTATAGCTCAGTGCTAGACTGCTTGCCTATCTTTTGTACAGCCCTGGATTCCATCCATAGCATTACAAAAAGGAGATGTGGCTGCTAACTATTAACAAGGGAATCTGGTAGCAGGAGAACCTCTCACATCTAGAAATAAAGAGTAGAAGCTAATTCCCCTTAATACTCCAGACTACTGTTCTTACTTCCTTTGTTCCTTCTTTTCCCCTACTCCCTGCCAGTCACATGGTGTGTGTGTGTGTGTGTGTGTGTGTGTGTGTGTGTGTGTAAATTAGCATAAAAATTGATTCCTCATTGGGCATGTTGCATGCCTCTAATCCCAGTACTCTGAAAGCTGAGGCAGGAGAATCTCGAGTTGAAGGCCATCCTGGATTATGTAGTGAATATTTTTTTTTAAATGTTTGCCTCTTTCCATTTATTATTTGGAGGTGGGAGGCACATGTGCAACAGCTGGAGGATAACTTGAAGGTTCTCTCTTTCCATCAACTATGTGGGTACTGGGGATCAAGCCCAGGTCATCAGGCTTTGCAGCAAGTATCCTTACCAGCTGAGCCAGCTCCATCACAAATGTTCATAGACTGAGTTTAAGGGTAGTCTGACTTACAGAATAAGACCTCGTCTTGAGCAAACCAGAAAATCATATTTCAGTGGTTTCATGTCTTTTATGATCCAATCAGACAGCGTACACTTAGATTTTAAAAATATCCCCCTCCTCAAATAAATGGTATTTTCTAATTTTCTTACAAGCTAGAGCTGCCTCCTCTAAAATGGAGGCATTGCCGGAACTTGGAAATCATTTCATCATTCTCTTTCCAGGCAGACTGCCGGATTCATTTACAACCCCAGCTGATCCCACCCAACATGGAGGAGTACATGAACAGCCTTCTCTCAGCGGTGCTGCCTTCTGTACTTAACAAGTTCCGCATCTACCTGACCCTGTTGAGATTTCTGGATTACAACATATCGGACGATATAACCAAGGTACACCTTAGTTGCGGCAAGAAATCCTGTGCTGAGTTTTAGGGTTTGTTCTGTGTGTCTTTACTGCAGTTACCTACAAGGCAGAGTTGGAGTTTGCCATCTCTAGTCTTCATTTGTGGTCTTCTGTTAAGAGATTAATTTTCTGTCCTTTTACTCAGCTACCTCCTTTCTTTCTGCACTTGAACTGCTTTTGTTTTTGTTTGGTTTAATTATTTTCACACTTGGGATCAAAACCAGTCCTTTGTATGTCCGTCCAACAAACACTCTATCCCACACCTCCAGCTCCTATCTCATCAAGTTAGTTTTTGGGATGACAGTTGCCTTGGTCTGTTTAGGCTTGAGAGACAGTTTTACTACATTAATACTTTGCTCCTTTCCAATTTGCTTTTCATCCCTCATTCATGTTACTTCAGAGGTTATATCCTTGTACGTTGTATATCCACAGTGTATAATCACTTTGTACCATTCTCTTTCAAACTGGAGGGGGAAAGGCTAATACAGTTTTTGTTGCTTTTCTGAGTTATCTGTGATAGTAAGCTATGTAACCCAGTCTGGCCTTAGACTTAGAGCAGCAGTTCTATACCTGTGGATCGTGGCCCCTTTGGGGTGAGGGTTGTACAACCCTTTCAGAGGGGTCATCTAAGACCATCTGCATATCAGATATTTACATTATATTTCATAATAGTAGCAAAATTACAGTTATGAAGTGGCAACAAAAATAATTTTATGGTTGGGGGTCACCACCACATGAGTAAAGGGTCGCAGCATTAGGAAGGCTGAGAACCACTGACTTAGAAGGAATGAGGGGTTATAGGCAGGCACCACCATGCTGGCTTTATACTGTTCATTTCCCTGTGTGGTTGCCTTTGCCACTGCTTTCTGTTCCCACCTCTTAGTGTCGCTTTAGGGTGTGTCTTCTGTGACACCTTCAAGCTTTGATCTGGGACTGTCCTTTACTTTTCATATTTGTTCATTTCCTGTTTTATGATGGTGGGCTTCACTTTGTTAAGCACCTGCCACTGAGCTTTTATTCTCAGACAGGGTCTCAACTGTGTTCAAGGCTGACCTCCAACTCTGAGAGATCTGCCTGCCTCTGCCTCCTAAGTGCTGGGATCAAAGCTCTTTCTCCATGCCACAATTTGTTCCTGGGTGTTATGGTTTTTCAGTTCCGTCAGTATAGCTCTCCTTAAGGAGCACAGCTCCAAGACCCTGAGTAGATGTCAGTCTGGGTTTCCATTGAGTCTGTCCTGCAGTTCGCTGAGCTTCTTGATATGAACATTATTTTGATGAAGGCTTTAGTACCTTTCAGGTCTAGGGGTCAGTTTCTTTCAGTTTCTTCCTGCTGCTTTCTCTTTCTCACTGGTCCTCATTGCACTTGTGTCAGTGCACTTGCTGGTGAACTTCAGGACTTTGAAGCTCTGTTTGTTTACCCTTTTCTTTCTGTTTCACAGACTAAAAATTAGCCTTTGATCAACCTATCTTAAAGTTGGTTGATTTTTTTTTATCTGCTCAAATCTTCTACACGTAATGATTTGTTATTGCTGTTAGTTGCCTTATTTTTTATCTATAGAATTTCCTATTTGCTTCTTTTAAACATTATTTTCTTCTTATTGATATTCTCTATTTAGTGATGTTCACATACTCCCCTCTAGTTCTTTATACAGTTGTCCCCCCTTATCCAAAGAGTTATCGATACAAGCTCAAGACCCCCAGTAGGTTCTTGAAAATGCAGCTAGTACCAGATCTCACATGTACTATATGAGACAAAGAATGGTGGTGTGTATAACCCTTTCCAGAGCTTAATAGCAAGCACAGCAAGAGCACAGCAATGGTATCCAGAATAGTTATAAAGGCTTCAAGTTAGATTAAGTAAAGGCAGTCTTGCAGATCAGAGAGTAAGCACTTTTCTGTGAATGGTACATTGAAGGAACTCCAGCCCTGCCTGTTCTGCTGTTCCAGTGGCTGCCAGGCTGTTGGCTTTCAAGGACATCACCTGTGATGGAAGTGTTGAGTATGAAGACACAAGTTGAGATGTCACAGAACTCAGCATTCTTACAAAGGCCACTGGTTTCCTTGTATAAATGATCCCTAAGTTATGGGAAGTTTCCAGAGTTTTGACAAAGTTGATTCCAGTTGTTGTCTGCTATATAATGGATCCCCTAGGTAGACCTGTAACTTGGGGTCCTTCTGCCTCAGCTTCCTGAATGCTGGGATTACAGATTTGGGTGTGCACCATTGCACCCGTTTCTGTGTCAGGCACATGCTTCTCTGGCATCTCTACCTGTTTAATGACATCACACTGTAGAAGGTGCTCGTTTCTCAAATGGGACTGAGAAGCATGTAGAGAGTTTTCCATGCTGTGTTTTGTAACAGGGGTTAAGTTTTGGGTCTTCCTCATTTGTCCATCATTATTTTAATTCAGTCAAGGACTGTGTTTCTTTTTCTTTACAAAAATAAGGAAATAGTTTGAAATGCACTTAGAAGTTTTGAAGGTATACTTTTACAAGTATATTACTTTCTTGATAAAGGCCGTTGAAGATGACTTTGTGGAAATGCGTAAAAATGACCCTCAGAGTATCACAGCCGATGATCTCCACCAGTTGCTCATAGTAGCTCGGTAAGTAGTGCTCACCCATAGTCACCTTTTCTGTTAGCCCTGTGCAGTTCGGATTTGTGCAGCAGAATTGAGGCAGACTTCTAAAAACAAAGGAACTTTTCCTTCTAGGGCTGAGGAAATGGGTAAAGTTTTTGCCTCAGGACTGACATTCAAATCTCACTTGCAATCTGTGTAGGGGTAGCCATGAGAAATCCTAGAACTGGCTAGCCTAGTGATACCTGTCAGCCCTGGGTTCAGTTGAGAGACCCTGCCTCAATGAATAAGGTAGAGAGCGATTGAGGAAGATTCCTGATGTCAGCCTTGAGCCTTCATACAAACACAGACAAGACATGAAAAAGTTAAAAAACTTGGAAACTGAAAAGAAAAACCACCACCTAATGAAAGTGCTTACTGAAGAGGTTACGTGTGGCAGTGATCTCAGCAGCAGAGTAGGCTTGTTCTCTACGTTCCTCAGAGTGAGCCAGCCTCTTCCTCTGTGATGTCACACTTGTCATTTGCTTATGTGTCTTAACCTGTTCTTATTTCCTGGTAGGCTGATGTGTTCAAAGCTTTCTAGTTGTTAAAACTTTTGTTAAGCTAACCACCCTAACTCTAGGTAATTTTTAAATTTCAAACCAGGTTTCTGTCTCTGAGTGCTGGTCAGACAACACTATCAAGAGAACGATGGATAAGAGCAAAGCAGCTGGAGTCTTCCAGAAAAAACAGGCTTCAGCAGCAGAAGTGTGTAAATGGGAATGAACTTTAGAGTTCTGAACTTATGAAGAGAATGGGCAAGCTATAGCCGTCATGCTATAGAATCCACATTTGTTTATACTGCATTGTTTTATAATAATTTGTATCCAAGAACAATGACTTTTCCTGAAATCAAGCCTGGTGACACCTAAAGTTTATATGATTCTCTGTAAGGGCTTTTACCTTACTGGTTTTATGGTGTTTTGGAGTTTGTTTTATAATTAGTTATGATGTACAAAAATGTATTTGATATTAAAGGTTTAATAATGATAGTGTTGCTGATCATACCATTTCCTTAGCCACAGCTACTCTTGGGCCACTCTTGGGAGTGCCAGCTTCACCTGAAGACAGTTGTTGGAAGAGCTGTGCACTCATTTCTATGTTCATTCAGGATGGGTTGAGTGTCAAGTTCGGGATGTTGCCATTGATTCATGTGAACCTCTAGTGTCATTGTCCACATATCTGGCCACAGAAACTTTTCCCCACTTATCAGCTGTTAACAGCCTGAACAACTAGGTTTTTCCATGGCAGGGGTTCCCAACCTTTGGATTCATAGACCAGTATATACTCCAAAGATTTCTGGAATAAGGTTGCCAATTGATTTTTGCCAAATCACTTGAGAAAAAAAAAAAATCACTGTGATCACCATTTTGTTTTCATAAAAGGACACTCAGAATGCAAGAATCTTTTAATGGAATAAATGCAGCTTTGTGACTATCACTACATTGTCATTAACTTTTCTCATATTCTGCATTTGGGAACTATCATTTTAAGGGATTCTGAAGGGAATGTTGCCCCATGGAACTATGTCCAAGCACGAAAAAAGCTATTTAAATAGTAAACTTGGGGGGGGGGGTCTTTTTTTATGGTGCTGTGTATTGAGCCTTGGCCTCTCTTCCTGCATCTCCCTCCCAATCCTATGCTCACCTATAGAAAAGTGCTCTACCACTGAGCTATATCCCCAGCCTGTGGAGGGTGGGGACTTTTAGTAATTTCCATTGTTACTTAGCTGATTTGATGAGTACTGAATTCTGAGCTCTTAATGTAAGCATATCAGTTTGTAGATAAGTGTTAGATAAGTAACATCTTGTGCTAGGGCAGTAAAGGCCTATTCATTTTCTTCAGACCTATTCATTTTCATACTTTTTTTTTCATATGAACAAAATGTTACTACTAATAATTTGTAAATTAATATAGTTAATGGTAATTGTGGCAACATGAATCTTCACAAATTGGAACATTGCTTTTAAGCTATCTGTGATATATATGAAGATGAATTCAGTTGAAAACAGATGAGTTCAGTGGTCCCTTATTTTATTTCCTGCTAGGGAGGCTTGCATTGACATTAACCAAGGAAACAGGGTCAGTCTTGATAAATCAAGTAATTCGCCTAATAGGAGGAAGTACAGACTGCTAATTGTTCAGCATTCCTTTCCTAACCTCAAATCTATTTTTATAAGCTAATGTAAATAATGTTCATATTAGAATTCTAACGGGTTTTCATTTTTATAACTAGTAGATAAGATCTTCCTTAAACCTTTGAAAATAAAATGTTCACACAGTTTTTAGTTTATCTTGTCAAATTGTACCAATGTAAACTGTAATTTACCAAAGAAAAGTCATAACTTTGCTTGGTCTTAAAAGTTCCTTGAATAACCCTGTCCAGTAAATAAAACTTCCAAATTACCAGAACTGTGGGCCATTTTTCATGGATTGGAAGCACACAATAGTGTCTACCCAAGGGAGCTAGAAGAGACTGGACCCTTCAGCCTTTAAGGTACTTCTCTTCCTTGCCTACACACATGGATGTCACCTTCATAGCTCTGGAGACAAGATGGTAATCCTGACCAGGCTACTTTGTGCCTCTTTGGAAATAACCATTGCTTTAATTTCTGTTGTCAGATCTCTTTCTGGTCATTTCTGTGGAAACCCACACGTGCATTAATTTCTTACCTGCCACACTTGTGGAGCACCTTACTATGAAGACCCTGAAGAAAAAATGGGAAGGAACAGACTACAGCATTCAGTTTTTAATGTTTGGGATTTAAAGTACCATTTGAGTTCTATTTCATTTTAAAATATAAGAACACTTCAATCGAAAAAATTCAAAACAAGTGTTTGGTTATAGCAAACTTGCCATTTATTAATTCTTTGATTGAAAACCAAACTTTTACTATTAAATGCTATACAAGAAATACACGTTGATACTTTGAGTTACAGTGGTTCTTTAATAGTCACAAGACTTGACACTTCTAATAACAAAAGCGGAATGCTTACCAATTATAACAAGACATAATGTTCAACTGAGAGTCACTTCACCAGAGTAAGGCTCTAAGGATGTCAGAGGCATTGAGACTTTCTGGAATGTGCTGTACAGCTTTCTTACTCTGGGTTACAGAAGAGGCCAGTGTTCTTGGTGATCAAATTCTATATAAAACCAGTTTTAATCTGAACTTTAGCTATGTTTCCCATAGTTCTTGAACCTACAAGAGATACTAAATGTCCCTCTGCAAAGAGTTAAAGCTTGATTTTTCTTCTGGAGATTCCTAGAGTCAATGTACATGATTTTAGGTTCCTACAGCAGGTATACTATAACAGGCAAACTGTAGGAATTTGGGAAAGAAAAGAAAATGGGAGAAATTGGGATCAAATGAAAATGCATTGTTTCACCATTGTTAATTCTTAACTTCATAGAGAGTGGTTAAGCTGGCAAGACTACTTTTTTCTTTTTTTAAAAATATTTAGATACCTCTGCACACTAGATCACTTTTAAGTCACTAAATTTCCCTTATAGAGGCAATATATAAGAATGAACTGAGAGCAGAAACAGGCTGATTCCTTAAATGGGTGTGTCCACACTGCTACTTCATAGACCATCTCCCCTCCTCCCCCCAGTACCAGCTTCTTGAGTGAGATGTACAAACCACTTGGTACTGTTTGCTGCTCTGGTCTGCAGTCTAGGATGATCACTTGTAGTCTCAGCTTACACATCTGGAAATCTGCTCAGGTTCAAACTCCTTGTAAAACAATTGCCAGTAAACATAGTTAGAATTTGTAACCCCTAAATCAGTACAGGTTAAAACAACCTAAAAGGTGAAGAATTCATTTTGAATTTTAAAATAAAAGCCATAGGATTGTGACTAAAATCTAAATCTGAATTATTCGTGTCTGGCATTGTGTAAACATATTTTTAAGTTCATTTTGCTGATTTTCATTAACCACTTCAGGCTCTGCTGGACTCTTCTGAACTTTGGCCACTGCCAAGTTTATCCCGTGAGTTAGCCCGGCTTGGGTAATACTAGCAACTTGGACCATGGAGCTACGAATCTTTGCAAAGGGAGAGACTGCTCTGCTGCTACTACTCTCTGAAGGAGTTACACAAAGCCCTGCCTCAAGTTCCAGCAGGCTAGACCCGGAGCCAGGGGTCTTCTGAGATAGCACCGAATGCACTGGTTCAACTGATAAAAACTGTGGGCCTATCACAGAAGAAGAGACATTTAATTGAGATGGTCGAGAAGGCATCTGTTCCGTTGATTCTGACTGGGTTTCTTCATTAGAAACATGATTAGTCTTTTGATTGCCTTCCTCACTACTCTGAGCCACAGACCTGGTCTCTGACAGCTCGATCATTTTGTTCTGTGCATCCTGCACAAATCTGTGGCAGTAAACATCCATAGGCTTGGCAAAGCCAGTCAATATCCGTATGTTGTCAGCAGAAGGACTTTTCTTCAAGGGAGACTCCTGGCCTTTTCCAAGCCCACTTCCGTGACCAACAGTAGCCTCCGAGGGAGCATGGATGCCAATATCAGTGCTGCTGGCAGACTGGGACCGACTGCCTAACCGAGGTGCCGAAGCAATGATACCACAGCTCGGGAGAATGTAATCTATCGGCCCTACACTCTCTAAAGAATTGCCTAGCTGCCTATCTTCCTCTGACTTGGAATTTGTAAGGAGTTCGTCAGAGTGGTACGAATCATTATCTGAAGACATGTCCCCATCAGACTCCCCTTGGACCTTATTATCCACCACACCTAAGTTTTCCATGTTCTCAAGACTACTGTCTGATTTCCAAAGATTGACTTTTAAGTTTGGTTTTAGAAAGTTAACTTTCATTTCAGGCTTTGTAAAATTTCCTAATTTTCGTAGGTTGCCAATGTTCACATTGGATTTGGTCTGTTTTACTTTTTGATTTAGAGATGAAAATTTACTCATTAAAAAACTTTTCCCCTGGGCCAGGGAGCCTTGGTTTTGAGATCTGATACCAATGATGTCTTCGTGAGGTCTACTGCTTTTCCTATAAATTAGAAGAGAAAAAAAAGTTAATTTCTCACGGAATCCAAAATACCCATTCCAAATAATATAAGTGAAAATGCCCAGATTTCCTGGAAGCAGGGGCACTACTGACTGAAAAATCTAAGTAATATAACTGAAAACTTTGTAGCAGCTACATTAAAACAGGTGGAATTAAAGTTTTACTTATATATAAAACACCACTTCAACATAGATACATAAAAAGACTCGTGTCTTGTACGTTTTTGTACCAGGTCTTTATAATGGTCAATATGCAGTAACGTGATTACCGCATAGCTGAACTGGGACTGGTCACATTTCAAAGGCCAGAGCCTCATGTGGCATGAGGCTGCCATTCTGAGAAGTCTAATGTATGCTCAGTGCAAGGGCTGAAACTACTTATGCAGGTCTAAGGCTCCAGCAGAGTACTTGCTGTTTTTCAAGAATTCCAAGCAGTCTACATGATGCAGGTCAGTTAATACAATTTACTACTATTTTTTAAAGGTCTGGGATATCTAATATAATCAACCTGTGTTCTCTCCTTTACCATCAGGTGTCTCTGTATGCACATCGGTACTCAGGTCGTTCAGGATCACCTACCACACAAGCACTGCAGGAAGAATAGGTGCCTAAAGAGCTGTCATAATTAGGAACAGATAGGATCAAACGGCTCTCCTACCCTAGTGGAATAGGACCGTGGAGCCTGGCCAGTGCTCAGAAGGAAAAGTATACACAGTGTCAATGTGAAATAACCTATTGGTAGGAGTTACTGTTTAAAACATACCAAGCCAAATTTTTGCACACACTGCTTAGCTGAGTACTCAATGGAAAGACTACTATTTGAATTAAACATATCCAGATAAATATGAATAATGTAAGTGCCATGCCAATTGAGAAAATAAAGACTGGGTCAGTAAAGAATTCTTTAAACTGAGGATAAGATCTCTGAGGTGGTACAGGGCTAAGGGAGTGGCAAAGGAACATGGTCCCCCTCAGAGGGCATACCCTCTCCTAAGGAAATAACTGCATGAAAAGAAAAGGCAGCAACCAAACTTTAGCAGTTAGATTTTAAAGCTAAGTGTCAGGTGTTTCTCTAAATACATTACCATTCACTCCGTTCAACCCTTCTGACATTTCTTATCTCATCTTACAGGTAATACAACAGAAGGACCATGAAATATCTTCCCCAGGGTTACAAGGTAAGCGACAATCTACAATCAACAGAGTGGCTGAACTCACTATCAACAGCTGGGCATGGTGTAAACTCCAGTCCCTGCATTCTAGTGCTGAGGCAAGATCAGAAATTGAGGCTAGATGGGCTAGTTAGACCTTGTCTCACCAAAACAAACAGCTAAACCATGGGTTCAATCTCCAGCACAATATAAACTGGGTCTAGTGGTGTAGGTCTGTAATGCCAGCACTCAGTTGTTTTTAAATGCATGCAATATATGGATGTATTTCTTAGGAACAGTGAAATATTAGTGCATTTATACAGGGTGTAAGGAGTTTTATTGTTTGGCTGGTTGTTTTTTATTTGAGGTTTTGTTCTTATTTTAAGACAAGCTATCTATACCCAGTCTGGCCTTGAACTCTTCCACCTCCAGACTCTTGGGATTTCAGGTGTGCACTAGTGCACCTGGCTCTGAGTGATGTCTACACTCTTGGTACTGACCTTTCAAGTTTTTTCTCAATTATGGGAACATCCAGTCCCATGGCTTGCTTGGTGATCTGTAGCATCTCTGCAATGCACTGAAGAGTATCTGAAAATCAAGCAAAGCTCTTACCAATTCCCTAAAACACTAGAATAAATAGTTTCAGCTTGAATTTAACTTGTGGCCACTGATTTAAATACTGTATTGCCTATGGCTCACTACCCTCCACCCTACTAATTCAAAATGTTCTGAATGACGACTTTAACATAAGAAAGTCAAGAGCACAACAGCTGAGTGAACAGCAATTAGACATTTGCTAGAGCTCACATGGATCTGAGCACCGTGCACAGCACCAGGGCAGCACCCACAAACAAGAAGTGGTCCCTGTTTGTTGCCTCTTAAGGCACGTAAGAGAAGCCTAGGAACCCATATAACTTCCTTTAGAAACAATCATTACAACTCCTACTACACAGACCCTTGTCCGTACTACACCATCCATTCAAATCGGAACAGAGATCTCAAATCACAAAGCCACTTCTGAGCCATTTTTTCTAGAAGTCAGTTCTATGACTTTCAATAAACACAAAGCTATTAATAAATTATTTGAATTATTTGAACTTCAACTTTTCCTCTTTTTTACCTTTCCCATCTTCTTCTGGACTGCGGACCACAGCTCTCAGTGTGTGGAAGTAACCACTCCCTTCTTTATACTTGTAGTGCAGTCGCATGCAGGAGAACTTTGGTTTGCCAAAAAGAGTAGGTTCAGGACCTAACACAAATGAGTATGTTCAAAGTTTTGTTTTTAACATAACATTCTCTTCCTTTACTTCAAACACACATGTCAGTTAACTGTGAGCATATTTCAACTCATCACTTTAAAAAAGTATAAACTTACACAACCACTTGTAAATAAAATTCTATAGTATGTGTTAGTCATGGGTTTCAATTATGACATTTCATGCATGTACATGCCTTCCAACCATAACAGGGTATCCCTAATAAGCTAAGCCCTCTGTTTTATCATGAACATGTGATTAAAAGAGGCCATAAGAACACTTTGTCAGTGGTAATTGCTTAAACTTTTTGATCACTGGAGTTATCTGCACAAGATACAAGATGAAAGCAAGCATACCAATCACTAGTCTCTAGAGAAGGGAAGTCCACCACCACAGGTGGCTTCGACTATCCCCTTCTGTGGGTTAGTTAACGTGTTAGCATTTACCTATTTCTATTTTTTCCAGGTCTTCTAGGCTCAGTCGTTGATACTGGTTTACTTTATCAACTTCATCATCATAACTAGGGAAATGGAGTAAAAGGAGGGTTAAAAAGCAAATGTTTATTTGGCTTTTGCTCCAAAGGTGAAATACAATTTAACAAGCTATCGCATGCAGTTAAAATAAAATCTTTGCAGCATGCATTCTAGAATGAAGTGAATATAAAACAAGAGCACTCATGAGGCGAAAGCAGGTAGATCTCAGTTCTACAGCAGCCAGAGCTACGTAATGGAGTGCCTGTCTTTAAAAAAAGGAAAACAACAACAACAAAAAAAACTAATATATGTAGTTTAACAACTGATAGAGAATTTTACATACAAAAAGGAAGCCAATTACAAGGAGAAAATAATTTCAATTTTACAAAAAAAAAAAATTAAAATGGAAGCAATATACACATGTTGTAATGCCTTAGTTAAGGAATTCTACAGCAGATGGGTCTGATACCCCAAATCAAGGAAGAAAATGTTCATGACCTGTGCCAAAGGCATGTGAAATGACAGGAAAATGGCAGCTCACACCAAGCCAAAAAGTAAAAGGGATTTACCCAGGGAATCCATGTTAAACCTGAATCCTAGATACTAAAGGGACAAGCACTTCAGCTTTGGCAATGGCACAGTTAACTGTCTTTTTGGAGATGGTGTTAACAAACCACCAAAGTCACATAATTGATCATATGCTTGTAACCAAGGAGACGCTGAAAATCACATAATCATGTGCTTGTAACCATGGAGACACTGATGTGTGCGCATGCGCACATACCAGCTGTGCATCTGCAGAGCTGCGTCATTCAGTGGCAGAACGCTGCAGTGTCTAACAATGGGGAAAAATACAGCAATGCTACATCGCCATTTGTGGTTAAGAAAAAAAAATGCGTGGTGCCCAGGTTTTGATAAACTCCAAGTAATACTAAGCTAAAACAGTGATAAATAGCTCAGATTTTCAAACATTATTTAAAGGACTCAATGAAATTTCATATGTGCATACAAAAAAATATGAATTCTCAAAAGCAAATATTTCCAAAAACAATCTAAGAAGCTTTAAATCAATGGCAACTTACTAGGCCACGTAGTAGGCAGAGTTAGAAAGCAGCAGTAGCACGTCCACATCTCTGTGAGCAGCATCAGTGAGGCTGAACAGACATGACACCCAGTAAATTATTTCCCATCTACATTTTTTTCTTTATTTTTATTTTTTTTTGCAAACATATTCCTACTTACGATAAAAGATTGCCAAGGGAAACAAATGAATATGAAATAGTTTTGCTTCTGAAGACTGCTTAATTAAAAAAAAAAACCAATCTATCCATTTGGGGAAAAAAAGATTTTTTTAACATCTCTTCCCCACCCCCACTTTTGAAAGGGGAGGGGCGGGTTTGGGCAATGCGGTAAAAGAAAGGGCTGAAGGGAGGTCTGTTCCCAGACATGGCCAGAAGGGGGCGCAGTCTTCAAAGGAAAAGGGAAGCAGGAAATGGACAGTAATAGAGAGGTGGTTACTGGGAAGAAGAAAAGAAAACGTGACACCCAGAAGGAGAAATCATATGTTAACTCACATTTGCCAGTGTCCAAAATAGCATACTAGACATTGAGGATATTTTTGCACTACTGGAAAACAGCTATTTTGAAAGAGTCTTGGATAAATGAAACAGTTGTGAACATGGAGTAAGGCAAGCCACACTGCATTTTTCTCACTATAGATTTCACTTGGCTTTCAAGGAATGAGTAAGCACTTCCTTAAAGCCATTTTGTCGCATTCCCGAATTCCAGACACCAATACAGATTAGAACAGAATAAAGGTGAGTGTCTACATTAAACCAAGACTATAGTAAAATGCACATCTTGAAGTGGCCAGGGATTAAAATATACAAATAATCAACAAACAGGCATAATCCAAAACCAAATGAGAATTTTTACCTAATTTTTCAGCTGGCATGAGTAGCCTTTCCAGCCAGGTTAATAAACCTGCATTCTCATGCGGATTTTTTAGAATGTACTTCAAGATAGTCCTGCCTTAGGATTCCAAACCCAGCTGCTGGATCTTACTATCAAAGAAGTAGCAAACAAAGAACGAAATAGGAAATATCATTTGTAGATGGAATCTAAAGCCACTAATTAACTGCCTGACAATGAGGTCATTGTTAGAGGGCACTGCAGAGAAAAACCTTCCCTCTGTCTTCTGCATCAGCACCTTGTTGCCCCCTAAATCCAACAGTTTTCATTTGAAATGCATTCCTTCATTCTCGCCTGTACTTAAGACCTCAATGAATGAACTAGCACAGAAGCACCTAATGAAACACGGACTGATTCTGGAAGCCAATATCTGAGTAAGAGGAGCCCATAAATCCAGACATCTCGGCGGCTTTGAAGAAAATGACATGGAATAATACAGTAAATGGAAATGAGCTTTTCGCATGGATACTTACTGAATTCTGAAAATTGCTGTTGGAGCCGGGCCACGCCACGCCACAAAAATTACATCACAATTTTTACATGGAAAAAAAAATCTAATTACAATGTCACTTCCTTCTTGGCTGCCTATTCTAGAATTAGTATTTACATCGATCAAAAACATATGTCTTTATCTAAAAGCATTTGGCACGAAACAAGCGGTCGAATGTTGTCGGCCTTTTTTCCCCTCCCACCCCATTTTACTGCAGTCTTAGGAGCAGTAAATAATCCCCCTGCCCCTACACCCACCCCTACCCCTTAAAAAAAAAACCAAAAAACCACATTTGATACGAACAAGAAAAAGAAAAACCCCTTCAAGTATAAGCCCCCACCCCCACCCCTGCAGCTCCTCGCTGCTTCCCTAATCATTTTTGTTTTCCCGCCACTGTGGCATACCCTCCTTCCACACTATAAAAACAAAAATTGCCAAAACAATATGCAGCCCGACCACGGAGACAATGGTCGCATAAAAGGCGCTGTCTTCCGGGGACATTAACATCAGGCTTTGGAAAAGAAGTAATTTACAGGAAAAATACAGCCCCACAGGTACTTTAACCATAAGTCCTGCAAAAAGGAGAAAAATCTTAAAAGTCATGGCGAGAACGCCCTCGGACTTGGGCTCCGCGGGGTCCGCGGCTGGAGCCCGGGGTGGCGAAGGGGGCGGCTGCCGATGGGAGCGCGGCATTCTCGATCTGCACCGCACCTCGCGCCTGCAAAGAATGGCGCTGCGAAGCCTTCGCCAGTCACGCCCACTTCCGCTGCGGCTGGCAGCCGGTGCGCGTGCGCACTGCGTCCTGCGCATCCCGCACCCTCCGCGGACAGCGGGACCCCGGCCCCTAGAACTGGGGGTGGGAGGGCTTCCTGCTTGCGCCTTTGCCGCGGCCTGACGGACAGCGGGCTGCCGCGCTCGTGCTGCCGGGCAACACCCTGCAGAAGGCAGCGGCGCAGGGCTAGATAGTCAGCAGCCGCAGGTTCAGCGAAGCTCAGGGATCGGTCCGCAGCTCTCCTCGTTCCTTTCAAACCTAAGCCTTCTCTTTCCAGTCACTAAAGTCCGGCTCTTCTGTGGTAACTGGGCGACAAGGGTACCGGCAGGAAGGATGCAGAGTCCAGGAGGACTGCTCCTGTCCCGCGTCTGAGACAGACTGAGGCCGGCTGAGCGCGCCTGCCGCACTGCGCACCGGCCAGACGCGCGCTGCAGCTGATGGCGCGGCACGGTGCCGCGCTGGACAATTCCCACGGTCGCTTCTGGCCTCCTCTGCATAAGGCTCTATCAGTTTTACGCTATGGTACTGCAGTGAATGCGACAGTATCTGAGGCGCAGCCGAAACAGTCCTCAGGATAACACATTACTGCAGTATTTTAAAAATAAAAATACCACAATAGCATAAAGAATAAAGCATCAAATATTTATGTAAAGAAAACCCATGACTGCATTTGCACAGTCCTGCCTTACTCCCCAGACCCTAATCCTAGCCCTGGTCTTGAGAAAAACCTATTACAGCTCAAAGACAAAAAGACAAATGGTCTGCAGCGAGGCACTCCACCAGAAAAGGTATTTGCCACACAAGTATGGAGACCCAAATTCCACCCAAAACCTGCTCTTATTTCAGGTACAGGCACAGTTGTATGTGGGCGCATGGGCGCGCGCGCGCACGCGCGCGCGCACACACACACACACACACACACCCTTACAGATGAAAGAAAAAGTAACAGTGGCACATGGAAGGAAACTGCAGATTCCCAGAGACCAACTAAGGTAGACAACCCCTGCTGTGGTGCAGGTAGAGCAAGCCAGCCCCAGGAGATCAAATCAGTACTAGCTCAGTCTCCATCAGTGAGGCTTTCCGCGGGTGGCTGATGGGAACAAATTCTGAGGCCCAGAACCAAACACTGTCAGAGCTCTGGGAAACTCGAAGAGTGGGAGGAGGGATTTTGGGGACTAGAGGGCTCAGGGACATCAGGGAGAACAAGTCCCACAGAGGCAACGGATCAGCACTCTTGGGGTCCCTCAGAACCTGAGCAGCACAGAACCTACAGATCTCCTAGATAATGTCATGTGGTTGGCTTGATGTTCTTGCAGACAACCTACAGGTGAGAATATATGTGGGGTTCTCTGTCGCTTTTGCCTGCCCATGGGACCCATTTCCTCCATGGGTTGCCTAGTCCACCCTCAACGACGACAGAGGACTGTGCCTGGCCTTGTCACATTTGCTGTGCATCATTTGAGCAGTCACCCTGAGGGGACTGCTCTCTTCTGTGGGGAGAAGTAGGGAGGGCGTGTAACAGGAGGAGAAGGAAGATGGGGGAGTTGGGAGGAATGGAGGGAGGGTAGGAGGTTGATAATGTGTTACACAAGAGAAGAAAAAAGAGTTTGAGACAAGAGACCTACATATTTTTCTAGTACATAATCCTAGCACATTAAATAGATTCTTGAGGCAATCTCACTTTCTTAGTTAGCTTCAGATGTCAACTTAACAAAGCCCAGTTATCTGAGAGAGTCAGCTGGGAGGCTGATCCCATCAGATGGGCTTGTGGCATTTTCTTGATTGCTGATTGCGGAAGGAGGACCCTTGAGAGAATGAGGGTGAATGAGGGAAGCGCTATTCCTCATGGGACTGGGGCATAGGAAACTGCTAGTTAAGCATGAACTTCAGAGAGAAAGCCAGTAAGAAGCATTTCTCCAAGCATTTCTGTTTCGGATTTAAGCTCCTGCCTTTGAGCCCCTGCCTTGGCTTCCTTTTCCTTTGATGGTCGACTGTAACCTTTAAGTTGAAATAAATCTTTTCCCTCCCCCCCCCAAAAAAAAAAATGAAAGAGAGAGAGAGAAAAGGAAACTGCAGCATCAGTGGATGACGTCCACAAGATAGATGAGAAGAATTACCGGGAAGAGACATAGAAAAGATTGTCTAATAAGATGTCGGCGACTGAACCCTCAGCTTGGCATCTTAATGGAGAGTGACTCACCAGATGTGAGTCACTAAGATGCGGAGGTGTTAATGGTTCTCTATCTGAAAAGTGCCACCTCAGAAGCACAGGCAGAAGAGAGCACCGGAAACCATGCTGGGACTCTCTAAACCCACACCCACACCTACACCTTCTCTGACCCCCAAGAAGCTTTTCCTGTAGTAAGCCACAGGGCAATTAAACACCTCCCACCAAAAACAAAACAAATAGCATGCAGCTCAAGTGGCAGAGTGCTTGCCCTTAGTCCAATCCTCAAGGCTGTATGCACAGGGCTTGGTTGTGCATGGCTGTCATCCCTGCACAGGGAAATGGGAAGCAGGAGGGTCAGAAACTGTATAGTGAGCTTGAGATTAGTTGGAGATACATAAGGTCCTATCTTGAAAAGAAAAGCAAGCACTCACCCTACTCAAGCCAACAGTCAATGTAACCTAAGAAGCTACTTGCTCTAAGACATCTCCCCACCATCTCCCCATCAGTCCTCCTATCCCAAAGCTCCAAAGAGTAGTTCCTAATAAAACCATAACTGTAAGCCAAGGAAAAAAGGTTGGAAGATGGCCAAATACCTCAACCACTTATGAAATGCTGCCATTCTAACGTGGCCAACCTAGAGGAGAGCCTTCTGGGACCTGAGTGGAGAGTGTCAAGCCTTGGCAGCCATCAGTGTCACTGAGGAGCAGACCATATATCTGTGCCAAAGGTCTGTGGCCTCTCTGATCCTGTTCCACAACCACCTCCTGAGCAGCAACACAACATTCTTTAAGACATCCTCTACCCTGGGTAGCAATGGAGCTCTCATTGGACCTCTATCTTAGGCCTGAGACAGATTCTCTGTACCAAAGAGCTGACAAACAACCACCAGAGGAAGAAAAGACTAACAGTGGAGCTTTGGCTAGTGAAACATGAATAGCATACTCCCATAATCATTTTTGGTGACCGACCACCCAAGGAAGAATTAGAAGACAAAACATATCAGGAAGACAAATGAATCTAATAATGAACTAGAAACTAGCCAGGAGACCTAACCAGAGGCCTATACCTGAGATGCCCTAAGGGATAAGAAGAAAGGAGCATATTTATGCTTGGTAGCTGGTTTCATGAAAATCAATGTGAAACAATAAACTCCTGGTATTAGGTCTTTCTCAAACAACCAAAGGCTAGGATAAGGCTTGTTCTCAAGAAACAAAAACAATTAAAAGGCCAACTCAGCAGAGAGCTCAGCCTGAGACCAAGGGGCACAGCAAGGCACACAAAAGACCCTGGGACTTGATTCATATGTGGAGTCAACCTCCCTGACAGTCAGATATACAAGTCATGGGCCAGATTAGCACCTACAGACTAGGCAGCAATAAGGATGGAACCGGATGGACTTAAAGCCTGCACCTCAGGACACAATGTAAAAGTTCTTGGGAGGGAGAACCACTTGGTGAAAATCTGGCAACTCATTGATCTGTATGTTTCAACTTCCAATGAAGAAAAAAATAGGATCTGCATTGGGGGGAGTACTCCACCTGTACAGAGCGAAAGGACGTTGAGACTCTCCCTATCCACCATGTGATTATCAGTAAGTTATTCTTTATTGGAACTCTAGTCACAGATGTGCAGAAGACAGGCAGGCACTGGCTTCCAGTTATCAGAAAGCCAAGTTTCACTGCTATTACAAGTAGAGAGTAAGCCGGGGATGGAAGCAAAGGTCTTTAATCCCAGTACTTGAGAAACAGAGGCATAAGAATCTCTGTGAGTTCGAGGTCAGCCTAGTCTACATAGAGACTTCAGGATAGCCAGGGCTACATAGAAGAGATCCTAGCTCAAAAAGGGAAAAATAAAGAAGCAGGGCATGTGATTGCTAAGCACTGGAAAGAGGTGGGAGGAGAGAAGAATTACATCATGCTAGTGACAAACGGGAATGATGAAACCGCTGTGTTCCTCAAGTAAGTATTTGGTAGCTGAAACCTCAAGATTTGAGACTCTAACCACTCCCTTTAAAGCGGAGGACATCCTTGAATTTCTAATCCTCCTGCCTCCATCTTCAAAGTACTGGGATACGGGGATCATGGACATGAGGTGCAAATGATTGAACCCAGGCTTCATGTGTGTTACGGAAGCCTCTACCACTGAACAGCCTCAGACTTTCATGGCTTCTTAAAGACCTAAAGCCAGACTCAACTATCGTCACAAAACCAGTGATCAGAATGTTCATGCATCTTTGCAGGAGGCCGTAATGACTCTTCACAAAGCACACTTACCCTAATTTTGTTAGAGGCATTGGATATTATAGTTATTAACACACTTCAAATCATTTTTGAAAATTTTATGTTCATTGGCTTTTCCCCTGCATGTATGTCTGTGTGAGGGTGTCAGAAGCCCTGGAATTGGAGTTATAGACAGGTATGACCTGTCATGTGGGTGCTGGGAATTGAACCTGGGTCCTTTGGAAGAGCAGCCAGTGCTCTAACCACTGAACCATCTTTCCAGGCCACTTTAAACCTTTTTGGTTGTTTGTTCATTTTTTTGAGACAGGCTTTCCCTGTAATGCTTGCTGTCCTGGAGCTCACTCTGTAGACCAGGCTGGTCTACATGTGTGTGCCTGCATGTATGTCTGTGCAGCCTGTGGGAATATACCTGCCATAGAGCATTTATCAAATGTAGCTGGGCAGTCTGCAGCTGACCCTGTGGCTCCTGTACCCTTTATCTTGAGAATCTGGCCTGCTGTACTGAGGCATACAGATGTGTATTCATTAAGAGGTACAGTGTGCTTGTTGTTTTTATTGGTATAAAGTGGTCCCAGGCTTTCATAGAATAAATAGGTCAACTCATACCTGACATTTTTAAAAACAAAGACACCCCGTTTCAAGGATTCTTCAAAATATCGATGCAGGTGACTCATCTGAATACTATTCAGCTTTGGTTCACTTTTTGAGACAAGACTTCGCCCACAGCCCAAGCTGTCCTGGAACTCTATGAAACCCAGTCTGACCTCAAACCCAAGCAATCGCCCTGATTCAGCCTTCCAAGTGCTAGAATTACAAAGCATGAGCCACCATTCCAGGCTTGATTTTTTTTTTTTTTTAAATCACGTATCATATTTAAGTATTTCTTTTCACGACTGAGATTTCTTCAGCACCTCCTTAATTCTGTACCAAATGTGAGTGTGCCCTGCACTGAAACTGCCATGCTTGATGCAGGAGGGTCCACACGTTACAGACAAGTGCCAGTGTTAATGGCGACAACTCAGCACGGCGAGCGCTACACCATCCCGGCTCACCTGGGGTCGCAGTCAATCAGGGCCCAGCCCCCGTGGAACTTCTCATCACCCGGCAGCAGCAGCTTCATGTAACTCTGTAAGAGCTGGCTGATGAGCTCCTGGTGGCTTCTCTGGTTTTCCTTATGCAAAGCTTCATGCTCTTTCTCCTTGGTAAATATGGAATAAAGATCTTCTGTCACTGGAATGCCTTGCATCAAATCTAGGGTGGAAGTGTTAATACTATCACCATTTTAGCTTTACTAATGTGTCTTTTAGAAAACAAAGAGAATCTAAGATCTAGAACAACAGAACTCATAAAAGAAAGCATAAGCACGAATCTTTTCCACCTTAAAATAGGCTCAGTTTTTTTAGACTAAACCAAACGTTTAAGCAACAAAAGAAAAAACAAATTGGATGTCATCAAACTTACAAGCTTCTGTGTTTCTGAGACCATTTCATGGGTAAGATGATTGAGCTTTCCCTGGCTTCATACATGTCCTCCCTGGGGCCTCCTGACACTCAGCCATGGTGCCGGCAAACTCCTGGGCACCATCCTAATCAACCACTTCCCACTTCTGTGCAGTACCGCGCACTTCCCTCACAGGCTCTGCTTTGTTCATTTCTCTGCAGCCCCTGTGAGTATCTCTACTACACGTGAGGATGAATCTTTCAAGATGGGCCTCATTCAGATATGAACATTACACTTACCCTGAAGACTTGGGGGATGAGTTCTGATTGGTCACAGCTAGTACCTGATAGGAAGATGGTCCTCTGGGTGGCAGTGGACAGAAGCCCACAGGGGACGGGCCAGTTGGGATAGATAACGTGTAGAGAGGGTGTGGGACTAAGGAGGACGAGCTTCTGCTGACACGGCCACATGGCCCTGTGCTTACATAGCCTACAGAGATGGTGCTGCCCGTGGGGCTGCAGGTGAGGCCAGCAGTCTGCATGGATCTGACACAGACTCTAGGGTGTACCTGATGAAGGAACTGGCCTTCTGGGTCTTGTGAGAAATTGGTTGATGAAGTCATGGACATCACCTAATCTTGAGTGGAAGCTGTTGTCTACGGCCTGTGAGGGGCTGCTCTCTGCCTGCTGTGAGTGCATCTTTAGTGTGGATTCAATGGAAACTGACTTGCAGGGGAAAGGCTCAGTGGGAGAGGTCTTAAAACGAATCAGAAGTTATTCTGTGTATGTGATTTTTTTTTCCAATTAAATTTGAGTTTTCTAGATTAAAAACAAATTGCATTTCAAAATGCATCATCATGAAAGTGGAAAAAGTCCACAAACACATGAGAATATTTACAGCTTGTTCATCTTGTGAGGGATTTGCATACTTAATACACAACGAACTCCTAACAACTCAGCAATACAAAGTCAATCCAATTAAAAACGAGCAAAAATCTTAATAGACTAGCTAATTTCCTCCCAATGGGGTATGCAGCAAAAGCTTTAATAAACCATTATGAGTCCTTCCCTCTGAAGATATTTCAGACACTGAGATCTAAGGCGGCTTATGGGAAAGAAGATCTACCACCCACTGGCCTCACAAAAGGACTCAGTAAGCTTCTTCCTCACCCTTGAGGAGACTGAGCATCAGACCAAGATGATTAAACAGCTGAACTGAGTCTGGCACAGAACCCAGGTTCTCAGTGACAAAACTAAAGAGGAACATTAACCAAGAGAAGCAAGACATCCCTTTTCCATTTAGTGTATGACTAAAATCCAAATCTCAGCCAGATGTGGTGGTGCACACCTTCAATCCCAGCACTTGAGAGTCAGGCAGGCAGATCTCTGAGTTCAAAACCAGCCTGGTCTATATAGGAATTCCAGGCCAGCCAGCACTACAGGGTGAGGTCCTGTCTTAAAAGATCCAAGTCTTTAATCACACCATGTACTTGTCATCTCTGGCAAATGAATCAAACTTCTTGTTTTGTTTATGGAGATTAAACCTTAAATCCAGGGCCTCACAATTGCTCGGTAAATACTTCAGATCCAGTTACGACCCAGTTACAACCCAGTTCTGAATCCAACTTCTTTACATTAGATTTCTCTAATTCCAACCTGGTGTTTGACTAGGATTATTTTACATGTGCTAAAATAATCAGATGAAAGAAATAGAGTTTAAAAAATATTCTTAGGACCCACAGATCATCTATGTCATATGTTTCTAAATCTAGAACACTCTATTTTCACTTTAATCCTGTAAAATAACATTTTCTTCATAATTAAATTACCTTCCCATTTCATCTCTTCTAAAAAATAGTGAGTTGGTTGGGCCAATCTGTGAATATGGCGGCTTACTATCCTGCTAAATCATCTAATGGAAAAGGGTGATGTGTTTGTATGATAAATGACTAACGAAAAGAAAACCATCTGTTTGCATGGTTCAGTCTTGAGCAATGGGAAAACAAATGAATATGAAGATTCTACATGTTGGGGTTTTGGGGTACTCCATCCCCAACACTAGGAGCTTCAGTCCTGTTTTTGTATTATTCAAGTAACAAACTGACTAATACATATGGAATTTGTATATTTCTTTTGTTGCTCCAGCCAAAAGCATTTGTGAAATCTAAGCCTGTGAAAATCTGAATTTGATACATTAGGTAAGGAGCTCAATACAACAGAAGTACAGAAATACAGCACATTACAAAACACAGTCAATGTGAGAGGCTGAATTCTGCCAAACATTGCTCACAGAAGGAAGCGAAGTCTAAGGAAGGCGGAGCCCTTCTGGTCCTTACCTATGACAGCTTGCCTATAAGCATCCTTGAAACGACTGAGGTAGTACCTATTTGCTGAGTTGACTCCATCTTTCATAACTCCTGCCAACTTCCTTTCTCCCGTTCTTGTGAAGTCACCCTAGCAAAGAAAAGGTAATTGTGGAAATTTATTCAAATGTAAGAATGTTCTCAGAATTCAAGACAAGAATTCCACAGGCTTCCAAATTATAACTTTAAAAAGTCCTAAATATTGTGATTAAATTAAAATATGTACTAGTATGTGACTCTGATCTAAGCATGCCAAATAAGTATATGTAATATTTATTCATGGCATCAGGCCTTCAGTCAGATGGCCCTTTAGGGCAAAGCTGTTCCTGGCAGCTTGTAGAATTTCTAAAATTTATCATTTAAAACCAGTTATATAACAAATACCAAAAAAAAAAAAATTATCAAGGCTCATACTGGTATAATATTCAAAACAAAATTCAAAAATTTTGAGGAGAGAGGAAGGGATTTGAGACAGTCTCCTGTAGCCTAGTCTAGCCTCATTCTGTAGCCAAGAATGACCTTGAACTCTTGATCCTCCTGCTTCTACATCCCAAGAGCTAGGATTACAGGCAGACACCATCATCCCCAGCTTTCAAAAGCAACACTTTGGATGTGGGAAAATGTGACTAGTTCTCCAGAATTTATTACAATGGGATTTAACCCCCACCCCCGTGTGTGTGTGTGTGTGTGTGTGTGTGTGTGTGTGTGTGTGTGTGTGTAAGTGACCAGAAATAGACTGTGTTTGTCTAACCATGTTGGAGGAGGCGTGCCAGGAAGGGTGGGCTTTGAAATTCAAAAGCCCATGCTAGGCCCAGTCTCTCTGCCTGCGGGTCAGGATGTAGCTCTCGGCTACCTTCTCCAGCATCATGTCTACCATGCCTGCTGCCATGCTCTCCGCCATGACAGGGGACTGGCCCTCTGAAAATGTAAGCAAGCCCCCAGTTAAATGCTTCTTTTTCTAAGCGCTGCCTTGGTCATGGTGTCTCTTCACAGCGAGCTTTAGGACACAGGCCTTGTCCTAAAACTGACAACTTAGGAAGAACATACTGCCAACAAGCTGGCCTCTTTCAAGGAGCAGCACGGACAGCAGCAAGGCATGCACGCAGACTCCAAAAACTCTAACTCAAAGGAAGAAAACGAGGTGGTGCTTGGATGAGAACTACTAATGTTTACTTTCTTTAATTACTAGGAATGTTTTGGGGGCGCTGAAAAGACGGCTCAGCAGTTAAGAGGATTTGCTGCTCTTGAGAGGACCCAACACCTACGTCAGGGGGCTCACAACTGCCTGGAACTCCAGTACCAGGGAATCTGACACCCTATGGGCTCCTCAGGTACCTGAATGTATGTAAGGCAGGTAAATTCACACAGACACACAAACATACAAGGAGCCAGACAGGTGGCTCATGCTTGTAATTCCAGCTGAGGATGTACAGTACCAGTATGGCCTACACAGAGGCCCTGTCTTAAAAACAAGTTTTTTTATATTAATTACTCAACCAAAACCTAGACAAGCTGATGCCTCTTGAGCCCTTGGTCCAACTTACTTTGTTTGATTTGTGATTTTCTGGGAACTAACTTTGGCCCTCACATATTCCAGGCAAGTGCTCTAGCAACCAAGCTACGATTCCAGCTCATGGATGGTGCATTTCGTTAGAAGAGATATGGTCCTAGATTAAATATTATCTTGAAGAGAACACAACATAAACCTAATTTAAACTGACTCAACTACTTCCCACTTCCCATAAAGAGTACCCACAAATTGGGAATTTGGTTACCAGGGACTGTATTTACATTTAAAGGTCCATGTAAACAAGCTCTGTAGGCTCTTTGAAAACTTAACTTATAACAGCAAAAACTATAAAGCATTCTTTCAGCAGAAACTATTTTTCAGGGAACAGTCCAAGCCCTTACGTCCTATTGCAGCCTGTCAGAGTAGGCCTAGCATCATTTCCACTGGACAACTAGCCGGACGGAGCAGATAAGCGACTTGCCCAAGGTCATACTTAGTAAGAGGCAGACTTAAGATTCACACTCAGAGAGACAAAAGTATCCCAGGACAGGCAAGATCCTAGTAGATATGTTTTGTTTGAATACAGTTTTAAAATGCACGCACAGCCTGGCATGGTGGTGCACAGGGAGGCAGAAACAGGAGGATCTCCATGAGTTTGAGGACAACTAGGTCTGCATAGTGAATTCCAAGACAGCCAGGGCTATACAGTAAGACCCTGTCTCAAAATAAAATAAAAATAAATGCATATAAAATCTCAGATTAGTAGGGTGGTGGTGACACATGCCTTTAATCCAAGCACTCAGAAGGCAGAGGCAGGTAGGCCTCTATGAGTCTGAGGCTAGCCTGGTCTACAGAGTAAGTTGTAGGACAGCCAGGAATATTACACAGAGAAACCCTGTCTCAAAAAATCAAAAAAAAAAAAAAAAAAAAAAAAAAAAATTTTTTTTTTTTTTTTTTTTTTTTCAGATTTCCAGATTCCCTTGAAAACCTTGAAGATGTAGCAACACTGGACCTCCTCAGAAAGAGCAGCCTTCTCCCCAGATAGTACATTCACCCTCCGGGCCACACAGGCTACCTACACCCTGATCTAATGGTGGGCTCCCATCACAGTCAAACATTTGAGGAAGAAATCAGACCTACCATGTGCAGCACAGATCCTTTTTTTATAAAAAACAAAGTTGGTTCTGAACCTTAGATAAAATGACTCACAATGCCGGCTGCAGATAGTTACCTTCAGGGCAGCTGTCCCAGCGTACTGTCTGCTGATGGAGTCACCATTGTTAGCCCACATTATCTGGTAGATCCGATTACATTTCACAGGCAGTGGCTGCTCTGGGGGCATCACACCTAGTTTTTTAAGCTAAAATAAACACATTGGTAGGTAAATGGTATACGAGAAACCACAGCGTGAAATGTATACTATAGAAAAACAAAACAAGCTGACATATAATTTAGGACCCTTGTATAAAAGAAGTGTTTTCAGACTTTATTTCTTTAACTACAGGGGTGTGTGTGTATGTGTGTGCATGCTAAAAAATGTTCCACAACATATTTGAACTTTGAAAAGCTGTTTCACTATTTGCTTACACATGAGGTGTAAACCATTTTAAAGTGATTATTTAGAATCGAGTGGGCTCCAAATTACCTGTTGTTCCATGACCACTCGTGCGATGGCAGCTTGGACCACGTTGGTGCGATCCAGGCAATCCATGCAATTAACTCGAAAAATTCCTTCTTGCTTGCAAATTACCCCAGCTTGATCAACCCTTGTCAAAAGAAGCATGGGATGAATTTACAACTTCAAAAAAGTTCTCAAGAAACACAACTCTTAAAAATATGGCAACAACAGCAACAGCATTAGCTGGTCATTATGTAGGAATTCCCTTATACACCAGACAGTACTGAGTACTCTGCAGACTTCACTGACAATTTACAAAGTAACTTGGCAGTGAAGTATTGTCGTCCCTAGCTGAGAACTCAAAAGATAGGAGAAACCAAGAGAACACAATTACCACTATCCCAGGCAGTGTATTTGCACATAATTATAAACCAGGAGATACTTTAAATGTAGAAACCAGAACCCTATTCAGAGACCCCATAGACCCTATTTTGTGAATATGCTCAGAGACCATATTTTGTGTACGTGCTCCAGGCCTCAACTTAAGCCTGACCTTGCTAACTCTTACTCTAAGGCAAATCATCTCATCTAGTCAGGTAGCCCTGAAGGCTATACTAAGGATAATTAGCCATATCCGGCCAGACAGCCGTGCTAAGGGTAATCAGCCCTATCCAACCAGATAGCAGGGCCAAGGGTAATCAGCCTTATTTGGTCAGCTAGCTGGGCTAAGTGTAATCAGCCTTATTTGGCCAGACAGCCCTGAAAGCTAAAGGCCAGAAAGCTATCCCACTGGACGAGGTAGCCCTGAAGGACTTAAAACTGGATACCTGATTCTAATGACTAACTTGCCAGGCACTGCCCAAAAATGTAGCCACACGGACACTTGTGAACTACACCTGCACCCATTAATTAAAAACCAGACTCCTTCACCTATGTAGAAAACCCCTTTTTCTGTCAATAAAAGGAGCTGTAATTTTCTGTTTGGGATAGGTCATCTCCATGGTGTCTGACCCCGGCATGCCAGTTTTTCTCTACAGAATAAAAGTACCTTTGCTTTTTACATACATGGTCTCTCTCGTTCTTGGGGGGCAAATTTCACACCCAACATATGGAGGTCCCACCGAGATTGTCCCCTTTGGACCTCCTAACCTGTGGGCCAGTAAGTTGAGCACTCTATGTGTCTAATCTATCTGTCTGTAACTGGTGCTGGATTGTTTCCCGCTCCTGTCTGTCTCCTGTCTGTCTGTAAACTTGTATTTTTTGGTTGGTTTGGTTGGTACTGGATTGTTTTAAACCAAAATCTGCAGGCCCAGGGATCTAGGCTGCCGAGCTAGTAGATCTTCCTGCCACTGGGGGAATAAGAGACATCTTTAGCCCCTCCTATTCCTGTACGGATCTGTCAGGCCAGAGTCTGCCTTGTTTTACCCGTCTTTTTGTGTTCATATCTGGCCAGAACCTGTTTTGTCTTACCTGTCTTTTTTGTGTTGTCACTGTTTACTTAACGGAAGAAATGGGACAGGCTCAAAGTTCTCCCTTGAGCTTGGTGTTGGATCACTGCAAGGAGGTCAATAAAGTAGCAGTAGGGCAAGGACTCATTGTAAAGAAAGGAAAGATGTCTGATTGCTTACATAACAGCTTGGCAAGTCTTAGTAAAAAATCCCCCAGCCTGACTAAAGCCGTTCCTATCTCCCCAGCGCTTGTCAGAGACGGTGGTGGCAGTAACAACAGGAGAGAGAAACAAGGGAGAGGGCAGGGAAGGTAGGAAGGTAACAGCTAAAGAGAACCCCCCCTGGGATGACTGTTAAGTTACTCCAGGTCCTCTTCACCACTGAGGAAAAGGAAAGGATTCTCATTGAAGCCCCAGGGTTACCCCTGTACTGACCCAAATGGTACTTCAACACAGAGGAAGGTAGGGAGGGGCCCAAGGTTCTCTGCCAGACTCTATGAGGAGGTCCCCAGACTATTGCCAGATGGTCCACAAATTTGTTCAGAGTGACTCAGGGGGTCCAAGGCAGGGAAGAGTCGCCAGGAGCCTTCCTGGAGTGACTCTGAGAGGCATACAGGACCTACACACCTTTGGATCCAGAAGCACCTGAACACCGCTTAACCATCAGCCTGGCCTTCATACATCCATCAGCCCTGACATCCGCCGTAAGTTTCAGAGACTTGAAGGCTTCCAAGGTAAGAAGCCATCCGAGCTCGTATCAGTGGCAGCAAAGGTGTGGAATAACAGAAAATCCCCGGAGGAGAGACACATAAGAGGTATGGCCAAAAGTCTCCTGGCAGCTTCAGTGCTGGGGGCCCCAATACCCTGGTAACATGATTTTGGCTCACCAGCCATTTTGCCCCCTTCTCCTCTTTGCTATAATGGTGACAAAAAGCCTTTCATCAATAATAATAATGTCTGCATGGTCTAGTAATACCCGAGCTGGCTGTTGTTGGCTGGGAAGGGGACATAGCCATCTTACTCAAAAGTAATTGTTATTGTAAAATACCTTGCAGGCTTCTAAGTCCTGGCATGTGTAGAGCTATCTATGTATACTGACAATACACTGTAAAGGCTATTCCTGGGGTAGGCCTTGGTCCTCCCAGGAAGAGACAAGCCTTTAACAGATAGAAGCAAAAAGAGCCTAGATAGAGAAAAAATAAATATGCACCAAAGAGCTAAAAACCATTAAAAAAAAAACCTCTTCTTTAGCACCTGTATGGCACCCTGTTCTGTTTGAGGCAGATGGAGATATTATTCAGACAACAGTAACATTCAACCAATTATGGGTATTGAGTCAAAAGTTCTTTGATAGTAAACAAGATAACCTTGAAGTTTGTAAGCCGAAGGAGGAAGGACACCCGGCTGCTCCCTGGACGTGAAATGACTTATGTGAGCAACTACATCTGCACATCAAGCTGGCTCCTCCTGAGGCCTGACCAACTTCTGCATACCAAAAAACTGCATTTGGCTTTTTAAAGTTTTTACCAGAGCAATTCTCTCTCTTCCTGGCGTGGTTCTCCCCTGGTAATGTACATTGTCAGTCTCTCCCTCCTTCTCTTCTTGGTGTGGCTTTTCCACTGACAAGGTACATTGTCAGTCTTTCTCTCTTGCCCCTCTCTCTTCTTAATATATATACTGTTAATTCCCCTATTAAAAAAAGCCCCTGAGTTTTACTTCTAAAGCGTGTTCTACATGTCATTTCAAAGCACGACTGTGGGTGCCATTTCCTTGGGTCCCATAGAAGAACGAACTACTCTGTTCGTTTGCCATTCCTCATTTTCCTGCACTCTACTTCCTCCCGAGTAGAGTTTTCATGAACCCATTTTTGGAAAAGGCTGTATCCCTCTGCATGTGGCAACTTTTATCGTCCCTTCATTTGAAAAAACCTGCCTTAAAGTGACTGCTCTGGGTAATAACAACTCATGTCTCTGGTAGATGATCAGATTAAAAAAGAACGTTTAAGGTTTAAGAAAAAAAAGGTATGAGGGTTTAAGAAAATTTTAAGATGTGAAGGTTTAAAGGTCTGAGGATGTGAAAGCCTAAGTCTGTTGTGAAGGTCTGAGAAGGTGGTTTGAGATAGAAGTTAAAAGGTATAAGAGAGCAATTTAAACTTTAAAGGTTCAGAATTAAATTTTATTTTTATTATCCTGGTTTTGATTACTTGAGGACTTTTTATGATATTGTATGCTATAAACAAATATTAACTGACTGAAATACTGATGGATTAGAGTCTGTGTTATGTAAATTATAACCCACTTTAAAGTCCCTAAAAACACATGTTTTCAAGTGTCTTGCAGGCCCAAGTCTGAGGTGCTTCTCATTGGCCATCCAATTTATTTACCTGTCTTTCTGGATAAAAAGTTCATGCTTTAACCATAGCTTTTAAAATACTTAAGGCTAGCTGTTTAACAGACACCTGTTAACCACTTTCTCATACAATGCTAGGAGTTCCAAATGTAAGCTTCGTAAACTTTTAACTTCTGCCTCTAATTTTAATCTGTCTCAACAGATTACCATTTGGCTAACAGACACCATCCAGGAATCAAACTGCTTCAACTGCTGTGAGTCCTGGCCTTGTTGAGAGCCGATGGCCAGTGCATCCGAGGTGACCACTCAGCCGGATCAGGGAACCAGATGAACTCCACTGCTTAACACTCCCCAGCTTTAACTAATTATCAGCCTTTTTGAGGTCCCTAGCTACAATGCCCCATTTCAGCAGGAAGCAGTCTAAGAGAATTATGATGCCCCATTTCCTCAGGCTGGGAATTTTTGTCAAGAAAACTCCCTGGTCTGGGGACATGACGTGTATAGTGCCTACTGACATTCCAAAAGTTATCTGTTGAGGCCAGATAAACTCAGATTTCTACCATCCAATTATTGGTACTCAAATAACAATATCAGCCAGTGCCTCCAGGGTTTGAGATGAATGACATCTCAAGGGGGGATTGTAGAAACCAGAACCCTATTCAGAGACCCCATAGACCTTATTTTGTGTATATGCTCAGAGACCATATTTTGTGTACGTGCTCCAGGCCTCGACTTAAGCCTGACCTTGCTAACTCTTACTCTAAGGCAAATCATCTCATCTAGTCAGGTAGCCCTGAAGGCTATACTAAGGATAATTAGCCATATCCGGCCAGACAGCCTTGCTAAGGGTAATCAGCCCTATCCAGTCAGAGAGCAGGGCCAAGGGTAATCTGCCATATCCGGCCAGATAGCCGGGCTAAGGGTAATCAGCCTTATTTGGCCAGACAGCCCTGAAAGCTAAAGGCCAGAAAGCTATCCTACTGGACCAGGTAGCCCTAAAGGCCATAAAACTGGATACCTGATTCTAATGACTAACTTGCCAGGCACTGCCCAAAAAATGTAGCCTCACGGACACTTGTGAACTACACCTGCACCCATTAATTAAAAACTAGACTCCCTCACCTATGTGGAAACCCCTTTTTCTGTCAATAAAAGGAGCTGTAATTCTCTGTTTGGGGTTGGTCATCTCCATGGTGTCTGACCCCGGCATGCCAGTTTTTCTCTACAGAATAAAAGTGCCTTTGCTTTTTACATACATGGTCTCTCTCATCCTTAGGGGGGGCAAATTTCACACCCAACATTAAGCACCATCTTCTTCCTCCCTTTCTAACTCCAAGTGGAATTCTAAAACACAATAAGTGGTTTTCCTCTGCCAAGGAGCCATGCAGTAAGCCTCTTCCCTCTAATTTCTCAGACCACTGTGCAGTCTTAACATGTAATCAAATGTTCTCTTCTGTTCTTTAAGACCTTTTTTTTTTTTTCCTTCTTATGTCTACCTCCCGGAGCCTGGACATCTTTTTCTTCTCTGTTAACTTCAAAATGCCTAAAACATGAATACAAGTTTCCTTCCCATATGAAGGATTGCAAAAGAGGAAAACAGAATGGAAGCCAGGAGTGAGAAGGACAAGCTTAAGTTCTCAAAGGACTGCAGCAACATTCCACTTCACTTCCCACCATCTGGTGCTGCTCCCTACTCACAGGCAGCGCTGCCTAATGGTGGCATGCATGAAGCGGAGGGAAACTGAGCAGGGAAAACACACACACACAAATGCTCTGCTGGCATAATGTTGTTGTGTTGGTCTGTAGTTGGACTAGATGGACACATGATTTCACAGACCAAGAGTCAAAACAAGTTTTTATGAAGTACTATGGAGGCTTGAATGAGAACAGCCCCATAGGCTCTTAGATTTTCATGGCTCCAGTTAGTGGAACTGTTTGGGAAGGATTGGGAGGTGTGGCCTTGTTGGAATTGGTGGTTCAATGGGTGGACCTTAAGGTTTCAAAAGGCCACGCCATTCCTAGTTAGCTCCCTCTCTCTCTGCCTTGTGCTTGAGGATCAGCTGTATGCTCTCAGCTACTGCTCCGGTGCCTGCATTGCCTGCCTGTCATGCTCCCCACCTCTAACCCTCTTCAACCATGAATCCCAAATTAAATGTTTTCTTTTATAAGTTGCCTTGGTCACAGTGTCTCTTCACAGATATAGAAAATTAACTAAGACAAATACCTACCAACACCACTTCATGTCAAGAATAATGTCATAAATGGCATCCGTCAGGGTTTGAACATTCTCGAACTTCATTCCTCGGCTAAAACCCATTCACAAACAAACAACAAAAACAGTATTTAGTATTATAACAATTATTTTTTAATTTACTTAAGAAAAAAGAGGCTGGGATGTAGCTTAGTGGTAGAGCACTTCCCCAGCATGCACAGGCTTCAATCCCCAACATCACTGAAACAAACAAAAGCTGAGCATGGCGGTCCACACCTTTAATCCCAGCATTTGAGAGGCAGAGACAACTCTGAGTTTGAGGCCAGCCAGAGATATATAGAGACACCCTATCTCAAAAAAACAAAAACTAAACAAAACAAAAACAAAAACTTCTTACTTAAGATTTATATTTAAATCCCATTTTATCTACTTATTCTGTGTGCATGCTTGGGGTAAGGACACATAAGACATGGTGTGTACACGTGGCAGTCAGAAGACAACTTTCAAGAATCGGTTCTCTCTACCCTATGGATCTCAGGGATCAGATTCAGACCATCAGGCTTGGAAGCAGGTGTCTTGGAAGCCAAGCCTTCTCTCCAGCCCCTTAGGATCTTTAAAGTAGCTCAAAAAATTTTAAAGAACTGTTACTATATGTATATGACTTTAGTACTACTGTATATTAGGTAATTCTTTAGCAAATCTGCACTCGAAAGCACACACACAAAAACACCAGAACATTACACACAGATGCTTCCTTCCCCGTAACTCATTACAACCTCGGTAAATTCACATGGCAGAATGAGGACCATGGCAAAAGGACCCTACTTTCAGGATACATGTAAGTTACAGGTGTCAGCAACAGGATTCATCAATCGCTGACCAATCAGAGCAGACTAGGAGTTTATCCCAAGGGACAGGAGTGCTGCTAACAGCAAGAAGACAGCCAGCAGGATGGCTCTTCATAAGGAAGTTCTATCACCTCTGCTATGAATGCTCTGTATGTCCGTCAGTGCCGTGATCAAAGCCAAAACCAGAACTTGAATTCCCAACACATTTTGGAACAGAAAGATTGTGAATACTTCAGCAACAACATACTCAAAGGCTTAGCCAAAGTGAAGCTCACCAACACTAACAGCAAGTAAACATAGCACCCCTCTCTTTTAAGCAGGGAGCAAGGGACATTTTCTTTCCCAGGAAGGAGCAAAGTGAAGTTCCTTTAGCTCTCTCCAGAACATGCCTTACCAGTGCTCATGGAAATCAAAGGAGACGTAGGTGAGCTGCGAGTTGTTGAAGAGCAGCACCTGCCTTAGGTAAGCATCGCCGATAATCTTCTCCCTTCCAGCCTGGTCTACCAAGTTAATAATAACCTATGAGAAAGAAAAGTAGGAAAAAACTAAGATTAACTAGACCTTAGAATCGGACCTGACTCTAACAATTCATTTGGAATTACGTTTTATAAATATTTTATGACTGTGCTTAGAAACTAATCCACTCAAGCATCAATTTTCCCCATAAAACTATGTGTTATATAAATTTAGCTTTATAAGAACTGTCGATATTAACGGTAGTAGTTCTATGTACTTGCAATAGCCAACAAAAACACAAAGTAAAACATGTTTCTTTTTTAACAGCAAGTTTTTTTTAAAGATTTTTAATCATGTGTGTATGTGTGTGCATGTCATGTGTGCGTTGGTACTCCTGGGGACCAGCGGCATCAGATCCCCTGGAACTGGGGTTACAGGCAGTTGTGAGCTGCCTTATATGGGTGCTGGGAATTGAACTTGGGTCCTTCTGGACCTTCATGGTTTTGACTGCTGAGCCATCTCTCTAGTCCCAACAGTAGGTATTTTAAATAGGTAGAATAGCTTTTTAAAAAAATCTACAAACTAAACATTGTAAAGCTGAAATACGTAAAAGAAAGTCTCAATAGATGGAAATATGTACCATGTTGCTGAATCTCAAGGTCCAGTATTGTAAAGGTGGCAAGTCTCCCCAAATTAATCTATATATTCAACAATCCCAATCAAAATCCAACCAGGATCTTTTCATGGACAAGTTAATTCTAAAGTTCATCTGAAAGAGTAAATATTTGGGAAAAAAATTGAGAAGCAATAAACACAGAGGAATTTGTCCCATTTGGAGCAATTCTATATATTCTACATAGCAAGCACGGTTGTGGGACTAGAAACAGACAGCTGACTCAGGAGAACCAGGCTGCCGGGTCAAAACCGAGTCCACCGAGGGCCGAGGGGTATGCTGAGCACACTGCCGTGGGCAAGCGCAGATGACTGTGCAGGGCACTGGGATGCTGTCAGTCTACAGGCAAGAGAGACTTACAGTAGCTCCCTACATCGCTTTAGTGAAACACAAAATAAATTCTAGATGCATCGATGACCTAAATGTTCTTCTTGAAGTTATACGTGTGGGGTGGGGGGGGGGTTCGTGTGCGTGTGTGTGCGTGTGTGTGTGCGTGTGTGTGTGCGCGCGTGTGTGCGTGTGTGGGGTGTGTGTGGTGTGTGTGTGCGTGTGTGTGCGTGTGCGTGTGTGTGTGTGTGTGTATGCCACAAGAAAACTTAATTTTTTCCACAGCTGTAGGTAGAAGCATGGCCTTCTAAGCACAATATAAAAATCAGAAGAGAAAGGAAAAGAGGACAGATATGATAACAGAAAAAAATTAAATCTGCATACAAATGACATTATAAGCAAAGGTTAAACGAACAAAACAAGAAACTCTCACGAGAACACACCTGCCACACAAAATCAACAATTGATAGAGTATCCTAAATAGAATTTTTAAAAAGCGAGTAAATTCACAAAAGAAAACAGCACACACGATAGGTTCTACAGTTCTGTCAATAGCCAAATGCAAATGTTAAGATGTAAAAAGTAGTTTTTACGTGCATATTGGTATATTTAAATACTAAACATAGCACGAGTGAACGAAGGAAAACAAAAACAGGCTGCCACTGTTTCTGGCAGCATAAACTGCGATGTCTAAAACAGACTGTTTTTAGTTTACTACTGTTTGTGTTGGGTGCGTGGATGGGTGCAGGCACCACAGCGCACACGGAGAGATCAGAGGCCAACTCTGTGGAGTCTGCTCTCTCCCTCCCTCCTTATGTGGGCTCCAAAGATCAAAATGTACACGTGGGTGGGTGGTCAGGCTCACTCAGCAAGTGCTTGACCTGCTGGGCCATCTTGCCAGCTCTTCTCAGTTTGTTTTTGTTGTTTTTTGAAACAAGGTCTCATTATGTAGTCCTGGCTGTCCAGAACCAGGCCTGTAGACCAGGCCTCAAACTCAGAGACATCCACCTGCCTCTGCCACTCAAGTGCTGGATTAAAGGTATGTGTCACCACACCCAAGTCATTTTTTTTTTTAATCTGAGTTTTATGTAACCCAGGCCTTGAACTTACTGTGTAGCCTAGGATGGACCAAAACTTGAAATTCCCTGTACAAACTCTGGGATTACAGACATGCACCACCATACCCAGCCTGGAGACGTCTTGTAATAGCAAAAAGTATATCCTAAAGGTCCATCAACGGGGAAAAGGCTGACAGCCAGGGATCTTAAATAAAACGAAGTTACTGCAGAACAGTAACCGATATGTGTGAGTTTTCATTGTGAATGTGCTGGTATCAGATGCTTCTTGCTACAAACAATAAATGGCTGACTCAAATCTCAGCAAGGCTGAATTCCGAGACTCCAGAAACCACAGAGGACTCCGGTCCTCTCTGCCTTTTTATTCTGCCAGGCTCTCCATCTTGTTTCCCTAGCGGCATATTGGATGAACGCCCTGCTAGCTCATTCACAGTCCTGAGACAGCTGCAAAAGCCCCGTGTGAAGTCTAGACACAACAAGCACGGGGCACTGCTGGTTCCGGTAGATCCTTTATTAAAGCGAGAAGCTTTTCCCACATCATACATCTCTGTCAAACGGCCCCAGCCTAAACCACTTAAGGGCAAGAGCAACGCTGCCCCCGCGGCTGAGTCACACCTGCGTGGGCCCCTCGCCTCAGAAAGCAATCACCGAGGAGAAGGACACAGAAAAATGAACACTGCCAGGCTACTGCTGGAAATCAGGAAGTGCCTGTTCAGTGCACACACCTAAAAATTGAAGCGAGAGTCCCTGGAGCAGAGAACGAGCGTGGGAGAGGCTAATTCCTGGGTTGCACGCCTCGGTACTGCTCCTCTTTACAATTTTGTGTCACGTTTAAATATGATGGTTCTTCCTAAGGCTACTTAAAATCAGGGATATTATTGATACGTGAATCAACTCACAATATTAAGGAATTCAAATGCAGAATAAGACCAAATCATCCTGGGCCACATCCAATCCCACACACCTCCCCGGGCGGTCATCCTGCTCTGACGCGGCAGTGAGCGTTCTTGCATAAGCGCCCTCGGCTGAGCATATCTGGAGACTTGTTTTTCTATTCAAGTGCTAATTGCTCTACATCCTTTTCCAAACTTGATGTTTCTCATCTTTTTTACTTCAGCCACCCCAGCGTGTGAGTCATGGCTTTAATTTGCATTTCCCTGATGATTAATGAAACGGCCCACCTTCTCACATGGTTTTTTGACTTTATAAAATATCCTTTTACATAAAGATTCTGTTCAATTCTTTTGTCCAATTTTTTTAGACTGTACATTTTTTTAATGGATTTAGAAGACATTTACATACATTGCAAGATATAAGAACAAAGCTTAACTACTAAAGATTTCTTTTATGTGTGAGTGTTTTGCCTATGTTTACCACGAGTGGGCCTAGTGCCCAGGGAGGTCAGAGAGGGCGTCAGATCCCCGGAACTGGAATTACAGATGGTTATGAGCTACCATGTAGATCCTAGGCATTGAACCTGGGTCTTCTGAAAGAGCAACAAGTACCCTTAACCTCGAGCCAATTCCCCAGCCCCTCCTACTTTCTGAATCTCCTTTTATTCTCTTCATGAGCCTTTTTAAAAAATATTTTTAAAATTTTATGTGTATGAGAGTTCCCAAGACAGGCAGTGGTGGTGAACACCTTTAATCCCAGCACTTGAGAGGCAGAAGCAGGGGGATCTCTGTGAGTTTGAGGCCAGCCTGGTCTACAGAGTGAGTTCCAGGACAGCCAGGGTTACAACACAGAAACCCTGTCTTGAAAAACTGAAGAAGAAAGAAAGGAAGGAAGGAAGGAAGGGAGGGAGGGAGGGAGAGAGAAAAAAGAAAGAGTCCCCAGCATGTATAATCAGAAATAATAGATAATAAAAAAATTTAAAGTCAAAATCAAACTAATTTTTTCCATTAGGTTAGTGTTGTTGTTTTATGCATGCATGTACCTTTGTGAGGTAAAAGCACAGCACAGCACACGTGCAGAGGTCAGAAGTCAACCTTGGATGTCATCCTTTGCCTTTCTCCTTGTCTGTATTGTTTGCTAGGACTCTCCTTTCTCCACTTCCCAGCTCACCCGAGGATCCGAGGTTACACGCATGGTCCTGTGCCCGGCTGTGAGCTCTGGGACCACACTTTGTACCTGTGCATCCGTACTCTACCCATGGATCCATCCCCCAGCCATTACTTTTTTTTTTTTTTTTTACATAACTTTTGTTGTTGTTGTTGTTGTTTTGTTTTTTGAGGCGGTGTCTCTATTTAGTCATGGCTGTATTGGAACTCACTATGTAGACCAGGCTGGCCTCAAAGTCAGAGATCCTCCTCTGGCTCCTGGGTGCTGGGATTAAAGGCATATGCTACTACATCCATCTTTCTCTCTCTCTTGCTAAGTTGTGTGTATGTGTGTATGTCTGTGTGGGATTTGTGCATGTGAGTGCAGCTGCCAGACGTCAGATCCCTCTTGGAGCTGGAGCAGCAGATGGTTGTAAACCTCCCAATGCGGGTGCTGGGACCCAAACTCGGGTCCTCTGCGAGCAGTACATACGCTTAGTCACTGAGATGTCTCTCCAGCCCTCGCATAACTATTTCCCAGGAGGGGATTACTCCTTATTGAAAGAGTAATAAAATATGATAGACAAGCATACATTTGAAACCCAGGCAGGTAGGTAAGGTAACTGCTTTTGTAAACCCTGCTTATGACTCAAGGTCAAAGACACACTATGCTGTCCTCTGAAATCTTCAGTGTTTAACCTTTCACGTTCAGATCCCAAATCTTTCTCAAACTTATTTTTATACATGGTAAATAGATAGTGGGTATCAAAAAGAAAAATACAGTTAAGTATTAGCACGTTTTACTTTAATTGATAATAACATTCAAAATGCCTGTACCAACTTAACACTGCTAGTAACAATATTTGAGTTTCCATTTTTAAAAGCAAATACCTGCCTTTATGCACTACAAAACTTTCTGAATTGTTTTGGTTTGGTTCGGTTTTTTGTTTTTTTGTTTTTGTTTTTTTTTGTTTTGTTTTTTTTTTTTGAGGCAGGGTTTCTCTGTTGTAACTCTGGCTATTCTGGAACTCACTCTGTAGACCAGGCTTGGCCTCAAAAAATGACTCCCATGTCATTACACAGTCAGATAGGTCATTCCTAATGGACAAGAGCATTGCTGACTTCTATACAGCAATCTTGCATCAAAATTACTGAACTTGTTTTCCACCTAAGTGCCTTTCAATCCACTCTGCTTGACTGCATTCCCATGTGTGGATATGACATGTGAACAGAGAAAGGAGATACTGAAAGACATGTATCAAAGCATTGCGGCTGACTCCCTTAGTCTGAACAACTGACAGCATCTAATATATAGTACCCGATCCCACGATTACCCTTAGGGATATTATATTCCTAGCTTGCTTGTGCATCTAGCCTTTATGCTAAATGTGCTTGTTTAATTATGAGCAGTAGGTGCACTGTTGTTTTCATGGAACCCTTCATATAAGAAAATTTTTCTTACACATATCAAAGCCCACCTGTTTTTTGTAAATTTTCAGTTGTTCTTCGAAATGGGCACAGAAACAGGCGACCGTTTCCTTCTCACCTGCAAAGAAGCAATACGATATCTGTTTCCCAACCTGTGCTGTGACAGATTAGTGCCTACTCCATCCTCATTCCTACTTTAATACACACACACTCACACACCCTACCTTTCAGTGCATGTTTCATGTGATTTATAACAAAAAAGTAAAAATGATATTTTGGTACTAAAGTTAAAATATTCTAAGAAATTAAATCTTAAATGCTTCAAAAAAAAAAAAAAGCTTTCAGAGAAGAGCCATCATGGTCTACAGCCATAGCACCCTGAACGTGCCCGATCTCGTCAGATGAGCCATCTGAAAAGGCATCGTCTCTCACTGCTCTCCTGGGCACTGCATCTCAATAACACACTTCCTGCTTCAGACACTGGCTACATCCATCCTTTCCCAAAGTTAAATGTTCTAGAACATAAGCTTCAAAGCAGCAGCAGTTCAGAATCTGTGAAGTGAGGTGCTTTACTGTATAGCTGGAGAAACTTCGACAACTCATAAAGGATTCAGTCCTGTGTCTGCTACCCCAACTCTGCCACCTGTGATGACGCTTCACAGTGGGAGGCTTGGCTTTTGTTGTTGTTTTTAGTACAGGGGACTGAACAGCGCCTCCAGCAGGCTGGTCAGAAAACCATACCTCAGCCACATACCAGCCCTCAGAATTATTGCTTTGAATGAAACAAATTCACACCTATCTGGCACCTGGTTTTTATTTTTAAAAACTCTCACTGAAATCATCATTTGCAAACCAAATAGATGTGCTTACTTTTGTCTAACCGAGGTCTTGGATTATAGCGATACCCAACCTGGCTCCAAAAGACGGGCACAGAGCCTCGAGTTTGAATAAATGACAGGGTATGATTATGAACATGAATTAACTGCTCAGTCTCCACATAATTTGCAACATTTCCGTTTTTATCCACTCCTCTTCGTTTATAGCGCATTCCTGGGAGAAAATTGAACAGAAAGCAGCAACAGTTATAAAATGTGCTCAGCGTGGCTTGGTGCTGTGGCACATGCTTGATATTTCAGTGCTGCGGAGGCTGAGGAAGAGAATTCCAAATCTGAGGCCAGCCTGGGCTATCTAGCAAAACTCCAAAACAAACAAATATACAAACAAAACAGAAGAACCCTGTATTTAGTCTGACTAGATTACGCTTCCCTAATTCATGTCTCCAGGAAAGATTTCGTAGCCTACGAACAACCGACAGGTGAACAACATACCCAAGATCACAGCCGTTCCCGTTAGTGGTCAACTGAACCCTTCGAATGAAAGACATGGTTTTCCCAAAGGCGTTAGCCCTCTGGAAGGATTCATCTCTGTGACGCAGGCTTTCTGTGGGAACACTGGCGTCGACGTCCCAAGTGCTTTCTTCTCTTCTGTACTCATGCCGCCTGCTCTGTCTGGTTTGCTGTCCTCCCTGCTCCTCTGCACAGAAGTCAGTCTCTAACTGCATCACAGTGTTTGGAGTTTAGAGCTAACTGTGCTTTCAAGTCTACAATTGCCATTTGCATTTCAACAGGCCTGCACTCGATTGGCATGCTCTCACAGCCCTGCACTCACCTGCTCTGTGCCTACTCCTGCGAGATATGAGAGCCACTAGAAACCGTGGGTGAACGTCATCTACACAGGTGGACTCCCGAGGCGGGGTCTCCGGGCTGCTCTTCTCATCATCAGACGACTCATTGTAATTAACCACAAGTTCTTCAATCTGCACAAAACCCTGGATAATGGGGATGATCCAAAAGTCCACGTCCGGAGTCTAGAATGGAGATGATCGCCATGTTTACATTCTGCACAGCACCACTGCTTGCTTAAACCCAAGGAACAGCCAGCACACACTGCCATCAGCTCACTACAAGCACAGGCCTTTCCTCATGTCCATTTTCTGCTTACAGAACACTAAGGGAAGATGAGAGCTGACTGACAGGGAACACAGACTGTCCCAGACTTGTCCCACTCAAGCTCCACTACTCACAAATCACCTCACTATGCCCAACGTCCTCCTCTGTGAAATGGGCTACTACTGCCTTATAAGGCTGTTGTGAATAATGTACAGTACATGTAAAGCATAGCACAATGCCTGCCATACAGTAGTTAACAGATGTAGCTCTTGTAAGTATTCCTCTTGGAATAGGGCAACAAAGTCTTAAAGTTGATTTTCAATCCTCAATTGCATTAGCCTATAACAAAATGAAATTGATCCTGATCATTTTACTACAAAACACACAGTTTACTCTTAAAAAATAAATAAATAAATAAAATAAAATAAAAGCCCACTAGTTTATTTTTCTGCGCCCACTTGTCTGTGTGTGCACTAGGCACATACAGCACCTACAAAGGCCAGAGGAGGGTGTCAGAGCCCCTGACACTGGAGTTACAAGGGATGGAGAACCATTTTGCAGGTGCTGGGAACCAAACCCAGGTCCTCCGCAAGAGCACCCAGTGCTTTTAACCACTGAACCATCTCTCCAGTCCTCTACCACCTTTTATTTTTAAGGTAGAGCTTCACTCTGCAGCTCAGTCAGGCTTAGAACTTCAGGTGATTCCCCTGCCTCAGCCCCTCCCAAGTACTGGGATGGCAGGCATGGACTACCATGCTCGGTTTTGTTGTCATTTGTGGTGCTGGGAATCAAACCTCTCAGAGCTCATGCATCCCAAGAAAACGCTCTACAACCGAACTCTACCTCAGCCTCAGGATTACTTCACGCTCTGCTTAAGAGAACCACTTGCTTCACCAGCCTAAAATTCAAATAGTAAACAAACAATAAAAAAATACCTCCGTAAACATCTTATTGTTGTCGTGGGATATTTTTTGTTTTTTATGTATGAGTTCTCTGTCTACATATACACCTGCATGCCAGAAGAGGGCATCAAACCTCATTATAGATGGTTGTGAACCACCAGGTGGTTGCTGGGAATTGGACTAAGGGCCTCTGGAAGAGCAGCCAGTGCTCTTAACTGCTGAGCCATCTCTCCAGCCCCCAAATATCTTATTTTAAAATGTTATCTACTGCCAGGCGGTGCTGGTACATCCCTTTAATCCCAGTACTTGGGAAGAAGAAGTAGATGAATCTCTGTGAGTTCGAGGCCAGCCTGGTCTACAGAGTGAGTTCCAGGACAGCCCGAGTTACAACAGAGAAACCCTGTCTCGAAAACAAACAAACAAACAAACAAATGCCATAATTAGGAGAGTACTGTTCAATGTTAGAGATTCCCTCTTCTGTGTCTTTCAAACATATTCAGATTTAAACTAAGTACTGGGCGGTAGAAACAACATGATCAGAAACAATGTCACCATCAGCTACATGTTAAGCTTGAAACCACACTCAGCTATATGAGATTCTGTCTCAGAAACGCTAGAATAAGACTGAAGGGAAAGCTGGGTCAGTAAAGTGCTTTTGCTTAAAGCAAAGCCTGGCACGGTGGCACACACGTGTAATCCCAGTGCTGGGGAGGTGGAGACAGGTGGGCCCCTGGGGTTAACTGGTCAGACAACCCAGCCTCTTGGTGAGCTCCAGGTCAGTGAGAGCCCTCATCTCTGAATAAACCAGGTGCCTGAGAAATGACATCTGAGGTTGTCTTATGACCCCCTCACGTATACACACAAATGTGCACGCTTGTGCACACACACCACCAAATATTAATAAAATAAAACGAATACTCAAAATATTGTTTGTGTACAGATAGTTTCCCTATGTCGCCCAGGTTGGCCGGGAATTCGAAATGCTCCTGTCTCAGCTTCCAGAGTGCTGGGATTACAAACAGGTACCGTCATACCCATCTTCAGCATCAGCTTCAGATCTACCCCTCCTCTGTCCCTAGGCACTCTGGGTCCCACTCATCCCACAGCTGTGTTTCGCTTCACACTCTCGGGTCTTCGGAAGGCCAGCGATGGAAACAATGAGGAAGAGGGTTGGCCCGCAGTCTTCACTTCCACCACTATTCTCAGTACTTGTACTTTTGCTCTAGCAGGAAATCCAAGACTCTTGACAGGAACACGGCAACGTGTGTTACCAAATGTCATCTTTAGCCTAAGTCATCAGCTTTAAGTAGTAGTGTGAACACGGCTGACAAAAGCTCGCCAAACCCTGGGGTTCCACTGTCAGCATAAAGACAAGTGCTCACTCCGGCCGCCCTGAGTTGTCTCCTGTCACTGAGTTTTGAGGGTCACTGTATGATCAGAGAGCTAACAACCTATGCCTCAGCCTCAGTAGAGACATGGTAGGTATCTGGCAGGATATGCCACTAAGAAAAGATGTCAGTCACTGCTATGAACCATCAGCAAGGGGGAAATGGGAAGAAGGAAACTACTGAGAGGTTTAGAAAAAGTAACAGATGACTATATTCCATTACTTCTGTCTAGCGCTTGTGTCCAAAACCCATAGCACATAGTAGCCCTCAGGTATAATTCCCCAATATATGTGATAGGATCTGATAGCTGATCTTCAGTCAACTTGACTGGACTCGGAATCACCAGGCAGACAACGAGCCACGTAGCTCTGGTGCATCTTCGGGTGTGTTTCTAGAAAGAATTAACTACAGAAGAAAGATGTGCCTTGAATGTGGGTGGTATCATCCCACAGTCTGAGGCCCCGACAGTAAAGGGGGAAAAGTGAATGTCAGTATTCCTAGTCTTTCTACTTCCCGGCCCACCATGACAAGATGCTTTCCCTGACATGATGATGTACTGAATTCTCTGGAATCATCAGCCAAACAAACCCTTCTTCCCTTAATCTGTCCATCTCAGACATCCTTATCACAGTGACAAAAGGAACTATAGTCAAGTACTTCTGTGCAAAACAAAAGAAGGAAGTAACCATCAGATCAGAAAGAGAGGGGGAGATGGCTCAGAGAGCAAAAGGACCAGCCAAGCAAGCCTGATGGCCTGAGTTCAACCCCTGGATCCCACAGTGAAGAGAGACCCAGCTCCAAATAGCTGGCCTCTGACCTCTATAAATTCATGGCATTCAAGTGTGCATCACTCTCTCTCTCTCTCTCTCTCTCTCTCTCTCTCTCTCTCACATACACACACTAAAATGTAAAAAAAAAGAGAAATTAAAACAAACCAGAAAGAACTCCATGTAATCGTCTCACCACATCCTGTAGTTTTCTCTAAATACCTCGTGTGAAAATAACTGGCAGTCCTGATCAGGCCTTAAAGATCCGTCTACTCCAAATTCCGGAAGAAAAACCAGCATGATACCATTACAGAAAAACTAGGCTTCTGTATTCCTAATAGGTGTTTTAAAGAAATTCATCTTTACAGGAGCTCTATGGACATACTTGGTTCCATGGGCTTAAATTACTACGACCCCTACCTTTCTTTTTCTGGAGACGAGATCTTGCTCTAGAGCCTAGGATGTACTTGAACATACTTACAGAGCCCAGAGGACCTCAGACTTGTTACAAGTCTCTTGCCTCTGCCACCCAAGCGCTGGGATTATAGGTGTGACTTCACACTCAACTAAATAACTGCTGAAGAGACAGGCTGTCGCAGAGGCGTGGGACTATAAAATGCCTGAAGCAATGCTTTCGTTTTTTCTTAGTTAAATGATTCTCTACAGTAGGTGGTAACGTCCTAATAAGATTTCAAAATTCATCTTAATGCTGCTTAACAACTGCAACTAACTGAGTGTTTAAGAACATCTACTCACACCAATCTCAGTGAGATCTTGGATCATGTACTTATTCCAAAAAAACCGGTCATCGACCTAGAAAAAGGAGGCAAAGAATCAGCTTGGAAGCACATTACTTCAGTTTCCTATACAAGGCAGAGAGCACTGTCCCAGAAGTTCTGTGCGCCGTACCTTCTGCCAGAGCGGCTGGCCATCCCTCTCCCCAGTGCTCTGCCTCTGCACCGAGTTGGTCAGGTCATAGGTCAAGCTATAATAGAAGGACTCTGAGTCCATGAACATCTTCAGCAACTCCTCAAGTAATCGCCTCTCCAACTTCTCCTTTTCTTTACTTTCCTTAACCTGTAAGAAGTCAATCTGTAAGTACAGGTGTCACGTGTAAAGTTCATACACAATACAGACCTCAAGTAAGGACAACGCCGAAGACATGAGACAGTCTTCTGATTAAAAGAAAAAAAAAAGCCTGCAAGATGAATTTAATTATGATTAATCAAAGATGAGTTCAAAGACCATGTCAATTAAATTCTTACTTTCTTTTTATTGGGAGCAGACACGTTGGATTTGATATGCGTAAATGTCTTCAGTAGAAACTTGGAGTCCTCAGGAGACGGTATGATCTTCTCTGGCTTGTTAATTCCAAAATGATGCTTCTTACAGAGCTAAACAATTTTTAAAAAGGATGATTCATTATTAATTATTATCTGCTTTAGATGTTCAAGTATGAGTCTGGAAATGAACGCTACTGCTCACGCATCTGAGTTAAACGTAGACCCCCCAAGCGTTAGTGAAATGACTACACAGGTAGAAAACAGCTATGGTCTCAATAATTAGAAGCCACACTACAAATAAAACACAAGAAAATAGCAAGGAGGTACTCGGGATTTAAAGCAGCAAACCCAGGTTCAGAGATAGTTTTCTCCTATCTAATATGCCCAAAGGATACAATGTTCTGGTCAAGGTTAATACTTTGAAAACTGGCATCTAGGAACAAATTATTGCAAAACACACCTGCTATATGCCTCAAGGTCATTACAAACACCTGTGTTAAATACGTTAACTACCTGAGTGCTTTGGTTGAGAAAACGCCCTAAGCCCATCTTAAATCTTAAAAACTGGACATTTCAACACTCTCTCCTCCTATCTTTTCCCACAATAATGAAGTCAGTAAATAACATGATCTGGATCCAGACATTAATCAAATTTAAAGAAATTTAAAGAACAGTAGAAATTAGACGTTATTTAAAAAAAAAGTGCAATTCAATTGGCAGAGGAAGAGGGAGTTGAGACAAGAGCAGGGGGCAACTGTTCTGAAACAGAATAGCTGCTGGGAGCCAATTAAAGGCTTTATTTTACAAGCACCTTGCTCATGGTGCCCAACAGGTCACTAGAACAGTAAGTAAGATGACTGTCTCGGTTTCTATTTCCTTCAACTGCTTTTATCTCAGCTTGGAAGAGAATTCAAATCCAAAACCCAAAGAACTCTGAGATCTGAACATTTATTTTTGAAATTTATTAAAGATTCATTTAATAGGGGCTGGAGAGATGGTTCAGCTGTTAAGAGAACTTCCAAAAGACCCAGGTTCAGTTTCCAGCACCCACACAGCTGCTGGGAATTCCAGTCCCAGGGGGTCCAACACCCTGTTGCGTCTCCAAGGGCACCAGACATTCATATGGAACACAGATACACAGATAGGCAAAACAACAGTACATATAAAAAATTTTTAATTAAAAAGTGTATTTATAAAATACGCCCTAAGAATACATGACATTCATCATTTCCTACTTAGCATAAATATTTACTTATGGGTAATTAGCATAAATACTCATGTGATTTTTTAGGAAACATTAATGTCTTGTATTGTGGGATAAGGCTCTAGGTTCAGCTGGGGAGCACAGACAATACATGGAATAAACTTTTTGATGTGGTTTGAATGAGAAATGCCCTCCACAAGCTCACGTATTTGAATACTTAGTCCCCAGCTGGGGCACTGTTTGGGAAGGTTACGGAACCTCTAGAGACTGATGGATGACGTGTGTCACTGGGTGTGGGCTTGGAGGTTTTAGAGCCTTACCTCATTCCTGAGCTCTCTGTCCTCCCTCTCCTTCTACCAGTCAGCTTCCTTACTCTGTGGAAATGCTTTACCTGCCTGTGCCTCACCTCCCCCAACATGACAGACTATGTCTTCTGGAACCATAGCCAGTATAAGAGTTTTCTCTTCTAATTTGCTTTGGTCATTGATTTTATCAATATCAATAACAGTAACAGAAATACAACTACTATAGTGTGTGTGTGTGTGTGTGTGTGTGTGTGTGTGTGTGTGCACGTGCGCACGCGTACTCATTCTGGAGTGAAGGTAACAGACAGACAGACATACTCACTGACTATGTAGCCCTGACTAGCCTGGAACTGGCTATATAGATTAAGCTGGTCTTGAACTCACAGAGATCCACCTGCCTCTGCCTCTCAAGTGCTGGAATTAATGGTGTGTGCCACCATTTTTTCCTAATACACCTCTGAAATCACATGCAAGTGTGTGTACAAAACCAACCAAAAACTGAACTGCAAAACAAATATGACTTCAAAGGGCTCAGATAAGAATTACATCTGGGCAGTGGTGGTGCATGCATGCCTTTAATACCAGCACTTGGGAGACAGAGGCCTGTGAATTTGAGGCCAGCCTGGTCTACAGAGTGAGTTCCAGGACAGCCAGAGTTACAACAGAGAAACCCTGTCTCAGAAGAAAAAAAAGAGTTACAGATCTATATAACAAAGCATAAAGTAACTGGACTACCTTAAACAAAAGTCATTCCAATGAATATTCTAGGAATCTTCTATATAATTACCTTTAGAAAAGACAAGAATGCACCACTATCTTTCCAAAAGGGTTAGAAGCCAGCCACATCAGAAAATAGTGATAAGAACAATTACTTCCTGGGAACCCTTTCAGTCATAAAATATTTTGGTAATACATATGACGCTGATTGGAGGATCATCTTCCCTTTTCCAGAGGCCTGGGAGTTCTCTTGAGTGTACGATAGGCCCTTGTTACAACTTTGATAAAAAAAAATGTAAACCCACTACCATATAACCCCCTGAGTTTTTCTATTCTTGCAACTTTTATTTCATAACCAAGATTAAAAGCTAATGTTGCTGAAGAAAAGGAAAACAAATGGTTTTACTTTCAAATTTGTTATCTATATCCATCCTGAGATAAAATTTTAAACAGCTTTCTGATGGGAACTAGGCACGGAAAATGATGCTCTTCTCTGTTACGGCAATGAGATACAGCACATTAGATACGCAGGATGGAACATAAGCCTTTGATGTTTTGAGGGTGTTTTTTCAAAATGCATAATGCATGTCTTCTCATTTGCTTGAGCCCTAAAGTTCTACCCATAGCCATATACATATATATTTTTTAAAATGATATTCTATATTGGAAAACAGTGCTGCAAATCCCCAAAAAAGTTAAGCAGAATTACCAAATGACTCAAGAACTCTACACTCAAGGGAAATGAAAGCCTATGTATGCTAAAACTTTGAATGGTACAAACTGTTTACAGCAGCATTATTCATAACAGTTTAAAATAGAAACAACTCAAACGTCCATCAACTGATGGCCAGTTAAACAAAAAAAGTACACACATACAATGGAATATTATTTGACATTAATAAGGGATAAAGTACTGACAAATGCTACAACAAATAAACTGGCAGGCAGATAAGCCACACGCCCACCTCAGTTAAAAACGCAACTGAGGCAGCACTACACATTCTAATATCAGAATCTGCAGGAGAACCGCTTCTGCTCCAATTATGGAAGACAAACCCGGCTTCAGCAAATCTGAGAAAGCTGACCTCGCTAACTAGCTGGATGACTCTGCTGGAAAGGGTGACAGCGCTGGGTCATGCAGAACACTCAACAGGCTTCAAATCAGAAAGGCGTGCTGCAGAAGGAGACAAGAGCCAGCTTCCCCTGACAAGTAGTTTATATGTGTATGCCCATAAAAGATGATAGAAGCTAAGTGAGAAAGTGCACAAAGTATGAAGCCTTTCCTGAAAATTTCTGAGAATGTAGTGCCAATGGAAGCACACACGGAAGCTCTAGCTGTAATCATAATTATCCAGCATTATAGGGAGGTGCCAAAACAAAATATTTTATGACTGAAAGGTTCCCAAAATACATGCACACACGCAAGGAAAAAAAAAAAAAAACACCACCACGATTAAGTTTCTAAAGCTTCTTTTGTTTATTTGACTTAAATTTTTGAGACAGGGTCTCCTGGCGTCCAGCCTGGTCCTAAACTCACCATGTAGCTAAGGACAATCTTGAACTAGCCCTGCCTCCACAGCACACACCACTATTCTTGACTTTAAAAGCTCCTTTAAATGGAGTTTTACATGAACAGAAAGAAAGGAAGATCTGAAAAATTAAAATTAATATATTGGAAGATTAGAAGAAATTGTATGTGTCGGCATCGCTGTCCTTGCCTCTCCTGCCAGTGCAAAGCTCCTTTACTGCCATGTGGATTAAAAGTAAAAAGGGGGAAAAGGCATGATAATAATTTCTAAAATAGTCACCCAAGGTATGGAAATTCTCTATAGTTACGGCAGTGGTTTGAATGAAAATGTCTCCAATAAGCTCTGGCGTTTGAATCCTTTGGTCTCCAGTTGGTGGTGTAGTTTTGCGGAGGTCTGGGAGTCGTGATCTTGCTGGAGGAGGTTTATGGTGTGGGGAGGACCTTTGAGGTTTCAAACCCATACCATTCCCAGTTCACTCCCTCTGCTTCATGGTGTGGTTTAAGATGTGAGCCTAAGAGCTTCTATTCAAGCCAACAATGTTTGCCAATCACTGCCATGATGGACTCTCATCCTTCTGGGACCAGAAGTCTAAATAAACTCTTTCTTCTATAAGTTGCCTTGGTCTTGGTGTTTTATTGACAGCAACAGAAAAGTGTTACCCTTACCTCTAATTAGCACAAGCCACAAAATAGACTCCATTCCTAACATGAAGCCTGATCTTTGGTGATCCTAATCAGCACTACAGTTCAAATAGCATGATCATTCTAAAAATATGCAACTCTGCTGGGGAGTTGGCTCAGTGAGCATAGTGACCGTCACACACACCTGGATTTGGATCCCCAGCACCCTGTAGGAAGCCAGGCATGGAGGTGTGCCTGTAACCCCTGGGAGGTAGCAAAGGCAGTCTCTAGAACATGCTGGTCAGACCACAGTCCAGCCAGCCTGTGAAAACCAAGTTAGTGAAAGACTGTCTCAAAAAAAAAGAAAAAAAGCTAAACTGGTCATGGTGTCACACGCCTTTAATCCTAGCACTCAGGAAGCAGAGGCAGGTGGATCTCTGTGATTTCAAGATCAGCCTGGTCTATGTAGGGAGTTCCAGGACAGCTAGGGCTACATATTAAGACCCTGTCTTAAACCCTCTACAACCCCCCAAAAAACTAAAATGAAAAAGTAAGTGCTAGAGGAAAAAACATGATGTTGGCCTCTGTCCTCCACATGTGCACACTCTAGCACTTTGATGAGCACACACACATGCACACACCCACACACTTCCCTCTTCCACACACATGCACACACACATACTCACACCCTTCCCTCTTCCACACACACAATGCACACACTTACACCCTTCCCTCTTCCACACACACACACTCACACCCTTCCCTCTTCCACACACACACACGCACACACTCACACCCTTCCCTCTTCCACACACATGCACACGCACACACTCACACCCTTCCCTCTCCACACACACACACACACACACACACTCACACCCTTCCCTCTCCACACACATGCACACACACACACACACACACGCACACACTCACACCCTTCCCTCTCCACACACACACACATGCACACGCACACACTCACACCCTTCCCTCTCCACACACACACACACACACACTCACACCCTTCCCTCTCCACACACATGCACATGCAAACACCAATTATGGCATTGAGGGAAGCTTCCTTTTTATTTGAAGGTTTCTTTCCCCCAACAGCAGAAGCAGGGTGGCTTCTGTCTTACACATTGTGTTTTACAGGTTCTGAAGGTCGGTGCAGACTACACAACCAAATTATTTTGAACATGTAACTCTAAACACGTGTGTTGAGAGGCTACGAGCCAGACTCTCAGACCTGCTATCGCATCTTAGTGTCTCTGTGACAGGCCCCCTGATGCCACCTTACCTCCAACTCAAGCTCCTGAGGTTCCATTTCAGAAAGGGACAATACAGCAATTTTGGTAACTTTACAGACCTCATGGTCTCCTGGGAGTTTGCCCACCAGTGCTTTCTGCCGAATTAAAATAAGCCACCACGGAAGATCTGAAAGGAAAAAAAAATCTAATGAATAAATGATATTCATAGAGTGCTGCTGACCTGAGGGTGAGTTACTAACAGTAACAAAATGTAAAATACACAATAAAGACGCAAAAACCTCCCTTACACAAAAGATGCCCAGTCTCACTCAGAGAAATGTGAATTACATAGCAAATGTTTTCACCTATGGGGAAACAAGAACTCACACACAGCCATGCTGGTAGGGTACCAACGTACACAACCGCACTGGAAAAACTAGTTATGACGCCTGTAAAAAATAAAAGTACCCTGTGATAAGAAAGGATTCTTACGGGGCAGTGGTAGCACATGCCTTTAATCCCAGCACCTGGGAGGGAGGTGGATCTCTGTGAGTTCAAGGCCACCCTGATCTAAGAGTGAGTTCCAGGACAGCCAGAGGTACAACCTTACAACAGAAAAACTTCCCTCTGCCTAGTGATGTAACGGCACAGCTTAACGTGTCATTCATTTTGATTTGATCTTTATCACGTTTGTAGTGATGAGGAATGCTGGTATAAACAAACTTCCTGTGCTGTCAGTGGTATAAAAATATAGTATACAATATCTACAGAACACAAGACTTAATTGAATATATACAACTTTTCACTGTTGATTTATTAGAGTATTTGCATTGGGGGATGGTACTGAGGATTGAGTCCAGGGCTCTGCACGGTAGCCAAGCACTCTTACTGAGCGGCATGACCAGCCCAGCCATCATTTTAAATTTATCCCCACACTTGCTTCTCTTGCAGAGGACCTGGGTTCCATTCCCAGCACCCACATAGCAGCTTACAACTATGTGTAGCTCTAGTTCCAGAGGATCTAATACCCCTTCCGGCCTCCACAGGTACTGGGCACGCATCTGGTACATAGACATACAGGCAGGCAAAACACCTGCATACATAAAACATCAATCACATCAGGGTAGTGTGGCAGCAGCCTCATATGTCATGTTTATGTCATGTTTATGTCATGTTTATCACAACTCTGGACCAAATCGGGAGGTCGTGTCCAGTGATTTGATCTGTATCAAGAGGTCTCTGTCCTAATAATGGTCCTGCAATGATGATGTCCCTTCTCAGCGTGCTTATGGAACACATGCCAGTCATTGCATGCGTCATGATAATATAAGATATATCTTATTAAATCAAAGCACAAAAAAGTGTAACAGTTCCTCTTACCCAGTGGCTTTACTTCCTACAGTTCTAGTCACGTGTAGTCAACTCTAGTCTAAAAGCACCAAATGGAAAATTTCAGAAATAAACAACTAGGAATGTTTTCAATTGTAGGCTATCAAGGTGGGCATGGTGGTGGTCTGTAATTCCAGCTGCTCAAAGGCTGAAGCAGGAGGACTGTGAGTTCAAGGCCAGGCTCAAAAGTAAAAAACAGGGACTGTGGGATTGGAGAGATGGCTCAGCAGTTAGGAACACTTACTGCTCTTGCAAAGGACCCAGTTCCCAGCACCTGCATGGCAGCTAATGATCATCCATAACTCCAGTTTCAAGTGATCCAAACCCTCTTCTGGCCCCAGGGACACTGCATGCACATGGTGAACGGACATACATGCAGACAAGACATACATGTAAATTAAGAATAATATAAATCTTTTTTTTTTATTTAAGTAAAGACCAGTGGGGTGGCTCAGTGAGTCAAAGTGCTTGCCACAGAAGCCTGACAACCTAAGTTTGATTCCTAAACTCCATGGTGGAAGAAGAAATTGATCCCTAAATGTTTTCCTCTAACTTCTGCTAGAAGTTACACACACACACACACACACACACACACACACACACCAATAGATATAGTTCAGTGGCAAAGTACTTGTCTAGCAAGTCAGGGTCCCAGGTTCAATCCCTAGCATTTCAAAAATAGATAAATTGCATGCCTTTATGTGACATTGCACTCTGTCTCACCACTGAACCCCACCCCTTTGTCCAGTGTATCCATGCTGTATATGGTACCTGCCGTTAGTCATTTATACTCAGCTGGGTTATCAGACTGACCACCGTAGTATCACAGCTCTGTTCAAGTAGCCCTACATATACCTAGGGTTACAATGTTAGCTGTCACTCACCTCACATCATTACTGTTAACCTCTTATTAAGCCTAGTTTGCAAATTAAGCTTTATCAAGGTATGTATGATTAGGAAAAAATATATAGTATAGCCATGAATTGTTTATGACAGGGATATATTCTGAGAAGTGTGCTGTTAAGTGATTTTATCACTGCGTGAGAACATTTTGGGATGTACTTCCAAACTAAGATAGCTGTGATGCCAACAGGTCATGTTCTTACTGGACCACTGTGGCATCTCACTGTGGTAGCGCATGACTGTGCACATAAGATGTGATTCCATCTGCTATTTCAGGCATCCACTGGGGACAGAGCATACCCCTCCAGAGAGAAAAGGGGATATTGAACCTCTGCTGCTTCACCCTCCATATAAGAAGAAAGATGTGATAAGACCATATACATATGTAGATTCACTTATACAAAAACAAGGAAAACTAAGCCAGACGTTAATGTGACTGGTTAACAGTTAGAAACGAGGGAGAGAGGAGCGTATTGATGGGACAGAAGAGGGGGTGAAAATGGGTCTTGGAGTCTAGTTCCAGTTCTTAGAACAACACAACCAGAATGTGGGGGAAATCACCACAAAATGCAAGTAGTGAGCCATTCTATGGCAAACTGAAAACATAACCAAACTGTAGGACACAGAGAAGAAGAAGAAATTCCCTAGGACTGGAGCTATGAATGATTTGTGAGCTACTGTGTGGGTTCTGGGAAATGAAGCTGGGTCCTCTGAAAGAGCAACAAGTGCTCTTAACTACTGAGCCGTCTCTCAACCCCAAATACCGACCCCCTTTTTTTTTTTAAAGATTTAAACATTACAGATAAAACTAAAGTTCTCTTGATTCCCTTAGGCCACCATCCTTTACTCTATGGGAAGTCTTTGACTCTACTCCAAACTCCACTGTTAGTTCTCTCATGTGAACAGCAGAGACAGAGTAAATGATTACCATTTCTTGGCATTAGTCCTTTTAATTTTGCTCGAGGGATTAAAAACAAAACAAAACAGTGTAACAATTACTTATTGTATAAGCACCGCTTGGCTGCTCTTTTAGAGGCTTTGCAATTTCTCTCTCCACGTAATTAACAAAGGTGAAGAAGAAAAGACAAGGTGCGTTTGCTGACTGCAGGCTAGGTTCCTGAGGCCAGAGTTACTCTCGTAGGTCCACTGCCTGAGCATTCCCACAGTGGCGTGGTTTTGAGGACCAGCCACAGGAGCTACACTCACCCTAATCCAAAGACAGAGGCAGAGATTAGTTATTCCTTTATGAATAAGATTTGGATACAAAGATTCAAATTATTTTTGTTGTTGTTGTTGTTGTTACTGAGACAAGGTTTCATGTCTCCCACACAGGCCTGGAATTCACTATGAAGAATGACCATGAACTCCCGATCCTCCTGCCTCCATCTCCCAACTGCTGGGATTGAAGGTGAGAGCCACCACAGCACGGCCAACAGCCAACCCAAAGTCTCAAACTCATGAAGGGCTTCTGCAGTTTATACCTCAGACAGCCACAGAAAGGTCTCTACACTGTACCAGTGATTCCAGAGGATGAAAATGTACTGGCAAAGGAAAAAAAAAAAAAAGATTAAATTCTGTTCACCTTTCCTTTGTTCTCTGTGAAGTTAAGAATAAGAACATTTATACATTTCTCTGTCATTTCAAACTGACATCTAAAGTAAGAAATGTGAACCAAGTGACTAATTGTTCTTAATATATTCAGAGGCTGCGCTCAGATGCATACTCCTTTTCAGTGCCGAAGATCAAACCCAGGACCTCGTGCATGCTAGACAAGTAAGTGGTCAGCCACTGAGCTGCAGCTCCCAGCCCAGCCACCAGTTTTACCTTTCTGGTAGCTTGAGCATCCTGTGATTTTTGAAATGCTTTCTCTCTATATGCTTCTTGCCTTCAGCCTGCTTTGATATTACCATGGCTATACCAGTTTTCATTAGGTTACTGTTTTAATTTTTCACCTTCTTTGGGACAGGGTCTCGCTCACCATGCAGCCCTGTCCGACCTGGAACTCACTATTCTGAGAAACAAGGTGATTTCCTGAACCTTCCTCTTCCCCTTTGTGCTAATCAGACAATCAAGTCAAATTGTGAAGTCACACTCCCACCAATGGGATGAGATAAAGACTACCTACCTATGTATGTCAGGCACAAAAGACAGAATCCATCTTGGCCAAGTATGCTTGCTAGACTATGTGGGCCTTGGTGTACCCTTTTTCCAAAAAGAATTACATTGCCAGGATACTTCTGCTTTGTTCCTGTGTTCCTCTGTGCAGCACTGGATTATTCTTTGTTTCTAAAACTATGAAGACCAAGCTGGCCCAGAACTCAAGAGACCTGCCTACCTCTGCCTCCTGAGTGCTGGGACTAAAGGTGCTCACCCTGGCAGTTTCTTTTTCATAACTTTTTTTTTTTTTTTTTTTTAAGTTTTTTTGAGACAGGGTTTCTCTGTATATCCCTGGCTGCCCTGGAACTCACTCTGTAGACCAGGCTGGCTTTGAACAAAGAGATCCACCTGCCTCTGCCTCCCAAGTGCTAGGATTAAAGGCGTGCACCAACACTGCTGGGCTACACAACTCTACTTTCTGCCTTTCTGCGCATACAACACATGCCATGGAAAGTATTTATCTTGCAAGGAGCATGTAAATGGATTTGGCTTTTCCAGTGTGAAAAATTCTTTGGTTTTTATGTAAAATGCCACTTCCAGTATACCTAGGAGGAGTCTATAATTCTTTACTTTTCTCAGCCATGCCAAGTATGCCTTTTACTTGACTTCTTTTAATTAAGTCTTTAAGTATTATTATTCCATTTTCCTACTTGATAGCTTTTACAATCTTTTATTATTCTGTCTGCCCTTATATAGTAGGAAATGAAGCTTAACCTATTAAACCTAAATGTAAATTAGAGCCTTTACCAGTTCCTAGAGAATCAAAGGATTTTGGAGTATTAACCTTTTAAAATTCTTTCTGTTTTCTTCTCTCCTCCTCGTTTCCCTTGTTATCTATTGTTGCTGCTATTGTTGTGTTTAACTCCATATGAAGCCAAGTTCGTTTACATTTGCCATCTTATTTCCCTTCCCACGGACCTTCCCTTCTTCCTGTATCTACACACTTCCAAGAGCAATCATTTTTCTTTTCACTGAAGACCACTCTTTTTTTTGGGGGGGGTATTGCTGGGGATTGAACCCATGGCCTTCCATGTGCTAGCTCTCTAGCCCTGAGCTACACCTCCAGATCCAGAACTCTTTACCATTTCTTTTAGTGCAGGGACATACTGGTGACACATATCTTAGCTTTTGTCTATTTCTTTCCCAAAATAAGAGGGTGTGGTGAAGGTGGCACAGCAAGACAGGGAAATCAAGAGGACACAGGAGGGGGAAGAAGTCTGGCCAAAGCCTCTGCCAGCTGAGAATCAAGAATTCCAGCACAATCATTAACATTTGCTATGAAGGCTCCTGACAGACACAAAATTGCTTTTATATATTTTTTCTTTTATTTTTTTTCCTTTTTGGTATTTGTGGTGTATACATGTCTGGGTCTCTCACACACTGTAATAACAGCAATACAAAAACAGAACGTAAAACAGCAATGAACCATGTTTAAAACCTGTAGTGGTTTGAATGAAAATGACCCCAATAGGCCCATAGCTCTGTGGCCTTGTTGGAGGAAGTGTGTCACTGGGAACGGATTTTGAAATTTCAGAAGCTTAAGCTAGACCCCATGTCCCTCTCTTCCTGCTGCCCACAGATCCAGATGGAGAACTCTCAGTTACTTCTCCAGCACCATGTCTGTCTATGTCCACCATGCTTCCTGCCATGATGACAACAGACTAAACCTCTGAACTGTAAGCCAGCCCCAATTAAATGCTTTCCTTTATAAGAGTTGCTGTGGTCGTGGTGTCTCTGCACAGCAATAGAAACCCTAAGACAAGACCGAAGCCTATATGACTCTCAAGCATAGCCTTTCTCCTTTTCTAGACATTTTCTGAGGACTTCACAAATATGAGCCTTTGTTTACAGTAAAGACACCCTAACTTCTCTACAGACCTGTGACCCCATCCAAAGTGCATCAGAGAGTGAAAAAAAATGACCCTTAGCAACTTTTCCAAATGTGACTTCAGAAGCCATGAAAAACAAGTGTGTAACTACCACACAGACACTTAATCCCAACTCTCTTGAGAAGCCCTCATCAAACATCACTCCTGGGTAATGCACTCTCCTCAAGCGCCTCGATTTCCTATTAACCCTGTATTTAAATCTATTTAAAAGCTCTTCTTAACAAACTCTAACTCTGCTTCACACTGGCTTCTGCTGCAAAGTAAAAAATTAAGGATGGCTGAGTGCAGAGTCAGGACACCATGAGCCTAGAGTGGAATATTTAAACGTATTCTCAAATAGTGTAAATCTACATGCACTTCTGTGCAGTAATATGAACTTTAAACAGCTGCTATATTTGTCAGTAGGGGCTACTGCCAGAAGGTCACCTTCCTTAGCTGTTAGACCCAGCTTTCTGGGTGTGGATGGGCTGCAGCTTTCTTGAATGCAAAAAGAATGCTAGTTTGGAGTATCAGTAATTGTCTACTCGATACCCTTGGATGGAGCAAAATCATGTTCAAATTTACCTTGCCCTCTGAGATCTATGTGTTAAAGGCACTTGATTAATAGAGGAACTTTTATGGTCCACCCCTGTGGGACTGTCCTAGAGCTAAAAGTGGGTCGAAGCTGGCTTGAAACCCCACGTCATCCCAGGAGATGAGAATGGTAGGCATTCAGCTGCTTCTCACTTTAGCCTTGGCCAGAACCCAGCTAAATATTAAATATTGCCTACTTCCCAGAAGCAAAAGGAATGTGGCTTGGTTGGTGCTTGTCTGTGCTGTAGCTGGAAACCTAGGGATGGGTCCATTCACTGATAAGGTTCCTTCCTCTTTTTCCCTGTGAGACCAACCTTATGCAGAAGGTGCCCTTGCAAGACCTTGACACTTAGACTTGAGTCCCACATGCAAATAAGGCTACCTCTATTTCCTTGTCTGACCCAATGTGTCCCAACCCTGGGTACCAAAGACCCTCCCCTGCTTGTGGTCCTATATATGTAACCTATACACTGCATTAAAGTGATCTCTGCTTCCACCAGAAGGGAGGCCTGAGGCCTGATTCATTACATCTCTTTCGTTCAGTTCTCTGCGCTAAGATTCGGATCCCAGCGCATCAACCCTAGCCCATGCCTTTCTCCTTCCTTCCTTGCCTCCCCCTCCCCCCTAGCTCCCTCTCCTGACCTCTCTTGCCACCTGGCTGGCCAGCATGAAGTGGGTGAGAGTAGAGGGGAAGAGGCTGGAACACCCCCGGGGAAACCAACATATTCTCTCAGCCTAAGCATCAGATAGGAAATACCTTGCCCTAGGTCTTGATCTTGCCCATAAAATGGCATCAAGTCAGCCAGTTAAAGTTGGAGGTTGTTGTACTGTGGAAGTTCTGGTCATTATGTAATCAAGAACCCTGTATCAGTGGGTGGAGGCCAAATGCTCTGGGTTAGTCCATGAGAAAGGCAGACACTCTGCCAGGTGGCTCAGTGATTGTCTTTGTTCCTTATTGAACCCGTACAAGTTATTAATATTTCCATCTACAGATGCCCACACATAAAATCTGGGCAGAGGGTCAGAAAGATGGCTCATCATGTCAGGGTACATACCAAACCTATTTTACACACCATAACACAACAATGAATTAACTATTAAAAAGCTGGCTGGCATAGCGGCTCTCTTATAGTTCCAGAGTTCGGAGGCAGAGACCTGGGGCAACATGCTTAACTAGACTAGCTAACTAGGTTCAGCAAGAGACCTCACCTCAGTCAAGAAAGTAGACAGCAATCTACAAAGACATCTGACATCCACCTCTAACCTCCATAGGCACAAACACACACCTGCATACACACACCCAGGAGTCCCACCCTGATCTGAGTAGAACTCTCTGAAAAGAACCCCTCAGGCTGTTACAGGCAACAACATGGAACTGTCTCAGGCAGCATTCCACCATCGCCAACAATGGCACACAGTTTTTAATTTTAGCTTTGTGTGACACACCTTTTTTTTGTTGTTTGCTTGTTTTGTTTTTTTGAGAAAGGGTCTTTCTAAATAGCCCTGGATGCTCTGGAACTTACTATGTAGACCAGGCTGGCCTGGAACTCAGAGACCTGCCTGCTTCTGCCTCCCATGCGCCACTACACCTGGCTATGTGATGTACCTTTAAGTGATCCTCTGGCAGTTAATTTTATGTGTCAATTCAAAAGGACTAAGTTTTATCCCGACAGCTGATACACTTCTAGATGTGTGTACATGGCTGTCTCAAGAAGGGATCAGCACTGTAAAGTGGTAAACCAATGCCCTCACTAATACGGGTGAGGAGCATCACACAACCTGCTAAGGGATGGAAGAGAACAAAAAGGAAGAGGAAAGGCCCTCTGGTTGACCTTCTGCCCTCAGAGATTGGTACTTGTTCTTGGACCTCTGCATCTGGATCAGGTCTTTTAGTACTGGTTCCTCCAGGTTTTAGGTATTTGGACTTGGCCTGGCATCGATCCACAGGCTTTGCTGGTTCTCAAGCTTGCAGATGATAGGTCTGGGGATGGTCTCCAGTTCACATCACTTCCCTTTCTTTCCTCTCCCTTTGCTTCCCATCCTGTTTTGTTGTTCTCTACAGAGTCCTGCCTCATACCGATGTTAGACAAGGATGCAGAGGCTGCTATAACAAATACCGAAGACAAGGCAGCTTTGGGACTGGACTGGGTAAAGGCAGGGGCTGGAAGTTTGGAGACACATGTTGGGAAAAGCCAACTGTCATGAATGAACCTTTAAAGGTGATTCCAGTGACAGCTCAGAAACTAAAACCTGAAGAGAAAGCCTGTCTTCTGAGGGCAACTTATGTATCCCTAACAGGGTGTTGACAGAAAGAAAGCTACAAGGGCAATCCCAGGAAGTCTCAGATGGAAATGAGGAATATGTTACTGGACAGTGGAGAGGAGGCCAGCTTTGTTACAAAGAGGAAGAAGACCCTGGTTAAAGTGTGTTCACATGCTACTGCTTTGTAGAAGGCAGGACTGGAGAATAATGAAACCAGACATTTAGCTGAAGCTATTTCTAAGTAAAATGTCATTGCTAAAGTCTTCCTGACTGATTATGGTTAAAAATCCAAGAAGACAAATATGACTCAAAGGCACAATTGTTAAGAAGGAGGAGGAGGAGGAAGAAGAGGAGGAGGAGAAGGAGAACAACAACCACTTTAAAAGAATTGACTGTTTCTCAGCTTATCTAACCTACACTGTAAACTGGGAGTAAGGCATCTGGGGGAAATGCTGAGGCCCAGCATTTTTTGACAAAGAAATTAGTATAGGTGATTAGACCTGGATATCCCGGAGGGAAAACTACCAATCTGAGCAGAACAGGGTGGGGCATAAAAGTGGCTACCAGCTTTTGGGATTTTATAGAGCTAACACAGACATTTGGTGAGAATGTACGCTATTCTTCAAAGCAAGGCAAGAATGACTCCAAAGATGGTCTGACATCAAAGACCCATCTTCTCAGTTTCAAAAAGAAAGACTATGGCTGACTCACTTTCACTTGGCCAAGTGGCCTTTATGCACAGCCAGGTAGGCAGAGACACACAGCACGCCAGAGCCACAGTGCTTCCTAAGTAGGAGAGCTGGGGCAGGGCCTCCACCTCAGTAGATCTGGAGAGTAGAACGTGATTATTAGAATTGTCATTTTTTAACTTCTTTACATTTTATTTATCTTGGGGGTGGGGCATTCATGTCAAGGTGCACATGTGGAGGTCAGAGGGCAACCAGTGGGAGTCAGCTCTCTCCTTCCACCATGTGGGTCCCAGAAATCAAACGGTGGTTGTCAGGCATAGTGGCAAGGAGATTTACCCACCTCAATGGGCCGAGATATCTTTTTTCTTTTTATAATGATTTACTCATTTGTGTGTGTGCGTGAGGGAGGGGGGTGCATTCCTGTTACAACATGTGTATGGAGGTCAGAGGACAACTTGTGAAAGTCGGCTCTCTCCTTCCACCATGTGGGTCCCCAAGGATCAAATTCAGATCATCATGCTTGGTGGCAGGCTCCTTTACCCTCTGAGCCATCTGGTCAACCCATAAAACAACCTTTTACTATCAACGTCCATCAACTCACTGAGGAAAACAACCGGAGCTCAAGGAAAATGAGTCCATGCCAGAAAAACGAACGGAAGTAGAGTATGTGTGGGGCAAGCCGGCTGGCTCTGCCATCACAGAAGAAATGAGCGGTATGCATAGGCAACAACCTCTGGGGGCTCCGAGCCAGGGTCACATTCGTGTGACTGCATCAAGCACTGTTCTACCAGGCAGGAGGAACCATCTGCAAGGACACCAGAGTTCAGACCAATCTCAAGGAAGGCAGGAAACTCTGGCACAGAAAATCATAGAATGAGCTGAGCACAGCAAAGAAAAAGATGTGACACTCAGCACCCTGGTTAGACACCTGGGGGACATAAGGCATAGGAGAAAAGAAACAAAGACGGGTGTGTTCGTCTGATCATTGAATACCTGCTAGTTGCCTGCTTCCAGAGAAGAACCACTAATAGAATGGGGCAAATAACCACTGTTAAACATTGATTTTTACATTTTGCTCTCTCTCTCTCTCTCTCTCTCTCTCTCTCTCTCTCTCTCTGTGTGTGTGTGTGTGTGTGTGTGTGTGTGGTGTTAAGAGGACAACCCACAAGAGTTGGTTCTTCTCCAAAGCAGGTCCAGAGATGGAACTCAGGTCATCAGGCTTAGAAGCAGCTGCCTTTACCTGCTGAGCAGTCTCATTGGACCAGAATTCTTTTAAAATAAACCAGGAACTTACGTACTGGTAAAAATCTTACATGTGGATGAAATAAATAATTCTGAAGTCCTTGTGAATAAGAAAATGAATAAAATAAAATAAAAGGCTGCATTTGAATAACATTCTAGTTCATTTATACTTTGCAGACATGTTATACTATAAAGAACACTACTGCTTTAAGGAAAATATCCTAAACTTTAGTACAAGGGGTAGTACCTAACAGTACCTAATAGTTTAGGTACCTACCAGTACGTAAATACCCAAACAGACTCAATTGTTTGGATTTCGTTTTTGTTTGCTGTGTGCCAGAGGTGGAATCCCAGGCGATGTGCGAGTCAACTAAGCGTGTGCTACGCTGAGTTACATCCCCAGTGCTGGCTCTGGTTGGTTAGTCTTGTCTGTTTGTTCACATTTATTTATGTATCTACCTATTTAGTTAACTAGTGTGTGTGTGTGTGTGTGTGTGTGTGTGTGTGTGTGTGTGTGTGTGTGTGTGCGCGCGCGCGTGCGCACGCGCGCTCTGGGTCATCTTGTCAGCCCTACTTTTTGCTTTTAGTTTTAATGAGTTTTTGTTTGTTTCTTTGTTTGTAATGTGTATGAGTGTCTTGCCTGCATGTGTACCTGGGAACCATGTGCATGCAGTGTCTGGAGAGGCTAGAAAACAGCTTCAGATCCTCTGGAACTAGAGTTACAGATAGTTATTAGCTGCCATGTGGGTGCTAAGAACTGAACCAGAGTTTACTGCAAGAGAACCAAGTACTTTTTTTTTCTTTGTGTAGCCTTGGCTATCTTGGAACTCACTCTGTAGACCAGGCTGGCCTCAAACACAGAGATCACCTGCCTCTGCCTCCTAAGACCTGGGATTAAAGTGGTGTGCCACCACTGCTCAGCAAGAACTGAGTATCCTTAACCAATGAGCCATATCCCTAGACCCTTAGTTTTTTATTGTTGCTATTTGAGACAGGTTCTCACTGTGTAGGACTGGTTGTCTGGAACTCACTATGTAGACCTAGATGGCCTCTAACTCACAGAGATCTACCTACCTCTGCCTCCCTGGTGCTAGAATTGAAAATGTGCACTACTACCCCTGGACTTTTTAAATAAAATAAATCAAGGGCTGGGGAGATGGTTCAACAAGTAAAGGCACTTGCCACCAAGTCTGGATGACCTGAGTTCAATACCCTAGGACCCACATGGTGGAAAAGAAGTACCAGCTCCCACAGGTTGTCCTCTGACTTCCACACAACCCGGATGTCCACACAACAGGGGAAGGGAATGTTTTGTTTTGAGTCAGGTCTTGGTGCATCCCCCACTGGCATGGAACTCATTCCTTATGTAGCATCAGCTAGCTCTGAATTCATGATCCTTCTGCCTCTGTGTCCCAAGAGCTGGGATTACAGATTTATGCCATCACACCCAGTTTTAATAATTCTGAGGCCCTTTATTGAGGTATAAATTATACACCCTAAAATCTGCCCGTTTAGGGACCAGTGCGATGGCTCAACACAGTAAAGCACCTGCCACCAAGCCTGACAATATGAGTCCCAGAACCCACTCCTGAAGTCTGTCTTCTGACCTCTGTACATGTGTTGTAGCACACTTATACAAGCACGTGCGCGCGTGCACGCACACACACACACTCACACTAAATTAATTAAATGTAAAAATAAACAAAATTTAAAAATAAAAGCATAAGAATTTCACATTTAAAAATGAAAATAAATTTAAAAAAAATAAAAATACAGCACTCAGGAGGCAGAGGCTGGTGGATCTCAGTGAGTTTGATGCCAGCCTCAACTATATATATTGAGTTTCCAGCCAACCAGGGACACATAATGAGACCCTGTCTCAAGCAACAGACAAAAAACCAGCCACTTGTAAATGTACAACTCAATGATCTTAATAAAGTCATAGTTCTGAAACTTTAAGCACAACCCCTACCCAGGTTTTTGGTTTGTTGCTATTATTATTATTTGCTTTGCTTGGTTTTGAGACAGGGTCTTATGCAGTCCAGACCAACAAGCCTTCAACTTGATTTGTAGATGGCCATGAATTTCTGATCTTCCCTCCCTTCCCCAGTGCTGAGATCATAGGCATGGCCCACCACAGCCAGGCTTCCTACATGTTTTTAATAATGTGACCTGTCGGTTGACAATAAGGAATTTATTTCCACTTGGTACAATGTACACAGACATGAAACTCACACTCAAACTGGAGTACTGTGGTGGCTTGAATAAGAATAGCCCCCATAGGCTCATATTTGAATGTTGGTCATCAAACTGGCACTACTTGAGAGGGAGTAAGAGTGTGGCCTTGTTGGAGGAAGTGGGTCACTGGGGTTGGGCTTTGAGGTTTCAAAAGCCCAGCCAGGCCCAGTGTCTCTCTCTTCCCGCTGCCTGCTGATCCAGATGTAGAACTCTCAGTTTACCTGCCTACTGCCATGCTCCCCGCCATAATGATAATGGAATAAACCTCTGAAACTGTAAGCAAGCCCCAATTAAATGTTTTCTTTTATGAGTTACCATGGTTATGGTGCCTCTTCACAGCAATAGAACAGTGACTAAGGCACATACTAATTAAAGGGCTGTCCTGGGCTGGGTGGTGGCGCCGCCCACCTTTAATTCAGGAGGCAGAGGCAGGTGGACTCTGTGAATTCAAGGCCAGCCTGATCTACAGAGTGAGATCTAGGACAGCCAGAGTTACAATGGAGAAACCCTGTCTAGGGGGGTTGGGGGGGCTGTCCTAGGAGTGAGGCCTCTGTGGAGCTGGGAGCTCTGTATATGCTCCTGTCCCTAATGCCCTTTAGGAATGGGATTTTGCAATAGCTTTACAGTTAAGTACTGAAGCAATGCTAATGACACCCAATTTATTCAAAGCTAAAGCATATGAAATATTTCTTGTCATTAGTCCCAAAGCAAGGAAGCCCTTCATAGAAAGACGACTCCAGTTTTTAAATAGTATGTGTAATATATTTTATCATCTTAATGATGAGATAGACTCACCATTTCCAAACTGGGGAAGAACAGATGGTGAGTACTATTTTAATGAATGAGATCTACTTAAATGAATTCTGTCTGTGATTGTTCAGTACTACAAGGAGTAATTCATTCAATTACTAAACAAAGAGACTCACCAAATTAATCAAGATGATTTTCAAACTAGGTCTGATATTTCATGGCACATATATCTTTGCTAATTAATCTTTGTACTTTTTATATCTAGTTAAATCTCACCTTAATTGAGTTTATCTTCTTGGTCTTCAAAGTGTACTTTAACTTGGAGAGCTTTTGTGACCCATTTTAAACCCCCAGCCTAAAGCAATCTTTTCATGGATGCTTGCATGGATGTATGACTGCACCCAGATAGTTTACAGAAAATAAATGGTAGAAACATTGTATACATCTTTGCACAGTTGCTTACTCTGCCACGCACCACCTCTCCTCTCATCTCCTTGCCTCTTTCCCTTCCACTGCCTTTTCCATTATTCTACATCTTATATGTTCATTTTCTGATGTTAAGTCACGTATCACTTCCTCAAAGGTGCCTTCCATCCTGGGACCCCCAACTCCATCCAGTCAGGCACACAGCACCCAAACTTTGGAAATTTAAGTCTCTAACGACAAAACTGTACGACTATGTAGTTAATATATGTTATTAGTTGAAGTCTATGATCCTACAAGGTTCAAGTTTTGTTCATTCTACAGCCTCCAGTGCCAACTCCAATCCTTGGCACACGGCAGGCACACCATAAATATCTGTTAAATCAGTAAGCAATCACTGAATATTTTAGAATAGCCAGCACACAGAGACACACACAGTAAAACCACAGCACTCCAGCTCCTATCTTTTTGGAGCTTATTATACAGAAAGGTGATAGACAGACAGACAGATGAATAGAGAGAGAGAGAGAGATAAATAGATAGATAGATAATGCAAATAATTAACATATAATTATAGTATGAATTTCACCTTAGTTTTTAACTTCCTCCTGGACACTACAATGAAAAACAGCATTATGTTTTTAAGATTTGTTTTTTAATTTTACTGATGTGTCTGTCTGTCTGTCTGTCTGTCTGTGTGAGTGTTTGCCCGGGTGTAACAGTAGCCTGAGAGGCCAGAGGACAGCACTAAACCCCCTAGAGCTGGAGGTACAGGCAGTGGTGAGCTGCCTGATGTGGGTGCTGGGAACTCGGGCTCTCTAAGAGCAGTATGTGATCTCAACTGCTATGCCACCTACCTAGCCTCAAAACTAGTTTGATTATGAGAAAATTTAACCACACAAAGGTACAAAGGAAGGGAAGCCCAAGTGAAGACAGCCATCTCAGCCATCTATAAGCCATGGAAAGAGGTCTCGGATGAAAAAAGGAGTCCTGCCCACACTTCAGTGTCCAGCATTATAGGAAAATGAAATTCTGTTGTCTGATGCCTCCTCCATCTGTGACATTCTGCTCTGGCTGTCCTAGCAAACTTGTATAGTTCTAAAAGTCACGAGAGCATGCTATATTCCTCAGAGTCCAGAGTTCAGTGACAATCACGAGCAGCAGCATAGCTCACCCACGCCGTTTTTAGACTGACAGTGACATCTGTTCAAATAAAATCATGTTCCCATCACACTAGGTAAGAACAAAAACGCAGCGTGCATTAATATGTAGAGTCAGTAGGAGGAAACAGGAGGGAAAGAGAGCTTAAGGGCAGATGTTTTATTCTGCTCATCTCTACCCACAGAGGATAAAGTGTTCCCACGGGAAAATGCCCCCAAAGACACAACAGGAACACAGCTCCTTCCGGCCAGTCTGACACTGAGCAAGAACTTTAGCTACACACAGGAGAGAAGGGATAAGGCAGCCTCAAAGACAAGGGATGGAAGGGGAGAGGAGAGAAGGATGGATCTTCCCAGGCGAGGAAGATCTGCGATGCAGTGGCAGAGAGAAAAAGGCTGTGGGGTGGGGTTGGGGGAGAAAGCAACAGAGAGGCCTAGAGGGTCTCCATCTGCTTCTGCCCTGGCTCCCTTCTTTCAAAAACAAACCTGTTAAGTGACTGTGACATGGATACTTAAGAACTTTCTCTGCCCTTCTTTTCCCTTTTCATATTTCTTTCTCCAGTTCACTCCCTCTTTCAAAATGTCATCTACCACTAGTGCTCTCGCTGCTTACATATAGATAAGGCCCGCCACAGACCCATACGCCGTGTATACCTTCAGCACAGGGAAAAGTTCAGCAGGCATTAACTTCAATTTGGCCAGTGCTGCCAAGGCCACTCCGCTTCTCATCTAGGAAAGTGGCCCTGTGATGCACTTTGAACTAGGTGACTTGGGAGGTCCTTGGCCAAACAGGACCAATAAACCTCTCTGCCAATTGTGTGAACCAGACTCCCTATCCAATCTTCTCCGATTGCTGGTTAGCCTCCACCGATTACAGGGAACCTCAGAGTAGGCCTGAAGGATGAGAATGTCATCTTTAGAGCAGAATTCTTCTACACAGAAATAGGGTCTAGGGCGGAAGCTTGGCGGGTAGAGTGCTTGCCTAACATGTATATGGCTCTGTGTTAACTCCCTAGCACCAACTGAACTTGGCATGTTGGTGTACACCTGTTACTTCATCACGCAGAAGTTCAAGGTCATCCTTAGCTACATAGGAAGTCTGAGGCTAGCCTGGGCTACATGAGACCTCCATCTCAAAAAAGAAAAAAAAAATCAGAAAGAAATAGATAAAGGAGATGTCCAAAGAGACGTGGCTGTGAGAGACCCCAAATCCCATATGACAACTACTTTCGGCTTCTGAGCCCTGGGTTCTTATAAAAGCTGGTAAGACTTTTCCCTGTAACTGAAGCTGATATGTTTGTATAACTACATACTACATAACTTGTACATAACTACATACTTGATAAAACAGTGCCTTGCCATTTAGTAAGAACCTTCAGGTACACTCTCTTATTCGGGACTCACAATACCTGAACTATAGTGAGGCAAATTACTCTGGTTCTTGCTCTACAGCTTAAGAGGTAAGGCCCTTGACCTGGGGAATCTGTATTCTTGGTGCCCAGTCACTCCCTGGAAAGGTGTCCCCAGTACTCATGAGAAAGAAGACACCAGACTAAAGAGCATCCATCCCAGGACTGTAAGAAGGGAGTGGGAAGGCCACACCACATCAAGTGTAGCGACCCAGGCGAGTTCCAGGTACCTAGCAGGCAGGTGAGAGGCAGAGGAGGAGCTGGGGGATTGTGTACTGTTGCTGTCTTAAACCATTTACCTTTAGGATAGTTGGTTATACAACAGATAGTGAAGCAGAAGCTAGAGTTCTCTAATAAACAGTAATGATAAATATTCACAAATGGAGTGTGACTCTTGGTCACGACTGATTCCAGTGATTTATTCGCTGCTCTGAGATGTGACTGAAATTAGAGAAAAATAATTCAGAAGTTTCATACATGTCATTTACATAATAGAAAATGAATTTTAGCTCAGAACATCCAGCTGTGAAATTATCTTGTCAGTATGTAAATGAATTAAAAATATATGTATGTAAATGTGGACAGGTAGGAGAGTGTTATTAAAATACTTAGCATGGTTACACAATGACTTTTCTCCTCTGTGCTGAAGGAATTTTTAAAGCCTGCCAAGGCAGAATAGACGCAGTGCTCAGAGCAATATTATTTCTAACAGAAAAAAAAAAAGGGGGGGGGGAAGAAATGGAAACAAATAAATAACCCAGAGGGGAAAACAGACAAATCATGAAATATTCAAATAAAGGAAGAACAAGGAACTCTAGTTTCATCTACCAGCATTGGTAAATCTCAAAAACATTACCAATAAAAGAATGGGGCGGGAATAGGCATGGTGGCACATGTATGTCATCCCAGCACTCAGGAGGTGGAGGCAGGAAGAACAGAAGTTCAAGGTCATCCCTGGCTACATAGCAAGTTTGAGGCCCACCTGGGGCATATGAGACCTCATCTTAAAAAATAAACAATAAATAAAATTGCCAGGCACAGTAGCGAATGCTTTTAATCCCAGCACTTCGGAGACAAAAGCAGGTGGATCTCTATAAATTCCAGGCCAGCCTGGCCTGGTTCACATAGTGAATTCCAGACCAGCCAGGACTACATAGTTAGGCCCTGTCTCAAAATAATAATAATTAATAAATAAATAATACAAAGAAGAGAAAGTGCTCCACTATAGTGGAGCATGCCTTTAATCCCAGCACTCAAGATGCAGAGGTGGGCATACCTCTGTGAGTTCTAGATCAGTCTGTTCTACATAGCAAGTTCCAGGCGAGTCAGGGAACCCTGTCTCAAGAGAAAAAGGAAGATTTTAAAATAATAGATTAACTGTTCAGGAATAACTTGCCAAAGCAACTTGTGCTTTAAAAAGAAAGTTAAAAAAATGTACAAGGTATTTTCATAATAATGTATCACCACAGAGCACAGGCTAGAGAGATGGCTCAGCTGGTCATGTGTCTGAATTCAAACCCCCAGCATTCATGCAAAAGCTAGGGCTGATGTATCTGTAATCCCAATTCTGGTAAGACAGAGACAAGAGGATCTTGGAGCCCACTGGCCTAGATGAATCCATTAGCTTCAGGTTCAGTGAGACCCTATCTCAAAAAATAAAGTGAAGAGCATAAACATTGACTTGTTTGGCTTCCACACACACCCATGCATATGTATGCACACACATACAAGCACATACATATATTACACATGAGAGAGGTAGAAGGAGAGGGAGAGGAGAAATAGATTAATGGAATTTGCATAAAAATCTCCTAAATGCAAATCACCTGGTCTACAGAGTGAGTTCCAGGACAGCCAGAGTTACAATAGAGAAACCCTATTTCGAAAAAAGAAAAAAGAAAAAAAAAAAAAAAAGAAGGAAAAAAAGAACTCAATTTAAAATCAAAGAAGCTAGTCAAAAAAAAAAAAATACAAATTATCTCCAGCAGTGTGCTTTTGTAATCAACCTAGCACCTAAGTACTCAATAATCTTATTTTAAACTTAAAAACAGCTGTGTTAATGGCTCATACCAATCATCCCAGCACTTGGAAAGCTGTGCTAGAAGAATCACCATGAGTTCAAAATAAACCTGAGCTACAAAGTGAGTCCTTGTCACAAAGAACAAGGCCAGTGAGATGGCTCAGTGGGTAAACACAAGCTGAAGACCAGAGTTCCACCCCTGAACCTACAGTGGAAAGAGAAAACCAACCCCCAAAAACTGTTCTTGGACTTACATAAGTGCACTGTGGCACAAATGCACTAATAGTCACACACACATACACACACACACATTAATCATAAAAGAAAAGAAAGAACAAATGAGCAAAAGTCACAACAGGCATACCACTGAGACTTCGGAGGCAGTTACACAGCAGTAATGCCAAAGCCTCCTACAGTTCATAATTCATATTAGAGTTATTATCAAAGGAGCCCAGTGTAAAGGTACATGCCTGTAAACTCAGCATTCAGCAGGCACAGGCAGAAGATATCAAGTTCAACGCCAACTTGGATTACATCGTAAGCTCCAGGCCAGCCTGGGCTTGAGTGAGACTCTGTCTGAAAAACATATGAAGGAGCTGGAAGGATGGAGAGGTGGGTAAGAGTACTTCCTGCTCTTCCAGTTCCCAGCTCACATGGGCTGGTAACTCCAGCTTCAGGTGGATCAGCACTTCCCTTCTGGCCGCCTTGGGTACCCATATATATGTAGCATATTTACTTATACCTGGGAGAAGTGTCTGCTTTCCCAGGTGAGGACCAGGTGAATAACAAGGTTTTCCATCTATTTGGCTGCCTTGGACATAGGTCCCAGAAAGTACCATGACATATACTAAAAGACCCATCTCTTCCCTGGCAGAGGTGACTGACTCAGAACTAAGCAGCTGACCCAAAGCCAGCCAATCACAGTTGCCCCCTGCCCACCTCTCCAGCTCTGTTCTTACTAGTTGCCCTCAAATCTGTGCACTTGATGTACCTTCCCTTAACAGAACTCATTTCCATGCCCATGGACTGCACAAGGACTATGGTGGTCACACATTCTGCCTTTTCTTCTAAACTATACAGGACCACCCAAAACAGCCAACAATGTTCACTAACAGACCAACTGAAGAAGCAGAGAAGACACCCCCTAGAGGAACAACATCCAAGAACTGATAGCCACAAACCCTTCTCTCTCCTATTCTCACAGGAATGGCTGGAAAATCATTCCAATTTGGCACCTCACTTTTTTCGCTCTGTAACAGAGAAGCTAAGACTGAAAAGGAGATTCCAGACTTGGTACACTGTGAAAAATTCTCTAATACTAACAAATCTTTTTTACAGGAAGCCACAAGATGATGGTCCCCTGAGACCTACACTCAGAGACACCTGTCTCTGAGTCCCACTCGAATCCCAAAATCCTAGTGCCCATCTAACATCTCTGTTCCATCACTATACCTTGCCTTCCACTCATTGCTTATAGCTATGCCTAATCAAGGCTCTGTAAGGCAAATCATCAATGCTTCTTTCATAGATGCTATAGGAACCAACATGTGTTCATCTTCCTATGCTTCTCTGGTGCCAAGGACTTAGTCCCTGTACCAACTCTCCCCTCTGGGATTTCAAACTCCTCTAAAAGATTATCCACAGCCCGAGCTGTAGAGTATGAGCCCGAGCCCAGCAGCTGACCAAAGACCAAGAAAAAAGAAGGATCATCCCATCCCATCTAAGAAGGACCATCCCATTCAAGCTAAAGCATGCCTGTCCAGACACGCCATCTAGCGGCCAATGACCTCCAAGACAGACCAGATGGAGCCGAGGATCTCCACTGCTGCCGCTTCACAGCTCCACACCTCTACACGGACAGAACTTGTGGGAGAGATATTATTTTAAACCAATGACTCTAGGCTAACAATATGGGACATTTACCTAACCCCCACCAAAAAAAAAAAAAAAAAAAAAAAAAAAAAACTTCCAACGAGTTCTACAAGCCTCTTACACCCCAAATGTCTTTGTGCCTTGATGTTCAAACCTCGAAATTGTTTGACTTCTCCCCATGCTTGACAATTGAGACTTATCCTGCCTCTGTGTCATCCAGTCCCTGCAGCCACAAACAACTTAACCAAAAATGCCACAAAATTGGGCTCTAATCCAATACCAAACTGTCTCTCAATTAGAGACTAATAATGATAATTATACCTCCCCCTTTCTAAATAAAAACAAAGGAGGAGTTGTGGGACTGGCACAGAGCTAAGAGTGGGACGGAGTTGGCTTAGAACCCCGAGTCATTCCAGGAGACGAGAACGGTAGGCGTTTGGCTGCTCCTCGCTTTAGCCCTGGCCGGAACCCAGCTAAATATTAAATATTGCCTGCTTCACTGAAGCAAAGATGCTTTGCCTGCCCCCACAGGCTGGAGAATAGGCTCAAATGTGTTCATGTGAGGCGGCACCCAAAGCCCCCGACTCAAGCAATTAGTGCCATTCTTGTGGTAGACCACGCCCCCGACCGTGTCACATAAAAGGTACCCTCAAAGCCCCAATAAACGAGACGCCCACCGAAGCGTGTCCCGGGTGGTCATTTGTCCACTCATCGACTCGCAGAGGCCCGCCAAGGTCACAGCAGGATGAGGTGAAACCCATGGCCCCGTGACCACAAGCCATGCAGCAGCCATGCCCGACAGAGCCTCTTGGCCTGAAGCAGGCTGCTGGTGGAGTTTTGGCCTGAAACTCCAGATGAGAGGCCAGTGGTAGTGGTGGTGGTGGTGGTGGTGGTGGTGGTGGTGGTGGTGGTGGTGGTGGCGGCGGCGGGCCACATGGCAGGAGAAGGTTCCAACACACAGGACTACAAGTTTGGGCTTATAACTGTGCCAATTAGCACAATTTCTGTCATGAAGTAGGGATTTTGTGAGGATTTTTTTTTAAATAAAAGAGCAAAACAATTGTAATATTATGTCTTCATTTTTCAGAAGCTTAATTTTTATTTCATTAAACTAAAATAGAAATATACTTGCTTTGGGAAGACCCAAAATCATGACAAAGAAACCAATGTCATAACAGAATCTACATGCAACCTTGGAAAAGGAACAATGTCACAAAATATTATGTTAAATTTTACAAGTGTAAGGAGTTTATAAAAACATACCTGAATGAAGTTGAATTTTCCCAATAACTCCTTCTACCAATCCCAAACAAATGGGGTTCCAGGCAAGAAGTAGATCAGTGGCTAAGATAAAAGAAGAAGCAATCATGAGAACATATTCACCAGAAAATGTTAAACTATCTTTTGCAGTGTATTTTAAGAGGATCAACGTCCTCCCTCAAAAGCCATTATAAACATCCTTCACAGAACATATTACCATAAGGCACTTGTGGCAAACATTAACTCTGAGGCCTCAGTAAGATGCTGGATACCAGGGCAGTTAACGGGATGAGCGCAGACTTGAACTCCACCGATGGAGGCGGTACCTTGGCGCCCTTCAGTGGAGGAAAGAGGCTGCTACACTACAGAGAGAAAATGGAAGGACCCGCCCAGCTGTCCCAGATCCAAAGATAAGGCCTAAAAATGGCTATGGAGCTGTCCACTCCAGACCACATTCTGAAAAACACCTTTCCCCAAAGAGTCACACACTGGGCAAAAGAATCCAGAAAGGGACTTTCCTTACTCATGTCTTCTAGGACAAAACCAAAAGAACCGCTCATTGTGGAGCGCCACTGCGGGCTGCGTCCCTCATCTGAACCGCAGGGCAGGCCACAGTGATGTGCCTGTTTTCTCATTTCTTAGACTAACACTACTCTAGACATCCAGAAGATAAGTCAACTACATGTAAAACATGCCTAAGGACAAAGGGCATCATTTATCTCGTCTCCAACCTGGGTTGCAAAAGACTGCTACACACATAGTGACAAATGTGACGTTTCTAACAGTTCAACTACAGAAAAAGATGAGCCAGAATTTTTTTCTGGTTTAAGCTGGTAAGGTGGCTGAGGGGGAGGATGTGCTGACCACAAAAGCTGAGTTTAATACCCAGAACCAATGGCGGAAGGACAGAACCAACTCCCAAACGCCACCCTCTGACTTCCACATGTGTACTGCGGCACATATGCCAGTCATGAATTAGAATTTAAGATTTTTCTGCTGAGAAAATTGCATTTTAATTACTACCACCTAAATTTTTTACTGAAATACTATCTGTCACTTGTAGAGTAATTATACACTAATAGTTCAGTTTTCAAATTCATTTAGGTTTTGATCTTTTTCATTATATATTAATCTCTTGGCTCAGGGTCTCCCTATGTAGCCATGGCTGGCCTTGCACTCACGGTGATCCTCCAGCTTCAGCCTCTGTAGCTAGCACTGCCATTTCTTAAATGTTTTTACTGCTATATTTACAATAAAAAGCAAAAAGCAAGCCAGGTGGTGGTGACACACGTCTTTAATCACAGCACTTGGGAGGCAGAGGCAGGAAGACCTCTGTGAGTTCGGGGCCAGCCTGGTCTATAGGGTGAGTTCTAGGACACCCTGAGTCACAACAGAGAAACCCTGTCTGGAAATAAAAAGAAAAAAAATGAGAAGGGGGAGGACAGGGTTGAGGAGGGGGGAAAAAACATCAATTTCTCTGGTTGGTTGTGACTATTTTGTAGTACTGGGGGTGCAGCCCAGGCTTTCATGCATGCTGGGCAAGGTGCCACCAACAAGCAATACTCATCCCAACTTCATTGGATTTGGGCTTGTTGTTGTTGTTGTTTTGGTTTTTTGTGTTTTGTTTTTTTGCCGGCCCTCATTTCTAATCTTGACAACATTATGGAGCTGACAGTAGGAGTCCCATTTTACAAGTGAAGAAAAAATGTTTAGAAAAATAACATAATCAAATCACCCACAGTATAGAAGGCAGGGCTGCGGTCAAAAAATGATAAGTCTGGTAAGATTCTGACTCAAAAAAACTTAAATTAAATTAAAAACAGGTGTACTAGTACATTGCTTGAGTCTCAACCTCGGGAGGCAGAGGCAGGAAGATCTCTGTGAGTTCAAGGCCAGCTAGGACTACACAGGGAAATCCTGTTTCGATTTTTAAAAAATAAAACAAGTAAATAAAAATCTAGAGCCAGGAATGGTGGTGTTTGCCTGTAATCTCAGCATTCCGGCTAAGGCAAGAGGATCTTGAGTTCCAGGTCAACCAAGGATACACAGTAAATTTGAGACCAGCCTGGACTATTGGCAAGACTGTCTCAAAAGAAAAAAAATCAAAGAAGTCTGTCTGACTCTGGGCTGTACACCACAGCAATATGCTACAACGCCTCTCTCAGAAACTAGAGAAGTACTGAAACAGGAAGTTTTAAATACCATGCATGATTACAAAAGTAACACTATGAAATTGAGGTGGGAAACTTACCACAGATGGTTAAGATTGTTCTGTTTTGTTTCAGACTATGTTTGAATGTTAACTGCAACGCTACACAGAACTACCTACATAAGCAACATTTCCTGAGTGCAGAATTTTTTGCCTAAAATCTTTTTCAAGGGTTGTAGAGATTATGTGTTGGAAGCCAGGCTGATCTATGGCTTTCCCTGAGACCTTGATGTATTGAGAAGGAACAAGTTCCTTGCCTAAACCCAGGAACCTGCTGAGGGAGACCAGCAATGGCCCGGGGCCAGGGTCTTGGGGTAGCTTCAGCTTTCCTGAGAACCCTAAAGGGTTACAGTTAACAGTCCTAAGGACTCTGTGTGCTTGGTCTATGACACACTTAAGGTATCTTGTGTTCCCTGTGTACAGCATTGCTTGATTAGCTCCAGCCGACTTAGACCCACTGCATGACAGTTCTTGCTTACTGCCCGTATTTCCCTGCAAACTGTACATAAGATGCTGTGCTTCCTAATAAACTTGCTCGGATAAGACATAGCTTGTGCAAGACCTCTTGGTCCCCCCCCCCCCACTTCCTGTCTTCTTTATTTTCTGATCACCTGAACCTTTCTCTCAGGAACCTGTCACTAAAGAATGGTACAAGGTTAAGAGCACTTGCTGCTCTTACAGAGGACAGAGACTCAGTTCCCAGAACCCGCAAAATGGCTAACAGTCATCCATAACTCCAGTTCCAGGGCATCTGACACCCTCTTTTGACCTACATGGGCACTGCACACTGTGGTACATTTACCTACATGCAAGCAAAACACTTACAACGCATAAAATAAAAATAAATCTTATAAAAGAATCCTTTTTAAAGAAATAAAACATCCTTTAAAATCACGACTTCGTGGTAGCATAAGTTTCCATTTAAAGAAGTACTTCCCCACTTAAACATTTAATTAAGTTTTTTCTAGTGTCAAAACACTATGATAAATGATAAATTTTATATAAATATTACATTTGTCTCCATTCTTAATAGCATTAGAACAGATTCCTAGGAGTAAAATTAGAAGCCACAACATCTAAAAATTTAAGGCTCTCAAGTACTACCAAATTACTTCTATAAATGTTATATCACATTAAATTTCTGCTAAAAGCATATTTAAAAGTTTATCTTAAAATTTACCCAAATATTTTATTTTTTGAGATAGGGTCTCTCTATGTAGGCCTGGCTGTCCCAGAGCTTGCTATGTAGCCCAGGCTAGCTTCAAAGTCACAGAGATCTACCTGCTTCTGCCTCCCAAGTGCTAAGATTAAAGGTGTGCACCCCTATGCCTGGCTAGAAATGTGTCAGGATTTTTTAATCTTGTTAATTTGATGGCATCCATCAAATTAGTTTTTGTTTGTTGGTAAGATTCAACACTTAACTATAAAAGTAGCTACTTGTGTTTCTTCTTCTATGATTTTCATGTTTATATCTTCTCCAGGCCTTGCCCTTCTTGTTTGTATCTCCAATTAATTTTCCCTGTCTGTGAAGCCACAGATTATATTTCTTGTTGATAAGAGTTCTTTGTGTATTTAGGATTTCAAATCTTGGACATGTTTGTAGATACTCTGTTTTTAATTTTTATACAAATCTACTGTTTTCATTATCTTTAGGCTTAAAAAGCATTCCTTATCCAGTATCAATTAAGGATTAATTGCTTTCATCTCTGTTACTTTTAAACACTTAACCTTTATGCCAATAGTGAGTATGCCAAGTCTCACATCTGTCAACACAGATGTTCTTGCTAAAGAAAGAGTACCAGCTTCCCTGAGCCTGCCACTCTGACCTCCAAAGGTCACAACTGTAATGAGCTCTACAGACAGGAAAAGAGGGACTAAGATGTGTTCTGGGATCTGTCTCATTGTTAGGGAAATACATATCAAATACTTGAAAGGAATCTGGCTCAGAAGATACAAAAACACAGATGCTGGGAGAGAGATTATCACTCAAAGGTAGAGTTCTTGCCCTAAAGGGAATGGGGTTGTTCAAAATGGGGCAGTAGAGATGGCTAGGTAAGTGATGGCATACACCTTAATCCCAGCATTCTGGAGGCAGAGGCAGGCAGATCTGGAGCTCAAGGCCAGTCTGCTCTACAGTGAGTTCCAGGATAGCCAGAGTTATAACAGAGAAACCTTGTCTTGAAACACCCCGTCCCCCAAAAAATATATCATATATATATATATACACACACACATACACACATACACACACACACACACACACACACACACACACACACACACACACACACATGCACTTCCTGGAGTCTATGGCCAGCAGATAACGTAAATGAAACAAGATTTCAGCTGGGGATTTTACCTCAGTTGACATAATGAATGAATAACCCAACAATGAAAAAGCCAAAAGTTAAACAGTGCTTTCAGTGGTCTGAGGTCTGCAGTGAGAAATACTGTTCACACCAAGACCTGGTGAACCCATTCAAATATGAACATAAAATAAAATTAATTATTTAAAAAATGTATTTTAGTTCCAGGTCAGCCTGGTCTACAAAGTGAGTTCCAGGACAGCCACAGTTACAACAGAGAAACATTGTTTCGAAAAAACAACAACAAAATTTTTATTTAAAAAAAATGCATGCAGCACTGAGAGACAGTGCAGCAACTGAGAGGGCTTTTTGCTTTTGCAGAGGAACTGAGTCTAGCACTCCCGATGGGAGGCTTACACCTCCTGCAACTCCACCTCCAGAGGAATCCACCGCCCTCTTTTGGCCTCAGTGGGCACCCTTATGCTTGTGCACGGATAAACATACATATGCATAAATAAATAAGGAAAGCAATCTTAAGACACATATGTACATAGCACACACAGGATATTTACAAACTGACTTTCCTGCCCCCATGCTGTCCTTCCCCTGAAGCGAAGAGGACTTGGAGTCCCATTTTCTGAATCAGTGCCATTTGATACACTCATTTGCTTTTCTCTTTCTCTGTTTAGCCTCTCATCTTTTTTTGCAGACTTAGAAGAAAAAAAATATCTTTGTTCTTTTTCAAGGTTAACTTTTATACCAGTACTTCAGATGCCATCATTTTCTACTTCCTTTTTCTCCTTTGCTTCCTCTCGTTGTTATTTATTTATTTAGTTAGTTAGGTTTTTTTGTTTGTTTGTTTGTTTTTTGTTTTTTTTTCCCCTTGAGACAGGGTCTTGGCTGTCCTAGAACTCACTATGTAGACCAGTCTGGCCTTGAACTCACAGGGGTTCTTCTAACCCCTGCACACACCAGACAGCAGACATGTATGTGATGCACACATATGTAGACAATATTCATACACAGAAAACAAATAATATAAAAAGATTTTTTTTTTTAAAGAATGAAGAGGAGGTTGGCTTTGTGGGTACCTGTCCCATCATGATAACCTAAGTTCAGAATCCCAGCAACCATAGACAATACAGGACACAGTGGCACACATCTGTAACCAGTGCTGGGTGGGGGATATAGTAAGGAAAAGAGGATCACTAGGGTTTACGGCCATTTAACTGGGGGTGGAGGGGTGGCTTTTCAGGTTCAGTCAGAGACCTGATCTCAAAGATAAGAAGGCCGAGAACAATAGAGGACACCTGATAACCTCTTCTGGCTCTTGCTCTCTCTCTCTCTCTCTCTCTACACACATACACACACACACACACACACACACACATGTGCATGCATATACCCCAAATAAACAAATATAAAATAAAATTTATCGCAAAAAATGAATAGGAAAAGATACATAACACCTCCAAGGACGCTATGGGAAGGACAGGAAAGAGTAATGATTGCACATCAAAGATTATCCTGAGGTCTGGGGATCTAGTTCAATTGGAAGAGTGTCTATCTAGCATGTAAAAGGCCCTGGGTCCATCCTCAGCACTGCATAAAATAGGCATGTCTATAACCACAGCACTCAAGAGGTAGCAGTGAGTTCAAGACAGCCTCAAAAAAAAAAAACAAAAAACCAGAGCTGGACATAATGGTGCATGCCTTTAATCCTATCACTTGAGAGGCAGAGGCAGGAGTTCAAAGTCAGCTTGAGCTATACAGTGAGTAACCAGGTTATCCAGGGCTATAAAGCAAGACTCTTTCTTTAAAACAAGAGAGGGAGAGAGAGAGAAGAGAGGAAGGGGAGGGAGGAGGGAGAGGGAGGGGAGGAAGGAGGGATGAAGAGAGAGGGAGGAGAGAGAGAGATCTGGTAAACACACACACACACATACGCGTGTGCGCGCGCACGAGCATTCAGCAGATCATGGCATCAGAATGTTCTGCCTGGGATGGGGATATAGCCAAGAAAGAGTGGGTACCTAGCGTATACAAGACCCTAAGTTCTATCCCTAGTACAGCCAATGTATTTTAATGTTCTTAGACACTAAAGGTGTTTGAAAAACCCATGCGGAATCTCATTATTTATTTACCTAAAATTACATACAATACATATGAATCTGTGTGTATACACATACACATATAATCTAAATAAAGCTATCCCACTTGGGCTAACAATTGTCCCCTCAAAAGCCACAGACTAACAAAAACCCTAATACCAGACATGTGAAAACCCCTTTCAAGTTGTTGGTTGGGGGAGCACAAGAGACTCCTCAAACAATACAGGCTTTTGCTGTTGCTGTTATTTGCCTCCCAGGGGTTGAAGGTAAGTCCTATTGCTAAAGACACCACGTACTTCAGACATGAGACCTGGAGGACTTGAGCTGGATCTGGTTTGGGAGCCTCCTCCCTGAGGACTAGTACCAAAATACCAGAAAATGCTATGTGTAGCAGGAAATTAGTAAGCCTGTGTACTTGGCTTAATCATTAGATATGAAGAAATTGTTTTTAGACATGCTTGGACTTTGAAGAAATCCATGATTAATCAACACCTGTTTTCTGTGATTGAGGGAGGAGTTTTTGAGAGCTTGCAGCCCCACATAAACTTGGTCACAAAACATTCCTAGCACACCTGGACATCTTGCTCTATTGATCATTAGGAACAGTGCTCGATAGAGGGACTGTGGTTTTATGTGGGCTGTATTGTTCCTTAAAACAGCACTTCCATCAAAGGTTTGGTATGTGGAACTTTGCCCTGCCCTAAATTGGTTTCTGTGTAACTATCAATAAAATAAATACACTTTGGGAGAAGCAGTGCTGGGCCAGTCTCTTGAAGGCTGTGCCTCTCTGCCCTTCTATTTGAAACTGAGCATCCTGAGGCTGCTCACTTGATCATCTCTCTGACATTTAACACCAATAGCTATGCAAGCCTCCTAGGGAAGGAAGCCACCAAATAGTCTTTCCTAGCTGTAATACCTATAAACCACAATGAGCAGCATGCACCTTAGGATGCAATCGTGGCATTCATATCTTGGCAGTAACCAACAGCTCTCTAGTTGGACTTACTAGAAACCTAGTCGACTACCCAGAGCTAGTGAGGTCATGGATCTTAGAGAGAAGCTAATATCACCACTTCACCAGACCAGTAAGTGTAATTCCTAACTGCATTCTAAATACATATGCTAAACAAAACCTAAACAGACAATAGACACACTAATATAACATGGAAGAGGGAACTATCACGGGGCCCCATCCACAGAAAAAGAACTATAGGCAACTTAGGAATGCTGAAAGTGGGAGAAACAGCCTTTCTCAGGGACCAGTCTCCTGATTGGCTCCCTAATAATACCAAGTGGTTTGAGAAAAAGAGGCCATGATTTCAAGAGGAAGCAAGGGGGTTACATGGCACGTGAGAGGAAAACATTGTAATTATATTTTAATTTAAAAATTATAAGAGTTATTTGGCGAATAAAAAAAGTACTTTTCATCATGAACCTCAAATAACTGAAAACATTTAAAGTTTTTGCATGAGGATCACTAAAACAACCTTGTAAATTATTTTTGATCAGTTAATTACGAGGTCTTTTCTGTAATCTCATGCTTTATATATTTGCTCCTTCATAATTTTTGCCTTATATGTTTCTTAAGTTTTATTTATTTATAATTTATTTCATTTTATGTGTATGAGTATTTGCCTCCATATATGTATATTCACCACATGTATGCCTGGTGCCCACAGAGGTCTGAAGAGGGTGTCCAGTTCCCCAGAACTGCAGTTATAGACAGTTGTGAGCCTCCATGAAGGTGCTGAGAGCCAAACTCAGGTCCTCCACAGGAGTAGCAAGTGCTCTTGACTGCTAAGCCGTCTCTGGAGCCCCACTGCTTTGTATTTTTGAGACTAGCACATAGAGACTTGAGGATTATTACATTATCCTGGTAAACGTCTCTGTATCAAAATGCACTGCCTTTATATCAAATAAGCTGCTTGCATAGCTTAACATTAACGTGAAAAAACACATTAGGCATTAAGAAGGGTAAATATAAAATGAACACTGCTAATCCGATCATAATACTTTTTACACCCACATCCTTGGAAACAATAACCAAATTCCTTAGAAAGGCTTTTTTGGGGGGAGGGAGGGAGAGATGGTGATGCATGCCTTTACTTCCAGGATCCAGAAGGCAGAGGTAGGGAGATCTCAGTGAGTTCCAGGAAGCCAGGGCTATATAGAGAAGCAATGTCTCAAAAATAACAAAATAAAAACTACTAGAAGAAAGACTTTTAGGCCCTTGTATGAGCTATCCCAGCCTGCCCTTCTCTGCAGCTCCACCTCAGCATCCTGGCCTGAAGTCACCCTCTACCCCTCAGACTGGGTCTGGAATGCTCCACACCTGCTTCTGCCTGCTCTTCATGCTAACTGCAGAGCAAGAGTTACCAGTCTTTGAGACACATTCCTCACTCCTCCCACCCTAGGAACTGATCATACTCTTGTGTAACAAATTTCTACCTCAGCATCTTGTTTTGGTTTAGTGTATCTAATTATTGACTTAGCTAACTCCTTGACTGCACAGGAACTCATGAAAAAACAGGACGCCCACTGAGACCTTTTCAGGTTCAACTTCGTGTTCCCAGTGCATGGCACAATAGGTCTGATCCACATAGGCAACCTCAAAATGGAAAGGAGTGAACTGCAGTCAGATAATATTTAAGTGACCACATTGGAAAGGTTCACTAGTCAAACTGATAGAAATTACATTCACGTGGTCTACTTCAGATATAACCATCAAGGTTGACAGGGATAAAGTGACTGTCCACCACCACCCAGCGGGTTAACATCAGAACACACTGTCCCAGTTTAGTCCAAGGCAGCTCTTTCTAACATATCTCCAACAACAAGGTTTTCCTTACCAAATATCCCCTGATGTAACACTCTCTGTTTGAGCTCACTGTCACCATTTCAAGACATCCTAAATGTCTTCATTTCTCATCAAGATCTACTGATTCTCTCCCCTCAACATCTGATGGTCACTACACTTCTCCCCATACCTAACTCACTGTTCTCGCCCAGAGCTAAGCCCTTCACCCTGTGGATCAAATAAAAAACTGTTGTTGGGACTGACAAACAACCTTAAAAATATACAAAATAAAATTTAAAAGCACTTTGGGGCCTCCAAATAACTGAATCTTTTTCTTTCCTTTTCTTTTTTTCTTTAAGAGGAGCAAAGCCAGAGTTTATTCAAGGAAGTTAATTTTATTACAGTTTAAAAGAAAACCTCCAGGGCAGACAAGTTCCTAATCTCAGCAGCTACCGAAAAGCCATGCCATTTGAGTTAAACCAACATGGAGGGCAGCTACAAGGCAGACAAGCCACACACAGCGGAGAGGGAAGCTTAAGGTAGATCAAAGCACCAGAGAAAGCATACCTGGGTTCTGGCCAGCACCCGAAAAAGATTTTTTAAAAAAGAAAAAGAAAAAGTGATGGACAGACCCAACAGAACCTCACAGAAGCCTGTAGGGCCTGCACTGTGGGGTGGGTCTGGGAAGGAAAAGCAAACTATCTCATTAAAAGGATAGTTATTCAGCCTGTCTCTTTTAGCACAGTTTAAGGTGGGCCTCCCTTCCTAGTGCTGGTCCTTGTGATTGGCCAGCCTGACTAGATTAACTCTTTTATGCTTTGGGTAGCATGAAATGCTAGGATCCAACAAGTATCTTAACACATAACAGGCAGTGCATTCGATGCACACTTAAGTACTGCTGGGCCAGAGGGCAGAGAGCAGAGAGCTGTGAGAACAGGATTGAAGAACCACACAGGGGTCAAGAGGGTAGGTGGCTGCAGTGAATTCAGGAGTTGCCTTCCTCCCAGAAGGATAGATTTGCAGTGGAGATAGAACACTAGAGCCAGCATGTAGATGGCACACTGGAGAGAGCAAGCTTGAAATCAGACCCAGGAGACTGCTAGAACTGAACCACAGTGTCTTGGGGCTGCTCTAGCCTTTGGAAGCTGGACAGAGGCATGGCCACAGCTCACCATCTTATTCCAGGAACCGATCCTAGCTCTACACTCAGCTTCACTTTGTTGTTTTTTGTTTTGTTTTGCAAATGAAATTCTATTCTATTTACAAGGTTTCCATGAGGATTAAATGAATTATGTGAAAGTGCTCAGGGGTCTGTTACACGATAATGTCAACAACTTTTAGCTCAACTTGGGAAATGTGTACATATTTAAGACTCTGGGATCTCATAATTCAATAATTTGCCTGTATATTTTTATTTAAAGAACCTACAAAAGGCTTTTAAAAAGTGGGGAGAAGCTGGGTGATGGTGGTGCATGCCTTTAATCCCAGCACTCGGGAGGCAGAGGCAGGTGGATCTCTTGTGAGTTAGAGGCCAACCTGGTCTACAGAGTGAGTTCCAGGACAGTCAGAGTTACAACTGAGAAACCCCCTGTCTCACACCTGTAATCCCAGCACTTGGGAGGCAGAGGCAGGAGGATCACCGCAAGCTTGAGGCCACTCTGGTCCAGTGAGTTGAAGGATTACATAGCAAGACCCTGTCTCAAAACAACTACATCAAAATAACTATAGACAAACAAACAAACAAAAAAAACCCCACATAGTTTTAATACTTTTTTTATACTTTTAAATCTTAGGGTGAGGCCATTAATTCCTAAAGCCTCCTTATATTTTTTTATGGAGATATCATAATGCCTAGATTTATCCCAGAATCCTGTTTCCTCAGAATGTCAAACATTGAGCTATGGGTTATGTTGCAACTTAAAATCAGACACCTCAGGCTCAGCAAACCAACTACGATCCAAATAACAAATCAAGCATGTCTGCCAGCTTCCCGGACAGGAGCAAGGGAGTGTCTAGAAGCACAGACTAAAAGGGGGATGGGGGGAGCTATGTAAGGGAAAGACATGGACGCTGGTGATGTTAATTACATGTGTCAAGATGGAAACTGAGTCCCAAGTCTGATCAAATCACAAAGAAATATGAATAGAATGTGCAGGGGGCTTTATTTTTCTCTTGAGACAAGGTCTCACTAGGCTGATCTCAAACTCAGAGATCTACCTGCCTCTGCCTCCTGAGTGCTAGAATTAAAAACGTGTACCACCACGCCCAGAAGATAGATGTTAGACAAGTACTCTATCACTAAAATACATTCTTGGCCTAGGGTTTTACTCTGTAGCTCTATTCTCCTGTCATATTTGACCTTAGAATAGGTAATATTTTGTTTTATCTTATTTTATTTTATTTGGCTTTTCAAAACAGGGTTTCCCTGTGTGGCCCTGGCTATCCTGAAGCTCACTCTGAAGACCAGACTGGCCTGGAACTCATTCTGAAGACCAGACTTGCCTCAGATTCCCAGAGATCTACCTATCTCTGCTTGCCCAGTGCTGGGATTAAAGGTGTGCGCCACCACCACTTGGCTAGAATATGTAATGAGAGATATTAATATATATTAATAATATATATTATATAATAATAATAAGATATATTAATCTGATGTGGGGGACTGGAGAGATGGCTCCGAGGTTAAGAGCACTGGCTGTTCTTCCAGAGAATCCTAGTTCATTTCACAGCACCCACATGGCAGCTCATAACTGTCTATAACTCTAGTTCCAGAGGATCCCACACTCTCACACAGATACACATACAAGCAAAACACCAATGCACATCAAAAAAAAAAAAATCTGATGTGGAGGTGGGGTATGATGGCTCAGGCCTTTAATCCCAGCACTTGGGAGGTAGAGGCAGAACTTGGGAGGCAGATTCTCTGAGTTCGAAGCCAGCCTGGTCTATAGAGCAAGTTCCAGAACAGCCAGAGCTACATAGTTCGACCCTGTCTCAAAAAATAAACAAACAAAAAAGCAAAATCTAACATGGAGGTCAAAGGACAACTTGCAGGAGTCAGTTCTTCCCTATCACTCTAAGGATGAACATCGGGTCATCGGGCTTGGCAACAAGCACCTTCACCCAATGAGCCACCTCCACAGCCTCGAAGTGTTGATTTTAATCAGCACAGAAAGATACCTGACAACATCTGAGCTACCCAATTCAAGTCAGAGAAAACATCATGGAGGGAAGGCAGAAATAGCATATCAATAGTTGTGATAAATGTAAACGGTTTTAACTGATCAAATAAGGGCTATTAAATCCCAAATCCTATTTTGTGTACCAGGGTGCACCTAGGACCTGGGACAGTGCTTGATGCCTAAGAGGCACTCATTTAACAGATATTCGATTAAATGAATAAATAAAAAAGATGCAAAGGTTAAAAATGGATTTCTCCTAACAATGGGTTATTTTTATAAACCACTAGCAAGACTAACATTTTAAGGGTTTTTGTTGTTTGGTTGGCTTTGCATAGTGCTTGAGATCAAACCCAGGGCCTCATATATGCTAGGAAAATAATCTTAACACTGAACCATAACCTCAGGTCAAGATTTTATTACTTTTAAAGGAGTCTTTTATTATACTGGTGCTTTTAAAAATAAATGCATTGATGGCTGGAGAGATGGCTCAGCAGTCATGAGTAATTGCTGCTCTTGCTGAGAACCCAGATTTGGTTCCCAACACCCATATGGCAGCTTACAACCATACAAAACTCTAGTTCCAGGGAATCTGGCAACGTCTTCTGGCTTCCAAGGGCACCAGGTATGCACACAAAACACAGACATACATGCAGGCAACACACTCAAACACATAAAGTAAAAATAATAAACAAACCTCAAAAAAAAGTAATAAGCAAATTTGTAAATGCTTTAAGTCAGGCAAGATGGTGCACACCTTTAATCTCAGCACTCTGGCAGAAGCAGTAGAACCTCTGAGAATCCCAGGCCAATCTGGTCGACATAGTGAATTCCAGGCCAGCCTGGAATTCCAGGCTCTACAGTGAGACTTTGTCACAAGGAAAACAAACAAACAAAAAAAAAAATATTGGTCTATCAGTAAAAATAATGATGATGAGATGTAGTCAAGATTAAGCTTAAAACTCTAAGCAAAAAAATATCTTAAAACCTTAGTAAGTACACCTAACTTCTCAAACCAGTAGCCAAAGGGACAGGAAACAGTAAGACCTGGGCAGGCTCTGTCACTGACTGGGAAGGGAGGATCTATGGGGTTTGGAGCTGCTGTTTAGTACAGTACACAATGGACAAAATGTATGTATGTGTGAATGTACATGTACATTCATACATGTACACATTTTAGGTTAAGCCTGAGATAACATTATAATCTCATTCTTCACTCAGGAAGTAAAACAAGTTGGCATTAGCAAAGCCCAATGCACAGAGGATGTATGTAAATGCTATTAGTTTGAGCGTCTGCAACAAGTAAGGAGTTGATGCTGTCAACATTTTTAATGGCTATCTGGGGACAGCCTTCTGTCCCATTGGAATGGCATTTGGAATGGCCAAATCCCTCCATATCCCTCCATAAAGAACACCATGTAACTGAGCTGCTTCAACAGTTTTGTGACCTGTCCTTCAGCTAGTGTATACTAACTGGCAAACAAATTCAACGAGAAACATTTTAAATTCACAAGTAAGTTTTAAAATTTAATGCTATCAAAGTTACATAATAAGAAGGGCTGTTTACCAGCTACACAAGTACAGCACTTTAGAAGTGAGGTCAAATTTTAATTTGTGAAATAATAAAGTAACATACAAAGTCTGTAACTGAAGTAAGCTCAACTGTTTGACCCATTAAGTCAACATTTCCATTAATTTCAAGTCCATCTGGCAGTAGTACGCAGCTTCTATTTTCATATGCCCTTCTCTTCCTGGTACACGAAAAACAAGTGATTAAGCCCTGTGTGCCTGCAGAGAGCATGAGTCACTCATTCCAAGATCCCAGAGTGAAGGCACTCCCTCGAATCAAGAGCTGCCCGATAGTTTTACACAGCTTAAAAGCAAGTTTCATCTGTGTCTTTAAAGGGGGCAGATAGCTTATGCATATCTAATCAGACCCCAGTTTCACTTCCTGGGGTGAAACTAGCTAAAGACAAAGGCTATTATTGCTCTGGCAATCACCAGCATTGAAGTCAAACAGTTGAGGGAAAGAGCTTCAGGATGAGGAACTGAAAGCGCCAATTGTTAACATGTCATGCTTTAATTCTCAGAATTTAACAAGGCAGGAAAATAGGTTAAATAATAATTTCATTCAGGTGCCATTTTAAAGTTCAAAGTTTGATCCCCAATCTCCATATGGTAATTATTTTTCTTTCAGGCAGCAAGCTGAAGAACTCATCCAAATCTGAAGTTCTGGCAGCTGGTGATTTTCCAGTGTAAAATCAAGCTCAACAGCTATCAACCCAGGCTGCTCATTAACTTCATCGAGATGCTTCATAAACTTCTGATGTCTGGGCTCACCTCAAATTGGGTCCCACGTATAAATACAATTTTTAAATTCCTCTAGGTGATCTAACATATAGGCAGATTTAGAATTGATTATCTTGCCTAAGTGATTATAGATCCCTGAGAAGAATACGGTTGAGTAGCTTACTTTTACTCTATCAGTCTGACTCATGGGACATGTAATACATGAACATTGTAAAGATCAAACTGCACAGATAGTACCAATATAGTGACTTGGCATAAAAGCTGGTCTAATGTACCAAAAGGAAACACACATACAAAACTCAAGGGGCAGGGATATAGCTCAGTAGGTACAGAGCTTGCCTAGCATCTACGAGGCCCTAGGTTCAATACTCAGTGCTATATAAACCAAATGAGGTGAAGCACTCCTGTAACTCCAAGTGGTACAGCTCCAAAGCAGGGGAGGGGGTATCCCTAGTGTTCCAGCTCCAAGGGGAAGGATATCCCCAATGCAAATGTTACAGCTCTGGGGGAAAGGTATTCCCAATCAAGTGTTAGAGCTCTGAAGGGAAAATTATCCTGGCAGTTGGGAGCCAGGGAATACCACAAAATCACACTGTAAAACAAATCTCACACAAGAGATTTATTGGGAAAGACACAGGAGGGTGGGTGCCTTTGCTCATGAGAGAAGCAGCAGAGCACTGAGCTAGAGGCAAGCTTATATAGGATCTTTTTTCTGGATGGAGATTTTCATGGTGGAGATTTCCAGGGTGGGAATTAGAGGTATTTTGAGTCCTGAGCTTAGAGGGGCTCAGGGATTAGTGAGTTTTCAAAACCTGGAAATGAGCTCAGACTTTTTAACCATACATTTAGGAAGTTATCAAAGGTCCAAGTTATCCTTGGCTACACAGTGAGTTCGAGGCCAGCTGGAGGGAGAGAGGGAAAGAAGGGGGGTAGGGAGAGAGGGCGGACTCTGAGAAATAAATCAAAAAGGGATGTACACTGGAATTTCCCTTTTCTCATTTTAGAGGTATTAACAAAGATGCATAAAGCTAACTAGTACTTCTAACATTAAATAGACAGGACCTTTCTCTCAGCTGGTTTTGAAATAATTGTATCTCTTTTCCTGAAAACTTTGTTTAAAACTAATTTACTCTTTTGTATCTTGTTCTAGGACTGCTTGTATAGTATGTATCACTGTGGGCCCTAAAAGAAACCCACCACCCTCTTGGATTCACTGATTCACCTGGCCTCAGATGAAGAACTGCTTCCAGATTAATAAATAAACAAATAATAATGGAGAGGGAAGCAGAGGAAAATGGTACTCCATCTTAGAGTTTGGCCAATTTGACCCCATTTGTTCTCAGAAGCTCCCCTGTCCTTTTTGCTCTTAGAATAAAGGAGTTGTACACAAAAAGCATTGTTTCACCTGGACATGGTGGTGCATACCTTTAACCCAGACATGGGAGGCAGATTTCTGTGAGCCAAAAACCAGCCTGGTCCACATAGGGAGTTCCAGGCCAGCCTGGTCTAAAAAGAACCTATCACAAGAAACCAAAAACAAACAAACAAACACACAAAAAACCCAACAAGGTATTCTTTCTGAGAAGACAAAAATTCCCAAAAGGTTGGTGCCTTCCAAGGCTTTTTCTCTTTTATAGGGCAATATGATGATCACTGACTATAGCTAAAAGAACTTCATAGAGTTAAATCAAGAAACACCTTTCTTCGTGTTTTATTTGGAAGGGAATGGATTATCACATGGGTGAGCATAAGAACCACTTAGACCTCAAACCTCAAGACTCGGATTAATGAGCCAGGAATAGTGTTCCCAGCACTCCATTTTGTATTAACCCTAGCTGGGAGAAAGGTAGAGGCAACAGGATCAGAAAGTCAGTGTTATCTTCTGCTATTTACTGAGTGCAAGGACAGCTAGGACATGAGACCCTGTCACAAAACAAAAAAACCCAGCTCAAATCTTGTTAGTTTAGCGACATCTGGAACCCCTTTGTGTCTCCACCACTGGACCACACATCCTAGTAGCAGTGTTATCCGTCGCTTTACTTTGTCACATACTGGGTAGACAGCCTCCAATCAAGACTTGCTTTTGTTTAGTTTGAGACGGGCTCTCATGTTACCCACGCTAGCCTCAGACTCCCTAAGTAGTAGAGGATGACCTTGAACTCCTGATCCTACTGCCTCCACCTCCCAAATTCTGGGATTACAGCCTTGCACCACCATTTTACACTGTGTTTCATGCAGTACTGAGGATGGAACCCAGGGTTTTATGCATGCTAGGCATGAATTCTGCCAACCGAGCCACACACATCTCCAGCCCCCAATTTTTTTTTTTTTTTGAGGGACTAAATGACTTTACAATGTAATTCAGAGGACAAAAGAAATGCAATGCTAAATTAAATGGGAGGGCACTTCAAGAAATAAGGGCACTTGAAAGTTACAAGGGAATAAATGCCACAGCTCCAAAAAAAGAGTCCTAGGAGGCAGGCTAGCACATGAACATCCACAGAAACTCTTCAGTGTGCCCACCACAGCCTGCCAAGGTAAAGAGGGGTACCTTGAGTTCAAAGTAGAGAGGAGAATGCCTGTATTTGGCATGAGAGTAATCTTTAGTGATGTGAAACATCAGGAATCTTATAATCAAAAAAAAAAAAAAGGAAAAAAAGTTTAACATTACAGTTAGTTGTTATAAATGTCTACATGAGATATTTTAGTATTGTATAAATCATGAAATTTAAAGTTCATAACAAAGTACTTAAAAGAAAGTGAAAAGCTATTTGAAAAAGATGAGATTCCTTAAACAAATTAGTATATCTTGATATATCTTACTATTAAGTGAAGGAAATGCAGGAGTAAGTTTGAAAGAACCTGAAACTAAAATAAGTTTTGGGTTTTTGTTGTCTTATTTTTTTTTTTAATTCTCACACATATGTGTATGTGTGTGTGTATAAAAGACAGGGTCTCACTATGAAGCTCTGGATGCCCTGGAACTCACAGAGATCCACCTGCCTCTGCTTCTGCCTCTGCCTCCCAAGTGCTAGAATTAGAGGTGTGTGCCACCATACCCATCTTAACATAATTTTTATTAATTCTTTGAGAATTTAATAGAATGTATTTTGACCATATTTACCCTCCACTCCTCCCCCGATGCTTTGGTGTTTTTCAGACAGGGTTTCATGTAGCTGAAGATAGCCTTGAACTTCTAACCCTCCTGCCTCCACTTCCCAAATTCTAGGTTTAAGTCATGTGAAAAACAATTTAAAAGAAAACACTTCAAGGGAACACTGACCTAAAATCCACCTGTATGGATTTTTTTTCTTTTTTTTATGGAAGCAATTCCCTTAACGGTATCTCAACACCTGCAAAGCGAATCCTCCTACAGAGCATGGAACCCAATTATGACACTACCCGTGTGTGCAGAGTACTACAATGCTGGAAGTTCAGTGTTTGACCTCATTGTAAAACACTATACGTTATTACTGATATATCACCACCAGCTAGGAATAACTTGTCATTTTTCCCTTTTTGATAAACAGACTCTGATTCAAGTGGTCTCAGCTCACTTATGGCCAGTTGACATACGATGATTTTATATATATATATATATATACACACACACACACACACACACATACACACACACACAGACACACACACACAGACACACATGGTCAGCTTACAAGTCATGATTTACCAAAGACTCTTCGATTCTTCGATAGCACTGTTACCTCTCAGGCTTGTATACGCAAGACTAGATTTTAAAGAGTTATGTTTTAAAACATTGGAACAGGAATAGAACAGTCTATAAAAAAAGACACACAGAAACAGCAACACAGTTTGCAAAGACTTAACACATTTAAATCCCCCATAAAGCCACACCAAAATGAGAACATATTGAATCAACAGTACAGCTAAACTGGTTTGATTTTTCCAATAGACTAGTATCTGGGTGCAAAAACATGAGTGAACTCCATCATTCAGTCCAAGGATCAAAATCAGCAGAGCAATCTTTTCGGCACAAGGACCAGATGAGGGAAAAATAAAGATGTCTATATGTCCCGTGTATTTTCATTTAAAAAGAAAACATATCTTCTGAACGCCACAGGTTTATAAGCTAAACTCCCCCTCCTCCCTTGACTCATAAAACGTCAACGAGAAGAGGGCAGGACAAGGTAATGTTCTAGAATGCTCTAGTCTTCGGTCCTTCTGGTCTCTATTTAATCCTCCCAACAAGCCCTTTGATGCACCAACTATACAAGGTGAACACGGACAATAATTATTTAAATTCAACTCTGGCAAAGGACCATATGAGGGCCAGACACTAAAGGTCTGAGACAAATGTACTCTTCCTCCTAGAGCTGTGCTGGCTGGGAGGTCCCGGCATGCTAGGCATCTTGGAGAGCACTAAGGCAGCCAGTTCCTGAGGTTACACTGAGGTCACCTCAGCCTGCTGCCTGGCAGCTCTACCCTCTATCAGTCTTTTCATCCCATGCCACTCCTTCCTCGATGTGCCGGCTTGATGGTCCTCTCCTTTGGCAGGGCCTAGCCAGAATGCAAATATCTAGGAATGAGGGATTTTTTTTTTTAAAAATTCCTCCCATCTTTGAAGGTGATTTCCTCTAAGGTCTTTTTTTCTCTTCCATTCTATCTCTGCTTTGTGTGCTCTGAAAGGTTGCCCTGAAACTGGATCTAGGATTCTTGCAAAGCTAGACTAAAAGAGGTTTCAGGTTGCTCATCACTGGAAGAAACAGTTCCCATCTAGTACATATCAATATCTACTCAAAGATCTACCCCATGATACGCCCTTCTAAAAACCCAAGAGAAACCTGAAAGACTGACCCTGGCTAGAAAGACTGTCAACCTATTACATAACAACATTATGGCGTTCCTTATAGCTACATAAACTAATTTTGCAGGAAATGAGGCAAAGCAGGCATAGGGACAAAACAAAGAAGAAGCCCCCATTAGCAGGTCACATAGCCTGCACCAACCTATCCTTAGTGTGCTGGCTTTGGCATTTGAGGGGCTATCTTATTCTCTTATAGGCTGCATTACAACCCTAGATGCCCATGAAACATAAATCTTACAACTTGGTAGTAAACAAGGTAGAAAGGTTTATAAAACAACATCAGTACTGACGAAAATGTGGCTTTGGAGCCATGTACTGGAGCAAAAGTCTTGGCTCTCCATCTTCCTCCAAGAATCTGGACAAATCATTTCTCTTCAGGTTCCTGGTCTGTATAAGAGGACTAATAATGAAACTATCCTCTGGAGTTCTACTATGGGAATAAAATGGAATAATACATACAGAAACTTAGAACATTGGCTCAGGGAATGCTCAACAAATCAAAGCTGTTATTGTAAGCTAGTATTAATCTGGGGTGAAGATGCAAATAACAAACTGTAAAGACCCGTTCAGCCCAACTGCTACTGTGTTAACAGTATGCTGTATAGGGTAACAAAAGTAGTGCAGAGTAAAAAAACTAGTACTTTTTACCAAAAAAATAAAGACTAAAGACACTAATAAACCTGGTTACAACAATGATAAAAACGGTTAGAAGCCAGGGAGGATGGTTCGTGCCTGTGATCCTGGCACTCAGGAAACTCAGATCCTGCCTCAAAAAAAAAAAATGTTTTTTTAAAATAAAACAACAGGACACAAAATACTAAATAGATTGAATACAGTTTCACACAACATTCCTCAGGAGGTGAGTATTCCATGTGGATCTCAATTCCATAATAATTTCTCATTTTTAAAAATTAACTTAATTTGACGGTGAAAAATAATTTCAGGCCGGCAAGATCCAGAGCCAACAACCTGAACTTGACCCTAAGGTCCACATAGCGGAAGGAGAAAACCGGCCCACAAGCTGTCCTCTGAGCCGCACAAGTACCAGGTGACATGCACATGCCCCTTCGCCTCAGAAAGACGGTAGTTATCGTCAAAACTGTGAGAAGAGCAGGAAAACTTAGTGTGAATTTTGATAGGTAGTATCCCCTCCAAAAAAAAAAAAAGAAAGGAAGGAAGGAAGGAAGGAAGGGAGGGAGGGAGGAGGAAGGGAGGGAAAATGAATGCCCGTTACTGTTGATCCTTTACGGTATCATTTTGCCATTTGTGGACTATAAGCTTGGGAGTGCTCTGTGTGCAGCAGGTGCTTGAGACCTTTCACGGTCACTCGGAACAGAATGAGGCGACACATTACATAACTCTGCCCCATCACACAAAGCTGAAGGGCGGAAGGAATCGTAAGACGGAAAAGGCGGCGCTGACTACGCCAGAGTGGACTGTAGGTATATTCTTGAATTTCTTAAACTACAGTCCTTTTAAATATATAGATATATTTATGTTTAGTTAGCACACACAGGATTAGGTTCTTTTCTCACAACGTTTTCAAGCAAAGTGTGTTTCTGTTGATCCCAACACCCCTCCCGCTGCGCCCTTTACCCCCTTCCCATAACCTCTTTCTACTTCGATGTCTCGGGTGTCCCATTACCTTCCCACTTCTCCAGCCCCCCTTTCCCCCTCTCCTGGCCTCCTTTAGATTAAACTATAATTCTTAGTGTCGGACGTTAAGTCTACTCTCTGGAGATAACCGAGTATTTACACAGCACTCGATCACTTTCCCGGGAGAAATTTTTAAAATCCTAAATACTTTTTTCTAGTGGCCACTAACTTGCAATAGTGATAAGCTTCTAAAAATACAAAATGAAAGACAATGATGCACATAAATATAGACTACACACTACTGTTAGAAAAATAAAAACAAATATTTATACTCAATTTTTAGCTAGAAAAAAAATGAAAAAAAAATTAAACAGTGTCAGAAAAACAAGGAATCCTATCACACACGAAAGAAAGAAAGAAAAAAAGAAAGAAAGAAAGAAAGAAAAGAAAAGAAAGAGGAAGGGAGGGAAGGAAAGAAAGAAAGGAAAAAGGAAAGAAAGAAAGGATGCTATATCAGACAAAAAAATTGAAACCTTTTGTTTGTTTTGTTTTCTGCGACAGGGTCTCTCTATTACACCCACCTGCCTCTGCCTCCTGAGTGTTGGGATTAGAGGTGGTCACCACCACTCTCGGCCTAAATAAACCCTTTAAAAAGAGAGTGACTCAGCTCCGTATCATAGGTCACACCTGTAGTCCCCAGACCCAGGACGAGGCAGTGGCAAAGCACTGTGAATGTGAGACCAGCTACACAGGCTAGCCTGTGCTACATAGCAAGATGGGAAGGGGATCAAAATGGGGCCTAAAATGAATACTGAACTTAGGAAATCATCTTAATTAAAATAATGATTTAAATGTGAAGAAACTTGGAATTATATTTAATTCAAGTTAGCTCAAGCATAAAGTATGTTCTGTATTATAAACGTTTAGTCTTAAGCCCAGAGCTGCCAAGATTGAGGGAACAGTGTCCACTGGAGAAGACACAGGCAAACTATTATCACATAATGTAGAAAAGAAGAGCTACAATTACAATATAGTCAAAGTACAGAAAATGTCAAGAAATAGATGTGTCATGACTCTGCCCCATGGATGAGGGCTAGACCAGCACAGGGTGGGTAGCCTTGAATACAAGCCTCACACAATGAACTAGTCAGGGAGGAGACTGAGAGTAATGGGGATCCCAAACTTGGGAAGTGATCTTTTTAACCTTAAATATCATTATCACTCCAGGAAAAAGAAAACTTCCTGTTTCTGGTTGTTTCTGGTTGTTCAGTACAAACTACAATTCCCAACACTGTTTGGCCCTATAATTATACCTGTGATAAAAGCAAACAAATAAAATTGGTCAGGAGTCTGTTCAGGTGTTGAATAACCAAGGGGAAAACTATAGATCTTAACTGCTGTCACTTCAAACAACAGCAAAACTGGCCATAAAAACAGAGAAGGAATGTTCAATAGAATAAAGAGAATTTGTAATAAAGACCTAATAGCATTCAATTCAATTATACCATTACTAAAACAGCTGCACTTAAAATCTTGAGGACTGAACAGGTTAAACTATTTAGTAACTACAAGGATGCTTCGTGGACTAAACCTGAACATCTAGGGCTCACAACAGCCTGTTAATTCTGAAATATAATGGCCTCTGCCTTTAGATATTTTTGGTCTATGTATCTAAGAAATGAGAGAAACTTAATTGCAAAGGCTATAACAAACTTTTTATTATGGAAAAAAGTTTTTTGTTTGTTGTTGTTGTTGTTGTTGTTTGGTTTTCTGAGTCAGGGTTTCTCTGTGTATCCCTGGCTGTCCTGGAACTCGCTCTGCCCTCAAACTTAAGAAATTAGCCTGCCTCTGCCTCCTGAGTCCTGGGATGAAAGGCATGCACCACCACTGCCTGGCTTTATACGTAAAAGTTTTAAGTTTGTTTTCTGATATGGACTTTGGACAAAGAACAACCCAAATCATGTGGCTTAGTCCAAAAAAAAAAAAGGGGGGGGGGCCCAGGTTAAGCTTTCTGGTGGAAGAAACTGAAGTGCAGAAAAATTTGTCCTGATGAACTGATAAGGATTTCAATTCCATCCATGTATGCATTCCAATTCCCAGGAATTGGCTCTTGGAAATTTTACAGCCTCATTCTCCCTGCTCTAAATCTCACGCGGGAGACAGACTAGGAAAGCAGTCAAATTAGGAAAAAGCAGAAAGTCACAAGAAACTATCCAGAATTAGCCTACGTACATGTCTATCTCAAAGTCACCAAGAGCCTATGGTGGACACGGTAGTGGCTCCATCCTGAAAAAGAGGAAATAAAATCCGGTGGCAAGAAAATACAACCGGAGCCATACTTCTGGAGGAGAAAAAAAGTTCTCCTTCACCACACTAGCGGAGCAAACTCAGGAGGCCTTCGTGAGGACACAGCGGACTCTGCTGAAAAGTGTTGTGGAGGTCAGAGAATTGCCCTTCCATATGTGTTCCAACTCCATCCACACTCTGGGACGGGACACCTCTCTCCTCACCTGAAAATGAAGCTGCCAACCCTACTCCCTAAGGCTGCCGTGGGGATTGGGACCTGTCCCTGTCCGAGGAAACCATCCCAAAAGGCAAGATGACCTGAAAAGTTCCTTAGAAGCTGATATACTAGCTGTACTCAAGGAATACAGGTAAACTTCCAATGCGGTGGGCCTTTAAGAGTTCCATTCTCACTTTTCCTAAAGTAAAAAGATCTTGAGTGGCTAGGAAAAAAGCACTGGCGAACTAAGTAGAAGCTACCCAGACTCCCCAGGGAGAAAACTAGAGGGCAGCTGTCTGAGGACAGGTGCTGCTGCTTAACCTAACTGCAAACAAAGTTTCCTAAAGCAAACTGATGGCTGGAGACTTTGACCTCTCCTAATCGTTTATGTGACATCCAATACAATGGCAAGTCAAAACCGGCTTTTAATCAAGTGCTGTGAGGTAACCCTCCTTGAAGTCACACTTTAATAAGACCCGGGAACAACATAAGGATGTCAACACGGAGTGTCCCGCCGACTGAATTGGATCGAATTCGAACCCAGAACTTCCCGAGTGGGACAGTGCAAAGCCATTGCAGGTGGAGGCCTGTGGGGGCTTCATGATTAACCCGCTCCCCGCTCCCCAGGTCAGGGATAGTTAAAAAGTGCACTAAGGGAGTGGCCGGCCTTTCCCGCCGAAGTGAGGCAGGAGTGCAAGGCAAGGCGGCGGCCGCTCCCCTCAGGACCAGCGCCGACGTCCCGCAGCGGCCCGCCCAGCCTCCCAATCGCTGCTCCGGAGGAGCCGGGCCGCGCCCCCCGCGCTCCAGCTGGCCCGCGCGCCCCACCCAGCCCGCGCCGCACGCCTCACCGGGTCGGAGCTGCAGGCCGCCGTCGCGCCGGCTGCACCACAGTGCGCGCTCGCCCTGCTGCAGGATGTAGTGGTCCTTGGCTTGGAAGAGCTCCATGCCGGCCCCGCGCGCTCGGGGAGGCGGCAGTCCCCCGGCCCGGGCACGGCAGCGGCCCGCCGGGGACCGATGCAGGCGTCCTCCTCCACCGCGACCACCAGAGCCCGCGCCTTCGCGAGAGACCGAGGATACGCGGTGCAGAGGAACAGGCCGAGGAAGCACCCCGGGGCCTGACCCGCCGGTGGAGAACGTGCTTAGGCCGCCACGGCCCTGGAGGCCTCTCCCTCTCTCAGCTCCCCTTCCCAGGCTCCGCCCCCTATCCTGAGACTCCACCTCCTATAGTTCATCTAGGCTTCCCTAGACTCCACCTCCTCCCAGGTTCCTCCCTACTGCGTGCAACTCCACCTCCCATAGTTCCTCCCCTCTCCTCTAGGCTCCGCCCTTTCTGAGGCTCTTCTCCAGACCTGCCGACTCCACCTCCTATAATTGTTCTCCTCTCCCCGAGGCTCCGCCCTTACCGAGGCTCCTCCCCCGACCGGCCGACTCGGACTCCCTCTGTAGTTCTCCGAAAGCCCCTAAGCCCCGCCCTGGTTCCGCCCACGAGCATCTGGTATCGCCCCCTCCCGTCTGCCTCTTTCGGCTTTCATCGAGATCTGCTGCACCCCACAGCTCCTCCCTCGCTGGTTCACCTCCTGCCTCTCAGCCTCCGGCCTCCGCTCCTCGGACTCTCCCACTGGCCCCTCTGGTGCCCCGCTGGCTTCCTTCCTAAGGCAGACCCTGGGCCGGGCTGAGACTGTCAGATCGGCTGATTGCCCTCTGTGCAACCCTTGGGCCAGAGGTCCACTTCTTGGTCTTTCCCTGACAAACAAAGGTCGAAACCTGCTCAAGTCCTCGAATGCACCTGGCATTCCTTCCTCCCAGGGATACATTTTATCCCAGTCTGAGACTAAACCAAACTCAGGTGCAACCCAAGAGGCTGGTTCCTTCCATCTCAAATGGGCCCTAAGCAGAGCAGAGGCCTCTTCTGCTTTGACTTTTCCTATTAGAACCTGAACACCAGCAATCAGTAAATGCACATCGGTGGAGATCTGTGTAACAACAGGAAATACACCAGAGTTAGCAGAGGAGAAAGTACAGGAGAGTCTGAGAAGCTTGCCTACAGGAAGTCAGTTCATGAAGTGAAAGGATCATAAAATGGCCAGGTAGCGATCTTGATCAGAAAGGATTTGGGAGATAAAGTTTACAGTTCTGGACCCATCTTCCAGACTCCAGACCCATCTGTGGGTCTGTCTTGCTTTGTGATCTTGGGAAACTTTTAGTCTCAAGTAGTGGTTGAATTCAAGGACCTTTAATTACAGCCTTCAGCTCTCAATTACATACATCAATGAGTCTTCCTCTCCTGTCTTCTTTAATGCCTTAAAACCAATCTTTTTAAAAGAGGCTTAAGAGGCTGGCGAGATGGCTCAGTGGGTCTAGAGTACTTGGGGCTCTTACAGAGGATCTGGGTTCAGTTCCCAGCACCCACAGAGCAGCTCACAACCATCTGTGATTGGACATCTCTTCTGACCTCTGCAGGCTCGGGTATGCATGGTGCAGGAACATAAATATAAAGTAACTATTTTTTTGTTTTGTTTTGTTTTTTAAGAAGCCTAAGATACTACAAAGGATGTAATACTTTTAGCCTCTTCTAAAATGAAACAGAGAGCTCCGAAATATAAAGGAGCTCTCCTTATTAATTATTATGAAGCCCATACTGATTTCATTGTTGAATTTCCACGGACCAACAAGAGTCTCAAGACAACAAGATGCCCCGGAATCTTTTCCCACAAGCTCAGTGCCTGACAACCCAACATAAGGGCCAAAATGGGTTGTAAGGACTCTATCAAATCTTTATGATGTGATTTGAACAAAGGTAATGACAGTAAAAGATTTCAATAGAAACTTAGAAAAATAAGTCAACCGCGGATTTATTGTTGAATTCAGGCATATGTTGACTTTGCTTAGCAAAGATGAGTACTGGGAAAGTTCTATAAAGACAGTATGTCCTGAAAACAATTATTTTTTAAAGGATCACATTAAACAACCCTGTTTAAAATTGACTAAGCCAGGCATGATGGTGCATGCCTGTAACCCTAGCACTTAGGAGGGAAAAAGCAAGGAGGATCAGAAGTTCAGAGCTACCCTAAGCTCCATGAGACCGTGTCTCAAAAAAAAAAAAAAAAAAATTAGTTGGTTGAAATTTTTCCTGATGTTTTAAACTAGTGATTCCAACTCAGTGGCTACCTACTAGAATCACCTGGGAAGTTTTTAAAACATATCAATGCTTAGACCTGAGACCAACTGAAGAATTTAATTAGTATAGGCCATTGGCACCAGTACTTTTCTAACCTCTACCAAATGAGTGTAAGGGGCAACTAATGTTAAGTAACACTGTTCTGAATGAAATTAATTAGAAAACTGCCTGACAGTCTGGTAACCACAGCAGTCACTCTTTAATACCATTATATGAGGTTGGTCACATGTAAATCCAGACTTAACACTCATTACGAAAGAGAAAATCCTGGAAAAATGATATTCCTGACATCTGACTCAAAAGCATACTGCTGTCTCCGTTAGGCTCTAAATCCATGCTGGGCCCTGGGGTAGGCAGAACCCCAGCCAGGCAGAACCCCAGCCAGGCGGAGCCCTAGCAAGGCAGAGCAGAAAGAGTGAAAAGAGAAAGTGCTTTGTACTTAGGGCCAGTCTCATCAAGTCTCCTGACACAGCTGACTTCCCTTTATCCTACTTTGCTCTTTGTGAACCTTGGATCCCGCAGCATTCCCAACCCCTGACTGACTGGTCCATTCTTGGCCTATGGCTACTTTCCAACATTCTCTCTTCCAACTTGCTGATTCAAGGTTCTCCCTGCTCTGGTTGTCACCCAGGTTACAAAGAGAAATTTTCCTGCTGTTCTAGGTTTTGAGCAGTGATGGCCATTATATATGTTATCTATATGTGTTAGTTATCTTCTTTTACATGTATATTTATATTTTATTTATTTTTTATTTTGGTTGTTGTTTGTTTGTTGTTTGTTTTTTGACACAGGGTTTCTCTGTGTAGGCCTGGCTGTCCTGGAACTTGCTCCTGTAACCAGACTGGCCTTGAAGTCAAAGATCCTCCTGCCTCTGCCTCCTGGGTGCTGAGATGAAAGGTGTGCACTACCATGTCCTGCCTTTCATTTTTATTTTTAATTGTGTGTGTGTGTGTGTGTGTGTGTGTGTGTGTGTGTGTATGTGTGTGTAGTGCATGCAAGTCCAGTACCCACAGAGGCCAGAGAGGGTGTCAGATGCCCTGAACCTGGATGGTTTTGAGGAACCCCCCCCCCATTGTGGGTGCTCAGGACCAAACTCAGGTCTTCTGCAAGCACAGTGTGTGCTCTTAAATGCTGAGCCATCTCTCCAGTCCCCCATTTTATTATATAAAAAGACCCTCACTGGAGAGTCCCTGCAGCATTGAAATCAACAAATGTGCACAAAGGTACCCACATACTTAAGGCTACCCAAATAAAAACGGCAAATGACCCAACTCTGATGAGAATTTTGGACCTTCAACATCAGGTCCTATTGTTTGCTTTTGTGGTAAAGGGAATCAAATCCCAAGCCGAACTCCGTACATGGGCTACAAACCTGGTCTCTCTGTGTTAGTGTTATTATTTGGCACTGAGGTTTTTGAAGTCTGATTAGACTTTGGTATCCACTGATGGAAATTTAACTTTAACATCATTTTCTTTTATCTGCACTTGTCCACGATCATGGATATTGTGTATCTATAAGAGCTTTCTTATGTCTTCTCTATGTAAGAACTATCCCAATGGAGAGACTGGTTTTGTTTGGTTGCTTGGGTTGTGTTTTGAGATTCTACAGACCAGGCACTGGAACTCATTATGTTCCTCAGGTACTACAAAATGGGGGCAGTCCTCCTGCTCAGCCTCCTAAGTACTAAGATTACAGGGTAAGATACCGCACCTAGCAAGAAGAGATTTTTGCTTTGTCTTGTTTTGTTTTGTTGCTTGTGTTTTACAAATATGTTTCCATATTTGTTATATAACAAATATGTTACAGGAGGCTAATTTCTTAGATCAGTGGTCTGATAATTTCTTTCTTGTTTGTTTGAGATGGAGTCCATGTAGATGTGACTGGATGAAAGTTTGCAGCAATCCTTGACCTCTGAGTGCTGGAATTATACTTGTATGCCTACTTGGATAAGCAATCAGAATAAATTAACTTTAGGGTTCAGGGCCCACAGCTGTGATGAATGATTTTGGGTTTTTGGTGGTGTGATAGAGTTTTTTATTCCCAGAGAATTTGCCGTCATCAGTGTAGATGGTTGTTATCCAATCCATTGGGGTTCTGGATCAGAATCAAAAAGGCAGAGCCAGAGTATGGAGAAGCAGAAGCAGCCCTAAGTAAATGTGTTATATTTATGTGAGCAGAGCCATGTCAAGGACCCCAATGCCTCAGAACCACAGATGCAGCAAAGCCTTCCTCATATGAGACTCAGCGGGATGGCAAAGCCTTCCTCTGAACGACTGACCAGTATATCTTAGTTATTGACCATAGCTCCCTCTTCCTAGATGTGTACAGCCTGAGACTGCCCCCTACAGAGACTCCCCACTGAGACTAACCTCTCTGCCTATTGCTGTACATGTGTGTCTGTGTGAATACATGCCACATGTGTGTGGGTACCTATGAAATTGAGAAAAGGGAGTCAGATTCCTTAGAATTAGAATCACAGGTGGTTCTGAGCTGCCTGACAAGAGTGCTGGGAACTGAACTGGGGTCCTCTGAAAGTGCTCTTAACCACTGAGCATCTCTCTGACTCCAAATATTTTTGTTTCTATGTGAGACAAGTTCTCACTATGTAGCCCTGGCTGGGCTGGAACTTGCTATCTAGATTGGGCTAACCTTGTACTCACAGAGACCCCACCCCCCACATCTGTCTCCTGAGTGCTAGTACTAAAAGCATGTGCCACCACACCTGGAGATATATATATATATATATACATATATATATATATATATATATATATATATATATATATATATTTGATTCTGTTTCTCCATAAAATCAAAACCCATGTTTAAAAAAAGAACCTGTCAGAATGGAACACTAGGGAGACAGAGACAGGGACAGAGAGACACTTGAGGTTTGCTGGCCAGCCAGCTTAGCTGAGTCAGTAAGGACCAGGTTCGGGGAGACACTACCTTGAAAAAATAAAGCAGAAAACAACTTAGGAAGATCTGTCTCTGGCCTTCACAGGTATAGACACACAATCGCACCTACCTTCTACACAAGGAAGTAAGGAAATGAATATTTATGTCCTCTCTCTCCAATTCACAGGTTGAAAAGCTAACCAGCATATTGATGATATTAGAGAGAAGGGTTTGGGGAATGAGATTAGTGCCCTGGAAAGTGATAAGAGATAGGGTCTCTTAAGCCTTCCACTATTCGAAAACACAGTAAGAAAGTCAGTGTCCACAAACCAAGAGGCAGATTCTCATCACTTCAAATCTGCCAGCACCTGACCCTTGAACTTCCCAGAAGTGCGAGAAATTTCCAGTCGTGTCTAAGCCATCTTCAGTCTTTCCTTGTGATGGTCATTTACAATCACTTTCTAGTTTCCCCTGGTTTTGTCTGTTTACTCGTAACCTCATGACAGACAACAGGAAATTGTTAAGGGGCGTTTTGGAGCTCCCTTATATATATAGGATTGTTCAGAAAGCACCAACCATATGGCTAGAGTCATGGTTCGGCAACTAAGAGGATTTGCTGCTTTTCCAGAGGACTGAAGTTCACTTCCCAGCACTCTCATCCTGTAATAACAGCTCTAGAGGGATCCAATGCCTCTGCCTCTGCAGGCACCTGCACATACTAAACGCACCTGCACATACTACACACACACACACACACACACACACATACACACAGGGGGAGAGATGGGGGGGCTTAAAAATAAAATAAGTATTTGGGGGAAAAAAAGACTGGTGATTACCAGTCTCTGTTAAAGGCCTGTCAGTGTGTGAATGGTGTTTTCTGGTGTAATGTATGGATGTGTGGGTAGCTACCAAATGCTTGGTTTCCGTGACTGCTCTTTCCTTGAATGTATGACCTCTCTGTGTTCTGTATTCATTTGGATATGAAAAAATATATTGTTGCCCTTGCTGCCATAAGTCACCAGCCACCATGGCTGCTGTGGCTCTTTTGGCAGGGCTCAGAATTTGTCTCTGGATCCATGTCTTTTGGATATGAAAAATTAAAGGTTTATTGGACATGATTAAAAATCTGTAAAATCTGTGAAAAAAAAACCAACACCTTAACTTAAAGCTTGTAACATGGGATAGATAGTAATCTTAGGGAACCACATGGGAACCATTTTGGGATGTGGACAACACGTGACTTGCTGACATGCGGTTTGCAACTATCTTGGCTGCCTTCCTACTTGAGGAAGAAGGCAGCCACATGGTTGGCAGCTATATTTACTAAAATTGAAGAGGATGGATGTCATGTGACTTCACTTCCATCTTTAATGGAGGTAACCACGCTTCACCGATCAGAGACAACAACGGATCTCTGAGATATTTTAGATTAGAATGGATTTTTGTATGATGTTTTCTGTCCTGAAAACAAGGTTTATAAAGGTAGGATTTTAAAAACAATGTTTAATAAGATATTAAAGTTATACCTCCATGCATTCTTATATAGGAATGTATCTTGTGCTGGCAGCCAAACCTTTCAGAGTCAGAGTCACTTAGATGGTATTTTAAAGACATAAAGGGATGTGGAAAACAGCTGAGGTTTGGGTAAAGGAACCTGGAAGTTTTAGAGATTCAGGGGCCACGTGATAGCTGCCATGATGTGGGGGCTGCCTGGGGCCTAGCAGACAGGCTGTTGCTGAGGGTGGGGCAGGAGGAATGTGCATAATCCCACATACAGAGCACTGAACTGTTTACACTGTGGAGCTTGGCTTTGTTTTGTTTTGTTCAGATTGTGATTATGCCTTGTATTTTTTTCTCTTGAAGTAAAAAAGGTACTTTATTTTTGATATTGCAAGAACACACAAACTACTTGAAGAGGAAGATTTTAAACTACTTTAAGTTGGGAGATTTTAAACTACTTTAAGAGGAAATTTTGGAGTTTAAAAAAAAACTAAAAATTAAAAACTGGATATTTTAAGGAACAGCTTTTAAGGTATTTAAATTTACAAGGCTATGGGACATTTTAGGTATACAAAATATTTACAATGGCCTAAGCAGTTTGGCAAAGAGCTCAGAGCAGCCATTTTCAACCTATGGGTCATAACATTTTGGGAACTGGAGAACCCTTTTGAGGTGGTTGTCTGGGACCATCTGCATATTGGATGTTTTAAGTCATAGCAGTAGAAAAAGATTGCAGTTGTAATTTTTTTGGTTGGGGCGTGGTCACTGCAACATGGGAACTGTTAAAAGGGTCACAGCATTAGGAAGATTAAGAACCACTGACTTAGAATATGTCTCTGTTTACCTAAGGTCTATTCAGGTATAAAAATATATCTTCTTATCTTTGCTAATTTTGTTAAGCCTTAGCTATTTTGAGAAATAAATAGGATAAGAAATTGTAGTATTCTGTAATGGTACACTATAAAAATGCCAGGAATGTTCACAGTCCCTCTGTGGATTGTAGTCATGAGTAAAAAGTTTTGTTTTGATATTAAAAGAGCTTCAATTCATAAATTATTTTTAAGGCAAAAACTTACAGGCATAAGCTAAAAAGCTACTATCTTATAAACTGCAATTAATTGATAATTGGAACATGCAAGTTAATGTCAGTCACCTTATAGATAGTCAAGTTCTTTAATGTGCTTAAGACTACTTGTAGTCATGCTAAGTGCTAATGTACAGAAATAAGCTTTACTTGGCCTCTTGTATACGTTTTCTAGTTTAGGCCTTAGGCCAATATCTAGAAAAACAGTCAAAGTTTGGTTAGCATAGAGATACTTAGTAGATACGTAGTAGACACTTAGTAGATGGTCCTTACCCTTCAGAGATCTGCTGAATATGGCATTTTAAAATGTTTAATAAAAAGCTTCCTGTGATAGAAGTTCTAGCTCCTGGCAGCAACCCTTAGGTTTCCTCCAAAGAAGATGAATGGGGCACAGAAGAACACCACCTGGAGTCGGCTTTAAACGTGGCAAAGCCAGCCACTGGATAAGAAACTGTCCTTCACCTCAATCGCTGCCAGGACCTTTTCCAAACTGAGGGCAAGTAGAATACTGGAGAGTGAATTGCCCAAATTTGTATAGACAAGGTAGGACAGTCTCCCCAGGTTTCTGCTCCACAGGATAGCTTTTTGGATCTTCTGGGCCTGGCAGCTGAAGAGACTGAAGACTGAAGGGCTTCCCTGGAACCCCTGCCCCCAACGAAATCAAGATTTCCATGGAGGAACCTAGGTCGATTGTCCAGATAGCTGGTAATTCTGTCATTTTAATTGACACAGGCTTATTGAGTTATATTTTCTGCCATAATTTAGTATTCCCAGATCTCTGATGGCTTTGAGTGCTAACTTTAGCTTTGTTAGTTTAACAGCAAGCGACAACTAGCTCCTCCCTCCGAGGCTGCAGCTAATAGAGCTGTTAGAGCCCCTTCTGAGAAAGGCAAATAGGTTTGTCTTGCTAACAGGCTCCATGTTAAAGGATAAGCAGGTTTCAGATGTAACTTTTTTACTGTTCCTTTATTTGGAGAAACGTGCCTTGCAATGACTGCTCTCAGTAATAACTACTCATGTGTCTGGTAAATGGTTAGATTGAAAAGAAAGTTTAAGGTCTAAGAAAAAAATATGAGGGTCTGAGAAAGTGTTTTGAGGCTTAAAAAATAGAGGTCTGAGGATGTGAAAGCCTAAGTAAGTTGTGAGGGTCTGAGAAGGTGATTTTAGATGTATGGATAAAAGGTATAAGAGAATGATTTAAAGATTTCAAAGGTTCAAAGTTGTAACATTGAAATTCTGGATACATGTTCTTATAGAGTTCTGTTAAGCTGATACTGCTATTATCAGTCACAAGCTAAAGATTTTAAATTTCTTTTGGTTATTATCTATATGTAGACTTGAGGTACTTCTCATTGGCTAAAATTATCTCCAACCCATTTATATATCTGGCTTTTTGGATAGAGGAAAAATGTTCATGCTTTAACCCAAAGCCATAGCTTTTGAGAGTATTTGAGGGCATGAGCCTAGTCCAGTTGTTTAACAGATACCTGTTAGCTGCTTTTTCTACAATGTGGATTTCAGTGCTGAAAGTTCCAAATGTAAGCTTCATGAACTTTAACCTTTCCCCCTAGTCTTTATCTGTCTCAGCAGATTTCCACTTGGTTAATAGACACCATCCAGGAATCAGCTTTAGACTACAAACTGCTTCAACTGGATTTGCTGAAGCTGATGTGGACCAGTCCAGCTGACGTGATTGCTTCCTGTTCCTTCAGCTGGGACAGCTATCCAGATGCATCCGATGAATGCCCCATTGCCTGAATCCCCTAGTAACTTCCGACTAGCATCCCAGCCTTCCTAGGCCTCCTGATAATGATGTCCTATTTCAGCAGAAAGTAGATATAGAAGAAAATACATCATCCCATATCCCCAATGGGCTAGGATGTTTTGGTCAAAGGAAAACTCCCTGACATAGAGGATAAAGTAGCTACCTATAGTGCCTATTGGCATACAGAAAAGTTACCTGTTAAGACCAAAGAGACCCAGATTCATTAGCTGACAATATGATAAGGCATTTGACCTGCTTTATGCAGAACAAGGAGTTATTGTATAGCTTTAAGAAAAAAAATGTTGTTTCTATAATCTTTAGAGATAATCTGGCTGTTCTTTTAAAAATTTACAGAAAGCGGAGGGGGGACCTGGGATAAAATAAATGATTGGTCTCCGTTCTCATGTTTGGGATTCTCCTGGATAGTAACTCTAATGTCAGCCAGTACAGGGCCTTTGACCTTTCTGTTCCTACTAATTATTGTGGGCCCTTGCATCATTAATGTCTTAATTAGATACATAAATCCCATGTGGGTATCATTAAGCTGATGGTTATTAGGTCCCAATGTAAATAGATATCTATAAAGTCAAGGATTTGACTCAGGATACAACTCCAGGGGTGAACGTAAGAGCAAAAGTTGTGTTTTAAATTTTAGCTACTGTGCCTAAAATATCTTTAAAAGAAAAACAGATAACCTCCCGGAATTCTAGGTGGGACTGTTCAGGTGAGATAGTCTTGAATCTCCCATGTCTAAGGACATAACCTTTTGGAATGTTGGGTAGGGAGTGTCTAGATCCCAAGTTGACCCTATTGCACCGGATGTGCTCCAAAAGCACCAGATTGCCTGGTTGCTTATAGGAGGAAGATAACCCAGACAGGAAGTACATCAGGGTAGATGCTTGCCACTGATTGGACCTTGTGGGAAGTGCATAGCCTTATGGGTTCTGCCTTTTTAAGCACCTGTGCCACATGACTCAGAACCATTCTGTGGGAATTCTGGAGGTGGCAGGGTCACTCCATGAGAACCTCAGAGTGGACCTGGTTAGAGTCCATCTTCCTGGCCAGTATTTAGTTAATTTAATTAAAGCTTGCTTGCTTCATATTTGGCTCAATTGTAGTGGTCTTATTCTCGACCAGATTTGGGATTTACACTGGTGCCAAAATCTCGGGAGTGGCAAGAATGAGTTCCCTCTCAAGGAACTCAGCAGTCTCTAATCAAGCTGCTGATTTGATTCTCTCAAGGTATGTTTGGATCATTTGTTTCTGTTGGCTTCTGCCACTCAGTATATATGGCTCCAAATTCTAGAGTCCAACTTTTCAGCCTCTCTCCCTCTCCCCTCCACCTGCTATAACCACCCATCTCTCCTCACCTACTCAGTAAGTGTCATCTCTGCAGATGGTGGAGGGGAAGGTATATTGTATACATATATGTATACATATAGTAGATCTGAGGGAGAGACACTGGGGGAGTCCAGGGTGGACTTGACTAGACTGTGCGGAGGGGGAAGAGAGGAGAAAAAGGAGAATCTGGAGACCAAGAAAGAGTGGTAACAAAATTGGCTGGATTATATAGGGAAGGGTTGCCCAGCCTCCTGGGCTGGAGAGGTCAGGGTAGGGGGTGGGGTAGGCAAGCCAGAAGGACCCTGTAACAGGTAAGAGTGGAGGGATACTGGAAGAACCTGGAATCCAAGTTCACTCTGATATGTTAAATAGGTACCTCAGCCAGCAGTTTGTCCTGAGTTTGAGCCCTAACAAAAACCAAAGAGGACTACTAGTGCAGGGGTGGTCCCTCCACAGTGAGCTCATGTGAATCAGCAATTAAGAGAGTGCTCTACAGGCTTTCAGACAGTCCCATCTTATGGAGGCATTTTCTCAACGGAGGCTCCCTCCTCTCTGATGACTCTAGCTTGTATCAAGTTGACATAAAACTAGCTAGGACAGCTACCATGTAGGGTTCTGGGAATGAAACCCAGATCCCCTGGAAGAGCAGAGGCTTTTTTTTTTTTTTTAAAGATATTAGTCCTGGCTATCCTGGAACTTACTGTGTAGATCAGGCTGGCCTCAAACTCACAGAAATCTGCTGGGCTCCGCCACAAATGCTAGGATTAACAGTGTGCACAACCATGCCTGGCACAACCAGTGCTCTTAACCTCTGAATCATTTCTCCACCACCCTACCTTCCCTAACATTTTTAGTGTGTGCGCCTATGTGTGTGTGTGTGCGCGCGCACACATGTATTAGCATACTTACGTGCCACATGCATATGTAGAAGTTGTCCTTACAAAGGACAACTTATCCCTATAATACAGGTCCAAGAGATGAAACTTTATTAGGTCATCAGGTTTAGGGACAAGCCCCTTTGTCTACTGAGCCATATTGCAAGGCCCAGCTTCATAGGTCGTGTGTGTGTGTGTGTGTGTGTGTGTGTGTGTGTAAGAGAGATAGATTTTCCTGAATTTACTATTTTCCCTCTCTCCTTACAAAGTTATTTTTTTAAAAAAAGGTGTTTTAAGTTAGTGTTAAGATGTATTTTTTTTAAATTCATGTGAGTGTTCACATGTATATATGTGCACCATGTATATGAAGTACCCTTTGAGGTCAAAGGAATGCATTAAATCCCCTGGTACTAGAGTTACAAACGGTTGTGAGCTGCCCTATAGGTGCTGAGAACTAAGCCCTGGTCCTCTGTAAGAGCAGCCAGTACTCTTAACTGTTGAGCTATCTCTGTAGTAATAGGCTGCTGTGTGGGTCAGCAAGAGAGTCAAGGAGGCATTTTTCATAACTGCAAACCCTGCCAGACCTCGGCAGAGAGAACCATCATCATGGCCAGTGCCATACTTACAGTGGAACCCTGAGCATCTGAGCTCGGGTGTTTTATTGATTCAGAACTCCTCAGGTGTTCTACTGATACCACGTGCAGATCATAAGCAATTAAACAACCCTCACAGAAATCCAACACCTCCAGACAATACAAAATGTCAAGATCTAGGGCAGCCCCTCACCCAACAGTTCATAAAAACATTTTAAACATAACTAAAAATAAACTTCTATAACAATTTCCCTTTTCTGTATTAAAAAAAAATTGCTTTACCTTTACAACACAATTTCATGCTACAGCAATGAAACTATTTACAGGAAGAACAATCATGAGGGTTGCTAATGCACAGAATCAAATGAAACCACACATCTACCAAGCTTTTCACAATGTCTTTGGACAGCAGAAAAGCATTATCAATGCCCAGTTATCTGGAATTCACTCACAATCTTCTGCGTTCCTCCAAAGGGATTGGCTGTGCCCTCAGCAGCACACACAGCTCGTCCTCCGAGCTCTGGCTGGCTCCCCTCCACTGCTGATGCCGTTCTAGGTGGTGGTCCCATGGTAATGGCATCTCAAAAACTGCTGGGGTCCCTTGCTGCAACTGGACTGCACTTTCACCAATAGCCTCTCTTGGGCTCTCTTCATTGTGCCAAGCCTCAACTTCTCTGTATGACCCCTTCATCTGGGCCTTCAACTACTACTGAGGCTGCACTTTTACCAATGGCCTCTCCTGGACTCTCATAGTACCAAGCCTCAGCAGCTCCCATGACCCCTTCATCCCTTGAAAACCAATACCACCTGGGTTAACTCTTACAGTACCAAGTTCAGTTTCCAGATACAACCTCGCTAGTTCTAGAAAACAGTTTCTGTATGCTGACCCTTAGAAAACATTTTCCAGGTTTTAAGACTTAGTCTGGTTTGCTGGAAAAATGGTCACCTTGTCTGAAGGAAGTGTTCCCTCACGGGATGGAGTTCTCATCATCATAGCAGATGTGCCTGTACCACTTATCACCAGGTTTGCAAAAACAAAACACAACTGTTCAGTTTAACTAAACAGCTTTTTTGCTCTAAGCTGTGGCTTCCACAACAGTAGGGGGGACCTGGGCTGCTAGGAAGAATCTCAGGTTCAAACATTCTGGCAGTTTGGCATTCTTTTTCACTACTGCTAAAGCGAAACATACAATCCCTTCCATAGATCATGAGTTTCACACACACATAACACAGCTATCAGAAAACTCAGTTTGTCAAATAATACACCACCACCGGCAGTGGGAGGGAATGTCAGCCTCATGATCAAGAAAAGCAGTAAGAACCTTGCTTTTTCCTGCTCCCAGCTGAATTCTTTATCTCTAAGGGCCTCCATTCTGTGGATCTCACCTCAGAGATTTATTTATTAATTTCACAGCCTTTTCTTTTCATAGAGGCCTATTTCTTTCTCTCCTTTTCCTTCAGGAGCCTTCAATTAATACCTTAATCTCTATCCCCTGGTAGCTTCCCTGAGCACACTTTACAGGATTCTGTGAAGTATGGAGTTTCTTTCTCTCTTGTCTCCTCATTGGGTTAGCTGGCATGATGTCCTGCCCCACACTGGTACACCATTTGTAGTTGAACATTGCTGCTGTTGGCTCAGCAAGGAGGACAGGGAGGAATATTCATGGTTGCAAATTCTGACAGACCTCAACTGAGAGAACTACCATGATGCCCAGCATCATACTTGATTGACAGTGGAACCCTGGGCATCTGAGCTCAGGTGTTTTACTGATTCAGAACTCCTCAGGTGTTCTACTGATAGCACGTGCAGATCATAAGCAATTAAACAACTCCCACAGAAATCCAACACCTGCAGACAATACAAAATGCCAAGACCTAGGGCAGCCCCTCACCCAACAGTTCATAAAAACATTTTAAACATAACTAAAAATAAACTTTTACAACACATCTACTAGCCCCTTTACTTTTCTAAAATAATACTTTTATTAATAATTTGGGTTTCATACAATGTATCTCCATAACACCCTCTTCCCATTCCTTCCCTCTCCACCCTCTCACCCCTGTGCCCTAAAAAAGAAAGAAAGAAGGAAAATTAGGTTAAGCTTGTGTGGCAGGAGCATGGATGCTGGGCTTCACCATGGTCTTTGGAGGCAGAAAGCTGCTCTGATTGTGGACTTTGACCTGGCCCATACTAGCCTGAGATGAAGCATGACAAAGTTCAACCTGAAGTTGGGTCTCAGCGCCCAAACCTGGACAAAGAGCAGGCTTTCTGGTATCTTGCAAGCACCGGGGCCTCTCACACACCCCCACCCCTGACATCCCACAGGGATCAAGGCCTCCCACAGGCAATCAGTCATCCATCGGGGGCCAAGACCTCACATAAGCACCCAGTCATCTGGTAGTCACCAGGACTTCTGCATACATCAGTGCCTTCTGCAGGCACCCGGACATTCTACAGGGACCCAGACATCCTGTAGGCACCAGGACCTCCCGTGGACACCAGGGCATCCTATGGGCTTCCAGACATCCCAGAGGCACCAGGCTCCAGGGAATCCTGAAGACACCCGAACATCTCACTGGCACCCTGCTATCCTGCAGGTGTCTGGACATCCTGCAGGTACATCGACATCACACAGGTATCAGGTCATATGACAGTCACTTGGGCCTCCTATGGGCACTTGAAATTCCCACAGGCACCTAGACTTCCCACAGGTACCAGGACCTCCTGTGGGTACAAGGGCATCCCACAGGAGCTCAGACATCCAGAGGCACCAGGACTTCCCTCATGCTTCAGGGGATCCTGCAAACACTGGACATCATACAGGTTCTGAAACTGCTTTACTTTTATTTACATATATGTGTGAGTATGTGAATGTATGCCATTTGTATATGCCCAAGAAGGCCAGAAGAAGGTGTTAGATCTCCTGGAGCTGGAGTTATGGATGGTTGTGATTCTAGTCTTCTAGAAGAACAGCAAGTGTTCCTGTCTGATCAGATGGTATCTTTCTAGTTGCTAAGTAGCCTTTTATAGTAATTATTTCATATTTGTCTAAATTAGACAGATGATTCTCATTTCTTTTCTGTTATACATTTACTTTTTTGTTGTTTATTGGGTTTGTTGTTATTTTGTTGTTGTGCTATTGTTGAGACCTCACTAGCCCAAGCTGGCCTCAAACTGACTATGTTGCTGAAGCTGGTTTTAAACTCCTGATCCTTCTGCCTCTGTCTCCCCAGTGCTGAGTTGTGCATATATGCATATCAGTTTTATGTAGTGCTAAGAGTCAAACCCAGATCCTTGTGTATGATAAACACTCTACCAACTGCCACACCCCAAGCCAGTTTTGTTGGTGGTGGTGATGGTGGTGGTTTTTCAGGACAGGGTTTCTCTGTGTAACAGCCCAGGCCATCCTTGAACTCACAGAGATCCACCTCTGCCTTCCGAGTGCTGGGATTAAAGGCGTGGGCCACCACCATCCGGCTATCGTCAGTGGTTTATTTTTTTTATTTTGAACCATGAGTTTTTAATCCTTTAAGTGAAAAAGAAGAGTTAAAATTTAATTCAGTGATAGAGCACTTTATCTAGCAAATACATGGCTCTAGGTTCAGTCTTTAGCAGTGGTTAAAATACATATATTTTAATAAACACACTCTCCCTAATGAAGCACATATGTGTGCATCATTTCCCCGATACACACAGAGTCACATTCTTAATTTATCACCTCAGGCTTGTGAACCTTTGCAGACAAGGGATTCAAGGACACAGCTCATTTTATTCATTCCTCATAATGCTTGAGAGCTTCAGCCCCTTCTAAGCTGTACACACTTTTAAATGGAATAGATGGAGCAGAGCTGCCCTGTTTCTCAGCTACAGCAACTGCCTGTTTTTTTTTCTGCCTCTGCTGATTGTAATGCTCACATACTGATGCCCTGTCAGAGCCTGTAGCGTCGAGAGTCAATAATAACTGTCAAAATGCCTTCTGCTAGATCGTCGTGGCTGAGGCTGTTTTTTTCCGGCAATACTTTGCACTCACTGTTCTAGTAAGCAGCAGGAGGGAATGGCTCTGGTTGGGAAGGTCTGTACATCCTTGGAAAAGCCATGCAGTCGAGTGATTTTGAACCTGTTGTTTCTTCTGCTTTAAGAAAAACGATGGCGTCTTACAATGCTTGGACAGCTCGTGAGAGTAGCACTTAGAAACAAAGAGCTGCAAGGCTCCAGTTTTCCCATCTTGTTGCATTTTCTCCCAGTGATTTGACAGGAATCCTTCAATGAGCCTGATGTGCACTGAAGCAGGTGGGCTGGAGTGAGGATGTCTGCAGGGCTCTGACCATTGAATGATCAAAGGCTGGGGGATGGGTGCTAAATGGGAAGGGCAAGAACAAAATGTGACTTGCCAAATGGTATTTTTAAACATGAGAGGAAACTAGGAAGCAGCTGGAAAACAAAAATTGAGACAGGATTTTACTATGGAGTCCTGGCTGCCCTGGAGCTCACTCTGTAGACCAGGCAGGCCTAGAATTCACAGAGATCCACCTCCCTCTACCTCCCCAGTGCTGGGATCAAAGCTATGTACCACTATGCCTGTGTAACTAGTGGATATGATGTTTATAAAGCTGCACTGAAAAGGGTTTGGTCCGGGTAACAAAAACAATAACCTAGTCTACATGATTAAAAATAATTGAAAGAAAATGACTATAATTCTTAAATTCTATAAAGTCCTGTGTATTTTTTTTTTTTTTAATCTTATTTCATATTGTTTCTTCTTGTTAGCCATTGTCTTTCTGTAACACAAAACCCACTTGGTCCTCTTCTCAAAAAAAAAAAAAAAGGCACCTAGGCAGCTTCTCTCCCTGCCACTTTCCCTGCTCTTTGTTGTATAATCTACTGAATCACTGAGGGCTGCTCCTTCTGGAGAGCCTGCCTTCTTTGGCGGGTGGGAAATCAGTCCTTACTGCAGGGAAAAGGAAAGGCTAGCAGGACTGCTTGGCCCTTAGCCAAGTCTCTCTTCTCTTCAGCATAGACATGTCTAGGGAAAGGTTGGTTTAGTCTCAGGAAAGGTATATTTCCATTTTGAGTGGGAACAAGATGTGAACTGTAATCTATTTAATTTGGGGACCTTATATTAAAGGCTGCAGACTACTGTCTGGACTTTCCTTCCCCTGCGATTTTCTGTCTGAAGCACAGCTTAATTCATGGAAGAATAGCTATCTCGAGGGGGGTGGGGGTGGGGTTGTTGGCTGTCTTTTGTCTCTGATGTTTTTTGTTTATTTTATTTACTTCTTTTTCAGGAGCTGGAAGCCATCTACAGAGGTGGGCAAGCGCCAGCTCAGAAGCAGCTCCCCAGGGCTTCACCCAGCCCTGTTTACTGCAGATCCCATCTATTTGGAGCAAATTACTTTCAGTTCTGCCTGTGAGGAGTGGAGCTGAACAATGATGGGGGAGGGAGGGAGAGGGGCAGCTGAGGTAAACCCATCAACTAGCTGTGTCCTGTTCTCCACTCTCCCCCTGCTCAGCCTGGGTAAGCAGATGTGTTTATCAATTGTGCTCCCCACCCCCATCATCCCTGTCAATGCTGTCAAGGGTCACCTGAGTCCCAGCCCTACCCTCTCTCCTATTAACCAGCCAGATGTGCTTAGGCAAATGTTCCATCTCACCAAGGTCAGATTCTCCTATATAAATTGGGGATAAAATATCACACACACACACACACACACACACACACACACACACACACACACACGGTTCTAGATGAGATTAAATGAAATAAAATCTTTGAAAGAGCTTCCTAAACTATAATGTTACAAAAATGTCATTTTATGGGTGCTGATGGCTCTCTTATCAGACAGGGTCTGATGTATTTCAAGCTGGCCTTCAACTTGGAGATGCCCTTAAATTTCTGCTCTTCTTGCCTGTATCTCCTGTTGCTGGGATTATAGATGTGCACCCACACACCTGAATCCCAGGCTTCAAGTGTGGGAGCATGGGAGACAAGCACTCTATCAACAGAGCAACAGGTTAGTTTCTCAAAGAGAGACTTCTTTTTAAAAAAAAAGAGAAAAATTTAATTGTATAATTTTCTTTAAGATATGCTTTATGCAGGGTCTGGAGAGATGTCTCAGAAGTTAAGAGGGTATACTGCTCTTCCAGAAGAGCAGGGCTGAATGTGAGTCTCAGTATTGAAGTCAAATAGCTCACAACCACCTGTAACTCCAGCCCCAGAGGGGTCTGATGCCCTCTTCTGGCCTCTGAGGGCATCTGCACTAATGTGACACATACACAGAAACAAATAAATATCTTAAAAAACAAAACATGGCAGTGTGTGGTGGCACACAACTTTAATCCCAACATACTGGGGAGAAAGTGGAAAGTGGATCTCTATGAGCCTGGTCTATGTAGAGAGTTCCAGACCAGGAAGGGCTACATAGTAAGAGCCTGTCTCAAAATAAATAAATAAATAAAAATAAAAATTATATATATATATATATATATATATATATGTATGTATGTATGTATATACACATATGTAAAGATTTCAGTGATTATGGTAAGATGAAATGTAAGGTATGAGTCAGATTATCTTAGGCCATCTATTCTGCCTCCTTAATAACAATTCATTGCCTACCTTTGTGACTACCAGGTATGTGGTTATGTATATATACATACAAACATAGATATGTACACATGGCTCAAATGTGTCAGTTCAAAATGCATCATTGGGAAATGAAAAGAGCCAGCTTTAATGTTCATCTATCAGGTGTGTATTATCAGGACCTTGGTTCCCCGAGATAGAGCATGTGTCCCTCGATGAATAAAGCTTAAGCTTTGAGATGTCTCCATGTCATCCAAAGTTCTGAATCTGTGTTTATTGATTTCTAACAACCCTCCCCATTTGAAAGAGAGTCGAGTACCACAAACCTATTCCCAGAATGAGCATAAAGAATTTTCTGTGCTTCTATCCCTAGGAAGCCTTTGTTCCTGCTCAATGCCTCCTCTCTTTAATCATTCTCCTGAATCATTTCAGCCCCTCCCCCCTTTTTGAGTTCAGATCTGCCCTGCAGTTCTCTAATGCACTAATAATTATATAGTTGGGTGAGCACACGTGTGTGTGCGTGCACACACACACAGGGGAGGGGGGGAGCTTTATTAGGAGATAAATTTAGAAATCGGAAACTGCATGTCCCAGGATTGCAGCACTCATCCCACGGACTCAGATAGAGCTATTTCTGGTTCGTGTGGAGCCCTGATAATGAAAATAGATTCAATAATGCTAGGTCTATAGATCCCTCATAGGTGGATTCAAAGCGCTACTAATAGGAGGGAAGTGCTTTCATATGTAGTGTTGGACCAGATTGCCTTAAAAAGAAATGAGATACTCAGTGGCAAGGGGTGCCTGTCCTTGGGTGAATCAGGAGGCTGGCCACAGCTATGCCAGGACAAAGCACTGCTCAGAAGCAGCATGGTACCAATGTCTTCCTCCTCCAGCAGTGGGGGTCCAAGGTCACTCTGCCCATCCCCAGGGCAGAGCTAACTGATAGAGAAACCTGAAGTGGTAGGCATTTAAAGATTTTTGGGAAGGGCTGGCAAGAGAGCTCAGCCGGTGAAACAAGCCCGGCGACTTGAGTTCAGTCTCCCAGAGAAAAGGTGGAAGGCAAGAACTAACTCTACAAAGTTGTCCTCGGAACGCTACATGCACACCCATATGCACACTAATAAATAAAATTAAAAAAATAATGACATAAAGATTACAGGATATTTGGGGAAATAAAGATCTGGTCCTAACATGCTGGAAAGAGTGGAATTTCCAAGGAAGGGATTGGGAAAAATCTCATTGCAAGGGGAATTAAAGAAGGGTAGGACATAGAATTTAGGTGACAAGTAGTTCCCATTCATAACGTTCTCTGAAAACCTAAACTGAGAGACCAGTCCCCACATCACCCCATCCTGGTGACGTGTGCATCATAATTGTATGAGCAGAAGAACCCGTTAGATGGAGGTACTGTGTCCAGTCCCATTACTGAGTGGTTTTAAGTTGCTTATCTGATATTTCAGTAAAGGTGCCATCAAAACCCCTGTAGGCAACAGAACCATCATCCTCCTCAAAGATATTATGAATTTGGGTTATTGCGGGGCAGTGGTGGTATGTGCCTTTAATCCCCGGCCTCCTGAGGTAAAGGCAGGCAGATCTCTGTGAGTCTGAGGCACTGTGATAAGGAATTGTGTAGATCAGGTTGGCCTGTGGGCGTATCTGTAGGGAATTGCCTTGATTAGTTGATGTGGGAAGATCAAGCCTGAAAGTGGCAGCTCTGTTCCTTGGTAGTGCTGAAGTGCGTTAAGAAAAGAGAAAGCTGGCTGAGCACTAAACAAGTATGCGCTAATTGCTCTTGATTGTAGATGTGATGTTGTTTCAGGGAGCTCACCAGAGATAACCACTCAGACACAGTGTATAGTCAACTGAAAGTCTTTATTCCAGCCTCTGGGACCCACTAAGTGTTCAGGGATCTACGAGGCCCCAAGTGTCCGGAACACAAGTTTTTAAGGGTGGAGACTTTGTCCAGGCATCTCACTGGGCAGCGGCAAGGGGACTTCGCAAAGTAAGCAGTTTGAACAGAAGCTAAGATAAGCGATTAGCGAGCCAGAGGGGGGTTGCTCACAAACCGGCAGCTAGGGTGAATGGTTAACTGGGGAGGGTCCACACAAACAGGCAGTTTTAACAAAGGCTAAGATAAGTTAGCTAGCACATCCTGACCTTTGGTTCCTAGAACAGAGTTTGGTAGTTTTCTGTGGGATTCTCCATCAAGGAGACTGGATTCTAGTTAAACCTGGAATTGGCCTCAGCAAGAATACAAGATGGAAGAATCTCTGCACTGTCCGGTCCCTGTCATGACCAGCTGCTCCGAGTTCCTGCCTTGACTCTTCCTGTAATGATGGGCTGCAACCTAGAATTATGAGAAAAATAACCCCCTTTTCCCCTAATTTGTTTTTTTGTGAGAACATTTTATCGCAGCAGCAGAAATGAAACCGGACAGTTACTGTGTGGGAAAGAGTCTTTGTAGATGTGATTAGATATGGTACTCTGGCTTATCCAGGCGGACATTGCTTGCAACCACATGCATCCACCTAAGAGAAGCCGGAGACTTCACATAGGGAGGGAAAGTGACTGCAGACAGAAGATATGGGCCTTGAAGACAGACATGGTATGGCCACCAAACAAGGATATTTGACTATCACCTGAGCAGGAAAAGGCAGAAAACTGATTCTGGACAAGGGTCCCTTTGTCACCTTGATCTTGCCTCAGTGAGACTGATTGTGACTGTGGCAGTGTGGTGGTTTGATTAGGAATGGTCCCCATAGGCTCATAGATTTGAATGCTCGATCATTAGGGATGGCCTACTTGAAAGGGATTAGGAGGCGCGGCCTTGTTGGAGGAAGCCCACTGAGGGTAGGCTCTGGGGTTTCAAATGCTCAAGGCAGGCCCAGTGGCTCTCTCTTCCTGCCGACTGCCAGTCAGGACGTAGAACTCTTAGCCACCTCTCCAGCACCATGTCTGCCTGTGTATTGCCATGCTTTCCACCGTGAGGATAATGGACGAAACCTCTGCATGGAAGCCCCAGTTAAACGTTTTCTTTTATGAGGCTTGTCGTGGCCATGGTGTATTTTCACAGCAATGGAACACTGGCTAAGACAGACAGTGAGACCGAGTACGACACCAGGTTTGTAGTCATTCTTAAACCAGCCATAGGAAGGAAATAGGACCTCTATTAGAGTCCATATGAGTTTGGCCCGGCTAAGTCAGTCAGAGGTGATAATTACCTATGGCCGACATGGGTAGAAAGACATGTGTCCCTCACTTGTAGGGACAATATTTGTTTGCTAGGGCTGGCATGAAAATGACCTCAAACTTGGGGAGGGGGTGGCAAAACATAAATTTAGAGGCCAATTTTGTTAAAACACAAATTTAGATGGTTCAGTAGATAAAGATCCTTGTCTCCAAGCCCGACCATCTGAGTCTAATCCTTGCAACCTATGTGGTAGAAGGAGAGAACTAACACCTGTAAGTTATTCTCTGATCACACTCAAGCCGTTGATGAGAACAGGAGATAAAGATTGGCTATGGGAAAAGACCACCAAAGGAACAGTTTCTTTTTGGGTAAAAGCTGGGAAATGTCCTTGAATCTTGGATAGCCTCTTTTGTAGGGCTCCAGGCTAAAGAGTGAAGTTGAAGCAGCGGGTGGTCCTCGCCCCTCGGGCTTGTAGGATAGCCTGCTGACTCCTTTACTCTTGAAGCCCTGGAAGCTGCTACTCAGCAAACAGATTGACAAAATGTCTGCCTGCCCTGTGGTGATCATACACGTTTGTCTCGGCAAAAGGCCATGAATACTGTGGAGGTTGGCCAGGTGGGCCCCTCCCCCTGCCGTGCTAATTAAGGCTTCCCTGCTCAAGGGGAGAAGCCACGCCCTTATGGGGAAAGGTTATTTATTGGGGAGAGCCCCTTGAATAAACAAGTTGGCGTCCATCAGACGCCGTCTCCTTCATTCCGGATTCCCGGGCCTTCTTCGAGGCTCGTCACACATTTCTCAGGCCCACGAGTGGACAGCTCCGAGAAAGGTCACCGAACCACGGATCCCGGGGCCCCACGCCACCCGCCACTTGGGTCTGGGTCCACCCGTCCGGCCAGTGGGACGGATGCCAGACCGCCGCAGTGGGACAAGCACAGCGCGACAGAAAAATGACACTCTTTCTTACCAGAAGCTAGAGATGACAGAAGTTTGTAAGTCTTTGGTTTTTGCCTTAGCCACAGGCCAGGGATGCCAAGACATGGGGTCTGCTTCTTCCTTATCTCTTCTCTTCTAAAAGAAGACCCCAATTCCCAGAAACCATCTGTGAGGACGTAACTAAAACTGAGAGGCACCAGCACCTAGAATGAAGACTGGCCTGGCCAGCTTCTTCCCTGGTCTGTGCCTCCATCCAATAGAGCCTTGGTAACTCAGAGGTAGTGACTTCACTAGGATCCCACTCCCAGGGACTCCCTGCTGTAGGAGGGTGCTACCTTCTTTCTCTCTTAAACTTCCTATAATAGAATATGTCTTTCCAAACTCACACTCTGAGGCCCATGAATTTCATTCTTTGAGTTGAAGAGACAAGGACCTGAAGGCCACCAACTCAGTGTAGGCCTGTGTGTCCTGAGTGTCCAGCACCCTCACTTCTCAGTTTAAAGCCTTCTCTGAGAGACACTATGTTACTCTTAGAAACATCCCAATATTCTCCCCACTCTCTCCACAGATACTGTACATATATATATATATATATATATATATATATATATTTATTTATTTATTTATTTATTTATTTATTTATTTTTTAGGTCCAAAATTCCTCAAGTAGATGCTGAGAGATATGCATGGCCATACAAAAAGCAGTTTATTGCTGTGGAACACAGACCAACATGCAGGGATCTATTCAAAATAATGGTGACCTCGAAATGCAGGCGCATGCAGTTTTTAAATGAAACAGGTAGTTGCTAGAGGATCTCTCTGATTGGTCACAACCTGAACACGGGTCCTTACTGGATTGGCTTGATACATCCCATGGAGAATTGAGGAACTTGCAGAATGTTCTAATTGACCACCAGCTTCAGGACTCTCTGAGAACTGCTGGGGATTCCCAAAGGGTTGAGGCCAGGGCCCACCCACCATGAGGGGTAGAATGGAGCCTGGGGCAAAAGTGGAATTGTTTTTGGAGAATTCAAAATGAAGAAAGTACCATCAGACTGGCTCCCTCTGGAGATTCAGAGAATCTATTCAAGGCCAGTCTCCAAGGAACTCAAGGCTCTTGTGCTGCCTAACCCAGATGGTCCAGTCTCAGCCTTCATCCTCACATGGGCTTCCATTGCCTTTCCTGTGTCTCTTCTCCCTCTCTGTCTCTGTGTGAGAGCTAAAGTTAGGTTTTGAGTTTTAATTACTATGCCTAGAAGATCCATAAAACAAAAATGCCTCTGACTTGTAAGACCCACTTGCTCAAGGACAGTAGCTTCCTGAAATGCTGGGGACTGTTGCTTTGTAAGATAACAAGCCACATTTTTTCACTTCTATAGACAAGCTTGGCTAACCCAACTGCACAGGATGTGCTTGATCACATGTAGACGATAGGTGCATAGACACGAATACGTTAGGATATATACTTGTCTCTGATTGGCCGAGGGTAGGAAGTACGTAGCTTCATGGATTTGCTTTTGTAAACAACTGACGAATGTATTTCATCCCCATTTTCTGGGAGCCCCAGGAAGAGACCTGGCCAGTGTCCATCATCCTGGCCAGTATTTTATAAAGCAGGCTTCAAATTTGACTCAAAAATTGTGGTAGTGGTCTTATTCTTGCTCAATGAGATCAATAACTTCTCATTGGCTCTAGTGCTATTAACCCTGAAGTTTTAATTGCATTTGTACAGTACCTATTTTTGTGTATTTTTTAAATGATGTGTATTTGGGGGTGGGGAAGCGTATGTCCCTGTGGAGACCAGAAGTGGTAGCTGGATCCCTAGAGCTGAAGCTGAAGTCACAGGCAGTTGGAAGTCATCTTTTATGGGTGCTGGGAACTGAATTCAGGTTCTCTGTAAGAGCAGCATGTGCTCTTAACCACTGAGCCCTCTGTCTAGTCTTCTGACCCAACCCTGTTTAAAAGTCAGGGTCTCACTTTGTAGCTCTGGCTGGCCTAGACCTCACTATGTAGACCAGGCTGGCCTTGAATTCACAGAGATCTGCTTTCCTCTGACTCCAGAGTGCTAGGATTGTCGATGTGTGTCACCATACCCAGCCCTATTTTCCAATAAAGTAACATTTATGAACCGCTTTTTGGGAGAATCCTGTTCAGCTCATTATGTGAACTGATTCCTCATTTGCCTTCTGTATAGAGGAAACCTAGAAAACTCCAGCAATTGCCTATGTAGTCTCATGAAGACTCAGCAAGTTTGGGCTACTTGCCTACCTCCGGGGAGTAAATCTGTGATGACATCGGCCTCCTAGAAACCAACCTCAGAATATCTAATCCAGCCCAATTCCCACCATACCACCCAGCCTCCTGGAGATTCCTAGACTCTAAATGATGCTAAATGATGTACAATCAGCCACATATTTGTACTTTACTAAACCACACAGTCTCATTTATAATAAAATGCTGCATGCAGCGTACCACCTACTAAACACAGACACCAAGACTTCGTACTTTATCTCTGAAAGATTTAAGGAAACATTGCCAGGCATGGGAATGACTCAGCAGTTAAGAGAGCTTGCTACTTTTGCAGAGGACCCACAGTGGGTGGCTTATAACCCACTGTATCTTCAGCTCCAGGAGACCAGACACATCTGGCTTCCTTGGGTACCTGAACACATGTGTACACACACACACACACAGAGAGAGAGAGAGAGAGAGAGAGAGAGACTCACACATAATTAAAGTTGTTTTTTTTAAAGATAACATTGCAGTTCCAATGCTTAGCTTCCTGTACCGTTGCTAAATGATATTTCCACCTCATAAAAGGAGATTTCTCAACAGTAAGCCTATTTACATGACCAAGCAGCTATTAAAATGGTTGAGAACACTGTGTAGAAGGTCCTTTGCACCAGAGGAAAAATAATCAACCCACAGCTGAGGACACACTCTCTAATTCTAAAGCTCTGTGTGCTATCTTCCTGTGCTGATGAATTCTCTCAAGAGCTGTCCTCCAGGGACCTCAGCCAGCAATCTCCATTTCCACGTGTATCAGAGAGAGAGGTGAGCTATTCCCAGGGGCCTGTGCTAGAGACCTCACATTTGCATAATCCACAGCACAGTTTGAATCTGCCTGGATCTGCAGTACAGTCCCAGCCCCAAGAGCCAGCCAACAGTTCCCTAGACCCTGCCTGTTCCTGCCTTACTCACTCCAGTATCAGTGCCCTAGGGCTGTCAGGCAAAGCACTGTAAACCAGGCGGCTTAAAACAATAGAAACCTGTTCTCTCACCTTTCACAATCTCTCTCCATCCCTCTCTTTCTCTCCCTCTCTCCCTCCCCCTCTCCCCCCTCTCCCTCTCCTCCTCTCTCTCTTCTTCTCCCTCTTCCTCTCCTCACTCTCTCTCTCTCCTTCCTTGTTTGGTTTGAGGTTCTGGTGACTTCTGACAATGTGTCCCTGAATTGCAGGTACCTCACCCCAGTCTTTGCCTTCACTGTCATGTGACCTTTTCCTTCTTCGCCTGCATGCCTTGTTTCCTCGTTGTCTTCCTTTGTTTTGTAAGATTCATTCATTTTAATTTTTGTGTATAAGTGTTTGCCCGTATGTGTATCACATGCATGCTTGCTTGGTAGGCCAGAAGAGAGCGTCAGATCCCCTGGTACTGGAGTTACAACAGGCATGGTGGCTGGGAACAAAACTCAGGTCCTTGTATAAGAGCAGCCAATGCTCTTAACTGCTAAGCCATTCCTTCAGCCCTCTTTAATGTCTTCTTGTATGGATACTAGTCACTGAATGTAGTGTCCATTTCACTCAGCAATAAATTACATTTGCAAAAAGCCCGATTTCCAAGTAAGGTCACAGTCAAAGGTTTCTGGTTGACAGAGTGGGATAGACCCACAAACCCAGAGCACTTTTCTAAGAGAGAGTTTCAGTTTTGTTCTTAGATAGCTTTGTTTTCTTTTACTTATCTTTGTAAAATTTATCTGTCTGTCTGTCTGTCTTTTTCCTTATTTGAGACAGGATCTCACTATGTAGCTCTCGTTGGCCTGGAATTAGCTATATAGACTAGACTGGTCTTGAACTCACAGAGACCCTCCTGTTTATGCCTCCAGAGTACTGGCATTGAAGGTGTGCAGCACCATACTGAGAGGACCAGGGTGAGTCTATTTTGTCTTCTAACTCCATCTTGTCCTCCCCTAGTGCTGACCTGGCTCCACCCTTAGTTCTCAGAGAGTCTGGAGGCCTGCTGCCAGCCAATCAGAACATTCCACACATCTCTCACGCTTCTTGCTTCCCAAGAACTCCTCTCTTCCCCATGAGATGTAACTATCCAATCCAGTAAGGACAGGTCCTGACCAATCAGAGAGATCCCCTAAAGACTGCCTGCCTCACTTAATAGCGCCTGCGTGACCTGCTCTCCGGTTGCCTTTTTTTTTTTAGTGGTAGACCCCAGCATGCTGGTCTGTGTTCTGCAGCAATAAACTGCTTTTGGATGGCCATACAGATATCTCAGTGTCTACCTGAGTGATTTTGGACCTAACACAATACATGGCTCTCTTGCACCTTTTTTTTTTGGGGGGGGGGGACAGGGGGAGCCAACACAATGGGAAGTCTTTATTAAAGAGAAGAAAGTTTCCATCACATTCTGAAAAGTTAATGCAGGGACTCAGTGGGGCAGTTAGTGGGGCACCAGCTTGTAATGGGCTCCACGATTTAGGCGTAGCTAAATCCTTTGTACAGCCCAGACTAGATGGTAGCATAGTTGTCCTCTGCACAGATGCAGCCCACTATTCTCTTGTTGGTGGTAGACGGGTCTAGATTAGGGTCTTCCTTGGTGCCTGAAGCTGCCATTGGAAGTAGTAGATTGTATCTCCCTCTCCAGCCCAGTAGCCTACTCCTCATCAGTGGGAACACCTCCAAAAGCCCTGCACTGCACCACAAGGCCTGGGCCTGCATCGACAGAGTGCCGTTCCTCAAAGTAACCTTGAAGCCATCTCGCTGAAAACCTCTTACACCTTTTAAAATGAGTGAATGAGTGAACTTTTATTATTATTATTATTATTATTATATCATGTATATGTTGTATATGATATGTGTCTGAATGTGGGGATGTGCATGCCATATACTTATGGAGAGGCCAGAGGATGACTTTTGGGACTGGTTCCTTCTACTGTTGTTCTGGAAATCAAACTCAGATAGATACTAAGGCTAGCATACTTTAACCTGCTAAAGTTATCTCTTTGCACCTCCCCAGGGTTTGCTGTTGTCATTGCTGTTGTTTTAAAGACAAAGAAGTTCTCATGGAGCACAGGCCCCAAACTCACTATGTAACCAGAGGCTAGCCTTGAATTCATGATACTCCTGCTTTTACCTCCCAAGGGCTAGGATTACAGGGTGTGCCGCCATGCCTGGCTTTTTATGGACCATTTGAATACACCATCCATATTCCTTCCAGATCTGTTTATTTCCAAGGAAAAGTAGAACAGCGAACATTTACAACCACTCCCCCTCTGTGCTGCTGACGTGGGCGTGGTTTCTGTTATCCACATTTCTCTTCTTCGCTATCTTCAAAAAGGATTCTTTCTTTGTTAGCCAACTTGTATCTGATGACTTAATCAGAACTTTCAAAGTTGTTCTCAGAAGACGTCCAAACCATTGGCTCTTGTCCTTTAAACTGATCTCCAGGCTGGGAAGAGAAAGTGGCTGGGATCCAGCTCCTTTCCTCTGCTGGCACTTAAGCAAAGTGCCACAGGCTGGGAGGTTGAGATAACAAAAATTTACTTCCTCACGGTTCTGACTGCCAGAAGTCCAAGATCTAGGTGTCACGGAGTTGATCTCTTCTCAGTCCACGCTTTCTGGCTTATAGTTGGGGCTTTCCCACTGTGATCTCACATGCCTATCTCTCGGCCTACAAGTTCTGTGTGTCCTAACACCCTGTGCTTACAAGGGCATGAATCATGTTGATTCAAGGTCCATTCTACTGACCTCAGAGTCTCTTCTCCAAATGCAGTCACTTGAACACACAGATTTTAACAGTACATAATTCCCAGGACACCAAACAGAGGGCTCACAGTAAGCCTGCCTACTCTTCCCTCCTTCCCCCACCATCCTGACCCACTCAGGGCTAGTTGATCTTCAGGGTCAGCATGGTTGGATTTGGGATTGCCTAGGAGACACACTGCTGCATGTGTCTGTGAAGGTGTTTCTAAAGAGGTTTCTCCAACGGAGGAAGACTCACCTTGAATTTGGGTGATTCCGTGCCATAGCTGAGAGTCCCAGAAAGTGAGGGAAGAAGGAAGCCGCTGGTGTTTACTAGCATTTGTCTCTCTCTGCTAATCAGCCACCTCATGCTCCTATAACAACACCTTCCTGGTTATGATGGGCTCTTCTTTCCCTAGCTTGCCGTTGCCAAGTGCTTTGTCACAGAAATAAAAACAAAAAAAACAAAAAAAAAAACCTAACACAAAGTCCATCAAAATTGCCCCAGGAACTATGAGTCTTTTCTTCATATATAATATGAAATAGCTGAAGCCATTTGATACAGATAAATCAGATACTTGCCAAAATGTATCCATGATTAATGTACCGTATAAAGTTATTGAACAAATGAGAATCACTATGAAAAGTGATTGTTCCAGAGACATCATGAAAATATTAAGTAAATAAATAGAAAAGCATAGCTAAGAAACTTTACTTAATTTCATTAGTAATTTAACATAAAATCACAAGGTTGCCTGTGTGCTAAAGATAACCCTTTCAAACAAGATAAAGACTCTGGGTGAGTGAGAACCATGGAGCTTTTAAGAGTCATAATCAACATCAACTGCGAGACAGTATTGTTCTCTTATTATTGTTTCATTGTGTTTTGTTTTGAGACAAGGTCTCGATTTGAGGCCCCGTCTGGTCTCAAATTTAAAATCCTCCTGTTTTAGAGTACCCAGTGTTAGTATGAGTATAGGCATGCTCTGCCCGGCAACATTATTGATCCTTTAAAATGAGAAAAAGGTGGGCTGTTGTGTAACTAGTTAGCAGAACGTTGCCTAACGTGTGCGAAGCCCTACTTCATCTCTAGCACCAAATAAAGCAGGTATAGAAGTACATGCCTATAATCCCAGACCTCAGACAGTGGAGGCAGGAAGGTCAGAAGTTCTAAGTTATCCTTGGCAATATGGAAATTTCAAGGCCAACCTGAAGAGCCTGAATAAGACCCTGTCTTGCCCAGCGGTGGTTGTGCACACCTTTAATCCCAGCACTCGGGAGATAGAGACAGGTGAATCTCTGTGAGTCCTAGGCCAGCCTGGTCTACAGAGTGAGTTCCAGGACAGCCAGAATTACAAAGAAAAACAAATAAACAAAAAAAAAAAATCCTGTCTCAAAAAACAAAAAACAAACATACACACACACATACAAATAAATCAAATTATTCATATATTTCTTTAGAACATGAAGAAAAAAGAAATATGTACAATATTCCATTAAAGGGTTAACACTGAGCCCAGAAAGCAAGCCTGCAAACATCTCTAGCAGCAGGACAAATGAATCCCCTTTCAATCAGTAAAATAGGACCTTTGTTGAGTCAGAAAATAGGAGGCCACAGAAGGTCTGGCTAATGATGGTATCATTAAGCTGCAGCTCTCTTTCTCAGGTCTCCTGCCTATTGTCAGTTCTAAATTCTTTGTGACTCATAATCGTAGTGGGAGGCATAAAAAAACACATAGGCCACAGGGTTTACGTCAATTTCACAAATTACCAAAAGAGCAAAGCAGGATGCATCCCATTTACACGCATCTTTATAACCTAAAAAGAAAAGGATCCATTAAATGGAAATGTCTATCTCCTACAAGCTCTTGAGTGGACAGAAAAAGAAAATTGAGTTTCTGATAGAAATGGGAAAAATAACAGCCTTGCACCAATGAATCAGAACAAGAAGTCCTGGCAGATACCAAGCAGAAATGAAGTGAGTAATAAGTCTGGATGAGAGGGAGTCAGTTCCAATGGAAAAGATATGAGACACAGGAAGGCAGCAGCTCCGCTGATTTTCATGGTAGCCTCCACAGAGCCGGGAGGATTGTAAAGACATTTCGTTCTGGGTACACAGGAAGTTGTGTAAAGTACAGTTCTGGGTCCCAGATGTATAAAATGAGGACTAAGTATGGTTGAGGGGAAGGTTTTTAATGTACATATGAGGGAGAGCACAGCCAGAGGCATCTGGAAGAGTCCAGAGCAGGGAGAGAAGTAGTAGACAAAACATGGCCAACAGGATGGACCAGGCCATGACAAGGAGTGAGGGGAGCAAGAGCGCTGGACCAAGACAGAGAAAGGACCAATGGGGAGCATGGCTGAAATTACAGGGTTGTAAAGAATCGGGAATTTGGAAGGGAAGCCCATGAGCTGGAGAAGTTTAGGGTAGGGGGCAGGGTTGGAAGGGCTGAGAGGAGCCACAGGTACTAAGTGAGCATGGTGGCTAGCAGACACTTTGCTATACTAACAGGAACCACAGTTAGCATTTTGTCCTGAGTTTCCTGGGACCTGACAGAAGCAAGTAGCAGTGTCAATAGGAGCTTTGTCCTAATTCATGGTGACCGCCTGCAGCCTCTAGTGGCTGTCCTGGGTGGGTCCTGCGAGATGCCTCCTCTCTCTTGCCAACTCCTCAGTCAGGAAGAAGGCTTCCCAAGGCCACAAATAGAGTAAGAAGAAAAGGAAATACTGCACTGGCTAAGGGTGTAACTCAGGAGCAAGCTTGTTTAGCTCAAATGCAAAAAGCCCTGGGTTCCATCCATAGCACCTCACAAAATGGAGGTGGTGGCATTTCACAGCACTCAGGAGGCAGGAATGGGAGCTAAATTCAAGGTCATCCTCAGCTACATAGCCAGCTGGAGGCTAACCTGGAATACAAGAGCCCTAACACACACACACACACACACACACACACACACACACACACACAGCTGAGCAGATGGCTTAGTGGGTAAAGTGCTTGCTATGTAAGCCTAAGGACCTGAGATCATATCCCAGCACCCCTGTAAAAGCTAAATGCTGGGTACATGTCTGTAATCCCAGCACTGGGATTAGACAAAAGGGCTAGTGAAGTCACAGATCTTGGAGAAGAACCTCCAACCACCACTTTACTAGACCAGCATAATCCCTAACAACAATCTAGAATATTTGTCCTTATTCCCACAGGTAAGTGTAGTTCTCATCCTTCATCAAGGAAACTTCTCTTTGCAACAGAGGGAGATGGCTACAGAAAACCTCAACCAATCCAAATGAAGAGTTGTAGAACCCAGTCATAATGGACATCTATAAAACACTCCTCACCTAAGGCTCGGGGAACGTTGCAGAAGAGGGGGTAGAAAGGTTGTAAGAGCCGGAGATCGAGGATTTTACTATGAGACATTGTCTCCTGCTAATGGCAGAGGCTACACCCATAAAGTCTCACCGACCTGACTGCCTAAACATGAGCTGAACAAGGATTGTAACAGGCCCCCAGACCTTAGCAAATTCACTCCATGATGGACGCACCATTCAGACCACGAAACTCAGCATGTCGACATCCCCACCAGCCAAAACGAAAACAAAGACCTAATCCATCAAAGTTCATAATTCTGAGAATGTCTCTAAACGTACTAACCTTGCTTTTTGGCTTCTGCAGTTTTGCTTCTGGCTAATTGTTCTTGTTAACTGAAGTATGTCAACCCAGGACATGGTTTCTGTGATTAAAACCTCACTCGGATAAAGGCTTGGGGCTACAATGGGATCCTGAATACCCAGTGTAGTGGCTGGCAGGCTAATAAAGACATTCTATTGGTTTAAACTTGTGTGTGAGTAGTCTTCTCTGGTGGATACCTCACTACAGACAGCACCAATAGACATGCCAAAGTAGATGGGGAAAAGTCCACTAGGCCTCAACTCTGCAAAAAGAAGTACAGACAACTAAGGACTGCTGAGACTAGGAGAAATAGTCTTCCCAAGGGAAGAGCACATCGAGGTCATTCCATAACAAACATTCAGCTGTTTAGCCCTGAAAACATACATAAGAGTACACTTATACAGGCTGAGCAGGTTATATATAGGAGATGATAGACATATATACATCTAACAACAATTAATCAATAAAAGAGGCCATGAATTTGAAAGAGAGCATGGAGGGGTGTATGGAAGGGTTTGGAGACAGGAAAGGAAAGGGAGAAATGATGTAACTATATTATAATCTTAAAAATAAGAAAATCTAAGATGATAATAATAATGTCAACCATGCAACAAACTTAAAAACAGATTTTTGATTTAAAAAGGGACAGATGGCCTGGTGTTTCCTGATGGAATAATCCAGAAGCTTTTTCTGAACACATTTTCTAGGAGGTTCCTCCTGTTTTTCAGACCCAAGATTTTAGGACTTGGAATTTAGTGTCCTACCTAAATTCTCTACCTACAAATTTGGCAAGAAGTTTTCATTACAAAATATTTCTAGCTTGAAGCTGTTAACAGAGTTTTTTAGAGGAAACTTCTGAAATTGTATGGTCTACTCTAAATGATTCACCTGTTTTGTTTTGTTTTTTTTTAAGAATTTCCTTTTATTTTTTAAATTATGTGTGTGTGTGTGTCTATATGGGTATGTACACATGGGTGGTAGCTGAAGCGGCCACAGGTATTGGGTGCCCTGGAATTGGGGTTGAGCTACTTAACATGGGTGCTGGAAACCAACTCGGGTTCTCTGGAAGAGCGCTGAGTGCTCTTAACCTCTGAGCCATCCCTCCAGTTCCTTCATCTTTGCAGGCATGTGTGTGGTTGGGGGGGGTGGGGCGTTGAGAAAGATCTCATGCAGCTGAGAGGCTGGGCCAGAACTTCTGATCCTCCAGCCCTCACCTCCTGAGGAGTCCTGGGGTTATAGGCATCCACCACTATGCTTAGTTTATGTGATGTTGGATACAGAACCTAGGGCTTCTCACATGCTGGCAGGAAGTCTGTATATCCCAGAACTTCATCTATTCTGTTTTATTTTCAATTGCATTTATTTATTGGGAGGGCACAGTTGGGCATTAGAGGATAGTTCCCGTTGTCTCCTCTTTCCATGTAGGTCCCAGGACTTGAACTCAGGTCATCAGGCTTGGCAGTAAGAGCCTTCACTCGATGAGCCATTTCACTCACTTCCCATCTATTCTGTAGAAAGAAAATTGAAATTTCCATAAAGGGAAACATAAGACTAATTAACGTATTTGAGCTTCCTTTCTGTATAAAGCTTTGCTGGAAACACAGTTAACCAGCTTGATATGATTAGACATGATCATTTCCTGTTAAGGTGTAGGAGACGAGAGACAGAGCACAGAAGGATCTTTCTAAGATCTCATGGGCCCTGAGAACAGTAAAGCGAAGCCACAGAGATGTTCTTCCTTGTAGCCCCAGGGGCAAGACAGTTGTGGGACCAGAAGGATGGGGAAGGAAAGGCTGGGAATAAATAGGAGCTTCCGTCCTTCCCTCTGTGCCAAGCCCTGATCTCTTAGGGAGCTACTGTTTCTGCATGCGCAGTGTTGCGTCTTAGCACCTCGGCAGATTTCTAACTAACCAACAGAACCAGAATAAGCCACTCACATAGCGCCCTACAACAGCCACCCATTGTCGCATAGGTCAGATGGCTCCCAGCTCAGCATTCTTCTCCTGATCTGGACCAACCATTGTTTTAAGCCTAGATGAAATCATGAAATGTGAGCATTCTTTTGAATTTTCTGTAAGAAAACCAGCAAAATTGGATGAGTCACTCTCAAGTGACCCTGTGGTCTCTCTTCACCCACACGTTTTTTTCTCCAGCTTCTCCAGCTTCAGAAGTATTTATCCAGTAACTACCACTCGCCAGTGTTAGAGGCTGACAAACCAAAGCAGTAGCAGTAGGTACGGTGTGAGACCTGGCCTCAAAAACAGCAACAACAAAGAGGGCTGTCGAGATGGCTCAGTGGGGAAAGGCCCTCACTGGGGAGCCTAAGGACTGCAGTTTGGTTTCCAGGGCCCATGTGGTTGGTGGAAGGAGAGAACCAACTCCTACAAATGGTTCTGTGACCTCCACATGCACACTACTGACTGCTTGAGCATGCATGCATGCATGAACAAACAGCAGCAAGCACAGCGGGGATATGCCGATCTCTTGTGTTGCATGGCAATGCCAAGTCATAGACTTGGTCATCAGGAGTAGATTTAGAAATATTATTGTTGTGTACATACATTTGTTTATTTTTTGCAGTACTGGAAATTGAAGACATGACCTCCTGTGTGCCAGGCAATTGCCCGACCATTGAACTAGATCCACGGTCTTCTTTTGACTTTTTATTTTGGTTATTTTTTTCTTCTCCCTGTTTGCCATGCTGGGAAACCCAAAGTCTTTTGAATGCTGGGAAAATAGACCACCACTGAGCCAGGTCACTACTCCCTGCTTGTTATTTGGAGATAAGAGCTCATTAAGCTGCCAAGGCTGATCTTAAATTTGCTCTATAGCTCAGGCAGGCCTTGAACTTGCCTCTCTGGTAGCTGGAATTACTGGGGTGTGCAAGGCTTAAGTAGCGGCTTAACATTTTTGAAGAGTCATTTTCTAAGTAGGAGATTTCATAAAAGTTTTTAAAATGTGGCAACTTTATTGTTTAACTTGACCAAAGAAGAAGGAGAAGGAGGAGGAGGAGAAAAAGGAGGAGGAGGAGAAAGAGGAGGAGGAGGAGGAGAAAGAGGAGGAGGAGGAGGAGGAAAAGAGGAGGAGGAGGAGAAAGAGGAGGAGGAGGAGAAAGAGGAGGAGGAGGAGAAAGAGGAGGAGGAGAAAGAGGAGGAGGAGAAAAAGGAGGAGGAGGAGGAGAAAGAGGAGAAAGAGGAGGAGGAGAGAAAAGAGAAAGGAAAGAAGGAAAACAAAAAAGAAAAAGAAAAGAAATACAAAGAAAGGAAAGGGGAAATTTTTTTTATGCAATGTTGCCAAGAGTAAAAGTGTTGAAAACAAAAAAGGAAGCGAAACCAGGCAAGAGAAAACCCCAGTCTGGGTGCTCCAATTTCCTCTCCAGCACCCGCTATTAACAGCACATACAGGTCACAGGTCAAACAAGCAGTCAGAGACAACGGAGGAAAAGGGTGCTTTTGCACAGTAGAACGGGACCAGATTTCATCTAGTGATGTGATTCAGCGGCTCTCAGTGTCCTCTATGTATCCTGAAGTCCAAGGGCATGTCATTTAACAGTGTTGATCAAAGCAGATAGAGTGTCTATAGGAAGTTGAATTACAGCTGAATCAGGTCGTAAGGCCCGGAGGCAAGCCACTTTGTCATAATTTTTTAAAAAGATGTATTTGTGGGCCTGGAGCAATGGCTCAGTAGTCAAGAGCACTGGCTGTTCTTAAAAAGGACATGGGTTCAGTTTCTAGCACCTACATGGTAGCTCACAGCCATCTGTTACTCCAGGTCCAGGGCATCCAGAGCCCCCTCTTCTAGCTTCTATGGGCACTAGACATGCATACAGTGCACATACAGACACGCAGGCAACACTCAAACACACAAAATAAATGCAAATTTAAAAAGAAAAAAACTTCTCTAGGGTCTGGCTATGGTGGTTCGTGCCTTTAAGTCTGACAGTTGGAAGGCAGGGCCTGGAGAATATTTGTGCATTCAAGGCCAGCCTGGTCTACAGTTCTGAGCTAGCCAGAGACACATAGTGAGAAACACTGCCTGGGGTTCGTGAGACTCTGTCTTTCTTTTTAAAGCAATCAACATGTTGGCTCATCAGATAAAGGTGCTTGCTTGTACCAAGCCAGACAACCTAAATTCTATCTCTGAGACCTACCTAGAAAAAGAGAACCAATTCTTGTAAATTATCCTTCCACAGAAGTACTTCAGCACATGTGTGCCAACAACACACATACACTTATAATAAATACATAAAACGTTTTAGATGGGCTGAGCTATCATCTCGTGACTCAGGCAACAGAGGCAGGAAGATGAGAAGTTCAACATCATTTTTGGCTACATGATGAGTTTGAAGCTAGCCTAGGCGACCTGAGACCCTGTCTTAAATTTTTTTTTTTTTTTAAAGTCACTGAATGAATGCAGAAACTAAATCAGGGCATGTGCATGTTTCAGCTAGCTCAGAGGCATACCAGGTCCTGTGTTGCCAGAGTGAGCCAGAATCCCAGTGCAGACTGTGAGAAATAGGAGCTTCTATTCCAGCACAGTTAACATGGTATCTGTACAGAGTTTCCTTCTAGAAAATCAAAGTGGCAATACTTCATCAATGGCATCGAGAAGAGGACACACTGAGAACTTTACCTGGCTCATGGGAGATGTATGCTAAATAGCTTGCTGTTATTATTAAAGGAGGGACAGACCAGGCAGTGGTGCCACACACCTTTAATCCCAGCACTTGAGAGTGAGTTCGAGGCCAGCCTGGTCTACAGAGTGAGTTCCAGGACAGTCAGAGTTACAACAGAGAAACTCTGTCTTGAAAAAACCAAAAAATAAAAAAATGATAAAGAAGGGACAGGCTGGTGTTGAAGCTGTCAGTTCCTTTATGTACCAGTCCATGTCTGATGAGAACTTACACTCGGTGCCAGAGTTCAAGTACAGGGAATCCTCTGTCTCATTCTAATTTTCACTCCAATAGCAAATGTATACAACCAAGAGTCTCTAGCCATGTGGGAAACTCCACACCACTCTTGATGAAAACTTTAGTGAAGGTTAGGTTTTTGCTGTTTTTTTAAGGTTTTTTCAAGACAGGACTTCCCTGTGTAGCCTTGGCTATCCAGTAACTCACTCCACAGACCAGGCTGGCCTTGAACTCACAGAGATCCAGAGATCCACCTACCTCTACCTCCTGAGCACTAGGATTAAAGGTGTGCACCGTCACCACCCAGCAAAGGTTAAGTTTTAACAAGACTTAAAATTTAGGCCTAAGTGAGACAACCCTCCTCCCTATCTATTGAACTGAACAGGGTCCTGTCCATCCAGTCACAATGGAGGAACCAGAATAAAGAGAGTGACAGATTCATCCTACCCTCTCCCTCAGAAGGTGGCCCTGACAATGGGTGGCAAACACACAGGACACCATTCTGAACTCAGACAGTGGACGGAGGACAGCACTGGGGACTGGCCTCTAAGACCACCTGATAGGAGAGGTACAATTAGACCGCCCCTCTCACCTGAGACAGAACAATTAAAGGGGGACAGTATTTCTTTCAAAAGGGAAAGAAAGCAGGAATCATTTTTCCTTTGTCCTGCAGTGGAAAAGGAACTACAATTGTATATTGTTCTCTTTAAGCTGTCAGATGTTTGAAAGTTGAAGATGGTTTTCCTGACATAAAGAAGCTACACAAAGGCGTGGAGCACAAAGGAGCCTGTAGTTTATTTTCTCTACGGTTCAGTGAGCATGGGTGCACAGAAAGGTGGCTAGGAATAGGTTGCTTCTTGAAAGACATGATTAATTGGAAGAAAAGTTATTGATTAGGACCCAGCAGCAAATGTGGTATTCATCTAAGAAATGCCACAGGCATTGTCACTAGGTGAAGGAACATGACATGTAAGTCTCTCTGAGATACTTGGCATTTTTACCAGATAATTAGAACAGAGAAAGCAGAATTGTCCGGTTGTCACTAGCTTGCTTTGTTACAGGAGCAGATGGGGATTAAGATCATATTAGCTAGAATAAAGCACCATGATATTGCCTAACTGGGCATGGTGCAGAGCAAGGCCAGCACTCAGTGGGTGCTGTTCTATAGGCTGGGGGTCCAGGGTCAAGGTAAAACAGGCTGAGTTTCCCCTGGGTCCTCTGCAAAAGCAGCAAGTGCTTTTAACTGCTGAGCCATCTCTCTAGCATGTCCTGTCTGTTTTCTATAAGGGTATTGGCTGCTAGATGATGTCCCATCCTTAAGACCTCACTTTTGTTGGCCACAGTGGGGGCAGATCTGGAGGCTGAAATCCACAGCAGCCTTGGGGCTTCTTTTCAGAATCCTCTACTCAGATGACGCTCGGCTTCTTGACTTCACCACAGAAAAGAGTTTTAGGATGAGTTACTGTTAAGCACAATTGGGGTTTATGAAGAAAAGGCTTGGACATTATGTTTCATCACAGGGATTAATAGAAAGAGGATGCTTAGGAAACCCTAAGTGTGAGTGCAGCTGTCTCAAGAGAATCACATTCATGTGTCTTTATGTCTTTACAGGAGTCACACACACTATTTTCAGGGGTTTCCTAAGGTAGAGCTTTTCACTTTCCTTCCTTCCTTCCTTCCTTCCTTCCTTCCTTCCTTCCTTCTTTCCTTCCTTCCTTCCTTCCTTCCTTCTTTCCTTCCTTCCTTCCTCCCTTTCAATCCCCTCCCCCTCTTCTTTTTTTATTTTCCTTTTTGGCAAACAATATCACAGGGTCATTTCTGAAGTACATTGGATGATTACAGCTGGTAAGGTGAAACCATTGGTCACAGGATTGTACAAGGGAGTAGAAGACAGGTTTGTCTTTGGTTGGTTTTGTTTTGGAGACAGGGTCTCACTATGTAGCCTTTGCTATCCAGGAACTCACTGTGCAGACCAGATTAGCCTGGAACTCACAGAGTTCTACCTGCCTCTACCTCCCAAGTGCTGGGATTAACTGTGCGCCACAAAGCCCACCTAAGATATGTTTGTTTTGTTTTTGTACATTTATGGTCTTCTTTGTGGGGTTCCCTGAAAATTGAAGGTTTTCACCCAGGGAAGAAGGGAGGCCTTTAGTTCGGTTAGGCTTTAATCATGGTTCCTTGACATTTTAACATGCTTTTTTCTGTTTTTGTTTCTTTGAGACAGGGTTTCTCTGTGTAGCTCTGGCTGTCATGGAACTCACTCTGTAGACCAGGTTATCCTCTAACTCGCTGAGATCCACCTGCCTCTATCTACCTAGAGCTAGGATTAAAAGTGTGCACCACCAACACCTGGCGTGGCATTTTAACATTCTTATTTGAAATATTTCTATACAAAAGGAATATTGTCTGTATGTAGCCAACTGGAAATCTGAACATTGGTATTTAATGATATTAAGGGATTATTTCTCATTTTTTAGGTAAATCCTTATCTGTTAGGGATCCATGATTAAATATTTATGAATAAGATGATCAGGTATATTATGTTTGTTTCTAAATATTGTGTGAGAGGGGGTAGATTTAGATAGTTACGGGCAGTGCTGGCTGAGATCATTGATGCTTGTGGCGGCTGGGAGAGATGATAACGCTATAATCCGTAATAAAATATAGTTTGCCGTCTTTATTGTTTTTGCCATGACAGAGCTTGAACCTGCTAGGTAATCAATCTACTGCTGAACCACACCTCCAACCCCCAGTGTTCTGTTTTCTCTAGCATATGTTCACAGTTCTGCATAATAAAATGCTCAAGAGTAGCTAACATATGCTTACCTCAAAGCAAGCCTGTCTCCATTTTGTAGTGCTTTGGTCTCTTTGTACATTTAGAGTACTACAACTACTTTTGTTTTATAAAGGCGTAGGGAGAGGCAGCTCAGTGGTTAAGAGAGTGCATGGCTCTTGCAGAGGATCTGAGTTCAATTCTCAGAACCCATATTGGGTGGCTCACGATTGCCTTGGAACTCCAGCTACAGAGGATCAGCACTTTGGTCTCCCCTCAGACACCTGCCCTACACACACACACACACACACACACACACACACACACACACTGTTGTGTGTAACAACAGTGTGTAACAGTTGTAACTCAGGCTGTCCTGGAACTCAGAGTTCTCCTGCCTCTGCCTCTCAAGTGCTGGGATTAAAGGTGTGCACCACCACCACCACCCTGCTATAAAAATACATCTTAATTTTTTTTAAAGGGAGGAAAGGAACCATCACCATTGTGACTAAACTGGGGAGCTGGAAAACTGAAGGCTGGACACCTAGTCAGGAGTCTGAAGAACGCCAGGATCTATGCAAGTGGTGGAAGAGCAAAAGAAAAGACAGATGCTTAGAATGGGGAGCACCGGGTGTTTAGCATAAGGAAGTACTGCGCTGACTCTTTTATGCGAGGCTCTTGTGTTCAGTGCAGACCCCACACTGTAGACGGAGGGGAGATTTGAGTATGACAGTATTCTCAGTTGGAGCAAGTGGTTGGCGCCACCGGTTGAAGTCAGACCCATCAGGGGAAGAGACGCTGAGGCAGAGGGTACTGAGTTGAAAACTCAGCAAGATTGTCTGCCCAGTTCCTTAAGCTGTCTATGAGACTAAGCAGATGTATGGGAACCTGTCAGTACAGAACAAGTGACTGATTGAGGCCATGTGGGAGAGGGAGATTGTCAGGGAGGAAGCAGGAAAAACAAAAGCAAAGACAAGACCCTGCAGAAGAGAGTAAAATTCCTATGCAAAGAAAGCCTGACTTTGAAGTAGAGAAAGAGGAATAGAAGTCCACAGACTGCCTGCAAAGAAACAGCAAAGGAGTGGGAGTGGGAAGGGAGGCATGGAGATTACAAGGAAAGAGTCAACAACTTGGAGAACTGCAGAACACTTGTGCACAGAGAGAAGTGAATACCACCCACTTGGTCCAGTAACAAAGACGTTGCTTATGACCACAGTGAGAGCAGCTTCCGGGCTGCTGAACACATGGGCCAATTGCTCTGGATGGAAGAGTGAACAAGAGGCATACAAAGACGCTCTTCATGGCCTCTTCTCCCCTTCCACAGCCTTAATTAAGCGAGACACCGCCCCCACTTCCTGATCCTGAAGCACTAAATAGCCAGAGCCTGTAACTTGAGGCCGGTGATCTATGACTTGTCTCCTCACCCAAAGAAATTATTGGGCCACTAACTGGATTCCATCCTTCTCTGGCATCTGTCTGCTAACAATTTGGGCTAAGCTCAAATCCTGAAGTGGACTACGGACTGGAGTCCCCTTTACTGGGAATGGGGGAGTAGAAAAAGCGCAGAATACCAGACATGGGCAGAGAAAAAAGTGGGGAAGGGGGGAAAAGTGGGAAGGTTTGTGGAGTGTCTGATCGTGACCGTGATGGTCACAGATTCACTCTGAAACCATAACACACACCCCAGTTCAGTGCTTTCTTTATAAGCTGCCTTGGTCATGCTGTCTCTTCACAGCAGTGGAAGAGTAGCTCAGGCAGGGGAACGGTCCCATCTGAGCCCATTTGAGTCATGTAGGCTGGTGGCAGAGGACCAGAGGCATCCCAAAGCTGAGATAAGGTTCTTCTGTTAGCGAAGAACCAATGGTGAGCTAACCGCAGTGTCATATGCCCATGTCAGTGACCGAGTTTATTGGGAGACTTGCCACCTCCTGTGGGGAAGCCCTTTAACCTCTCTGAACACAGACATCCACGTCAAAATGACCACGCCAAATAGTGCCAGTTCTTTCCAGTATACACAGTCGATGGTTATTTTATTTTTTTTATTTTTGGTGGGGGGTGCAGTGGGGACAAACTATAGTAATTATACTTTTATAAAACCAAGTTTGCTTTAAGAAAATAAAAAATAGAGCACTAGTGTACAAGGGAAAGAATTTAGAGGAAAATAGCCCAAAATATCACAGCTAAGATGTTGTCTCCCTGAGCAGCATATCAGCCTGCGCCCTGGCCATCTGGCCAGCCATGTGTCTGGTCTTCACAAGCAGTGGGGTTCAAAAAAAGACAGCATGACAATAACAAGGAACCTCCACAGCACCAAGCCTGACCGCAGGGCTCAGTGTTCATTCTCCTGACCACTTCATGTCCGGTCCTTCTTGACCTCTAATTTTGTAAGGACAACAGTCTTGTTTGTTTTTTTGTTTTTTTTTTAAGATTTCTTAATTTTGTATGTGTGTGTGTGTGTGTGTGTGTGTGTGTATGTGTATGAGAGAGAGAGCGTAGGTGCCTGCAGAGGCCAGAAGAAGGAACTGCACCCTCTGGATCTGGAGTTTCAGTCGTCAGCCTCAGTGTGGAAGGAAAGCCAAGTGCTCTTAACTACTGAGTTATCTCTCTAGTCCCCAAAGATAGGGTCTTCCTTACTGTTCGTCTGTGTAACTCTTCCCTGATGAAGAGCTTTTTAGATGCTCCTTTTACCAATCAAATTTGACCAAAGGCTACCACCCCTTAAGTTTTAAGGCACAGTATAGTTCTCACGTAGCCTGACTGACATATTAGGTTGCGTAAGAACATGGGAACTATAGAACGCACACACACACACACACACACACACACACACAAAACACACACATGAGTTTTCCATATGCTTTGTGCTCCAGCTACTCCTGGAAGCTCCCTATGGAATGTTTCCCATCAGAAGCAATTATCTGTTTGCAACCTACCCTTCCAGGCAGACTCGAAGAGATTCAGGGGAAGAACTGGGAAGGGGTCTGTGTGTTTGTTTTGTTGCTGTTGCTATTGTCTATTTTAAGTTTGTTGTTCAGTGGTTCGGTTGGTTTGGTTTTGATTTTTTTTATTAGTTTCTACGAATAATTTTATTATCAATCTGTCATTGATAGAAACGATAATCCAACATGTGCCTTACAAGTAAGTTGAAAAGTGCTAATAAAAGCTGTAACTCCAGGACAAGATGATGCATGAAACTGCCTCACAGAAGGGAGAAAAAATGAAAAAATAAATAAAATGAATGTTAAATAAAAAAAAAATCTCCTAACAGTGGCTGGGAAGCCCAGCATCTGGGAGGTGGAGGCTCCAAATCCCAGGCTAGAAACAAAACAACCATAAAATAAAACAAGAACCCAAAATAGGTGTGGTAGAGACAGAAGAATTAGGTCATCATTCTCTGCTACTTGGAACTGAACGTCAACCTAGGGCACAAGACTCTCAGAAAAGAGAAACGAAAGCTACTGCCAAGCACCTGCAGATGAGGGGGTCAGACGTGGCCCCTCGGGTCTGCAGGATGCCCTCCCTATAGATTCAGGAATCCTATGACAAGACATCTCCTCTTTAATAACCAGATTCAAGGTGGAGAGCGTGTGTTTCGTCAAGGCTTCCAGAACTGTGAGGAACTCGTGGGAGCCCGTGTCCTGGTTCTCCATCCTTGTTGCAGGCCTGGGCGGTAAGGTACCTTGTAGTGGAGACACGGGAAGCTGAGCAGGGCGGGGCGGTGCCTGTACTCCAGGGTGGCATTTCTTTCAGTTCAGTGAACATCTGCTTACTAGTAGGCAAGGCTTACACATGCACTTTTGCTTCTGCTTGTTCATCATCCATCAGGTTGAGTCTGGTGGCCGGGGCCTCACAAGCCTTCTGGTTAGGGTCCATCTTGAAGTGTTTTTTCAGGACCTAGAAGGGCAGAGGTATTTCCATCTTGACTATAGCTCTCAGTTTGCATGTTTTCTGTTTTTGAGGGTGGGTTTTTTTTGTTGTTGCTGTTGTTGTTTGGTTTTTTGACACAGGGTCTACCTATGTAGCGCTGGCTGGCCTGAAACTCCCTATAGAGACCAAGCTGGCCTCCAACTTGCCGTGATCCTCCTACCCCTGTCTTCCAAGTACTAGAATTACAGGTAATGCACCACTTTACCTGATGAGGACTGAGTTTTGTTTCTAGCGTCAAGCACAGTGCCTGGTACAGAGCAGGCACTCCATAATAACTGCTGAAGGAAAATCTCCGTGACATACACCTGAAGGCTTTTGTTCAATGTGGCTGCTGGGCAGAAGGTTCCCCAGCTTGAACATCTTAACCAGATTCCCCTAGTCTTCCCTCTTTCTCCTCTTCTTCCCCTTTCCCACCTTCAAGCCTCTCCTAAAGTTCCAATTATATCTGCCCCTTATTAACCAGCCATGTTCCGTCATGCTAAGGCTTCTACACTGCCTTTGAACTACTGGTTTATTGTTTTACAGACAGTCATCTCCCCACCTGATCAAAGCTGAGAGAATTTTCTGACTACGAAGGGTAAGTCTTACCCATCTCTACCTCCCAGGCTTACATCTTCTATTCATTAGTAGAATTAGAGTACTGTCTATCAGACTTTAGACATCAAAGATACCTGGGTAATCCGTTTGAAAAAGCCCCTACTCTTGTATTCCGGACTACATCTGGGAAGCAAGAAGGAACAGCTATTGAATATTCAGTTTTATTACCTTCCAGTGTGGAAGCTTCCCTTAAGCCACAGGACTCTTAAATCTGGAGGCCGTGGTAGCACTTCCCTGGCAAAGGTGGAGACTCCCAGGTTAACTAATAAAGGCTCTCTCCTCCTTTGCCTGGCAGACGAGTCTTTTTGCTAAAGCAAACAGCACCTGTACCAAAAGTGCCAGAGTAGAGTAGAGTAGCCAGGACAGTTTTTTTGGAGCAACTAAAAAATGAACTGTCTGAAAGCCAGGCCCGGTGGCTTATGAGGCAGAAGGGTCATAACAGGTCAAGGCCCATCTAGCCTGCATACCAACACTCATCTTTAAGAGATCTACAGAGCTAAAGAGATGGATTTGAGTTAAAGAGGCTATTTTGCCCAGCAGGGGACACATTTGGCAATGTCTGGAGTCAGATCGACTTGAGGAAAGGGACTTGTACCTGGCGTCTAGTCGCTAAAGGGCAGGGATGCTGTTAAGTCACCGTGCAAAGGACAATCTACAAAAGAACTCTATGCCTTTGATAAGGTCATTGTCAGTGTTGATAGCACTGAGATGGGGAAACTTAGTCTTCCGTGCATCAAAAATTATGCTAATTAGAACCCAGGCTGCTACGTGGGTGAGGTTTCTGTGTCCAGCCTTGCTCTTCTGACAGGCGGCCTTTTGGAACTCCCAGCTGAAAATCCAAGTTAGTTACCTGGACTTTTCCTCCTTGGTGCCCCTGAACTCCAGTTATCTTTCCTTTTAATATGAGACCCTTCTTCATCTGTCTCTTCAGCTAGGCAAATGCCCCAACTCGAAAGGCTCTGCTAAGTCCCCTCTCCGGGGTCTCAGTCCTCAAATCCTCACCACTTGGGAGTTCACCTTCAAACACAGCCTTGTGTATTTTGCCAGTTTTTCTGGCTTAAAAAAATGTATTTGTTTGTTTGTGTGTTCCTGAACGAGTCTATGTACACCACATGTATGCCTGGTACCTTGAAGGCCAGAAGTGGGAATCAGATCCCCTAGAACTGAAGTTACAGATGGTTGTGAGATATCATGTGGGTGCTGGGAACCAAACCCAGGTCCTCTGCAAGAGCAGCAAATGCTTCTAACCTCTGAGCCATGTCTCTAGCCCCTAGCTGTTTTTTATTAGGGGGCTGATCTGTCAATCTGTTGGTAAGGGGACCACCCTCTTCATGTAAGGAAGGCATTGTCTCTTAGTATTTTCTAGAGTTTTTCAGATGCAAGCCTCAGACCATACTGTGTTGCTGGTGGAGCTTCTGCACTGCCTAGTTGTTTCCCTTCTGGTGGGAAGAGTGTATCACTAGTCCCAAGAGTGTGGATGGTTATCTTCATTTCTCATTATTACCACAAGCACCAGAGCTCTGAGGTCTGTGTGCATGTGTATGTTGGCCTCTCTAATTATGTAAGAAAATCACCCTGTCCTTAATTTTTACCTTTCTCATCCAAGGGAGAAATTGAGAAGTCTCATAGAAGGAGTCGTATTTTTCCTTTTTTGATCCAGTCCCTTAGAAAAGGATATGTCTGGACTTAAAATACTGAGAACATTCACCTTTGCCCCCAAAGTCTGGCTTTTACTTTGCTGGAAAATCTGCCAAGTTGGGACTGTACCCCATGTCTCAGAAGGGGTGTGGTCAGTTCCCATTATGAGAATGGAACTTTCCTCAGTTTGTGAATTAGATTATTTTTAATCCATTAATATCTCCTATTTTAGAAAATGATGATGTCTCGTTGTTACTTTGCCCTGGAAGCCCTAATAAGCCAGGCTCAACCACCAGTCCTCTATTGGCAACTCAAAGAGACAAATTAATAGTGAAAAGTAGAAAAAAATGGAGATTTAGTGTGGAGGCTCAACAAGGACGACAATAAGGCATAACAAGTACAAATGGTGCCCAAAGTGGAGGCAGAAAGTAAGAAGGGCAGGACATCACACCAGCTGCATCAAATGTGGAGACAAAGAAGAAGAGAAAGAAAGTCCAGACCTCACAGAGTCCAGTGAAGTACACTGGGAACAGCTCCCAGAGGACAGAGATTAAGTAAGGTATTAATGAAAGGAAAGCTTTATAAGAGAGAGTTGTAAATGAGGAAGAAGCTCCAAGGCGAGAACCGTGTTTCCGACATATGTTTTGAATGAATTTTCATGGTGAAAACAGAGATCAACTGGGAGCAGGAAAGAAGCAAGTTTTTAATGGCTTTTCCTGATCATGGAGTTGACTCTCTCTCCAGCCGCTGGAGGTAGCCAGGGCACAGGAAATGGAAACCAGAGCATACTGTTCTATAAGCTAAGTTTGTTGGTGGCTTTTTGTGTGTGTGAAGCCCAAGTGGGTCTATGTTTGAGGTCTATGAAGACGGGTGTATATTGACCCATAGTAGTGGTGAAAAAGAACGCCAAATTGCTAGAATGTTTCAACTGAAGATTCTTCCCACCAGCCCAGGAGTCCCTGCTGTCATGGAAGCCTTGGCTTAGAGTTTAAAAGCCACTTAGTTAAACTGACCAGTTTGTTGTTGTTGTTTTTTGTTTTTTGTTTTGCAAACCTGTCTACAAGCAGTCCAGGCACTGTCATGGTGATAACTCCACCCAGGAGGGAACCCTTCCTGCAGACAAGGACTAGTTATTTTTCCTGCAAACCACACTTTATCTTAAAATCTAAAAAGTGTTTCCTCAGGTTTAGTACACAGAAACTGTCTTCCAGAACTGGCTGAGGTTGTATCTCATGCTGGTAGCCAAACTTGGTACTATAAGAGTTACCCAGCTGGTGCTAGTTTTGAAGGTATGAAGGTGTCTTTGGAGAACAACTGAGGCTTGGGACTGTGAGAGGTCAGGAGAGGCCATTGGTAAAAGTACAGCCTCAGTAGTAGTTGAAGATTCAGATTGAAAGGACCATGTAAAGAACTTGAAGCTTGGCACCACGAAGAGAGTCCAGGAGAAATCATTGGTGGAGGTGCAGCTTCAATGGCAGTTGAAGGCCCAGATTGAAGAGGCCATGCAAAGCAGTTGAGGCTTGGCACCAAGAAAGAGAGTCCAGGAGAGGCTATTGGTGAAAGTATAGCCCAGTTGCAGCAAGGGCCCCAGAAGTTTTGGAGTACCATGCGATGACCACCAAGAACAGCAGCAACAGTGAAGGGGAGCCAGCCAGAGCCTGGAGGACAAAGTCCATGTGCTGCAGAGGGCAGAGCCAAAGAAGTGATCCAAGTCCTTTGGAGGAGCCCAAAGATCATGAGTGAATTCCAGATAATTGGACATTGATAATGTTTTTCTGCTGTCCAAAGACATTGTGAAAGCTTGATAGATGTTTGGTTTCATTTAGTTTTGTTGGTGGTGTGTTAAATTGTGTTGTAAAGGCAAAGCATTTTTCTTTAATACAGAAAAGGGGAAATGTTGTGGAAGTTCATTTTTAGTTATGTACAAAATGATTGTTCATGCACTGATGGGTGAGGGACTGCCTATATCTTGGTATTTTGTATTATCTGCAGGTATTGGATTTCTGAGGAGAATATTTGACTGCTTATGATCTGCACATGAGGAGTTTTGGATCAATAAAAACACCTGAGCTGGGACACTCAGGGTTCCACTGTCCTGTATGGTGCTGGCTATGACAGTGGTTCCCTCTGCTGAGGTCTGGCAGAGTATGCACCTATGAACATGCCTCCTTGTCATTCTTGATGATCCTCCACAGTAGCCTAACAACTACAATTTAGTCAATATGGCTACCATGGGAAAAGGAACAGAGAGGTCCTGTGACCTTCCTACCAAGTCCATATCCAGGCGTCCTAAGGTCAGGTCATGGTTTAAGTAGAGAGACAGAAGTATACATGGCTAAGCCATGCTGGTCAAGGTGTGGTTCCACCCATTATTATTGTCTCAGCTGCAATCTCTCCTGCAAGGTGATCCGTCAAGTCATCAGTGCTGTGTGAAATCCACCCCCAGAAAACAAGGTCCCCTCTGGCTGACATTGTGTTTCAGCCTTTCCCTTTACCCAATGTGAGATTCCTGAGGAAATCTACTGCTTGAGGACAGGAGGCATTGTATCAGTTGTCTGATAGTTGAAGGGAAATGTCTGTCTCTCCAGAATATCTTCATTCCTGTAAGGATGGTTATATCATTTATTCATGGACTAAGAGAGTGTAAGGTGGCTGACTGGGCTCTAATGGGCTAGTAGATCGGCACCACGCCCTGTGCTTGTTTCCTCTGCTTGGTATTCCAGTAAGGCCATATCCTTGCTCCTGTGCTGTGTCACCTGCATTGTAAGAGACACAAAATGTTTTGGTGATTCATCTATGGTTTTGTTTTGTTTTCTTGAGACAGGGTTTCTCTGTTGTAACTCTAGTTGTCCTGAAACTTACTCTGTAGACCAAGCTGGCCTTGAACTCACAGAGATCCTCCTGCCTCTGCTTCCTGAGTGCTGGGATTAAAGGTGTGCACCACCACCACCAGGCATGGTGACTCATTTTAAATGGAGTCCATCACAGGGGTAAGGTGAAGAGAGAAGTCACAGGCAGGATTCGCCCCCTACTGGCTGGTGTGTGGCTATCCCTGGCCTTGGATCATGATGATTACAGTTCTTTATTGAGACTCACAGAACAGGATTTCATGAATCTGATGGGGAGCTGGCTTGCTGAAACTTCTCAGAGAGCTCCTGTAGCTGCTGAACAGACAGCAGGGCTCTCAGGACTCTGAGGCCTAACTTAGCAGTCAAGGGTTATCAAGGTCATAGGGAGCCTTAACCTATATTCCTAAATCAGACCGCCTAAAGACTTCAGGCCTTCAACTAGCTTTGGTAAAGTTTATTTGGGGAAGAAAAAAAAAAAAAGACTTTTGGTGCCAGTGGATCACAAAAAGATTACATTTATCCAGACACCCATTTATATTTTATACTAACTGATGCTATTTTGGGGACCCAAGTACTTGTTTGCATCTCTTACATGCCCTTTCTGTCATTCCAGCTTCTTTAAAATTGTCCACAAAATGGTAATGATATTTCATTTTATTTTTACTGTGTTTGTTCTGATTTATCCTATTCTTTTTAGACAGAATTTCTCACTGTGTGTCCTAGTGGCTTAGACCTTGCTATGTAGACCAGACAGGCCTCAGACTCACAGAGATCCACCTGTCTCTGCCTTCAGAGTGCTCATATTAAAAGTGTGTACTATTACATCCAACTTAGTTTGATATTTTGAGACAAGGTCTCACTATGTAGCTTAGGCTAGCTTCAAACTCCCAGTCTATCTGCTCAGGAGTCTATCTGCTCAGGAGGGAGCTGCCACACTCGGCTTCATCTATTTTACAATTACATGTTTTCTGATATTTCAATTATTAAGGTAAAATACAATGAGTAAAAAAACAAAGTGGAGGAATTACAATGCTTTCAATAGCTTACATTTTGAAGGTGTAGAATGTACATATTTAGGACAATTGTAGAGGGCAGGAGGTCCGCATGCTCACAGAATGGACTAGGGAATGTTAAACTCTCAGGCTTTTTCTTAAATGGATGGGATTTCCACCTGTTTCTGCCTAGGAAGATGGGATTGGATATAATTAATAACCGGTGATTCTTTGCTATCTGTAGAGTCCGGCCTCGCTCAAATCTCCCAGACTGCTATGTTTATCCCAGACTCCTGAGCATTGTGTCTCAGTCAATAAAATAATTTTATGAAAATGTTCATATTTTTATGAAAGAGGTCCCATGTACTTTGCAAAAGAGTCTATTATTATGTTTATTCCAGACCCTGCCCTCTTAGCCCCTTATTCTGAGCACTGTTTCTCAGTCAACAGAATCATGGGTTTTTGTTTTTTTATATAATTTTTTTAAATTGAAAATAGACTCTTCTTATACAATATATCTGAATTAGTTTTCTTCCACCTACTCCTTCCAGTTCCTTCCCACTTCCCCTACCCTCTGAATCCATTCCCTTTCTGTGTCTCATTAAAAAAGAACAGCTTCTAAGAGATAATAACCAAACATGACAAAATAAAGTACAATAAGGTGGAACAAAAACTTTCATATCGAAGTTGGACACGGCAACCCAGCAAGAGGAAAAGAGTCTCAAGAGCAGGCACAAGAGTCAGAGACACATTTGTTTTCACAGTCAGGAGTCCCATGAAAATACTAAACACTAAAAGCTATAATGTACATGCAGAGGACCTGGTGCAGACCATGTAGGCCCTGTTCTTGCTGCTTCAGTCTTTGTGAGCTCATATGTGCTTTGTTTAGTTGATTCAGAGGACCTCAAACCCTCTGGCTCTTAAAATCTTTCCACTAACTACTCTGAAGGATTTGCTGCGCTCTGAGGGGAGCTCTGATGGGGACCATTTAGACTCTCTCCAAATAATGTCTGGCTGTGGGTCTTTGCATCTGAATAAATTTGTAGTAGTTAGGCTGCTATGTGGTCTCACCAAGGAGGCACTTCCCCGCCAGACCCTACTCAATTGACAGTGGAATCCCGAGCGTCTGCGCCCAGGTGTTTTATTGATTCAAACTCCTTAGGTTTTCTACTAATACCTTGTGTAGATAATATGCAAGTAAACAACCCTCACATAAATCCAACACCTGCAAGCAATACAAAAGGCCAAAATCTATGTATCCCTTTTTCCAACAGTACATAAAACAATTTCAAACATAACTAAAAATAAACTTCCACAACACCCATTCTTATGGAAGAGATCACAGATACTTTGCAAAAGACATGGACCTTGCAAAGGAGTTTCAATGTAGTCTTGCCTTAAGCTTTGTTGTGATAATTGTCACAAGAAAACTTTTTTCCAAAGTTGTACTGGGCTTAAATATGTCAAAAATAAACTACTCAGGGTCAGATTCTAGAAGTTTGAACCAACACTGGCTAACTAAATGCTGTTGAACCAGATTTCCTTCTTGCCTCATGCAGGTCATTCCTCTGCCATAGTGCCTGCAGGGGACCCCCCCCCCCCACACACACATACACACAGACACTTATCATTTTTGTTTTGTTTTGTTTTTCCTGAAGGTGTTTGTGACTTGATAATTCTCTCAAAAGTCTCTCAAAAACTTAATGTTGCTAGGAATGGACTGGGAGATATTTTAAATCACGCTGCCTCTGTGTCAGAGGGTGGTATGATTGCTCACCTTGTTTGTCACCTTGATTCCATCGGAATCAAATAAAACTCAAGCAGCTGAGCACACCTGTGGTGGTTTCAATGAGAATGGCCCCCATAGGCTCATGTATTTAATACTTGGTCCCAAGTTGGTAGAACTGTTTGGGAAGAATTAGGAGATGTGGTCTTATTGGAGCAGGTGTGCCAATGGGGGTGTACCAAAGGTTTCAAAAACCCATGCCCTTCCCACTTAGTGCTCTGTCTCTGTCTGTCTGTATGTGTCTCTTTGGAAAATACCTGGTAGCTCCTTAAAAAGTTAGACACAGTTTTCACATGATCCCTACCCCTAGGTACACCCAGACACACAGAAACGTATGCTCAGATGAAAACCTGTACACAAAGCCAGGTATGGTTCTGTGAGCCCTTAATCCCAGACCTCTGGAGTCAGAGAGGTGAGTTTGAGGTCTGCCTGATCCATTTAAAGAGTTTCAGGCTAGTTAGGACTATCTCTAAATATATATATATATATATATATATATATATATATATATATATATCACTCATAAACTGTCAAAAGAGGGAAACTAGCCAAATATCCATCAGAAAAGATGCAACATATCCATACAACAGATGTTATTCAGTGAGTAAAAGAATGGGATACACTTTGAGACATATGAACCTAGAAAATTAAGCCTGGGTATGGTGGTTTGAATGAGAATGGCCCTCATAGGTTCATGTATTTGAATGCTTAGTCACCAGGGAGTGGAACTGTTTGGGAAGGATTAGGAGGTGTGGCCTTGTTGGAGGAGATATGGCCTTGATAGAGAAGTTATGTTGCTGGCAGTAGGCTTTGAGGTTTCAAGAGTCTGTACAGGCCAGGTCTCTCTCTCTCTCACCCCAACTCTCCTACCTATGGATTAGGATGTAAAACATTCAGCTACTTCTCCTGAACCATGCCTGCCTGCCTGCCACCATGCTCCATGCCATTATTGATAATAGACTAACCCTCTGAAACTGTAAGCAAGCTGCCATCTAAATTCTTTCTTTTATAAGAGTTGTCTTTAGGCCGGGCAATGGTGGCACATGTCTTTAATTCCAGCACTCGGAAGACAGAGACAGGTGGATCTCTTGAATTCAAGGCCAGGCTGGTCTACAGAGTGAGTTCCAGGAGAGCCAGAGTTACAACAGAGAAACCCTATCTTGGGATAAAAAAAAAAAAAAACAAAAAAGAGTTGCTTTGGTCATGGTGTCTCTTCACAACAGTAGAAGAGTAACTAAGATAGAAGTTGGTATCAGAAGTGGGGTATTGCTGTGATAGCCATGACCATGTCTTTGTTTGTAGGAATATGGAACACTTTGGGAATTTGTTCTAGAAAAATGATTGGTTGCTTTAAGTGGGGCTTAGTGGGCAATACTAGTAGAAGCTGAGAAGACAGTGGTATTGAGGGTGATGTGATCTGTGGGGGTCCAGCTCAAGAAATTTCAGAGGGGCCTAGAAGTCATTCTTAGGATATTTTAGCAAAGAATGTGGCTGCTTTTTGCCCTTGTCCTAAAAATTTGCCTGAGGTTAAATTGAAGAGTTTTGGATTAATGTCATTGGCAGAGAAGATTTCAAAACAGCCTAGTATTGATCATGTCACATGGTTGTTGGTGATTAATCCCCCTCCCTTTTTTTTCAAGATAAGTTTTCTCTGTTGTAACTCTGGCTGTCCTGGAACTCACTCTGTAGACCAGGCTGGCCTCCAATTTACAGAGATCCTCCTGCCTCTGCCTCCCAAGTGCCTGGATTAAAGGTGTGCACCACCTCCTGGCTGGTGATTACTCTTATGCAGATCTACAGTGAAAAGGAACAAGTGAAGTAAAGAGAAATACAAAATGTACAGTTTAAGGATAAAAAGAGAATTGGGAAATGTAATGTTAGAGCCAAGTCCTGTGCTCAAGGAGATAAAAAAGTTTAAGTAAGGCCTTATTCAAAATGGAATGAAATGAGTGGTGCCCTCAGGGCAAGACCTCACCCAGCTAAGCTTCCAACCTGTGAAAAGGAATTAAAGGAAATCTTTAGCAAAGGAAATCAACAACAATGGAATGTTGAAGCAAATATGAGTCAAGGAACAGCCCAGGTGTCAGCCCCATCAAGCAGAAGAACTTGGCAGCTTCAGTCACAGTGGTTCTGTTTTTATTAAGAAGGATACAGGGAAAGGGTTATGGAATCTTCCTCTGTGACTAAGGGAAGCTGTTGAGGCTAGGCATTTGGCAGACCCAGAGAGGACGATGCATGAAGCTCTGAAGGTGACTCCAAGATGTTGGAGATGCCAGAGTCATGGGACACCTGCCGAAGAAAACTGCTAACAGGGTGTGGAACCAGCCCAAGAGAGAGAAGTATGTTACAGTCAACAATGCTAGAAGGCGTTGGATACCTGAAGAGCATTCTGACATCAGACATGGAGATGCAGAATTTGGAGTTTGACCTGCTGGGTTTTTTGTCTCGCTTTGGTCCAGTATTTCCTCATTATGCTCCCTTTCCTCCATTTTGGAATGGTAATGTACATTCTGTACCATTGTATGTTAGAAGTATGTAATCTGCTTTTAGATTTCGATTTTACAGGAGGTTACAAATAAGAGATTTCCATGAGTCTCAGTAGAGACTTTGAACTTTTAAACAGTGTTGAAACTCTATAGACTATGGAGACTTTTGAAGTTGGACTAAATGCATTTACTGCTACAAGCCTATGGGGGCCAGGGAGTGGAATGTGGTGTTTTGAACGAGAATGGTTCCCATAGACTCATAGATTTGAATGGCTGGTCACTAGGGAGTGGAACTGCTGGATGATTGGGAGGTGTAGCCTTATTGGAGGAAGTATGGAGAGGTGTGGGTTGGCTTTGAAATTTCAATAGCCCAAACAAAACCCAGTAGCTAGACCGCCCCTCTCTGCCTAAAGATTAGGATGTAGAACTCTCAGCTATGTCTCCAGCAGTATGCTCCCTGCCATGATGATAATGGACTAGCCCTCTGAAACTATAAGCTAGTCCCCAATTAAATGCTTGCTTTTATAAAAGTTATCTTGGTCATTGTGTCTCTTCACAGCAATAGAATATGACTAAGACAGTTGGTAAAAGAAACCCAGTCACAGTCTGTGATTCTGCTTATAAATATCCAGAAAAGGCAAATGTGCAGAGTCATAGGTGTTGTAGTGTAGGTAACACTTGGAAGAATCTGTTGTTATTTTGGTTTCTTTAAAAGAGCAAAAAGGCATTTGGATTAGGTTCATGTTCCCACCCCAGCTATGGTATGGTTGTTTATGAGTTGGATTTGGAATGCTTGATGCAGATGGCTATAATTTGGTTAGGTGAAGTTGTTCTGACACCTGTAGCCTGTTTTTGGGGTCAGGTGCTGCATGGGTTTCTGGGAACTTTTGGCTTAGGTTATAAAAATCCTGAAGCCCCAAGAGTCGGTGTGGGTATTGGATGGTGGTTCATTGCTTGGGTTGTCATTGTTAGTGGTAATTCTTAAAAGAACAAAAGTTGGAGAGATTGAGTTTATAGACTGTGAGCTGACATGCTAGTCTGACTCACTGTCAGCTAGTCCTCTTCAAGCTTAGGGCAGACTAAAAGAGACTGTGAAGACTTCTACCCTTCTCTCATTTTATATCAAGACCACGTGCAAAAACGATGAAGATTTCTTCCTATCCTTCCTTTTTCTTTCCCTAAATTGAGAGTAAAAGATTATAGTGTACTGTAACATTGTAGAAATTTATTTTTAGTTGTGTTTAAAATATTGTTTTGTGCACTGTTGGAAAAAGGGATACATAGGTCTTGATGTTTTGTATTATCTGCAGGTGTTGGATTTCTGTGAGTGATGTTTGATTCTTATGGTCTGTACCTGAGGAGTACAGAATCATAAATCAATAAAAACACCTGAGCTCAGATGCTTGGGGTTCCACTGTCCAGGATGGCATTGGCCATGACAGTGGTTCCCTCTGCAGAGGTCTGGCAGTTTGCATGTATGAACATGCCTCCTTGTCATCCTTGGTGAGCCACTACAGCAGGGTACAGTTACACATGGGAGCATGGGGAGGGCTAGGGAAATGGAGAATAAATGATGATAGATTTATTTCAGGCTGATGAAATTGTTTGAGTATTGTGGGAATAGTTGCATGACTCTGAATATTCTAATGGCCATTGAATCACACATTTTAAGTGAGTTAATTGTATAGCAGGTGAATTTCACCTCAATAAGCCTCATATTAAAAATAGATATGTGGAAGAGGAAATGAGGAACAGTGGGAGACCTTTTAAGGTCCTCCAGCAGGAGCTGGCTCTCATACCTTCTCAATTTAGTTCAGCTTTCCACTTAGGTTGGCATTTGCTTAAATTTTATTTGGAACCCTGAAGAGGGATATGATTGTGCCCTCACTTGGGAACTGAACTGACACCCTTAATCACTAACTACCCTTGGCATGTTAATGCTGTGGACCCTCACACGTGTCTCATGGTTAAGGGTCACCTGGTAGGGGTGTCAGGGTTGGTGGTCTTTCAACCCTTGCTGCCGTAGTCCTCTGTTTACCAATAGTGAGTTCCAGATCCTGGAAGCCACTACTTCCCAGGCTCTCTTTGGTGAGGTCATTCTCCCAAAAGACACATGTAGTTGTTAACTACAATCTTTTTCCCTCAATTTAGGGAAAAAGAAAGGGAGGATAGAAAGACATTTTCACTGCTTTTGCAGGTGGCCTTGATATAGAATGAGAGAAAAGTAGAAATCTTCACAGCCTCTTTTAGGCTGTCCTAAGCTTGGCGAGGACTAGCTGACAGTGAGTCAGACTGATGTCCCAGCTCACTCTCTGCAAACTCAATCTCTCCAACCTTTGTTCTTTTAAGAATCAACACACTAATGATGGACAACCCAACCAACAAACCACCAACAAACACCCACCCCAGCTCTCAGGGTTTCAGACCTTTTATACTCTAAGCAAAAGTTCCATAAACACAAGCAGCACACAAGAACAAGCTACACAAGCCAAAACAACTTCACCTAACCAAATTACAGCCCCCTGCATCAAGCATTCCAGATCTAACTCAATCATCTACCACACCTGGGATAGGAACGTAAACCTAGTCCGAATGCCATTTTGCGTTTTAAAAGAAACCAAAATAACAAAAACTTCTTCCAAGTGTTCCGCTACAGACACATCTCTGAAATGGCCAGTGGTGTCAACCTTAGTGTCTCCCTGCTGGCATCATGCATGCATCCTTATTCTTTCATCTTTAATACTGGTAAAGAAGCACAGCTCCAAAGGGAGCCATCTCTTTTTCTTCCCAAGGCATGGCCTGCCTGCTTCCTGGGCTCCATGACTAAGACCTTCAAAATAAATGTTGTTAGGTCCTTTAGAGGGGTACTTGTCCCTGTTTCTTGCTTCTACGAAATCTCTGCCTAGATCACATTATGAAAAGATGCCTAGCCAGATGTGGAGGTGCACACCTGTAATCCCAGCACTTGGAAGGCAGAAAAAGGAGAATTAGTTTAAGGTCTTCCTTGGTATCTTAGTGATCTATTGCTATGAAGAGACACTGTGATCATGGTAACTCTTATAAAGAAAAGCATTTAGTTGGGGCTTGTTTACAGTTTCAGAGGTTTGATCCATTGTCATCATGGCAGGAAGAATGGTGGCACACAGGCAGACATGGTGCTGGAGAAGCAGCTTGAGAGTTCTACATCTGTATCCATAGGCAGCAGGAAGAGAGAGACACTGGGCCTGGCTTGAGATTTGAAACCCCAAAGCCCACCCCCAGTGACACACTTCCTCCAACAAGACCACATCTCCTAATCACTGTCAAGTAGCACTGAAAGGAAGCAGCCAAACTTTAGTCAGGCTTCTAAGAGCACCAAAATTGTGTAGGCCCAAGCCAGGAGCACCGTGACTCAAAACAGTTCCCAGAGTTAAAGAAAAACACTTTCTAAGACAAACAAGATGGCCTTGGGCTAAAAGAGTTTCCCCACATAGACAGCCCATGGCCTCGGGCTAAGGGTCTTCCCCCCACCCGCATTGACTAAGACCCTAAAGTTTACATTTTCTAGGAGCCCGCAACCTTGCTATATGCCAGCACCAATCAGTTTAAAGGTTAACTGGCCCCTACCTATCAAAATGGGAAAACAATTTGGGGACCAATCGACTTGTCCCAACTTGGTTTGTGCCTAGCAACCACTTGAACAGTAAATAAAAAGGCTTGCTTTTTGCTCCTCGGGGCCCCTTCTATCCTGCGTGTTAGAACGGTCCCAGTATACTGGAATAAATCCTCTTGCTGTTTGCATCGATATCCCATCTGTGAGTCTCTGTGGGGGGTGCAGCGTTCCGGTTTGGGCCTTTGAGGGTCCAACAGCACTACTCTCTAATGATCAAGCACTTAAATACAAAGGCCAATAGGGACCATTCCTATTCAAACCATCATTCTTGGCTATAGCAGACTGTTTTATTAAACACCTACACACTCTCACATACTACCACTACCCCAAACACACACACACACACACACACACACACGGGGTTGTAGCTCAATTGGTAGAAAGCTTGTCATGCAGCCCTGGGTCCAATCCCAAGCATTTCACAAACTGGGCATGATAACACACACTTGTAACCTCAGCATTTGGGAGTGGAGCTTTGGTGTGGTGGCTAATCTTGGTTATCAACTTGGCATCTGGGAAGAGGGAACCTCAGTTGAGGAATTGCCTTTATCAGTTTGGCCTGTGGGCATGTCTGTGGGATGTTTTCCTGATTGCTAACTGATGAGGGAGGGTCCAGCACACTTTGGGCAGTACTGTGGGGGTCCCACCTTAAGATTCAGGTCCCTAGTATAGAAAAAGACCAAAGCAGCCAACTTTAGTCAGGCTTCTAAGAGCACCAAAATTGTGTAGGCCCAAGCCAGGAGCACCGTGACCCAAAACAGTTCCCAGAGTTAAAGAAAAACACTTTCTAAGACAAACAAGACAGCCTTGGGCTAAAAGAGTTTCCCCACGTAGACAGCCCATGACCTCGGGCTAAGAGTCTTCCCCCTACCCGCATTGACTAAGACCCTAAAGTTTACATTTTCTAGGAGCCCGCAACCTTGCTATATGCCAGCACCAATCAGTTTAAAGGTTAACTGGCCCCTACCTATCAAAATGGGAAAACAATTTGGGGACCAATCAACTTGTCCCAACTTGGTTTGTGCCTAGCAACCGTTTCAACTGTATAAAAAGCTTAACCATTTGCTCCTGGGGGGTCGGTTCTATCCTGCGTGTTAGAACGGTCCCAGTATACTGGAATAAATCCTCTTGCTATTTGCATCGATATCCCATCTGTGAGTCTCTGTGGGGATGCGGTGTCCCGGTTTGGGCCCTGGGGGTCCCAGTTTGGATCTCTGAAGTCCAACAGTACCTTCCCTAGGCAGGTCAGCCTTGGATGTTTAAGACAGCTGAACATGACCCAGGGAGAAGTGAGTAAAGAGAGCTCCTTTGTGATTGTTACTTTAAACTCCTGCTTTCAGTTCTTGCCTTGGCTTTTTTTAAAATTTTTTTCCGATGATGGTCTTTAATTGTAAGATGAAATAAACCCTTTTCTCCCCAAATTGCTTTTTATCAAGGTGTGTATCACAGCACCAGAAAACAAACTAGAAAACAGTCTAAAAAAAGAAAAAATGTTTTCTAGAGTGGAGAGGAACGCTGCAGACAGGGATGGCCAGCAATGGCAGGCAGGGAAGAAACAGTGCTGGGAAGTTGTCCCTGGCCTGGAGCCCACCTGGATTCGTACTTGAGACCCAAAGCGGAAGAATCAGCATGTGGGGCCAACAAGATGGCCCAGTGGATAAAGGCACTTGCCACCAAGCTGGACCACCTGAGTGTGAACCCTGGACCCACATGGTGGACAGCGACAACTGACTCCCGCAAGTTGTCCTCTGCCACCCACACGAGCACTGTGGTATGTGTGTGCCTACACACACATAAACAGACACACAATAATTAAATAAAAACATAGTTAAAAAAAAAAAGAAAAATCAACAAGGGGCTTTCTTTTTGTCCCTTTCTCCTTCATCAGAGGCACTGGAATGGCACAGGTGCTGTGGCGGGTGCTCTGTTCTCAGTCATTGACCATCACGGGCAAGTTGTCCTCAGGACAAAATGTGACTTCCTGAAGAGTCATGGAAGCTTATTACAAACTAATTAGGAGAGAAACCGAAGCTCTGAAACAGCGGTTCTCAATGTGGGTAGAGACGCCTTTGGGAATCGAATGACCCCTTCACAGGGATCGCCTAAGACCATCTGCATGTCACATCTTTACATTATGATTCATAACAGTAGCAAAATTACAGGAACGAAGTAGCAGTGAGAATAATTGTGTGGTTGGGGGTCACCACAGCATCATCCCTTGAGCACTGGTGCTGAGCAGTGTGCGCCAGTAAAGAGGAATGGCGGGACTGAGAGAGGCTCCGTTTACACTTGGGATCTTGAAGGCAGCTGCAGAACTTGAGTGGCCTTTGTGGGACGGGGAAAGACTTGGATGGGGAGAGATTAAAAAGGAGTTTGGCAAGGTGGAGAAGACAGTTGAGAGCTACATGCACACTCCCCTGCTGCCATCTCTCCGTGTCATTTGCCACCACCTCACTCCACCCCCAAGTTGGCTGTGTGAGTCCAAGTTACAGCTTTTGCTCTCAACACTCTCAGGGTTGTGGAGAAACAGCAGGGAATAGAGACTATTAAATATTTACAGAATAGTGGAACTCGGGGAGCTTGCTCACTGGCAGCCCCAGGGCCGAATCTGGCTGGCAGGCAGATTTTGTTGAGTCTGACTAGTTCTTTTAAAATATTTAAAAATATTTTTAAATGGAGAAATCGCACAGAACAGATTTCTTGTCTTTCTTGGAAACTAGAAATCTCTCACAACCCTGGACTATGTTCCCCTGGCAGCAACTGAGCACCAGCCTCTTCCCACCCCAAACTACGAAGGCTGAGAACCACCGCTCTAGAGAAATAAACATCTGTTGTTTGTGACAGGGTCTCCAGTGGCTCAGGTTGGCCTGAAGCTTGCTATATAGCTGAGGGTGACTTTAACTTTGGGCTTCTGGGATTACAGGTATACAACGCTACACCCCATTTTATATGATTCTGAGATCAGGCCTAGGGCTTCATGTATTCTGGGCAACCCACTCTATGCACTGAGCTCCGTTCTGTATCACCTCCCGAGGTACAGCAGCATCGAGTGCTTGGTTGAATATGGGCTCTACTACCTTGCTGAGCTGACATGAAACTCCTCACCCTGCGGTGACAGGAGGGGTGCTAGGCAGACTGGGTGGTTAGGAGGGTAGGGAGGAGGATGGTGAGTCAGAGTCCAGTGGGGTGGGGAGATCTGTGACGGCTGCACAGATGTGGCACGAGGAGAGGTTTCGGTGGAGTGGGAGGGAGGAGGGAGTGGATTGCAGAGGCCAGTGCAGGGCCTGTGCAGAGTCCAGCTGGGGATGCGGGTGGCTCTTTCAATTTGCTAATAAGGGATGTTAATGTGAGCACTGAGGAGGATTATTCCTTTTGGGGTTGCATTTCTTGTCAGCTAAGGAGAAGAAGGTCATTGAGAGACAAGGTGAATGGAGACAGTGTGAGAAGGATTAAGGGTAGAATTCCTCTTGAGGCTAGAAAATGCTAGAAAATCCCTAGCAATGAGTCTGTAAGAAAAAATGCAGCCTCCATGAGGTCTGCCAGCTCACCAGGGCAAAACTGTGATAGGAACAGTCAAGGACATCAAAGAAATGTTCTAGAAACTTCTAGAAGGATACTTTTTCTTTCCTTTTCTTTTCTTTTTTCTTTTTTTAAGATTAGGTCTGTACTATGTGGCCCTGTCTGACTTCAAACTCCTATGTCAGCCTCCTAAGTGCTGGGGTTACAGACATGAGCTACCATGGCTGGCTTAGAAAGTGTCTTCCCCAGCCTCCTCTACACAGCCCTCAGGCTGCCTTCCATTTGTACTTGGAACTCAACCCCTCTGGTTCTGGACTGCCTTACCTCCCACTGGGTACAGAGTGGGCACCACAGTGTCCAGCTGTCGTCACCCTGTCCCAGGATCCTGTCCTTCTCCCCCTGCTCAGAATCCTCCCCTGGGGCCAAAACAGCCCTTCTCAGTTGCTACTGGTTCCTACTGTGCAGATGAGTTTCAGAAGTCCCAGAAAATGGGGACATGCCCAATCACACACAGGCATACCTGAAGGAATTCTTTAATTTTGTTAAAGTCAACAAAGCTTAACCTGGGAAGCTGAGCTCTTCTTTATACTTCTGTCCCTATTACTGTTGTGTTTATTTTGAAATATGTATCGAGGGAGGCCTTTTTTTTTCCATGCTCAGGGCTTCCCAGAGCTAAATGCAGTCCCGCTTTCACACTCTGAATCAGAGCAATTTCAGAGCCAGGAGGATGTGGCAGGAGGCACAGGTCCAGCCACAGGCAGAACAGCACAGGAAGGGCATGCCACTAGGGAGTGGACGACCGCCTAAGCCTTTTCTGTGCTCTCAGAAAGTTCAAAACATGCTGGAACTAGGGAAGAAATGTATTTGCCCTAGTGCCTAAGACATGTTCGAGCATTTTCCCACAGGCTCCTGCACAGCCCAAAATAACCTGCAGGCCTGGATCTTGGCCGCTGTGTGTGATTATATCTGTATAATGTTACAGAGCGGCAGGCAGGCGGGTGGGTTACACTCACAAGGGCTTGTAGGGAATGCTCCACTCACAGTGGAGTTCCTGGCTAACCTGGGCAAAAGGACAAATGCCACAGGCAAACACCACAGCAGTAACAAGTGTATCCACCGGGCCAAGGAAAATGCTCACTTAAAATAATTATTCGTGTGTGTGTGTGTTAGGCATTCAGCAGCTCCTCCTCTTTTGGCCCTGGCCAGAACCCAGCTAAATATTAAATATTGCCTGTTTCACAGAAGCAAAAGGAAAATAACTTGGTAGGTGCTTGTCTGCCCTGTGGATGATAACCTCCCTCTTTGTCTCTGCGAGACCACAAGGCCAGGTGCCCGCCCCACATGCAAATAAGACTCCCCACCCTGAGTACCCAGAGCCCTCCCCGTCTGGGGAGATATAGGTAGGGGAGATTCTGAATTAAAGAGAGTACTGCTTCCACCAGAAGGGCTCCCAGGACTTATTTATTGTGTTTCGTTCTCGGCGAGAGGGGGTCAGAGTCCACGGCCAGTCCAAGAAACTCACATTCCTTCCTTTCCGTGCTTTTCTGCCACTCTTTCAGCGCGGGTTTCCCGCTCCTGGCCAGGGTGGGAAACCGAGCTGAGACCCAGCGGCTGCGTGCTAGGCCGGAGCAGAGATAGCGCCGGAGGCCGAACCATGTGTGTATGTGTTGTGTGTGTGGGAGTGTGTGTATTAGTTACTAGAATTGCGCTTAGGGCCTCACATGTGCTAAGCAGGTGCTCGGGGTCCTGTGGCCATTGAGTGTGTCTGTGAACCCAGGCCAGGCCAACACTTTGAATGAGGAAGTGCCAAGGTGGACCTGCCTCCTCTCAGAGATTCAGTCCTATAAAGGATGTGAGAAAAGATGTCCAAGTAACTAGAAAATGATCAGGAGCTGGCTATTAGACCAAAGGACAAGAGGAGTTTGGGGAAAGCAGAAAGAACATAAGGTCCACTTGAGGAGGGATTTATAATGGACTGGGCCTCAGGAGAGACAAAGGAGAATATGGGGTCCAGGGCTGAAGGGGAGGTAGGAGCAAAGGGGTAAAAGGAAGAAGGAGGGGTATAGCAAAGCTTAGAGCCTCTCTCAGGGCTGCAGGATGCTTGTATTCAGGCTTTCTGTGGCCTTCAGTATAGATAGCATCACTAAAAGACGTTCAACTTAGTACCAGTTACATCCCCAGAAACCCATCATATGCTATGTCATAAAATGAAAATGCAGGGGCTGCAGAAGTGGTTCAGTGGTTAGGAGCACCCACATGTGGCGGCTCACAAGTGTGTGCGTGTGTGTGTGGGTGTGAGGGGTAGGTGTGAGATGGGGTGTGGAGGGTTAGGATTTTTTTGTTGTTGTTGCTTAAATTTTTATTTTATGTTTATGGGTGTTTTGCATGCCTGTGTGTGTAACACTTGTATGTCTGGTGCTCTCGAAGGCCCAGAGAGGAAACTGGATCCCCAGAGACTGAGGAGACAGACAGCTGTGAGCTGTCATGCATGCAAGTGCTAGGAATCCAAGTGGGGTCCACTGGAACAGTAGTCAGTGCTCTCGACTTCTGAGTTATTTCTCCAGTCCACCGCCCTGCCCCCAACACCACAACTACCACCCCCACACACAATATTTTAAAAGAAAATGTGTTTTCTTCATCTAACCTTCTGAACATTCTGCCTTAACAATACAGAGGACTGCGGGGCTGGCCATTTTCTCCCTGTGCTGGCGTGGCTGGCTGGAGCTGTGGCTTGCTGCAACTGCCTGGCACTGCACCGATGCCCAGCATCACGTACCGAATTTGCACCAGGTATTATCTCTAAGGCAGGAAAAGATCCAAATTCAATATTTGAAACGTGATTTCTACTCTGTACGTACTGCGTTCCTACACTGACGCAGGCCACGGTAAGCCAGGGGCCATCTGCCGCCCAGGTTACCTGGCACCAGGCAGACGAGAAAGAATCCCATAGGGTGTGGAAGTGATATATTGCAAAATCAAATGCTCTGAGTTTGGCAGAGGTAAGAGATTCTCAAAATCCTGCGGCCCTTTGACAGTCCCTTGCTACTTGACCACTTCAGATATTTAATCTTGTCGCCATGGAAACAGACCTCTGAGTGAGTCTGTGAGTTTCTAGATTCTTTGAAGTAGGAAGACCTACTCTCAATGCGGCACCACTCGCTGGGATGGGTTCTGGAAACTGAAAAAACAAAATTGAGCTGAGCGCTGTCGTTTTTTGTTTTTGTTTTGCTTTTTTTTTTCCTGCTTCTGATTATGGACACAAAGTGACTGGCGGCCTCAAGATCCTGCCACCATGCCTTCTGCAGCAAGGACCGCACCCTGAGTGTGCGCTAATACAAACCCTTCCTTTAAGTTGCTTGTGCCAGGCATCTTGTCACAGCAACGAAGAGAGTAACTGAGACAGCCACCACAGCCCATGTGGCACACTAGACTGTGAGACGCCATGGTGTGAGCTCTATACCAATCCTGCTTGCTCCCGGCTATCTGGCCAGCGTTTGTTCCATCTGTTGAATGAGGTCGTTAATTACAATTAACCTTGTCATCTGCCAGGCGCCACGTTCAGTTCTCTGCATGTTTGGATTCATTTAATTGTTTCCCTATTTTGTAAATGAGGAACCTGAGGAGGGAGAGACTCTGTAACTGGTCACTGTCTCAAAGCTTTGCTCCTATAGTAAAGCTGTAATTTGAGCTCAGAGCAATTCAAGCCTGTGCTCTTAACTATAACACTCTCTAGCTGGTAGGGGGTTTCAGGTTAAATAAGCCAAGGCCCCTGACTCTAAAATACTCAGCAGTGCTACCTGCCCCCTAACTCCTATGGGAGCCAAGACACAGCTATGTATCCTTGCAGCCAGCAGTCTTCCAAGTCTTCCGAGGTCTCCTTCCAAGATCCATGGCTAGATAACTCCATGTCTTGATGTCCACATTATATCTGGCCTAGAGATCAACTCACCATGATTCATGGTAATCTGTATACTGATTGAATGTGTGTGTGTGTGTGTGAATATGTATGTATGTATGTATTCAATCCAAGTCAGTAAAAACTCAAGAGACCTTAAGAGTCTAGTTCACTTGCAAACATGGTCAGACTAGGACTCTAGCTCAGTGGGAGGAGCACATATGAGGCTCCGGGTTTGATCTCCAGCCCTGGGAGGTGGGGGTGGTGGGGGTGGGGAGAGGCACTCAGCAGGCTACTTTATTTACATTTGAGTTTCTAGAATCACTGGCATGTTGGCTTGTCCTCCCCTGTGAGTTCACTCAGGAATGATGTTGGCAGAATCCCATCGGAATGACTTCAGCCTTTCTCGGCAAGCTAAGAGTGACAAGTACAGCAGTGTGTATTTTTGTGTAGCATCGTCAGGCACCAATATTAAACCCAGATAGTCATGAGGAACTCAGCGTGGGGTTCCTAAGTCAGCGTGTTTCAATGTCTCAGGCCCCTCTCTCCTTTTCATCCTCGTTCGGGAAAGGGGGGAAGAGGTAGAAAATTGAGCAGATCTCCACCACAGGGATGAGGATGTGAGTGGCTATGGTCTTTCCCAAGCTTTAATTTTCCTTTTTTAATTTTGGGATTATAATTACATTTCTGCCTTCTTTTTCCTCCCTCCAGACCCTTCCATTCACCCCTTTGCTCATGACCTCTTTTCTCATTGTTATTGTATGCACATATGTATATGCATATACATACATATGCCTAATATAACCTGCTTAGTCTGTATGCCATTGGATAACCAACTGGTGCGCTCTTTCCTGGGGAAGACTATTTCTGCCGCTCGGCATTCTTTGCTTGTAGTTCTTTGCGTAGGGTTGAGGCCACACGGGCTTTTCCCAGTCCACTTTGTCATGTTTGTTGTTGTCCTTTTAATCTCATGCTTAGGCAGTCGTGGTCTGAATGGTGCGTCCATCATGGAGTGAATTTGCTAAGGTCTGGGGGCCTGTTACAGTCCTTGTGCAGCTCATGTTTAGGCAGTCAGGTCGGTGAGACTTTAGCAGGAGACAATGTCTCATAGTAAAATCCTCAATCTCTGGCTCTTACAACCTTTCTACCCCCTCTTCTGCAACGTTCCCTGAGCCTTAGGTGAGGAGTGTTTTATAGATGTCCATTATAACTGGGCTCTACAACTCTCATTTGGATTGGTTGAGGTTTTCTGTAGCCATCTCCCTCTGTTGCAAAGAGAAGTTTCCTTGATGAAGGGTAAAGACTACACTTACCTGTGAGTGTAAGGAAAAATACAATGCAGTTAGTGATTATGCTGGTTTAGTGAAACAGTTGTTGCTTCTCCTCCAATAACCATGACTTCATTAGTACTGAAAGTTGGCTAGGTTTCTAGTACCAGGCATGGTTTCTTAAGCAGTTCTTAAATCCAGTTAGAGCTGTTGGTTACCACCAAGATATGTGTACCACTACTGCACACTTAGGGTTATTGTGCCATGCTGATCACCGATGTGCTTCATAGCTGGGTAGGACTACTAGATGCCTCCTTCCTTTGCTTTTATGAAAGCTAGTCCTCTGGGAGGGGGCATTCAGGTTAGTGCCAACTTAAGGAGGGCCTCTGGGCTCTGTTTCTGAAGTGCATGATGTCTCCAGCAATAGGAACTTACCGTCCACCTTTTAGGAACAACCAAGGAGAATAGCAATAGGCTGTTTTTGGAGTCTCTCAGACAGCCGAATTTATTGTATTTGATATCCTTGGCAGTCCAGAAACTTATGTAGACCAGGCTGACCCCAAACTCAGAAAGATCACTTACTTCACTTCACGAATGCTGGGACTAAAGTCATATACCACCATGTCCACATTAAAAAGAGACCAAGCCTCGTTCCCTCGGGAGCTGGGCAAATCCCAGAACTGCCTTAGAAAAGCATGTCATTTGATTAAAGTCAGGAACAATCTTTTGTGTGTTTTCACGTGTGTGCATACTTGTGTGAAGAGGCCAAGAGATCAACACGGAGTATTGTCCTCAATTGCTCTCTACCTCATTTTTTGAGACAAGGTCTCTCATTGAGCCTGGAGCTCACTGGTTCAGCGAGGCTGACTGGCGAGTCCTAGGCATCCTAGTCTCTGCCTCCTTAAGCACTGGGATGGTAGGCCTGTGGGCTCCTCGTGTCCAACTTATATGTGGGTCCTCATTTCACCCGCTGAGCTACATCCCCAGCCTGAAGTAACCTCAATGTTATGTGCCATTCTTCAAACTTTTAGAAACCACAAAAACCATCTTGAGAGCTATATAATCTCTTTATTTTCACCCCCGCCCCAATGTAACATTAAAGCCATTCCAACATACAGATAATCCTACTGCACATCTCATTCTAGCTAAAGTTAGATATCTCAGTAACGAGATGAATTTCATCCCATCAAAATGGCAACATGTCTCAAAAACAGGTTTCGTATTCCTGTAACTCTCCACCTATCCTCCCAAACCCGAAACTTCTCCAGTTCAGAGCTACAGGAAGATAGCTGACAACCATGGCTAACTCACTGTACCCATGCACAAGAAAGGGTTCCCAAATAAGCAGCGGGGTTAGACTTCTGAAACAGACAAGTTCTTTATTTATACAGAGTAAGAATACAGAAGAAAGGCCCCTTTGTTAGTGCTTTACCTCCACCTCAAGATACTGCATACCAAGCAGCTATGGATAATAAGAACCAACTGACTGCAAGTCCTGCAATGCATGCAACTTAAAAGTCTCTACAACACACGTCAGTCCTAAGGCTCCAAGTGGACACTAGGGAGCCACCGGGTTGCCAGCCGAGTCTGCTGTGCTGCTGGGACTTGCAGGAGCGCCTGCTTTGGCTTCTAGCTGTTGGCCTTCGGTTTGTGGATCTTTGTTTCCGGGACTTTTCTTACTCATGTCAGCTGCCGTGGCACCCATGCCCATGATTTCCTGCAGTGGTTGCTCCGCCTCAAGGTTGCTGGGTTGGAGTTCATAGACTTGTACTTGACCTGGGACATCAATCGCTTTTTGCTCGAGTTTTTCCAAGATGGTCTGAACCTTCCGGACGCCATCTCTCCTGGCCTGACGCACATCAGCTCGTCCTTCGGGGTCTACGGAATCCAGGGCCAGCAGCTCTTTGGTCAAATACTCTTCAATCATCAGGTACCTTTTATCAGTCTTCTTGCCTTCGAAGTTGTCGACAGCCTGCTCCAGCCCTTGCACCTTCTCCAGGATGGCTTCCACTTTCAGCACACCTGGATGCTTAGGGGGGACTTCAGCTTCTAATTTGGGGGGTGCAGCTTCTGCAGGGGCAGGGCTTGGAGCTGCCTTCTGTTCTGTAGCCACATTCTTGGGGGGAGAAGGGACAGCTGCAGGGGCAGGGCTGGGAGAAGGACAGGGAATGGGAGCAGAGGAGACCTTCACCTCCACCTTCTCAGCGGGAGGTGGTGGCTTCTGGGCAACAGGCTTAGAGTCTGCCTCCTTGCGGATCACTTGAATGGGGATGTGTCCAGGAGGGAGCTCTGATCCAGCTGGGCCTGGCTTACTTTCCGGCTTGTTTTCAGGTTGGGTGACAGGAGGCTCTCGATGGGTCATGGGTTGCTGAGAAAACAGGACACAAACTTTTAATAGCTGTCTGAAGTGATAATGTATAGAGCTAATACCAAACAGTAAGAAAACTGGAAATAACATTTTTATTGAGCATGCATGTGCAGGCATTTGTACCACAGGTGAGTGCAGATGTCAGAGGTCAGAGGTCAACTTGCAGTGTTCTATTCTTTCACCTTTCCATGGGTTCTGAGGATTAAACTCAGACTGTCAGGCTTACACAGCCAGTTCCTCTTTATCCAACAAAGCCCAGAAAGTGACTTTCATAAATAAGATTTAAAATTTATTTTTAGTTATGTATATGTGATCTGTATGTGTGCCATGTGCCCTGGGAGGCCAGATCTCATGGAGCTGGAGTTACAAGTTGTGGGGAACCCTATATGAGTGCTGGGAACCAAACTTAAACAAGTGCTCTTAGTGGCTGAGCCATCTCTCCAGGCACAGAACAAGTCTTACCGGGCTGGCCTCAGAACTCAAGAGATCTGCCTACCTCTGCCTCCCAAGTGCTGGGATTGCAGCATGATTTATTTTATTTTTCTAGAATGAGACTTTTTAAAAGTCAGCCAATAGCCAAAATAAAAACTGGGTATTAATTATGTATGTGACCAAATTATTTGCTAAGTCTCCGGTGATAAGGTTACTACCTTATCACTGTATGTATGTATCCTGTATGATGAAAATATATATTACTTTTTTTTTTGAGACAGGGTTTCTTTGGTGTAACTCTGAATGTCACAGAACTCACTCTGTAGACCAGGCTAGCCTCGAACTCACAGAGATCTGCCTGCCTCTGCCTCCCAAGTGTTGGGATTAAAGGCATGCGCCACTACTGTTTGGCCTGTAAATGACATACTTATGGCAAGGAAAAGGAAGCCACTGTAATTTTAAAAGTGAAGCAGCATGCTGCCTGCTCAGTGGGGTTTGCTCAGAGTACTTTCTCAGTGATTCCAACTCAGTCCTGGGCCAGAGACACTGCCTCAGACACTGCCTCTCCTTGCTGTACCAACAATCTCAGCTCACCTTTCTACCTGGTTCCAGACTTGTAACAGCCTAGTGGTTTCTTCTCAGACCAGTTTTTTGTTTGTTTTGTGTTTTTTTGTTAGAATAAGCAGGATGCTCAAAATAATTAACCCTAGAAGAATCTGGGCCCTGCACACTGATGCTTTGGTATGATTCAATACCCACACTGGCATGTGGCTGTAGTCCTTCCAAAGACTGGAGGCCATGGTCATGGTTTTTAAATTTGAATTAGGGGTCTTCTAGCATCTAAATGAATACCCAAGCTCTGAAATCCTCACACGCCCCAGTTTCAGCAAATGGGAAAGAAATGTACTATTCTCATCCTAAAGCACTCCCAAGTAAAAATATTAATTCTACTTTAATGTTCAGAGACATCAAATCCTTGAAAGCTCTAAAAACAGTTCTTTGAACAAGACATAAAGGTAAGGTTACCAAAACCAAGGTCAACAGAGGTCAAACTAAGATTAATTGTTGCAGCACTGACTCTGGGAAACATGGAGAGGCTGAGGAAACCTCGGATTACTACATCCAAGTGCAGACCCTGAGAGGCACGGCCACCTAACACGGGCAAGCGCCCTTTCTGCCAAACGCCTTTGCCCACCGCGGCCCTCACCACTCATCATGCCCCCACACAGCCACCCCGCTTTGGGTCTTAAAAGCCGTGGAAGGCTGCGGAAGGATAAACACTTAGGAAAGTGGCCTGTGCTCTCCAGAAACGTCAAGGTCACGAAAGCATTGAGAGGCTGGGGAACGGTTCCAGAGACTAAAGAGAAGTGACGTCCACAGGCGGTGTTTGCAGTCCTGGGTCAGATCCCGAAATGGGAAAGTGCTGGGAAGGGAGTCAGAAAGCGGATGGCATACTGGATAACACTACTGCACAAATATTAAATTTCTGGAATCTGGCCATTCTACTGTGGTTGTGCGTCTTAGGAAAATACTGGCAGAAGTATTCAGGAGGAAAAGGGCATGAATGATAGTTGCAAGGAATTTTCTTCCAGTTAAGATACAGAGGAAGAAGTGACAGACAATGAGAACAAGCATCAGCCGGGGGAGGGAGGCCTCACTGGGGATGTAACCTAGTTGCCTGTGTTAGACTGGTATGTAAAGGCCTGGGTTTGATACCAGCACCACATGAACCCAACACAGTGGCACACCCCTATAGCCCCAGTGCTAGGGAAGTAGAAGCAGGAGGATCAGAAGTTCAAAGTCATCTTCAGACACACAGCAACTTTGGAGTCAGCCTGGGTTGCGTGAGAGGCTGTCTCAACAAAGCAAAACAAAACAGTGAACGTGGGTGAAGGGCACGTGGAACTTTTGTATGTGTTACAACTCCAGAGAGGTTGAAGTTGTTTCTAAATAAAGAAGCTAAAGACAGTGCTGGGGAGATGACTCAGCAGGTCAAACCCCCGGTACATATGTGAGGGCCAGAGTTTGGATCTCTCCAGCTCATGTAACAGCTGGATGGGTGTGGTGGTCCACCTGTACACCCAGCACTCCGGGAGCAGCATAACATATCCCCAAAGCAAGCTGGCTACTTGGATTAGTTGCACTGGCAAGCTCTAGGTTCAAGCAGGAGAGATCCTGCCTCAATATAAAGGTGGAGAGAGATCAAGGAAGTCAACCATGGGCCTCTACAAGGATGTGCATGTGCATACACAAAACATGTATCACATACATGCATGCATGCACCCCACACACATGCAAAAACAAAAAAGACGAGGGTTTTCTGTTTCAGTGACTTAGATAATATCAGTTTGCAGGAGAAAGATATCCCATTTGTTTATAGAGAGTTTTCCTTTTTAAAACGGTGATAAAGAATAATTCAGCTGTTCAGGTTGCAAGAACACTGAGGAGCGTTCCACCTCTAAGCTGCAGGCTGTTCAGCTTCAATGACACCTCGGCCTAGCTTCACAGGAGGTAAGCAGGGCTGTGACCATGATGCCCAGCAAACCAGGTTGGCTTTCCACTAGCATCAGCCAAGGACCACAGTACCCTACTATAAAGGGAGGAGAACATACCCAGCATGACCCCTTGTTGTCAGGCTCAGTGCTTAGCAGATCAGAGGGCCATTTGGTATGCACAGAATAACCAAGTGCTGAACCATAAGGGACTCATGAACAGCATGGAGAGAAAGAAGTTGGCTTCAGGGAAAAGACTAGCTGGGCCGACACCTGGGAGGGCAGGGGGGTGAGGGACTGTCCTGGTGTTCTATAGAGCAGGTCCAGACAGAGCAAACACCCAGAGGGATCAAGAGAATGGCTTGTAGGAAAGAGAAAGGGAAACAGTGTACCTCTGAAACTGGAATCCACACTTCGATTGGGGTGTGAGTGGGGGGTATGGGGAGACCAAGAAAGGTATGGCAAGCATAAGGAACAGGGTTCCAGAAGCTAACAGTGATAGTACTCAGTAACAGTATCACCAAGCACTCCCTCTGCCTCTACAGTGGCTGCAGCGAGAAGCAGTCAGCTGGGCAAAAGCTGTCTGTGGGAAGTACTGAGGGTTCAACCATCTCTGTCCTGTGTTGTCATCAAGGACCAGCAACTTCCAGAATTCTGCTTTTCTCTAGCTGTGCCTAGGTGACTAGGCAGGGCTCTGAGTTATCAAGGGGCACCTGCAAAACCCCTCAGCCTGCTACAGCCATCCGAACCCTGCCACCCATTGACCCCGTACCTGAGGCCTGTCAACCACGGTGTGCACACGTACGGGTGATGGGGAGTGAACCGGTGTGCCACTTCTGGCTGGAGAGCCTTCCCGGCTGGATGCACCTCTGACTGGTGACCTGAATGGGGATGCTGCCCGTAGCGGCCGGGGCTCCCAGTCATCCCCCTGGATCTTGTGGTACACAGGCTGGTGGGTCTGGTATTCACCCTGCTGAGCTGGGTAGTGGGTCTTCTGGGCCTGGTGGAAGGAGGGCTGGGCTGCTGGCCGAGTGATGTTCTGCTCATGTATCACAGGGATGGGTATGTAGCCCCGGGGGAGTTGGTGGCTACCCAGACTGCTCCTGCCGGAGGAAGGTAGGCTGGCCGAGGAGGACGAGGATGAGCAGTCAGAGGCTGGAGACTGTGACCGCTGCAAGAGACGAAGGGCGCAGACGCCGTGCCATGAATGACCCCGCCGCTCTGGCACTTCAAATTTCCATCAGGCACCACCTGGCCAGGACAGCACATTCTCCCAAAGCTCTCCTGCTATAAATATTTCCATTTTCAACGTGTGAGACTAAGGGCTGTGCGCCTGGCTCTCTGTGAGGGAGCAAGTGCTCGGGGTGTCTGAAGCCCTGGTTTCAATCTCAAGCGCCACCGCCACTTACCAAATTATTAAGTATTAATTAAGTCTTAATACTTAATTAAGTCTTAAGACCAAGGGGGCTGGGGACGGAGCTCACCAGGAGGAGCACGCGCTACGAGCTCTCAGAGTTCCGAAATAAAAAGAGGCCAGGGTCTGAACACTTCGAAGCTCAACAGCTCTCTGAGGCACATCTGAAATATGAGGAAAACACAGCCTGCCTGCCTGCCCACCTCACAGGATTGCTTTGAAGATTAACTGAATGCATCTGTGTGCATGCCTTGGCGGGCAGCTGCTCACAGGAAGGGCGTGGCCCATTGTGTTTGTTGTTACTACAGAGTTCTCCTCACTTCCTCTTGACCTCTAATCTATGGGAGAATGCAGCAGAGCCTCTGGGAGCTGCCTGTGTCCATGTGCAGGTCAGGTCCCTTTCTCTTTTAATCTACGTTCCAGTCATCTAGAAAGTGAAGAGGTGGCTCACTACTTGTTAGCTTAAATTTTCTAAGAGCCCTGACTGATGAGATGTTTCTACTTGTACGTACTGCAACGTACTTGTAATAAACGTAGGAACTGAATCTCCAAGGAAGGAGAGAGACCTCCAGCATCCCACATCAGCTCTTCACCCACAGGATGGTGAAGCTGAACAGATGTTGAAGTGGGTCAAGAGGCAAGCAGGAAATGAGGGCTCATACTCAAGGAAGCTGGGGATGAGCAGCAGACAGGAGGACGAAGAGGGCTTAACTGCTTAGGAGCCCTACCAGGACTCTGGCCACAAATCCCAGCTCAGAACAGAACGAGCGGTATGCTTTCACCATTAAAGCACCTTGCAGCGCTAGAGTTTCGGGGCTAAAGACCACGCCTAAAGCTCCTGCCCTTCTGACTTACTGAGTTTCCTTTAGTGGCACACTCTGAAGACAGAGACGCCGTCCTGATTTCATCCCCAACATAGGTCCAAATGGTCGATGTGTATCCTTAAGGACTGAACAGAGTAACTTAGAGCTCTGTCTGAGACAGAGAGCCCAGTGTGAAAAACGCCAGGCAGCCGGCTCCCGTCTGTGTTGCCTCCACCTCTATGCATTTCCACCATGCAGTTACCATCTTGGTGCCAGTGCTTTTACTACAAAATAAGCCAAGTGGTGCCTAGCCATCTGAAAAACTCAGGAATAAAGATATGGGGGACAACCAGAGGCTGCCAAACCATCCCTGACACTGCAGGCCGGACACTGAGGAGCTAACTACTACCAGGTATCTGGTCCAGCATGATGCAGGTCTCTTCTTACCTCAGGTCCATGGGCAGCTGGAGGCTGAGCTGCTGCTGTGGCCAGCGCCTGTCCACACTGTTTATCTGGCTGGGTGGCTTCTGTCATGCCGCCACGCAAAGGAGACTGGGACCTCTGAGGAGTAGCCGCTGCTGCTTCGGTTCGAAATCTCTGCACCCCAGGTTGGGAGTAAGAATGGAAAAGGTGTGGCTGCCGGGTTTCAGAGCCTTCATGGAGGACAGGGATGGGAATGTAGCCTGGTCGGAGCTGGGGGTATACGGCATGGCCTTCCCTGGTGGGCAGCAGCCTGGATCCTTCACGGGAAGGGCCATTGGCAGAGGATGCAGTTTCCTAAAGTACAGTAAGGAGAAGCAAAGTCTGATTAGAAACAGGGCAGAGAGGCCCCTTGAGGGACGGTGGTGCTGAGGACCCTGTCTTCTGGAGTGCCTTGGGCCTCACAACTCAGCCAGGCTAGCTGAGGCTAGCTGAGGCTAGCTGAGGGGCGGGAGAGCCAGCTCGACTGGCTCTGCTGTGTGACTGACAGTTTAAGATTTAGGGGTACTGGGAACAGTGGCACACGCCTTTAATCCCAGGTCTTGAGAGGCAGAAGAGGGCAGATTTCTGTGATTTTGAGGTTATCCTGGTCTATAAAGTGAGCTCCAGGCTAGCCAGGGCTGTATAATAAAACCTGTCTGGGGGGGAGGGGAGAAGACAAGGTGAACATGGAAGTCAAAATATCTGAAGTACAAGGGAGGTCTCTCAATCTCCACAATGGGGAGTCAGGTTTTTTTCTGGGTGACAGTAGGGTAGCAGTGTTGGACAGCAGCCAACTGCCCCTGCAAATTTCCGGAAGCTGAAACCAGAAGGTGATCCCGGGGAGACTCAACTCCAATGACTAAGTGCAGAAAACGTCTCTGCTCAAAAAAGCTCTCACATTTCCCAACCTCACAGCTTGTATTTGATCCAAGCACACAGAGCATAACTTGAAAATCACCAGAGAATCACGTATGTTTGTGGTGTGCGTGTTGGGAGGGGGGATAGATATTCAGGGGCTAGCTCCTTGAAAGTATTTTTAGAACAAGCTACAAGAACAGGAGATACACAGGAATGCAGAAGTGGACCAAGAAGAGAACAAACCCAGGGATTAATTATGCCGGCCTTAGGAGGCTCTGCCTGGCTAAACTTTAGCAAGGCTACTGAACTTCTCCTAGGCCCCACCTGTGCGTTTTCTTGTAAAATCTGGTTATTGCAAAAGAACAGCTAAATCAGGTCAACCAGACCTCCCTCCCTCCTAGCCCACCACTGTGAATATCTGACCAGGTTCTCAGCTCTCCCCGACCTCCAATCCTTCCCGAAGTCTTACCACCTTTGGCGGTAAGAACCCTGCTAGGGCAGCATCCCCTTTGCCTTTGAGCAGCTTCGTCCTCTGAGCAATTGTCTATTCGCACGTCCCACCCTGTGCCTTGTCTGTACTCAGAGAGACGGGCTCATCTCTTTCCACACCAGCAGTCTCTCGGTGGTCCCAACACACTTTCTCCCTTCAATACAGTAAACCCTGTTTGGGCAGAGAGCAGTCGGGGGGTCCTTCTCATATCTTCTCATGAAGCTGTCCCTTTAGAGGCTTGGCTATTTTGGGACCCTTGAGGAAGCCAAGTTCCAGATGTACCTCTGGGGAAGATCTTATTTCAGATACTGAGGCTGGCCAGCCACTCACTGGGCAATGACATCTCTCTCCAACCAGAGGCTGTGCAACTCAGCTTCCAACGGTCTCCTGAGCAGAAGAGTCCTCCCACAGAAGAGGGGAGCTGTGCTGTGTCACTTGCACATATCCAAGTAGGTCGGTATTCAGGAGACTAAGCCTTCCTCAGAGAGGTAGCTCTGAACAGCAAACAAACGTCAAAAGCTGGGACTCTGTGAGCTCATTTCTACTGCTGCAGAGAGCTGAGGACAGACCCTGAGGGCTGGTTTGCACGTTGAGTGAAACAACCATTAATTCTGTCGTGTTTTATATTTATATACAGGTCTGGACACCAGGTGGCTGGCTCTGGAATGTGGCCTTTTCAGGCTCATCTATCTACTGCCTCTCTCCTGCTGAGACCTTGCCCCTGGAGGGCCTCCAAAGTACAGAAAAGGCAAGGGTGTCACTGTGTCCTTGGGGAGAGGGGCAGACAGGCACTTGGTACTCTCAGATTAGAAAACCCACGTGCTCAGGACATCAGCATTATTTTAGCCTGCTTAACTCTCGGGTCACCCAAGTGCTGGGAGTAGATCCAGGCCTCAGACAGAACTCAATGCTTGCCATGAGGCATGCACCATAGGGAACTGGCAAGAGACAACAAAAAGTCCTGCCATAACAGAATGGGACAGGCACTCCTCTTTCCAGCTGAAATCAGATTTTGCACAGTCCTGTCATATGTTTTTGGAGACTGCCTGGGGCTTATTGTTTATTCTGGCCACAAACCAAGCCTCAGCCACTACCTGCTCCTCAGAGCCAGGCAGCCTGAGCTAGCCTCATTGACACCTTCTGGTGAACATCAAGCAACACTCAGATGGGCCCGGCCCCAGGAGTCATCTAACAACAAGATATGGTCCTGCAAATAAGGGGTTTACAAGACAAGTTAAAGGGCTGCAAATGTAGCTTACTTGGTAGAGTGCTGCCCTGGCATACAGAATATCTGGGTTCAATCCCAAATACCATATAAAACCAGGTGTAGTGGTGCACATCTACAATCCCAGCACTTGGGAGGTAGAGGCAGGAGGATCACAAGTTCAAGGTCACCTCCAGCTACATATTGAGGTCAGCCAGGACTACATGACACCTTGTTTCAAAAACTAGACAAGTTAATACATGGAACAAACAGGAAACACGTTGGCCTGAGAAGCAGGGGCAAGTGAGGTATAAGGGGAATGTGGGGCTTTCCCCACAGGGGAGGCTAGCCTAGCTAGGATCCAAGCTCATCTTACCAGCATTAGTTAACAGCTCAGTGAGCACGGCTAATTCCCTCACCCCTGTGAGCCTTCATCTCCTTTTCTATGCAACAAAGCAGACAACAAGCACCTACAGAACTACAGTGAGAGTGATCTCGACAGGGCCTCAGACCGATCTTGCCTGAGTCACCAGGGTACAAGGATTACAGGTATTACAGGTATGACGCCAGGCCTGGCTTATCTGGTTTTCTTTCCCATCTACCTTTTTTTTTTTTTTTTTTTTAATTTTTAGATGTGTTTTAGTGTTTTCCTTCTATGAATGTGTACCATCGGAGGTCAGATGAGAGCACCAGATCCCCAGGGACTGAAGTTACAAACAATTGCTGGCTGCCATGTGGGTGCCAGGAATCAGCCAGAGTGCTGTGCAACAGCATCTAGCGCTCTCTCCACTGCTGAGCTGTATCTCCAGGCCTGAATTTTTTCTGTTTTAAGACTGAAACTCACTATGTATCCCAGGCTGGCCTTGAACTCAGATCCGATTGCCTTTGCCTCCAGAGTGCTGGGATTAAAGGTGTGCACCACCATTCCTGGCCTTTAAAAAATGTTGACGATGTGGGAGGTCAGAAGCGGGCACCAGATCCCCTGGAACTGTAGTTACAGGCAGCTGGAAGCTGCCCTACATAGGTGCTGGGAACTGAATGTGGGTCCTCTGCAAAAGCAATAGGCAGTCATGGCTGCTGAGCCATCTCTGCACCCCCTTGGGGGAGGTTTATAAGATGCACTTAAGAGGGATATGCAGAAGGCCCAGAACAAATCAGAGTCACCTCCATCCAAACAAACAAACAAAAAAAGGGCACAAGAGACTCCTCCAAAGCATCAAAGGAACACACAATGAAGGACAAAGTTAACTGATGGTGACAGAAATCTGCATGTAGTTACCTATGAAAATGGCTTAGAAGGTTCTGGAAGGAACCTTGAGTTAATGAAAATATAACTGTACCTGAGTGGTATATTATGTATACATACCCACTATTCTGAGGTCTCTTACTGCCTACTGGTCATGAGTCACCCACCCCAGCCCACCAGCCCTATGCCCCTCACAGACAGGAATGATTGTGGGGGCTCTTCCTTGGGGCAGTCCCTATATCAAAGGCTTCTCATGCAGCTCACTTGTATTCTGTCTCTACCATCCTGACTGCAATGGGGACCCCAGGAATCCTACCCATCTGGGTTGGGGGATGTGGCGGTGTGTCATCAGATGACAGGGACTGGGCGCAGGCATAGCCACCAAGTAGACGCCTACCAATCTTCACCTCTACCTCGGACGCCCCTGCAGCTCCGCTCATTAGCCGTCTCTTTGGCTGAAGACATCAGGAACACATACAAAACCTAACTAAGACATGCGAGCCTCAGGGCCCGACTCTCCTTATCTCACAGCACTAATTTATAAACGAAGGTGTTAATTTTACTCTGTTGTTTGCATACCGCATTAAAATCCTGAGGCCATCTTAGGGCACCAAACAACTCCAGAGATGGCCAGAATAAGAATCAGGAAAAAAAGCAATACTAAATGAGTCAAAATGTGCCCTTTTAGGCACAAGGCAACTTGGCCTGCTTCCCGCTCCACCCATGTGTTACATGAGCAGCCTGCACCCCTTTCTTAGACCCCAGTTTTCTTAGCTATAAAAATTCAGGGAGGCGATGGAATACTCTACAAAGTATTGGTTCTCAGACTGCTGGAGAATATGGAGCACCCAGGAAAATAAAAACAAAAATGATGAAGGCTCGACATCCATCCCAACGAGTCTTACTCAACTAGGGTCTGAGGGGCCTAGTAGGCTGGTATAAAGAAATAAGGATCCGAGGTGAGCACCAGAAATTGCTGGAACTCACCTATGGCCACATCACCACGAGCATGCCTGAGTTTGTCAGAAACTACTGGAACTCAAAGTACCTCAAAGTTGTATATCCCAGATTAAGACATGGCTGAACTCCACTCTCATCTCTCAGAAGCAGACTGGGGAGTTTCACAACTCAGCATGAGAGAGTTGGCCTCGACCCAACAATAGTTGGTTCCCTAGTTCACTTGAGTAGGTGACCCTCTAAACCCTGGAAATGGGCCCCCAACCCTGCCTCTTAATAAAGTATGCTTGACACCTACAGACCAGTTCCCATTACTGTGTGGTAACAGCAACAATGGCAACTATCAGCACTTCCAACTAACTGAGCCCTGGAGATTTAAGTAGAACACCGATTCCATTAACTGGGTTTTTAGGCCAGAAGAGCTCTCACCAGGTCGGCTGTTGAGTTTTACTAAACTTTTAACATCATTGAAAAAGATGGAGATTAAAAAGATTGGGATATAAAATTTTGAGGTACTTTGAATTCCTGGTGGAGAGAGGACCTGGGCAGAAAAGTGGCTTCTCTAAAGACAAACTTTCACCTGCACAGACACCCTCCCTCCCTCCAAAGACCCATCACGGCCTTTTGATTGGTCCAATAGGCCACATGAGTTATCAGTGTGACACATAAGCAGTCATTCATGCCTTCCCACAGCCAAGCTCAAGATTCTCTTAGCTCCCCCTGAGTCACACTGGCTTTCAACTATTGCTGGAGGGCTTAAGAGATTCTGGGCAAATCCAGAATAAGAAGCCAGGACCACATGCCACTCATGGCCATTCTCAGCACTTCCGAGGGGATAGAATGCTACCTCAACTGGCTGATTTTGCAAGATGTAAGCAGAAATAAGGCACGAGGAAGTCTTTGTAAACACTGTGCTTTGTAAACCTTGTCCTACACAATCATGTGTCTTCACTCCTCAGTTGTTGATGGGCTGATGGGGAGAGAGGCTGGGCCTACTTACTGCTGCAAAGCCCAGTTCCGTGGTGCTTCTGACCAGATCATCGGTAATGAGTCTTTTAGAGTCAGAAGCCCTTTTATCTCAGTCTTAAGAGACTAGTTAGCCAGAATGTCACTGTCTATACTGAGAACTAACCTGGAAATAAACTGTCAAATAAGTACCTTAGAAATCCCCTGAACACTCTTCTAAGAGGCTAGTCGACTAGGGGGAGGGGCTTAACATAGAAAACCTTACCACTGGGAACCTGCACGTTAAAGCACTGAAAAAAAGCATGAGGCTCCCTCACACACCCAGAGACTGAGGGGAGGAAAGCCAAGCCTAGCCAGGGTATGCAAAGGTTGGCCTGGGAGCAGAGCATCTGCTGGCATCCCCTCAACTTCCTCCCTGCATCCCTCAAAAGAGCCCACACATGGTCCTAGGACAAGTACAGCCACCAGCAGCTGCTGGGTATTTCCCCTGCCGGAGGGACCATAGCCAGCCTCCAGCCTCCACATGTTCCAAAGCCCTTCTCTGATATTCCATCTAGCAGATACAGGAGTGGGACAGACCCCAAGTCTGAAGGGGTGCTGGTGTGCAGCTATGTGGAAAAACTCCATCAAGGGACACTTAGCTCCAAAACTCACAGCTTCAGAGAAAATCAAGGACTTACTTCCTCTTAGGGAAAAAAATGGAAAAATCAAGGCCACTTGTTTAATCAATGCAGATGGAAAAGTACCTGGATCTCCACTCTGGGAAGCAAACTGAATTTAATGAGATCAGGAGGGGCCCTTCATACCTGGAGCATTTCCACAGCCTTGTTCCAGACAAAAGGTAAACAATGGTCCTGTCACAGGGCCTTTGCCTCTTCTGTCATTAACGCTCACAGCCCCTTATTCCCTGCCATGAACCAGCTCCTGGTTCGTGCCTGGCATTGTTCCCAGGACTGCACAGAGACAACCTCTTCTCAACGAATCAATAATGAAGAGTGCCATGCAGCACAATGTGGAGCCCCCCCTCTTGTCTGTCCCTGTTATAAATCAACAGGCCTATGGAGTAAAGGGCGATGGAAGCTCCAGAAGGTCCAAAAGCCTTCTTCATCTGCTCCCCAGCTGTGTTTCAAGTTATGCATACCTGAGCTCAACCTTCACAGGGGCACAGGAAGCTCAGTCAGGGTTCGGAGGGCTATCTGGACACCAGCCAAGGGAGAATCAGCTAAATTTGGGACAACTTTGAGAGACAACTTCAGGCCTATCTGTTGTCTCAAAGACCTATACATGGCCAGGTATGTGGGAGGCTCAGCTGGATGCCTATCTTCAAAGACCTGTCCCCTTCAACAGTGAATCAGGATGGAGATGGGCTTCAGTTCAAACTTTCAAACAGTATCACCTTTGATTCTCTCAATCCTGTTAGAAGTGATACTTGCTGTGTCCACTTACAGAAGAAACAGGCTAATGGAGGGTGAGCAATTTGCTTAAGATCTCCAGAACCCGTGCTTGTCTGGTGGCACGTCCTGCCATTCCTGGATGCTGCGTGTTGACATTTGCGTGTGGCTATCTCCAAACCCTTCATCCTCCCCCAGCGAAAAGGGAGGAGGAACAGCAACTCATTCCTGCTGGGCTGAGGCTCAGACCTGAAACATTCAGTTGGGTGCGCTCCAAGTGAGGGAGAACGGCTCTTGCTGAGTCACTGGCCCAGCCAAAGCAGGACCAGCCAGCTAAGATTTTTGGCTCCATTCTGAGTCACCCTGGCTATAAGACTTCACCGTCACCAGGCACAGGGGTGCTATGGACGGAGACAACCCAGCTGCATCTCAGTGACGAGGGGGACTTGCTTGGATGCAAACAGCCTGACAAGTTAGCCTGGAAAGTTGAACCAACCACCAGTGTTTTTTCTTCTACACACTCAGCTGCATTCCCACCATTAGGCTTTCCAAAACTATCTCTTCCTTATTTATTCATTCAGTGTCCATGAAAAAAAAATTCTGAAATGACTGAGGGAAAAGCCCCTACACGTATACTTTGGTGAATACTGAAGATGTTCCTTTGGAGTAGGAAGAACTGCTTTCCATAAGATGCTAGGTAATTTTCAGCAGGAAGCCTCAGTTCAAAGGACACAGCCCTACGCTGGGAACTCAGGAAAGCTGATGGGTTTACAGGCTCCCCCTGATCCAGAAGATAGCAATCTGTGACTCTAAGTGGTTCTGGATAGAGAGTAAAGAACTTTGGTATACATGGTACCTGACCTTACTTCCAGACACACACACACACACACACACACACACACACACACACAAAACCTGACTCCTTTGCCAGGGTCTGTTCTGCACAGCTCTAGATCTGCAGCATCTGGCTGCTGTTGGCTCCCAGCCCCTCCCAACTGACCTGATGGAGATGCTGTGTCACTGGTGGGAACTAAGTCCTGTATGGATGATCTCAGAGACTCAGCACTGACCTTTGTACAGAAAAGGCCATTCAGAAAGTGACAAGGGACAAGCCTCTGGGGGACATCTGGGCACCTAGGGACAACACACGGCTGTGCTGAGGGATTGCCAAAGGGCTTCTCAAGACATACTTTGTGTTCATACTTCTTTGAGGCGTTGTCCTGGGCCTACAGATGCTGCTAGGCAAGGAGGCTGAGATGAAACAGACTCTGCCTGGATCGCTCAACAGGATTGTGAGCCAAAAAGGCAAAGCAAGAGAGCCCACCACTTAAAGAGAGTCTTAGAACAGTGAGGACTATCTAGAGCAGAGATAGCCTGCTTCTGGCTATCTGGTGAGGCAAGTAAATATGCCTGGCACTTCTACAGGAACAGGAACACCAGGTCAACCTTTCTATGGAGCCATAGGCCAGGTATATCCCTCTGCGTCATGGAATTGTTTCTGCCTCAGAGAGCTCTCTGGAGTATTTAAAGAGACAGGTTTTGTTTTTGTTTTTTTGTTTTTTTTTTTTTAAGACAGGATTTCCCTGTTGTAGCTCTGGCTGTCCTAGAACTCACTCTGTAGACCAGGCTGGCCTTGAAATCAGAGATCCACCTGCCTCCGTCTCCCCAGTGCTGGGATTAAAGGCATGCGCCACCACCGCCCGGCCCAAGAGACAGGTTTTTAAAAGCACACATCCATGTCTCTCACAGACACACAGACAGACACACACACACACACTGCCTGGCACTACCAAGGCACAAATAGATGTGTATGTGTGTATGTATGTGTGTGTGTGTGTGTGTGTGTGTATATATATGTATATATATACACACACATATATATCACATGTATCAGATGATGGACACTGTTCAGCCTCTGTATGTGAGAAGTGAGGGGATCTGGTACCTGGATAGGAGTCCCTAAGGTCTAAGGCATCAGTAGATTTATATGGTGACTCCTCACAGTGCGAATCAAGGGCAGGATCCTCATCAGTGCCTGTCAATACTAAAGAGTCTCCAAAGCTCCCAAGAAGCAAGACCTATGTTCAGCTCCCAGCTTTTCTTCATAAGGCCCCTTATACATTCAAAACCAGATTAAAACACAAAGGAAAAAAAGAACAGGTTTGGGTTAGGTATGGTTCCTATTTTGGATGGAAGATACCAGAACAAAAATTTTAAATGTCGATAAACAATAACAATAATAAGCATGTAGAGTGGTTTATATAAGGCAACCACGTGCCGTTCCAGAGAAGCAGGGACAGTGCTAACCGAGCCTCGTGGGTGGCATGAAGCTTTCTGACTCACCACCAGCCCGGGCAGCAACCAGCATTTTAAGCTTTCTCGGCCCTGGCTAACATCAAATGCTGCCACAGTTTCGTGTACGTACTCTACCCTCATAAAGGGCAAAGCTACTTCACAAGATGGGGGACAAAGTGTGTCCTGGGAGCTGCAGTCAGTTCTTGTGCAAGCCAAGCACACAGGCTGTTCTTTAGAGGGAAAATGAAGGTCTTGGATGAACACCCTTTCTGAGGCACCTGGCCATGCTCCTGGCCCCACCAAACCACCCTCCAGCCCTGTCGCAGCCACTGACTTCCTGACTGGCCTCTGACTCTAACAGGCACAGTGGCCTGTGATCGATCTAGAAAGAGCAAAATGACCTCATCTGTAGATAACAGGAGGCTCTGCTGAGCCCGAAGCAGAATAAATGGGTCTTCCCACTTCAATCATAACTCAAAACATTTCCAGTTTTCTCTGAGAGATTTCTCTCTCTCTCAACCAGAACTCAGTACAATCTGCCAAAGTGGTTGTGAGATGCCGGAAGACAGGAGGCAAAGGCTCCTCCTGCCTGGGATAAAGGCAGGTCTCCTCATACTGTGCACAGGTATCTAGGGTCCCCAGGCATACCACACCCAGAGTCACCTCCAGCAGTCAGGCACTGGAAGAGTCTTGGCAGGCCAGATGTGAACCAGGCAGCTCTCCCCAAGCCAAATGGAATCAGGGGCACACTATGGCTTTTAAGACCAATGTGGCAGAATCAGAGTCACCAGAAAGCCCTCTGAACTATTTCTGGGTCCCACTCTGGGCAATTCAGACCAACATGGGGTGGGAGTAGAACGAGCAAAGTAACTACAATGTGCATTATTTTTAAAGATTCATTCTATTTTATGTGAGCGTCTACATGTCTGTGGGTCAGATTCCTTGGAACTGGAGTGAGCCATCTGATGTGGGTGCTGGGAAGGGAGCCTAGGTCCTCTCCAAGAGCAGCAAGTGCAATTAATTAACTGCTGAGCCATCTCACCAGCCCCTCAGCTTGTGCTCTTAAAATGTTTCCCCAGAGGGCATTCAAGAGGCTCAGTGCAGGGGCTCTCAACCTTCCTAATGCTGCGACCCTTTAATACAGTCCCTCATGTCGTGGTGACCCCAACCATAAAATTATTTTTGTTGCTACTTCATAACTGCAATTTTGCTACTGTTATGAATTATAATGTAAATATCTGATATGCAGATGGTCTTAGGGGACCCCTGTGAAAGGGTCATTCGACCCCCAAAGGAGCCATGACTCACAGGTTGAGACCTGCTGGGAGTGGGAAAGGCACCTCCCACCAAACCTGTGGGCCTGAGTTCATCCCAGGAATCCACACAGTGGACACCCCAAGTTGCCCTCTCACCTCTCCATATGCGCCACGGTGAGTGTGCCAAACACACAAAATTAAACTGAAGTAAGGAACAAGACTCTGGAGACTGCCACACTGAGGAGTTCCCAGATCCAGAACAGCCCCGCTCCCTGAAAGAGGGAGGTCTGCCGGGTAAGGGACCCGCACTCTAGAGTACCGGGCGGGCTCTTGTTTATTTGTGGAGGAAGATACTGGAGAGGGTCTCCAAGGGCTCATGCATGTCCAAAACTCCAAAGGGAACACCAACCTCTCTACAGAAAAAGGGATCTAGGCTGGTATGGACCTCCCTGATCAGTGGAGAAACCGAGTGTGCAGAAAAATGAAATGGAGGAATAGTTTGGCTACTTAAAAAGGTGTTTTCATGAGGACATCATTGCTTCCAGCTGGAACAGCCCAAGGGACACGGGGACACTTGTCTACTATAAAAACAGATAGCAGATTTACTGTAACTACTTCAGAGAAAACAAAGTGAACCCTGGAAGACAGTTTAAGACTGAATACAACAAAAGGGCTGGTGGTTTTCCTCTTCCCATGAAGGACTCATCTTTATCAGCTTTGACTGTAAACATCCTGATGCCTTCCCAACTCAGTGACAGATACTTACTGACAGTATCTCTGACCCAAGGTGAGTATCTGAGGGTCTCTTAGCTCCTCCCAGACACCCCTTTGTTTAGACAGAGGCTCTTTCCCCTTATGCTTCAAGAAACCTATTTCAGAGGCTAGAGAGATGGCCCAGCAGCTAGGAGTGCTTTCTGTTTTCCAAGAGGACCTGAGTTTGAGTCTCAGCTCACAATCACCTATAATTCCAACTCTAGGGAATCCAACACCCTTTGGGGCTCTGAGGGCACCAGTACACACAGGCATACAATACATTAAAATACAGAAAAGAAACCAATTTCCTTCTTTGTTTTTCTTTCTCTTTTCTCAGACATGGTTTCTCTATGTCGTCTTGGCTGTACTGGAGCTCACTCTGTAGACCAGGCTGGCTTTGAACTCAAGAGGTTTGCCTGCTTCTGCCTCCTGAGTGCTGGGAGCAAAGCTGTGCACTACCACATCTGGCAAGAAGCCAATTCCTTTTCTTTCTTTCTTTTTTTTTGATTTTATTTATTTTTATTTTATGCACAATGGTGTTTTGCCTCCATGTATGTCTGTGTGAGGGTGTTAGATCTCCTGGAACAGTAGTTACAGACAGTTGTGAGCTGCCATGTGGGTGCTGGGATTTGAACCCAGGTCCTCTAGAAGAGCAGCCAGCGCTCTTAACTGCTGAGCCATCTCTCCAGCCCAAGAAACCAATTTGTAAAATAAAATATTAAAGGCTTTCCCTGTTTGTAGCCTGCAGTAAGATGAGTGAAACTGTGCCGGTCACATGCTATTCTGTGACCATCAAAACACAGGTTCGAAAGCAGCGGGTCCGGGCTCAAAGCAAGAACAACTTGAGGATTTGACTCCTAGGTGCTCATTTTCTCCTTATGCCCTGGTACCATGCTGGCAAGTCTATCTCAAGTAATTAATTTGGTAAAGGAAACCTTTCTCCTAAGTTTATCACAACCCACCATCTGAATCCAGGCTAGCACAGAACAGAGATCACTATGCTTCAGTTTCATAAAAATTCAAGCCACTTGTGACTGCTGAACAGACACATTGGCTCCTCTTGTCAATCCACCTGGCCTCTCTGTGCTATTGGTTCAGGTGGGTGACCTTCAGAAACACTCGAATTCTCTGTGCTTTCTTATGTAGAAGGAAGGAGGACCCTGTTAAGGACCTACCACACTTTGGGACTTCTACTCCCCATGCAGTTTCAAAAGAGACTATTTTTTTACCCAATAATGGATGGAATAAACATAAAAAAAGGTTCCTGCAGTCATGCCTACCCCAAACCTCTCTTGCATTAATTCCCAGGAATGAATATACAATTAATTCCTTAGAAATGTGGCTTACCTGGACACGAGAGTTGTAAGGAAAGAGTGTAGGATGTAGGTGATTCTGTTAAATTTGGTGAGTTTCTGAAATCTTCCACATAATAATCATCTCTTTACTGCTTCTATTTTTTTCCAGACAGCAAAATTTTGAGTATTTCTTCCTTTTTTGGGGGTGGGATGGGGGGGTGAGGGGCAAGGTTTCTCTGCAGACCAGGCTGGCCTGGAACTCACAGAGACCTACCTGCCTCTGCCTCGGAGAGCTGGTATTAAAGGTGCGTGCCACCACGTCTGGCTGCTAAAGTCTTTAAGTGTACTTTTACCAGACTTTCATTTTGAAAAGATCAACTTCAGCAGGGTGGTGGTGGCACACACCTTTAATCCCAGGGAATCAGAGGCAGGGCGGAGCTCTGTGAGTTTGAGGTCAGTCTGATCTACAGAGTGAGTTCCAGGACAGCCAGCATTACAAGAGAAACTCTGTCTCAAAAAAAAAGAAAAAGAAAAAGAGAAAGGAAAGGAGGAAAATCAAATGTACATAAATAAATTATTACTGATCAGTATGCTAATTATGACTTTTGTTAATTATATTTTAAAAGATCCAACCCAATTTTGAATTTTTAAACTCTTCCTTCAAAATTTAATTGATTTATTTGAGAAAAACAAAAACAAAACAGGATCTTATTTTATAGCACAGGCTGGCATCATTCCAAATTTAATTAATTATTAATACATTTTTGAGACAGACTCTCTCTTTATGTTGTTTGTTAACCTTGGCCTTGAACTCAAGATTTTTCTGCATCATTTCTGAGTGCTGGGATCATAGGCCTGCACCACCACGCCAGGCTTCGTTCCAGATTTGTACTTTCAAATTTTCTCACTCTTGATGTTGAAGTACAACATGCCTGAATATACATAAATGAGCCATACACCTGCTGTGTTCACAAGACTCCTCAGCTGTTTCTGGTAACAAACTTCCAGAATTTTAATACGACGATAACAAGGAAGAATCACGCCCTTAAAAATATATTCTTTCTCTCCAGAGTGAGGTAATGGCTCGGTAGGAGAGATCATGTCGGATCTCTAGTTCTGAAACTGTGTCGGAAAGAGTTATCTTGAAAAAAACTAAATAAAGACGAATCGGAGCATCAGAATACCCTCTAACTGAAAGCAGTTTCGATCAATAATACAAGTTTAATTTTAAACATGGGGGGTGGGGTGGGGGGAGATAACTTATCTACTGGAGTCTCCTGAGTCACTCTATGCCTAAGATCCAGCAAAGTCAAGATAAGAACTAAGTTCGGAACTTGAAGGTGAAGTCCCCAAAGGACTCCACCTCAGCAGCCTTCCAAGCCTGGCCGTGGGCGACCAAGCACCAGAGGGACCGAGGGTCCCGGAATGCGAGGCGGCCGGTCCGACAGGCGGAGGCCGGGCCAGGCCTGGGCCTCGGGCCGCCCTTCAGGCCGGTCGCCCCTCCCGGGGACCCGGCGCAGCTCCGGCCACCGGCCTTCGCCCTGTGCCCTTCGCAAGAAGCTGTTGAAAACGACCCGATAACACCGCGCGGGTCGCACCTGGCCAGCACCCTCCAGGCCGCCCCTCTCCAGGATTCCCGGGCCCGACGCCCGTCCGGGACGGGGTGATTCTCGTGGCCCGGGCCGCATCGGATCCCTTTGCCGTCGAGGTGGGACCGCGCGCCCGACTCACCTTGGGGCCCTCGAGAGACACGCGCGGATCGTTCCACGTCGTGGTGCGGCTGTTGTGGTCCACGAAGAAGGGCCAGCCAGTCTGCGGGTCGACCTTGATCTCCCAGCCCGGTGGCAGCGGGTCTCGGTCGCCGGCTCCGTTGCCGGACGACATCTGCATCACGGGCGGCTGGGTGGCGGCGCTCATGCTGGGTCGGGGGTCCGCCCGGGGCGCGGAGCAAGGGCGCGGGTCACGAGGTTGTGGGGTGCGGGCACCTCTGCGTCGCCGACGTGTCCGGGAAGCCGGCTCCGGGCACCTTTATGAATTAAAGGACTGGGTGACGTGGCCCGAGAGGGGTGGAAGTGTCTGGAAATAGCCTCCTCGCTGCCAAAGGGGAAGGAGGAGATAAAGAGAAGGCAGCAACTGGCCGGCTAGAAACTTCTGGTCCCATCCAGAGAACTTGGCGGCCTCTGTGGGTTGGATGCGGAGCTCCGCCCTGAGTCATCGGCTATAACCGCGACGGGGCGGGGCCGTGGGCGGGGCCGTGGGCGGGGATTTGCCACCCGCTCCTCCTCCTCCTCCTGTCTTCTGCTGTCCCAACTGGCAGCTGTCCCGTGTGTGTGTGAGACCTGGGGCCTGGGCGCTCCGCGATGGGTGGGCGCGCACCGGTGTCCTCGTGCGCCCGGGAGGGTTTCCTGCCACTCCTTCGGGCCGCGTGGGGTGTCCCGGGGCTGGGGGTCCGTGGGCCGGGTGTCTGTGGCCCCGCCTGTGTGTAAGGACTAGATCATGTTTAAGCTTAGAAAGTCTAGTCCGCCCCCACGCCCAAGGACGCTAATACTCAGGGACACTGGCGTCTTGCACTGACGTTTTCATAACTTTCTCTCAAGGGCTTTAGGGCTGCTCCCGAGGAGTTCTGGAATGCTGATCTGACGTCACAATTAAAAGAAATTGCTGTGGAAACTCACCTGCCTGCATTGGGAACCTGAAGAACAAAGAAAGGAACAAAGTGATGGCTTTATATTCTTGGCTCTGTATTACAGACACTTTCGCACAGTGACTAGCTATAAATTTTATACTCTTGGAGTGAGTTTTTTGTTTGTGTGCTTTTGTTTTTAATGGTAAACATTAAAAAAAAAAAACAAAAAACTGGGCGATGGTGGCTCACATCTTGAATCCAGCACTCAGGAGGCAGAGAGAGGCAGATGGATCTGTGAGTTCAAGGCCAGCCTTGTCTACAGAGTGAGTTCCAGGACAGCCGGAGTTACATCTCGGAAAACAAAAACAAAACAACAACAAAAAGACACCTCACAGCTATCTGTGTTTCTGCCAGCAAGCAAACCTGACTCTTCCCAGCAGCCTAGCTCCTCCTCCTAGCTGCTCTTTGGGGACTGCTGCTTGCCTCCCTCATCACCCTGCTGGGGACCCCGGGACCCCGGCCACCACCCCTTGAGCCCACCATGAGCCCAAAATGGTGCTGAGGACCCCTGGGGAGCCAGCATATTTTTCCCTTTGAGGGAGTCTGGCTCTGTAAAGCTAGGGAGCTCTGGGACTTGAGATACAACCCCCCCCAAAAGAAAGCTCCCCCAGGGACTATCAGGGGACCCCCTCACTCCCAGTCTGCTGCGGGGTCCCTCAACCTGGCGAAACACCACAAAAGTGGCCCCAACTAACACACATGGCCTTAAGATGGGCCCCCTCAACCCTCTCCAGCCAAATAAGGACAAAAAAATCCTACCAATCAGGGGCCACCCTGGGAGGCTTCGCTCCTCAGGGACACCTTTATAAGCTCTTTATAAGCAGCCTTCTGGACTCCGCTCTGCTCTGCTCTGAGTAGGGAGGGGACGAAGCTTCAGCTGCTGCCTTCCAAGTGGAAACAGCCAAGAACACCTCAACTCAGCCAGGGATATTTCCCTTCAGAGCTGCAACACTGGGGAAGCTTCTCCCCTCAGAGCTGAGCCGAGCAGAGAGGAGTTGCTGCATTGTAACACTCCAGCTCAGCTGAGGAAGTCTTCCCTGTGAGAGTTGTATGGTTCCTGCGCACCTTCCTGTCAGAGCTGTGTGACTCCTGGTTTCCCGAATATCATGATTCCCTTCCTATTGGGGCACCTTCCCCACCTCAGAGCTATATGATCCCTGGGCTCCCCATTGCTAGGGTTCCTTCCTGACAGAGCTGTGTGGTTCCTGGGCTCCCGAATGCCAGGCCAGTTTTCCATCTCTGTTCGAGCTGAATAAAAACCCTAACAGGCCAGGCTGTCATTTAACTCAATATGTAGACCATACTGGCTTCAAACCCATGGAGGTCTGCCTGCCTCTGCCTCCCAAGCGCCGGGATTAAAGGTATGCACCAATGCCTGGCTGTGTCCTTTTTTGTTTAAAGAGGAAGATTTATTTTATACATATGAGTGTTTTGCCTGCTCGCACGTGTGTACACTATGTGTGTGCAGGGCATTCAGAGGTCTGAAGAGAGTATCGGATCCCCTGAAGCTGTAGTTACAGACTCTTCTGAGCTTCCTTGTGGGAACCGAATCTGGTCCTCTATAAGAGTGGAGCCTGCTCTTAGCTGCTGAGTCATCTCTCCAGCACCTGCACCTTGTCCTTGAATTCCCTTTCGTTCTCACCGTCCAATCATAACTTCCTAAATATTCCTTGACTCTGTGACTCTTGTCTTTCTTCAGTCCCACCAACCTGTCTAGGTCATCCTACCCTCTCATCTGGATCCTCTCACAGCCTCCTGATGAGTTTCCCGGCCTCGTATTTTGTCTCTAACTCTCTTGCCTATGCAGCATCCAGAGAGGCCTTTTCCATCACCCAAGTCCACCGTGTCTTGCATACACTGCTCCCTCCACCAGGATCGCCCATCTATCCACTCCAACTATCATCCCCTTCGTTTGCCTGCCCAACTTGGCTTTTCCCAGTATTGCCTTTGGTATCACTCTCCTTCATTCCCCACACACACACACAACACACAAACCTGCATAGTATGACCATCCACATCCTGTCCTTCACCCCCCCCAACACATACCTGCATAGTATGACCATCCACATCCTGTCCCACCCTACCAAATGCTTTACATTGTAAATGCTTGTTTGTTTGATTTACTTATGGGCTGAGTTTTTGAGAGCAGAAGCAGGATCTTGATCACCACTGTGTCCCCATCCTCGGGCACAGTGTGTGGTAAATAATAGTTATTAAAGCAACAGCAGTTGTAATGGCTACCGCTTACTGGGCAATTATTGCATGTCAGGTCCTATGTTAACGACTTTACAGGGGTTATCACAATTGATTTTTGTGGTAGAGGCTATGATGTGCTGCTTAGATCTCCTTCCAGAAACAAAGGGTTGGTTCTACCTTCTGCTGAGAATGCTGCAGGAAGAGATCAGGATTTGTCCCATTTCTCTGCTTACAGTGCCAGAAGAACACAAGCTTTTTTGGTTTTTTTTTTGTTTTTTGTTCTGAGATAGGTTATCTTTATGTAGCCCTGTCCGTCCTGGAATACGATATGTACCAGGTTGGCCTCACACCTGTGGGGTCCAACTCTCCCTGCCACATAACTGGTAGGATTAAAGGCGTGCACCACCATGCCTAGTGAGGTAGGAACTTTTATTAAAACCTTGTGTGGGTGAGGAAATAGGTTTAGAGATGTTCAGTAACTTGCTCACCATCATTTAGACCAACCTGGTCTTTTGGGGACTAGCTTAAGTGAAGAAAACTACCTTTCTGAAGGCCATTCTTTCTTCTGAGAAGCCGGTATCCAATTAACTGATCCCCTGAGGAACATTCTACCCAGCCCTTGGATCCAACCCCAGGACTGGGCTAATGGGCCTTCCCAGTTCCTGTACCCTCTGGATTTGACTGTTTTCTTTGGAAATGCACCACAGCTCAGCCTGAGTCTGTGTTGCTCTGAGAAGGATTCTTGACTGCCTTAGGTCTCAAACTCAAGATGGGTGTGGCTAACTGAGGCACCTATTTAACATATCAAAGATGACAGGCCCTCCAACTTCTCCTTACATCCCTCAGTCCCTACTTGTGGCTGGCATTACCCCCCAACACCTGAACTGAACTGGGCTGCGGTTCTCCTCTACATAATCCAGCCATTTGGGTCCTTTTACCTTTTGCCCTCTTGGCTGCTGCACCTGGTTCCCCTCTTCCTCCGCCCCCACCTCCCATCCGACTCTCCTCACATAGCCCAGCTCAGGGTCATGTTCACTCTGGACTCTCCCAGATGTCTCTGCCTCTGGCTGTGCTCTCCCTCATATCTACAATAAATTCTCTCCTCCACATATCTAGAAGCAGTCCTGTCCTCTCTTTCTTTTTAAAGACTGACTCCCGCTTGATAACCTTCATCTCACAGTCTCCTTCCTAAGGAACCCAAGTTCTTTGATTCCAGATACTTAGGAGGCTGAGGCAGGAGAATCCAAAGCTCAAGGCCTGCCCTTGTCCTACGGAAGGACACAGACTGGAGCAGTGCTCCCAGTAAGTCCATGGCTGGACAGTGCAGGACTCCCTGTTCACAGGTGAGGCAGCCTGAGTTTAAAGACACTAGCAGGGAGCTTTGATTGGTGGAGGTGGGGTCTGAACTTCGGCAACTGACTCGAGCCCACAGTCTGTGCATAAGACAAATGAGTCAATGGCACAGTAGTCACCAAGAAAAAAATGTAAAAGCTGTAATTGAGAAGCATAGCCATATGTACATGATTTTTCTCAATGCCAAGACAACAGATAGCAGGCAGCTACCACGGAAGAGTCTAAGTCAACCTATCAATGATGGATCCCAGCTGGCTTGACTCATAGTTCAGGTCATAGACAGGGGGCTCAAGCCCAGCTATGATTTTTAAATGAAAATGTCTCCCAGAAGATTTCAGTGCCTGGATGATTTAATACATTTCTAATGGAACATGAGCTGGCGTTGAGGACAGCCAGTTCTCTCGGATTTATGCAGAACAGTGATCATTTCAAATCATTTTTGTTTGCCTTTGAGATGCTCTCAGAGATGAGTGCATGCAGCCAGGCACACCTCATCCAGCCACTCCCTCCCAGGGACCCCTTCCACAACCGGCAGCCCAGAGGAGGAAGGCAAGGGGCGTCTGAAGATCACCGAGGTGGGAGACATGGCTTTTGGGGTGACATAGGCAGAAGGTGTGGATGCAGAGTTGGGGAGAGGAGATGTCCGGTCTGGTTATGCTATGGAGACTCATAAGTTCCATAAATACACTCTGGTGGAGGTGGAGGGGGAAAATCAATATGGTTTGGCTGCAGCATTTTAGACGTTGCATCTGTTTGTCATTAAAAGTTGAAGTCAGCACAGCTGCTCTGCACTCTCTGGCCTCATGAGGCAGGTGCATCCTGTAGCAAGCATCTGGCCTTTAATAGTAGCCGATTCTGTTGTACTGGTTCACTCTGCATTCTTCCCTGAAAAAAATGGTAGGAACCAGGGAACTGGGTGCTATACCTGTAAACGCTGGGGTTTCTTTTTCAGTTTTGTTTGTACGGATTTTGTTTTGTTTTGTTTGAGTCAGGGTCTCACTTTGTACCTTGGCTGGCTTGGAGCTCTCTATGTAGACCAGATCTCTGTGTAGAGATCTGCCTCCCTCGGCCTCCTGAGTGCTTCGATTAAAGGTGGTCACCACCAAGTGGGACTACAGATTTACTTTTATGTGAATGTGTGTTTTTTCTATGGTGGAGGCCAGAAAGGGACATTCGATGGAGCAGAGGCTATAGACAGTTGTGAGCCAGCAGGTGTGGGTGTCAGGATCTGAATGTGGGTTCTCTGGAAAAGCATTGAGCCATCTCTGTTGCCTCTGTGCATTCTTTTTTTTTTTTTTTTTTTTTTGAGAAGAGAGAAAGAAAGAGGAGTGAGGGGTCATGGTACCAGGGTACTGCCCAGAAGAGGGTGGGGCTTAGGGTTTAGAGGGAAAAAAAATTAGGTAGAGGGTCACACAGTAGCATGGGGGTGCTCGCCAGTCAAGTTGGGGCTGTGGCAGAAGAGAACTGACTGAGCCTGGTGTTGGCAGGAAGGGTAAGGCTTATCTAGTGTGGTCAGCAACTCCAGGGCAGGGAAGACTGCCCAGCTGGATCTAACAGCGCATCGGTGCAGGGCGCAATGGTGTATACCTAAAACCTGCCGGTAGAGCTGGAAAAATGGCTCAGTGGTTAAGAGTATTTATTGCTCTCCCGGAGGAACTGAATTCAGTTCCCAGCACCTACACTGAGGTCTCACAACCTCCCGTAACTCTAGCTCTAGGGTTCCCATATCCTTTTCTGGCCTGCACAGGTAGCCACATACCATATGTGATACACACACACACACACACACACACACACACACACACACACAAAAATCTTAAAATACTAAAATCTGCCAGAGACTGAGGTAGCAGGATGGAGAGTTCAAGGCCACCCTGGTCAATAAGCAAGATCCTTGACTTCAAAATACGCACCCCACTCCCCCAGAAGAACAATAACTATCTCCTCTACCACAGGCCTTAGACATAACATAGCCCAACCTGTTCCCCTCCCTCCCATTTCCCAACCTTAAACATGTTAAGGAAACACACTAAACATTGTGTGAGTCATTTTTCTCATTTCTGTGACAAAATAATCAGCTTAAGGAAGGGTTTGTCTGGCTCACAGTCCATCACAGTGGGGAAGGCGTTGCGACTGGAGTCTGAGGCAGCCACTTACCGCATCCTCAGCCAGGAAGCAGAGACATGGGTGCTAGTGTTTGTTCACTTTCCTTTTTCATTCAGACTAGGACCCAAGCCCACAGGTGCTGCTCACACACAGAATGAGCCTTTCCTCTTCAGTTAATCCTTTCTGGGAACACCCTCATAGATGCACCCAGAGGTTTGTTTGAATGGTGACTCTAAATCCAGCGGACTTGACAGTGACCATTAACCCTCACAGACACCAAGCTAAGATTGTCAGGACCCAACTCATTTATCTGCCCAGAAGCCCTTGGAGGAATGAGGACCAGTCGTAGAACTATTGAGTCACTCGCTCGGATTACATTCTTGAAGAGTCTGGATTTGGAAGCAGATCTGTCTGATCCCAGGGCCTGTGCATGTGCAACACTCATTGTTATTCTTCCTGTGTGCAGCTTTACTGGGTTGGATTCTATTTCCCCATCCAAGTTCATGCCCACCTGCAAATGTGACCATATCAAGATGAGGTTGCACTGAATTAGGGTGGACTCTAACCCAGTGATTGGCATCCTTATAAGAAGAAAGAGATGTGGACACAGAGATGGGACAGACCCATGGGAAGAGCACCACATGATATCAGATAACTGGAATGATGCATTGACAAACCAGGAGGTTCGGGGACAGCTGGCAACCACCAGTGGAGACACAAGAAGCAAGCAGCATTCTCTCCCACCACCTTCCAAGGGAGAGCACAGTCTTGCTGACTCACCAGTTTCAGCCTTCTGGCCTCCTGCACTGAGGGCTATTGCTTTAGGACCTGGGATTTGTCAGTCCTTTGTTAGGGCAGCCCTAGAAAATGAAGACAGCAGCTAACGGACACACCGACATCAGAATGACACTCAGAACTGCCACTTCTGTCAGCACAACCACACATTGTTCCTCACCAGGAGTAGAAGAAGTCCATCAGTGAAGGTTTGCCCAGCACTGAGGTCACAGGCACCCCTCTGGCATGCCCGGCTTTTTATGAGGGCTCTGGGAGTGCAAAGCCAGGTCCTTGTGCATGCACAAGAAGTACCTCACCCACTGAGCCGTCTCTTGCACTTAACAATGTCCATGTGAAATGTTTTGTGTGGGCCATACATATCTTCCTTCCCATTGCCCAAGCAAAAGCGGACTCTAGGGAATGGCTCTCCTGAATCTCTCTCGACTTAGCTCTTTAGAAATGTAACACTTTGCCGGACAGTGCTGGCACACCTTTAATCCCAGTACTTGGGGGAGGCAAAGGCAGGCAGATCTTTGTGAGTTCAAGGCCAGCCTGGTCTACAGAGTGAGTTCCAGGACAGTCAGAGTTACAACAGAGAAACCCTGTTGTGAGGCTGTCCAAGGGCTAAGAGTGTGTCAAAGCTGGCTTTTGAACCCCACATCGCACCTAGGGTTTGAAAACAGCAGGGGTTCAGCTGCTCCTCACTTTAGCCATGGCCAGAACCCAGCTAAAAAATATTAAATATTGCCTGCTTCACTGAAGCAGTGTGGCTTGGTTGGGGACTACGGATGAGTCCATTTACTGATAAGGTGCCTTCTTCCTTTTCGCTGTGGGACCACACCTTATGCAGAAGGTGCCCTTGCAAGACTTTGACTCTTAGACTTGAGCTCCACAAGCAAATGAGGCTACTCCAGTATCTTTGTCTTAACCAATGGATCCCAACCCTGGGTACCAAAGACCCTCCCCTGCCTGTACCCTATAAATGTAAGCACCCTTGCATTAATAAATGAGAGATAGGCTCCTCTGATAGCCTCTCCAGAGAATCTGATTAGCTCTCGTTGACTTTTAGTCCTCCCATCTGGGACCCGCCAGGATGCGTTGACCCATGCCCTGTGCTTTCCTTCCTGGGGGTGGAGCTGGCGGCTGATAGCTCAGCCATGCTTCGGGGAGGGAAGCTTGAGAAAAAGAAAACAACACTCTGTCTTGAAAAACAAGCAAACAAAAAATTAGGTCAGTTTTTAGTTGCTACCCTGAAGAAACATAAATGAATTGACACTTTTATCAGTCTTCCCGAAAGCCAATAAATAGTGGTAGAAATATAGGATGGGGGCGAAAACTATACAGCGACTCAGCAGACTTTGACCTGGAGACTTGGTTTTGTAACTCTACAGGTGACTGGACTGTGGGCTCAGGCTCCGACCAATTCTCACTGATTAAGGCTGCTATAATGAAATATCACAAGCTGGTATCTTAGAACCAGAGAAATGCACCGTCTCGCAGCTCTAGAGGTTAGAAGCCCAAGACCAAGAAATTCAAAGTAGGGGGCCGGAGAGACGTCTCAGCTCAGGGGCACTGGCTACTCTTCTAGAGGATGTGAATTCAGTTCCCAGCACCCACATGTGGGCTCACAATCATCTGTAACTCCAGTTCCAGGGCATCCGATGCGTTCTTCTGACCTCTGTGGGCACAGAGCATGCGTATGGTGCACATACATGCACGCAGGCGAAACACTCATGCACACAAAAATAAATCTTAAAAAAAAAAGGAATGTTTAAAAAAAAATAATTCAAGCCAAGGTGTAGTGGCTCATGCCTTTAATCTCAGCCCTCAGGAGGCAGAGGCAGGTGGATCTCTGTGAGTTCAAGGCCAGCCTGGTCTACAGAGTGAGTTCCAGGGCAACTAGAGCTACATAGTGACGACTTGCTTCAGGAAAAAGGAAAAAAGGCCAAAGTGTGTATAGTAGCACGCTGCTGTGACGGCTCATCGAGGATATACGTGCAAACTGCCAGACCGCTTCAGATGGAGCCACCACCTTGCCAAGCAGCATCCTGGACAGTGGGTGAGCTCAGGTGTTTTTATTCTTTCAGAACTCCTCGGGTATTCTACTGACAACACATGCAGATCATTAGCAAGTAAACACCGCCCACAGAAATCCAACACCTGCAGTCAAAACAAAATGCCAAGACCTAGGCAGACCCTTTTTCTAACAGTGCACAAAAACAATTTCAAACACAACTAAGAATAAACATCCACACCAAAAGTATTAGGCAGATCGGTCACTTCTAAGGGCCAAGTGGTGAAAACCTATATTCTGTTCTTTCTTTGCTGGGTGTCTTAGTCATTGTTCTATTGCTATGAAAAGACACCATGACCAAGGCAACTATTACAAAAGAAAGCATTTAATCAGGGGTTTGCTTAAAGTTTCAGGGGGCTAGTCAATTATCATCATGGTGGGAAGCAGACAGGCATGCTGCTACAGCAGTAGTTGAGAACTATACTCCCGATCCACAGGCAACAGGCACTCCCAGTGACACACCTCCCCTAGAAGGCCACACCTCCTAATCCTTCTCAAACAGTTTCACTCCGTGAGTTTATGGGGACCATTCTCTTTCAACCCACCACACTGGGACACAATCTGATTATTATTCTTGTCTTCTAAACTCTTCTCCCCTCCTCTTCTTCCTCTTCTTCTTCCTCCTCCTTCTTCAACAGGGTCTCTCTCTCTCTCTCTCTCTCTCTCCCCCCCCTCCTCTCTCTGTCTCTCTCCAAGACTGTGGCTAGCTTGGAACTCACTATGTAGACCTGGCTAGCCTTCAACACACAGAGAACTGAATGCCTCTGTCTCTGGAGGGCTGGGATCAAAGGTGTGCACCACCAAGCCTGACTCTTCTTCTTTTTGAGTCAGGGTCTCATTCTATAGTTCAGACTGACTTCAAACTCCCAGCAATCCTCCTGCCTCAGCCTCCTAAGTACTTGGTTTACAGCCACCATACCCAGATTTCTCTTTACATAACACTCTCCCTGTTTGCTTGTGCCCGAGTTTTACACTAGTTGTTTGCTCTTGAGATAGGGTCTTGTTTGGCCCAGGCTGACCTTGAACTCACTATGTATTTAAGATGGCCTCAAACTGAGCTGTGGCTCCTCTGCCTTTTGAGTGCTGGGATTGCAAGCATTTGTTACCATGCTCAGCTAAATTTCTTCCTTTTTGTTTTTTTAAAGGACCCAACTGCCACCCATATGTCTTCATCTTCATTAATTCTGTCTACAATAACCCTTTTGTCAAAATAAGGACTCATTTGGAGGGATGAGGGTTAGAACTTCAACATATGAATTCGGGAGATAGCTCAGTCCATAATGGGCAGTCGGTGGAGAGTAAGTCTTCCTTCTTTTGATGTTTCCTAGTGTGCCAGCTTCCTCTCCGACAGCCACCAACATCCCTAGGGCCCTTTATCTATCAGCATCCATGTGTTTGTTCTTCATACTTAACAAATGAAGCACGCTATTTACCATGGCATCAACTACACTGTGTGTGTGTGCGTGCGTGTGTGTGCATACATGTGCAGGCCAGAGGTTGGCATCAGGTGTCTTGACCTCCACCTTATTTTTGGGACAAGGCCTCTCACCAATTGGATGAACTGGCTTCCCAGCAAGTCCCAGATTTCCTCCTATCTCCATCTCCCCAGCACTGAGATTGCAGGTGCCCCACTGGTACTCCTGGCTTTCTACATAGGGCCTGGGGACTGGAACCCAGGTCTCCATGCTCGCACTGCCTTCTCCCCAGCTTCCACCGCACCCTTTCCACTTAACGATTTCCCGTGAAACGTTCTGTACTGGCCACACTCCTTACTGAGTACTCTCTGTTTATTTAACTGTTCAACAGTTGGGTCAGTTGGTAGACATTTCAAGTCTTCTGCTGTGTATATTCCTGTATTTGGCATGAATACGCAAACCAGGTCAACCAATACCTGCAAGTGCAAGTGCTTTGTCATCTGGCCAGACCATTTTAGAATCTCAGATATTTTGCTAAATCCCTCTCCCAGGAGGTCCTGGGAGGTCAGCCTTGTGTGGACGGAGCCCAGTGCCTGTGCCTCAGGATTTGCTGGGCTGTGCTAGCGAAGGGTCTGATCTTGGCTGAGTGCTGCCTTCACCCTTTGCACTGCTGCCATGCTGAGCGGTATTGAGCTTCTCTTTACATTTGGATTCCTCTACTGTGAACAGTCTGTCCCTATCTTTTGCCCATTTTTTCTTTTAGGATTGAAGAAGAATGACATGGGTTTTTACAGATGCAGAACAGGGAGGAGAATAGGGCCATCCGATAGCCGTGGAGCACACAAAGATGGGGACTGTCACTGAAAAACTGCCCGAGCCATGCCACCTCTGTTCAGTTGCTTGGGACTGCTTCCCCTCCTGCCCAGTCAACAGCCAGCTCTAGAGCCAGGGGGAAAGCCTGGAAATTAAATTCAGGGTTTAGAATTGCAAATTCAAGCTTGGAACGGAATTGTCTGAGAAACCATTCGGCTCCTTCTCCGAAGCTGGTTTATTGCAGGGGGCTGATGTCAGCTTGGTTGGAAATAGAAAGTTCAATGGATGCACTAAATAGGCTCGGGGGGAAAGCTGCGGACGAATGGAGACACGTATGTCATAGAGACCCCGCCAAGGACTTCTCCCTGGGCCACAGCATTCCTTGTGTTTTTCTTTCCTTTTTTCCCCCCTTAGCTGGGGCTGGTCTAAGTTCAAACCCACAGGGACAGACATTCCTGTCTAAATCTGTTTTCGGGATGGGAAAAGCATTGGGGTCCTGCTGTCGGCCTCCATTGAACAAGGTAGGATTCGAGCAGGTGCCTCCTCTTCCATGGTTTCCAGAAGGTGCGTACAGTTGCTTCCTCACTGGTCTAGTCTTCTACTCTCCAGGGATTTACCCAATATCTCAATAATCCCTGAGCTAGACCAGGACATACAGACGCCGTTCTGTGCCTTTCAGGATGGTATACTCTAGCTGGTTAATTTTATACCTCAACATGGTTGTGCTACCGGTGCTCGGATATTTGGGCAAAAATTATTCAAAAAATGTTTTCTGTGAAGATTTTTTGTTTGGTTGGTTTTTGAAGGAAATTATCACTTAAATCCATAGGCTTTAGGGCTGCTGAGGATGTAGCTTAGTGGTACTTGCCCAGCATGTACAAGGAAGGCCCTGGGTTCAATCCTTAGCACTACCATAAATCCACAGATATAGAGCAAATCAAATTGCATCCCATAACATGGGTTGACTCTGCCCACCGAGGCCTTAAAGAAAATACAGACTGAGTCCATGATCAGGAGGGACTGTGCCAGCAGACTGTCTTTGGATACTTCTCTGTCCTACCCTGAAGATCTGGGCTTACATTTTCAGTCTTGAGTCAATTCTCTCTCTCTTCTCTCTCTCTCTCTGTCTCTCTCTGTCTCTCTCTCTCTCTCTCCCTCCCTCTCCCTTTCCCTCTTGCCCCCATCTTTCTGTGTCTGTCTGTCTGTCTGTCTGTCTGTCTCTCTCTCTCTCTCTCTCACACACACACACACACACACTGTTCTGCTTCTCGGAAACCTTGACTAATTAGAAAAGAACTGTGTGATCACTGGAGGTTGTAACTGGAGTCTTTAGGAGGAAAGCATGGGTTCACCCAGACTCAAAAGACCTAGGACGTTCCACTCAGCTCAACACACCAATTTTAGAGACAAATAACAGTGAAAAGCAGAGAAAGAAGATTGATTCAGAGTGACTGTGTTGGGAAGAGGAAGATGAGAAGAGGTCTAGTGAACTGAAGTTCATCTTCCCCAGTACTGATTCCAAGTTCAGGCTTAAATAGAGGAAGAGTGTGGGTGGGGTGGGTAGGAGCGGGAGAAGTGTCAGTGATCAGACAATCCTGGTCCAGGTGTCGTCTGGTTGAGCATTGTGTCAGTTCTGAAAGGCGACCTGAAGAAGTCCTCAACAAGGTCCTCAGTTGAGGGACACAGTCTGGTTCCCAGAGAACAGTCACTTCTGCTCCAGGGTGTACCCTCTCCATCATGAATAAGTGCCCTCATCTGAGGAAACGGAAGATCCTTCCTGTGGAATGTGTTCTTCCTAGAACTTAAGGTGAGTGCTGGTTATTTAGGACAATGATTTATGTCTTCACCCTTGAGGGAGGATTGGACAGACCCTCCTTGAGTGATTAACATGCTGACCTATAGGGACAAGCAGGGGAAACACAGTAAAGGAGACATACAAGGCAGAGACACCAGGTTTTTATCTTGCATTTAGTGAGGAATCAATACGTTTTAATACTTTTTTTCTGCAAAAACAGTTTTTGGGTGCCTGTTTCTTTAACCACCCCCCCCAATTTATTTGCTTTATTTATGAGTTCTCTGTCTGCATGTACACCTGCATGCCAGAAAAGGGAACCTGATCCCATTATAGATGGCTAAATGCCACCATGTGGTTACTGGGAATTGAACTTAGGACCTCTGGAAGAACAGTTGGTGCTCTTAACCCCTGAGCCATCTCTCTAGCCTGTGGTAGGTGCCTGTTTCAAGGTGATAGTGTCAATGTGGGAGAGAGCTGCCTCCTTCATGGCAGCTGCCATGGCTACAACTGGGCTCCCCCGGGTAGGAACGTATAACACACACTTCCATCTTTAGGATGTAAGCTGGGGCCCTTTGCATGTGTGTGTCCCTGTGGCTAACGCCATCATATTCTTAGCACAAGTTGATGTTAAGTGTTATAGAATTAGTGAATTATAATCTGTGACATGATTAGTCCCTTATCCTGTTCCAAAAAATGTCAGGACTCTTGCAATGATGGACTACTTTGTCCCGATTACTTTGTGTTCCAAAATACATGCTTGTAAACAATTTGGACAATACATAAAACTGCAAAGCGGAACATTGGCAGTTCCACTGCCCAGAGATGAGAGGTGAAGGAAACAAGAGTAATCACCGGCTGTGAAAATGGAATCCTTTATTACTGTCTTAATATCAGATCCTCCTTGCTCTTGAACCAAGACCCTCATAGCCATCGAGCATGCATGTACATTAGTCAGTGTGTAGGGCTTAAATACGAACAGGCAGACAGCTTAGGGCAGCCCTGCCCTCTGGGCGCGTCTCCACTAATGAGAGAATTTTCATGAATCCAAACGTTTAAGGGCTCTGCTGTTTCTGGGCCACCTTGACTGTTGGACACATACTCTTGTGTTAAACTTGAAAACACTTTAAAAACAACAACAGAAGAAGCTGGTGTCGTCCCCAAACTGTGAAAACAACAAAAAAACTTCTCAGAACATTTCTTCAAAGCCATTCCCTGTTTTCTAGAAAAGTAGGGTACAACGTTCTGAAGAGCCTGCTTTCATGACTTCATTAGGTCTCTCTGGAAATCCATCCTTCTTGGTCTAATGAGATGTTTTGGTTTGTTGCTTGTGTCTGGAGATCACATTCTTCTACTGGGGAGCAGCTATTCACCCCAACTGGCCTAACTAGTTTAGTTTGATCTCTTTTCAGGGATAAAAAAGAAGCATTGTTTTTAGCAAGTAAGAAAGAACCACAATAGTGTGCACTATTTCTCTTCTTGATGTTTTTATGTTAATAGCCTTAAGTGCAGGAACAGTACAGAAAGGCCATCATTATTTGGAAATGTATCTTAAAATTTAAACAGCTGGATGAGGGAAGCATTTTAGATTAGTTCTTTTCTCTTTATTCTTTTAGTTTTCGAGTTTCACACTTTTTATAACACTTTATATTACATTTTATTTTATGTGCATGTGTATATCTGTGGGCGTGTGATCAGCAAGTCATGTATGTGGACATCAGAGGACAACTTGCAGGAGTCAGTTCTCTCTCTCTACTGTGTGGAGCCTGGGGATTGAACTCAGGTGGTCAGGTTTGGTAGCAGGCAAGTTTACACCCTGAGCCATCTCACCAGTCCACTTTTTAAGTTTTTTGGGACAGGGACAGGGCTTTGCTGTGTAGTCTAAGGCTGGTCTAGAACTGAACAAATAGCATAAGATGGCCTTGAAGTCATGATCTTACTGATGCGGCTTCCTAGGTACTGGGTTACAGACATGTGCCACCACGACCAGCTTCATCTGACAGGTTTTGTTCTGGGTTTTCTTTCCTTTTATGGGTGGGAGGAGGAGGTGCCAGGGTCTTGTGAGTGCTAGGACAATGCTCTGGGGCTAAGCCCCATCCCCAGCTCAGTTCTTTGTGTTCTGTAGGACTGATCTTCTTGGATTCATGCCTGGAGTTTACCTTCATCCAAGGAAAACCCATTAGAATTTCCTGAAGTTTTTCTGATTAATTACATTCACGATCCTCACATTCTCAACCAACTGTCTTATCTTGGTTTTTGGCTGCAGGATGCCAAGGCCTACCCACACTGGAGCAGGGGGTGTCTGCCTTGTCTTTAACCCAAATGACACCTATACTTTCTGAAAGAGGCCTTCTGGCCCCCAAGTGGAAGTCTATGCACTATCCTGGGCACTGGTCATCAGGCTAGCAAGAGCAAGGAAAGCATTTGCTAGTCAGTGGCAACTTACTATTTGGTGCAGACGGCAGGCAGGGAGGCCGATTGCTTCAGTGTGGAGGAAGATAGCAATCATTTGATTCTTTCTCATTTATATAAAGATACCTGCCTGTTCATGATGCCATCCAAATAGAGCAAAAGGACCCTTAGCCAATTACTGTTAGCAGTACAATCTCATTCTATTCTCCTAAGTACCTAGGAAATGGACATCATTATTATATTTGATTAATGGAAAACAGAGACTCAGGGAAGTTAAGGACATTACCCAAGGGCTGGAGAGATGGCTTAATGGTTAAGAGCACTCACAGAGAACATGGGTTTGGTTCGTAGCACTCGCATGGTGGCTCTCAACCATCCTTAACTCCAGTTCCAGGGGATCTGATGCACTCTTCTGGCCTCCAAGGTCACTGGGTACACAGCACACATAAATACACACATGCGAACAAAACACTCATACATGTAAAGTAAAAATAATTAATAAATCTTTAAAAAAGAAAATTACCCAATGTCACACAGTTGGTGAGAGGAGAACCAGAACTTACACTTGAGGACTTACCTATCTGGGAAAGAACCAGATAGAGTCAAAGCATATTTCAGAGCAAAGAACAGCAGAACTTGGTGACAGATGGAATGGCTTCTTCCATGAGAGCAATTAGATACTTAGCTCTATCTGTTATCACTGTGATAGCTAATGCCAAGTGCAGATTTGTTAAGTATGGCTTTGTAAGAGGCAAGTTTTTGGTCAATTTATTTGTATCAAAATATAATAATAGCAAGGATTTCTATGGAGCTCTCTTTTTCAAAGATTAATTTACTTTTGTTTATGCGTATATTCATGTGACTGTGTGTATGTGCAGATGAGGGCAGATGTCTGTAAAGGCCAGAGGAGGGTACCGGATCCCCTGGATCTGGAGTGATAGGTGTTTGTGAGCCACTGGGCATGGGTGCTAGGAACTGAACTCAGGCCCTCTGTAAGATCAGCAAATGCTCTTAACTGCTAGGCCAACATTCCCTCCCCTCCATAAAGCTTCCTCCTCTTCCCCCTGCAGTTTCTGCTCCCTACTTCTCCTTCCCTGGGGATTAAACTCTTGGTCTCTACTACTGAGCTATATCCCAAAGCCCAAATAACATCCTTTAAGCTTGATCCTTATAAGACTTACTGAATCCTGATAAGAAGCCCCAATGGGAGGCTGCTATAAGTGCTATTTCACAGATTAAGAAACTAAGGAACTAGAAACTAAAGGAGGTGATTGTAATCTCAGATGGACCGGCCATAGGGAATAGGTTCTGAACTCTAGGCTGTGCAGCCTGCAGGGGCTTCTGCAATGTTAAAGCCATCCTCACCAAAGTAAGCCACGTCTCTGAGCATTATGCTTTTGCTTTTAAATCACTCTATAAACATAGTTGGTATGGTGGTTTGATTAAGAATGGCCCCCATAAACTCATATATTTGGATACCAGGTAATGGCACCATTTGAAAGGATTAGAAGGATTAGGGTGTGGCCTTGTTCAAGTAGGTGTGGCTTTGTTGGAGGAAATGTGTCACTGAGGGTGGGTTTTACGGTTTTAAAAGCCCATGCCAGAGCAAGCACTTGCACTAGTTCTCTCTCTCTCTCTCTCTGTCCCCCTCCCTCCCTCTCTCCCTTCCTCTCCCTCTCTACCTGTGATCTTGTGATTCAGGATGTACTTCTCATCTACTTCTCCAGCACCATGTCTGCCATGCTCTCCATCATGATGATAATGAACTAACCCTCTGAAACTGTAAGCCCCTAATTAAATACCTTCTCTTTTAAGAGTTGCCTTGGTCATGGTGCCTTTTTACAGCAATAGAACAGTGACGTAGACAGTTGACATGGTATATATAATTGTCTCTAGGACATGTAAACAGACAATCTACAGACAGGCACCTTCAGACTTCACTCTATTATGTGTGAACTGGGACACAATCGTTGGCGCCCTGAACTGCACGAAGGGGGTCTCTTGTCCAGACACTACTTTCTGAAGTGATTAGGAGGATATAGGAGCTTGAGGAGTTGGTGATGAGCCCATGAGGTGATTTTTCTTAGGCTTCCATTGAAGTCTCTTCATTATGCAGATGTGGCCTTTTGGTGCTTAACAAAGCAGCTTTGCTTAATATGGGTGCCTGTGGAGCTGTGTTTGTAGAGATGGCTGTTAAGAGAAACCAGCAGAGAAGTGGTCATTATTTCTTATAAGCTAGGTGGCCTTCTTGAGTGGAGAATTCCAAAAAGCCATACCCAGTCTCCCGCGAGCTCTGTGCAGCAGGGAAGGAAGCTTTTGTGTGTCTCGGGTCCAAGAGTGTCCGAGGCTCACCCTCCGTTTCTGGGTTCTGTCAAGTCAGCCGCATGCGGGTCCACTCATGCTGTGGGTCCTCCAGGGTTCCCCGCTGCTTGGAACAGAGCTCAAGTGCTGCCTACATCCAGCAAGCTTAACCCAGTGTCATGCCGGCCTCTCTCTCAGCCCGGGTCGTCCTGTCCTGCTTGTGGCATCTAAGCTTCCCACGCACATTCTGAGGTTTCCTTCCTGGTTGACATGGAGTTCTCCCTCGTCTTCGTCTGGCAAACTGTTTTATCCTTCCAGGGTCTTCCTGGAGGCCTTATCTTCATGTCCCCGGGGGAAGGCTCATCCACATAATGCCTTGGTACTTCTAGTACAGTTTTATTGTTCGCCAATTATTTGGACCCTGTCTTCCTCTCTATATACAGAGGCTAGGAATCTGTTTATTTGCCCCTTTTTTTTCCCTTCCTGTGGCCCCACCACCTGGCACAGTGCCTAGGAATGTTGGCGGTAGGTTACACCCGACCTCTGTCACACCTGCCATTTCATTTCTGTAAGACTTTTATGACCAGGGTCCAGGGTTAAAGTCCCTCGATTTTGGCCCTGTGACTCCTGCTTCCCTCTTGTCTAGGGTAGGACTGGACCTTTGAGAACCAGCCTGGACCAGCATGGAACCTGTGATGACCTAAGGCAAAATGAACTGAGCCATAGGCTCTACTTTTAGGAATTGGAGCAAGGATATGTGAGAACTGTCAGGAGAGGCAAGGGGCAAAGGTCAGGGGGAGGGGCAAGGGGAAAAGGGTTGAGTAACAGGAAGAGGAGAGAATGGGAGAGAAGGCTCAGGGTCTCTCAGTGCGCAGAGCTGCCTTGCTTCCCGGGATGCCCTTGTCTTAGGGAAACCCAGCTGAGCTCTTGCACTGCCCTTGCTTTCTGAGACCAGTCAGTAGTCCTCGGTAGGAGCCAGGCTTCAAGAGGGCCCCACAGTCATTGCCTCTTGGTATCCTCCCTTGCTAATCCCTTTTCACGTTGACTAAAGCTGACTTGTGCTGGGACGGTGGCATGCTGCCTGTAGTCTCAGCTCTTAGGAGGAGGAGGGAGGAAGATGAGCAGGTAAAGGCCAGCTCGGGCTACACAGTGCATTTGAAGCCAGCCTGAGCTACCTGAGTCTCTGCTTCCAAACCAACAGATGGCAACAACAAAAAGCTGATGTGTGTTACGGCTGGGATACTGCAGAAGTGACGGCTGTGACTTCTAAGATAGATCACAGAAGACTTTGCAGGTCCATCCCTGTTTCGTGATTCCTTGCTTTAAGGGAAAGCCTGTTGCCATGGTGCAGGTGCTTACTCAGTCTGTGCAGAGGCTCAGGCAGGGAAGTAGCTGAGGCCTGTGGATAACATCGGCCCCAACTCCCCAAGCACAGATGAGCCACTGTGAAGGGGGCACAGGGATTCACGGCTAAAGCACATTTTGTAGTGTAAACGTTTATATAGAATTAAATAAATTTCACTTATTCAGTAAGTATTTCTTAAGTTCCTACTTTGTATAAGGAGTTAGAAGAAATGGGAATGGAGATTAATCTTGCCTTCAGAGAGCTGGTAATCTTATAGGAGCATTCACACCTGCATACAAACAACTAAAACACTATGCAGAAAAGTCCAAGGCTCCACGTCAGGCACCGGGCAGAGGCCTTGTGTCAAGGGTTGTACTGAAAGCTTTACGGGGATAATCCTCCCAGCTAGAATACAGCATGTGCCCAGAGCTGCACTTAACACAATTTGTGACATTTGGCATGGGATAAATATTTATTAGTGAGTCTCACTGTGCTCTTATAACAACCTTATGAGAAAAACAGGATGGTTAGTGTTTAGGCCCTAAAAATCAGTCTCCTGGATTTGGATCCTGGCTCCCTTGCTCACTGTAAGTGAACATGGAAGTTACTGAGTGTCTCCATGACACAGTTTCCTGATATTAAAGGTGTAGATGATGATAGAGTCGGGTCACAACACCAAATGGTATCAGGTTCAGAGCTAGCCTGGGGCTGGGCACCTGATAAACACTGAGGCACCTCAACTCTTACAGTGACTGACTGTGATGAGGTTTGGTGTCAACTGTCCACAGAATCGAGAATCACCTGGGAGACGGGTCTGTGGGTGTACCTGTGGGAGAGTATTCTGAGTATGTTAATCGATATGGGAAGACTCGTCTTAGTTTTGGGCAGGACCATTCCCTGCATGGGATACTGACTGGGCTGTGTGAAGTGGAGGAAGTGGGGCTGGATTAATAGATTAAGAATTGAAGTTGAACCTTGCTACTGAGGCGGCTCAGCAAAGATGACAAGGAGGCATATTCATTGGTGCAAGCCCTGCTAGACTTCAGGAGAGGGAACCACCATCCTGACAGGTGCCATACTGGATGGACAATGGATTTATTGACTCAGAACTCCTCAGGTGCAGATCATAAGCAATCAAACATCCTCCACTGAAATCCAGCACCTGCAAACAATACAAAATGCCAAGACCTAGGCAGACCCACACTCGACAGTGCACAAAAACAATTATTTTCAATACAACTAAAAATAAACTTCCACAACAAAGAATACTTACTACTCTTCCAGAGGACATAAGTTAGGTTCCCAACACACACACTGGGAAGCTCACAGCTCTCTATGACCCCAGTTTCTGGGGATACGACACCCTCTTCCAGTCTCTGAGGGCACCTGCATGCACATGATACACATGAAGCTCATTCAGGTACACACATGTACACATGTACATATATATACATATACACACATACACAGACAAACATATACATCTACACGTACATCCATAAATAATAAATAAGTAAATAAAACACTTAGAATGGAGAAGGCGAGCTGAGCACCGGTATGCGTGAGTTCATCGTCCTCATCTGACTACTGTCATGAAATGACCAACTGCCTCAAGCTGCTGCTGCCTTGACCACCCCATAGTGGCAGATTGCAGCCTGGAGTCGTGACCTAAAAGAAAGCCGTTCCTTCTCTCAAGTTGATTTTGTCAGTATGCTTTATACTTTATCACAGCAGCAAGAAACTCAGATGATGCTCTCCATTTGACTAAGGAATGAAAGAAGGAAGCTTGAGATGTTCATTAGGCTGTGGTGGGGCCTTTTGTTGGGGGCAGGGAAGATGTGTTGGGAATGGAATCCAGAGCTTTGTGCACAGTAGGCACTTTGTGCATTCTAGCTCCACCCCTGAGCTACCCTCCAGGACCCCGTGCTCATATTTCTAGCTGTAACTCTCCACTATCTCCAAAAAAGGTGCTGAGAGAAGGCGAGACTAAGAGCCATGTCAGTATTATTATTATTATTATTTTTTTTTTGTAAAGATAAGGAAGAGTTTGTTCTCTTGCAGAGCTCTCGAAAACAGTTTGTTCCAAACTATGGCCAACAGAATCCAGAATCCATAAACTGCTTTTACTACTTTCCATCTTAGAAGGCTAGTGGCTTCAGGCTGAGAAGCCCCTGGGGTGGTGGAGATAGTCTGGTTTCTCCCTGGTAGTATTCACCAGGCAGTTTATAGCACAGCTTGGAACCACCAGGGATAGCAGGATGACTACAACCGAGGTCTCTGCTGAAGCAAACTCTATTTGGATACAATAATGTTTTAAAAATAACCTACAATACCATTATACCCTAAGGATGGGGGTTGAATGAAATCAGAAATACCATTCAGACAGTTCATTAACTAATCACAGAACCCACAACCTGATCCTCCTGCATGGCAGAGCTCTCAGGATGACTTACAGGGCTGTGCTCAGGGGCCAGAAGGCTGTGCAGTGCTCTAGCTCCCTTGCTGTCTGTAGCATCCATGGGAGGTGCTATGGGGAGCCCAGAAATACTTCCATGCAATGATCCCACTGAATCACAAAAGCCTTACATCTCCTTAGTGGTTCTCTGCATTTGTAACTTGACATAGAATCTCAGAGAGCCTAAGAAGGTGGGCGGTCACTCCTTTAGCTTGAATCTCTTTATTTTTGCTGTTGTGTGAGGGTTGAGGACTGCATAGAAGAAATATTTACTAGGAACAGAAGGGACCAATGCCCCGCTGCCTGGAGAGCATCTGTTGGGAAGGCAATAAATCTCCACACACGGAGTGAGGACGGACACCCCACCCACCAGGCTGATTGCTCAAAAAAGTGGTATGGGGAGGTGTGTATGTGTGTGTGTGTGTGTGTGTGTGTATGTGTGTGTGTGTGTGTGTGTGTGTGTGTGTGTAGAGAGATGGCTCAGCAGTTCAGAACATTTGCTGCTCTTTTGGAGAGGCGGGGGCTGAAGAGACAGCTGTGGGTGCTGGGAATTGCTCTTATGTTTTTGGTTGTGAGCTAACCTTTAATGGCTGATTCATCTTTCCAGTCCATATTTTTGCTCTTGCAAAAGGACCCAGGTTCAGTTCCCAACACTTACATGGCAGCTCACAACCACCAGTAACTCTAGTTACAAAGGAGCAGATCCCCTCTTTCTGCCTCCACACCAGGCTCTCACGTGTTACACATACATACATGGAGCTGAATACTCATACATATAAAATTAATTTTATTTGTTAATATGTTATTTTAAAAACAAAGTTTAGTATTGTAAAATTGTTTGCTAAGCATGTAGGAGCTCTGCTGCTTCTGACGAATTACTCTTCACTCTGGCTGTCCTGGAACTCACTCTGTAGACCAGGGTGGCCTTGAACTCACAGAGATCAGCCTGCCTCTGCCTCCTGAGTGCTGGGATTAAAGGTGTGCTCCACCACTGCTCAGCTATTTTTATTTTTTATGTATGGGTGTTCAGCATGCATGCACGTCTGTGTACCATATGCATGCAGTGCCCTCAGAGACCAAAAGAGGGCATTGGATCCCCTAAGACTGTAGTTACAGGTGGGTGCTGGGAATAGAACCTGGGTCTCCTGGAAAATCAACCAGTGCTCTCAACTACTGATCTTCCCATCCTGGAAGCTGTTTAATGGCAGCTTCTTGCAGAAGAACTTCAGGTAGGCAGCAAACTTAAAAGCTCCCGGCTTATGTAAAGAGTCCACATGACCAGAACTTGATACAAGGAAGACTCCACGTGGAGGCTAAGCACATAACCACTGCTGATCAGAGTGCTATGCCAACACTGAACACTTACAACAGGCCAAACATCCAGGGACTGAGCAACTACAGGGCAGCCAGACAGGGCACCTCCTAATGACCAGGGTCCAATGGACAACTCATTTCCAGGAGCTATGGAAGCATTCCCTCTACTTGAGATTGAGCTCTGCTTGATTGCAACTGGAATCTCCAAGGCTAAACAATAGTGAGTTTTTGAATAAAGATGGGAAGGTCATTTGAGGCAGAGGAAGGAAGGAGCAGGCAACAACCAAATGATATGCAAATGATATGTGTGTGTGTGTGTGAGCGTGCACAACTATAGCACAGGATCCAAGGGCAAAGACAACAGTACCATGGGCTGGGGGTCTAGCTCAGTTGATAGAGTACTTGCCTAGCATTCATGAGACTCAAGGGTATATGCCCAGCATCACACAGACTGGGTGTGGTGGCTCATGGCTGTATTCCTAACACTTTTCCCAGCCATATATCTCAACCTGTGAGTCATGGCTCCTTTAGGGGTTGAATGACCTTTTCACAGGGGTCACCTAAGACCATCTGCATATCAGATATTTACATTATGATTTGTAACAGTAGCAAAACTACAGTTATGAAGTAGCAATGAAAATAATATTATGGTTGGGGTCACCACGACATGAGGGACTGTATTAAAGTGTCATAGCATTAGGAAGGTTGAGAACCATTGCTTCAGAGGATCACAAGATCCTACAGTTGGTCCCCAACTGGTGGGACTGTTTTGAGAAGGAGGCAGAGCTGAAGGACGCAGGTCACTGGGAGCATCTGGCCTCCTGCTCCTTCCTGTCCCTCTCTGTTTCTGGCTACAGTGGTATAAAGCTGCTCTCTCAACCATGCCTTCCCCACCAGACTAGATCGACTCCTCTGAAATGATGAGAAGAAATAAATAAATCTTTCCCATTTTAAGTTGCTCTCTTAGGTATTTTGGACACAGATACATAAAAGTAACTCATGCACCTTGTGTCTCATCTTCAAGATGATAGCTTTCAAGGGCCTGGAAGCTGGAGTCTGACGAGCCCCAACCAAAATTTGTAGAGGATACAGATTTGTTTCCCCAAATCCCATCTCTAGCTCAGTTTCAGAATCAGGCATCAGTGGGTGGCAGAAGAGCCAGCCCACAGAGGCCAGACAACCAGGTGCCTGAGGAAGATATTAGGATATGACCAATTCTGAAGGACTCAGCTGTAACCCACAGGAATGAGCTTCAGAACAGTTCCCAAGACCTACAGGGCAGTGGGCACCAGGTGATCTAATAGCCGATACTGCTATGTTGAAAGTTCCACCAGCTAGGTGTGCTGGTGCACACAGGCCTTTAATCCCAGCATTCTGGAGGCAGAGGCAGGTGGATCTCGTTTGAGTTCCAGGTCTACTGGTCTACAAAGTGATTTCTAGGCCAGCTAGTGCTGCATAGTGAGATCCTGTCAAGGAAGGAAGGAAGAAAGGAAGGAAGGAAGGAAGGAAGGAAGGGAGGGAGGGAGGGAGGAAGGAAGGAAAGAACTGCCATTGTGAAAATAACTCAGTAACTGAAGGAGGGAGGACCCTTCACTGCTGGCTTATGAATTGGGAACCTACACTTGTTTCTTTTTCCTGTGTCATAGAATTTGGGCGAGAGATGCTTAATGAGCTGGGGTATAGATCGGCAGTGGTCCACTAGTCTAGCATACCTGAGACCCTAGGTTCTATCCCCAGTGTGGCAAGACAACAACAGCAACTATAAAAGGGTGCTTAATAAAAGAGGGCTGAGCAGACCGCTGTGTCTGGGAGCTGCTCCCAACGTGGGAGCCTGCAGAGAATCAGACTTGCGGTTCATCAGTTGTCTGTGGGACACTACTTAATTTTATAGAGTACCAAATTATTAAAATGGGACAAATCAAGCTTATGGCTGTTGGAGATGTCAAATGAATGCTCACTCTTGGGAGGTCTAACATCACTAGTGTTTAATAGTAGGTTTTACCCAGGAGCCACTGGGTGAAGGTCCCAGTGGGGGTAACTGGATGGCTTCCTGTGCCGTCACTACCGGTAGATGGAGTTAGGTCACCTGAGACTTGCAATCAGGAAAACAATCTCAAGTTCCTTTTCCTGAGGGCCTCCTACCAGCCTTGCCTTCTCCCTTCCCTGCTTCTGCTGAGCTCTGTGTTTACATCTAGAAACTTCTTGACTACCCTCATTGGAGGCTGTTCAGAAAAGGGAGAAGGGGAGGACTCAACAGCCCTCACTGCTACGATGGCAGTTAAACATTTCCACGTTCCCCTCAGTTTTGAAATCCTAGAGAAAGGAAAAGTTAGTTGGTTTGATTTTTTTTTTTTTGGTGGTGTTGTTGCTGTTGTTTTGTTTTGGATTTTCAAGACAGGGTTTCTCTGTGTAGTCCTGGCTGCCTGTGACTCACTCTGTAGACAAGGCTGGCCTTGAACTCAGAGATCCTCCACATAAATCCAACAGCTGCAGACAATACAAAACGCCAAGACCCAGGCAGGCCTCTTCCCAACAGTGCACAAATCAATTATTTTATACATAGCTAAAAATAAAACTTCTCCAGCACTGAAGTCGCTATAATTTGCCTCTTCTGGCCTCAATTTCCCAATCTTTACATGCAAGGTAATAGTAACATCTTCCTTTTAGAGTTATTGTGGAGATTAAATAGGTGCATGGGAGAAGCACTCGGTATGACACCTACAGAAAACGAGCACCTGACACACTATGTCCATTGCTCTCGCAGACATTCTGCCTCCAGAGATGACTTAGAGTCTCTTTGGAGAAATACTCTGTGCTTGCAAGAACATACATGATGTCCAAGCCTATGATCTCAGCAATTGGAAGTGGAGGCAGGAAGTAAGAGGATCAGAAGTACAAGGTGACTCACAATGGCCCGCACAACATATGTGGAAAACGATGTCAAGAAACGAACAACAAAAATGAACACACAAAAATGGTCATGGCAGCACCCACCTTAAATCCCAACACTTGGAATCTGCAGAGACAGGCAGATCTCTGGCCTACATAGCAAGTTCCAGGCTAGCTCAGAGAGAGGGGGAAGGAGGGAGAAAATTCATCTGCACACATACACAGAGATATTATTATATTTAACACAATATCTTGAGTATGTTTCTATATGAATGAGCACTGATTCGCCACATTCTTTTTGAATGGCTGGACAGTATTCCACAGAACGAGTATACCATAATTTGTATAACCAAAGCAGGGCATTTTATATATATATAATGACTGCTGGGCGTTGGTAGTTCACGCCTTTAATCCCAGCACTCCTGGAGGCAGAGGCAGGTGGATCTCTGTGAGTTCAAGGCCAGCCTGGTCTACAGCGTGAGTTCCAGGACAGCCAGGGTTATAACAGAGAAACTCTGTTTTGAAAAAACAAAAACAACAACAAACAAACAAACAAACAAAATACATACAAACTGACATATTTGTTCAGACATTTTATTTTCTAAAAGATGCATGCAGGCCACAATTTAAATCATTCAAACACATTTTTGACATCCACAAATCCCGTAAGGAGCACCACCAACAGACAAACTGGGACCTCAGATCAAGAGCCAGAACAGACACCTCATGGGACAGGTTAAAACAACTGAGGTTACTATACTTACTCCAGATTAATTTGGAGCCGAGTGGAGCATGAAAGGAGGTGTAATAGTTGTTTGTTCAAGCTTTTAACGACAGTATAAACGACTGGTGGTTTTACTATTATATTTTCCATTTGGCCTCCTAGCACCTCAAACTCAATCGGAGTCCTGCTGTTCAGAGGTATTTTGAAATGTGCCAAGTCTTAATTGAAGTGGAAGTGCCTGGAACCAGAGTGAATATCAGGAGCAACAGGGAGTCCAATTTATGGAGGTGAGCTGTTGCTAGCTGTGCATCTCAACTCCTCTCAGCTCCCCTGGGGCCAGGTTACATTCTGACTGTAGCCTGGTGGCTGGGTACTGAGCTGGACAGGGTCAGACATGCAGCTCTGGTCATTTCTGCTGGGCTTCAGGCTCTTTTGCAATGTAAGGTCAGGAGTCTAAGTCACGTAGCACCTGGCATGCCTTCCACCAATGTGAAGCCTCCAGTGTTCAGGCACTGTGCTGGGAGCTAGAGAGAAAGTGAAGAGTAGGATGAGAATGGGTTCCCACTTTCAGGGGTTTAGATTCTAGTTAGGGGTATCTACACACTAAGCAAGTAAATAAAGCAAGTGTGTGTGTGTGTGTCGTTTCCCAAGGGGGCCAGAGGAGTCAGGCACCCTGGGGCTAGAGTTGCAGATGGTTATGAGCCCTCAATATGGATGCTGGGAATTAAACTCAGGTTCTCTGCAAGTCTTCTATAAGCTCTTAACTGCTGGTCAGCCTCTCCAGCCCCCACAGATGGATCTTTTGATGAACACCATGAAAAACAACCAACAGAGTGATGAACCAGAGAGTAACTGGAGGAGTCCGCTCCACTTCTGTTGCTACACACATCTCAGAGGCTGGCATTTTATTGAGAAAGGTGTTTTGTTTTGTTTTGGTTTGTTTGTTTGTTTTTCATATCAGAGTTCTAGAGAGTCAAGAGTATTGCACTGACATCTTCGTGGCTCTGGTGAGGAATTTCACGTGGATGACATCATGGTGAGAACGTGCACTAGGGGTTAAGTCGTGTGCTAGGGGGTAAGTCGAACGCTAGAACTGGAAGCAGGAAATTGAGGCAGGACCCAGGCCTCTTCTTTTCATAATAATCCAATCTTCAGGAACTAAATCCAGTTCCCCTGGACCTGTGTTAATCCCTTCAGAAGGTGGAGCCCCCAAAACCTGAATAGATCAGGTTAGGCCCCACTTCTTACAGGTTCTGCCTCCTTAACGTCACCATACTAAGATGGTGCTTCCAGATATGCACCTTTAGCAGACACACTCAAACCATTTCCAAGTCATGGCATCTGCTTTCAGTGGGAGGTATTGTGAGCTATGGCGTGATAGATGTGAAGGGCCCAGTTATGAGAAGAGCTGCAAAAGATCCTTCTAGACCAAAGGGAGAGCAAGCCCAAGGCCCTGGGGTAGGATGCACCTATGAACTTGAAACAGTGCCCATGGGAATCATAGTGAGGCATAGGAGAATGTTCTGAGCCAGCAGGGTTGGTTGTACAGAACACAGGGAGGAATTCAGACTTTGTCCTAAATGCGGTGAGATGCACAAAAGATCTTAAACAATGGAGTTAATGTGGATCCTGTTCTTTTCAAAGAGATGATTAGCCTGCTGTGTGGAGGATACATCGAAAGGAGTAAGACAAATGGAGATGTTGGGTGCAACTTTCTCTGAAGACATGATGTCTTAGTCACTGCTCTATTGCTGTGAAAAGATAACATGACCAAGACAACACTTACAAAAGAAAGCATTTAACAGGGAGCTTGCTCACGGTTTCAGAGACTAAGTCAATTGTCATCATGTCAGGGAGCATGGTGGCAGGCAGGTGTGCTGTTGGAGAAGTAGCTAAGAGCTGCATCTTGATCCATAAGCAGAGAGAGAAACTCTGGGCTTGGTATGGGCTTTTAAAACCCAAAGGAGGTGACAACACCTCCTCCAACAAGGTCACACCTCCTAATCCTTTTAATCCTATTAAAGAGTTCTACTCCCTGGTGACACATTCATACATATATATATATATATATATATGAGCGCATGAGGGCCATTCTCATTCAAACCACCACACAGGAGGCTGATGGAGGCAGCAGCTACAGGAGCGTGTGCACAGCTTGGTTATAAATCTCTTCCTGCAGGTCAGAACCTGCTGTAGCCTCCAGAATCCAAAGATCCTCAGTGATCGGCAAGCACTGCTCCCTGCTTACCTCCTGAGCACTTGTTAGGACAGGGCAGTGTCTGCTACAATAGGATTTAGAGCTACACTGCAGCATGTAAGCAAATCCTAGTAACGAATAGCAGCCACCAGTAACGAATAGTCTAAAACTCACTCTCATTCGCTACACCTGGGATGGGCACAAAAAATATTCCAAAACCACTCTGTGTTTTTAGAGAAGCCAAGATTACAAAACTCCTTCAAAATGTCTCACTGCATTCTGGTGCAGCTCCTGGGTCTATGGTTTGATCAGCCTTGTTTCTGCTTCCTGGAAGAGCTAGGTTTACCGCCTGGCTCCTGCGATTTTTACCATTGGCAGAAGTCAATTACTATTGACTTCTGGCAATCATAAAGGTTAAGGCCAGGTGTGGTGGCTCACACCTTTGATCCCATAGAGGCAGGAGGAGCTTTGTGAGTTCCAGGCCACCCTGGTCTACCTAGCAAGTTCCAGGCTATCCAGGACTACGTAGTAGTGAGACCCTGTCTAAAAATAAAATAGAAAATAAATAAATAAAGGCCTAATACACTTCTGTTGTCAGCTCTGAAAAACCAGCTACAGACATCCACATGGCTCTAAGGGTTCTGATTTGCAGCCATCTCAACTCCTGCAACGCCTGTCACATTTTACCTTCCCTCCGTGAATCCATTGGCTCAAACTTACAAGTTGTTGGTATAGAGAAAGACATACTCAGAGATTGTGAACATGACATCAGAGAACAAGGCATTTGTTCACTTGATTGGTAACAAGATCTGGTGCAAACACACAGCCCTCTTCACTAATGCTTTGTTCTGAAGAGAATGGGGTTCTGACGTCTGAGCTACAGGAACTGCACACACAAGGTCACACCTGATCCAGCCATCACTGATGTGTGCCATGGTCTTATAGATTCTGAGAAGCAGCCAAGACAGGAACACACTCTCCCTAGCTAGACAAAGAAGTCAAACTTAATAAGGGGCACCCTGTGTCTGTGAAGGATCCTGGACTTGTCTATAACTGCTTCTAAAAGCGGTGCTGTAACCTGAGTGGATTTTGAGTTTGGGGTATGTGTGGGAGAAATATTAAGATCTGTCTACTTAGTGGCCTTGGCCGGCCACTCCGGTGCTCCTAAGCAGGTTCACAACTCTTCCCATCCCTGGACTACACTGTTGCTCAGAGGGAGCAAGCTGGCTTGGTAACAGGCTCGGATGGATTTTGAGGTTGATTTAGAGGATGCAGGGCATTTGACACATGAGAAAAAGACTCAGCCGTGTCCAGAGAACAGTGACAGCTCAACCTACCTGGAGGGCAACACTGTCTTCCACAGCAGGAGGAGGGGTGGCGCTGGGGTGTGGAAGCCAATGGGTGTGTCTGAAATGTGAGCAGTGAGGCCAGCGGGGTGCCAGCAAGGGCCAGCTTTTCTCTCCCGCTGCCTTTGAGGCCTTCTCTGTCTCTGGCGGTCAGCGACTTCAGCATATCCTGTTGAGTGTGGATTTCCTTCTAGCTATCGTCATCTCTAGTAGATATTGCTATTCCCGTTTATCATGCTTGGGTTGTGTCTCTCCACCAATTCATGTTGAAACCCTAACCGAGAGACTCAAATAAGGCTTTGTTTGGAGACAAGCTCTTTAAAGAGATAATTAAGTAAAATGAGGTCAGCAGGGCAAGTCCTAGCTCACTATGACCCGTGTCCTGTGTAAAGTGGGAAGTTAGGGCACAGGCAGGCAGAAGGGCAGGCGAGGACAGGAGGAGAGCCAATTGCAGGTCAACGACAGGGGCAAACAACTCTACAGCCTTGATCTCAGGCTTCCGCCATCCAGTATTGTGAGGAAAACAGATCTTGGTTTTGGTATTTTGCTAGGACAGTATCAGCAAGTGAATACTCAGCGAATACTCATTACTGGGACTTCACGCCTTTCCAAATTCCGGACGGTTCCCAGCCACTCCCCGGGAGAGACACTGCTTCTAGTTCCTTCTTGTTCTTACCTGGACTTCAGCTTGATGTGTGTTAGAAGTTTTAGCTTTTTCACCCATAGCTGAAACCTCTTTTATACCCTGCTTCTTCCTCTCTGTCTTGCATGCTGGGTAATTTCTTCAGCTCTCTTCCAGTTCACTCTTCTCATCGTCTTTGTCAGCTTTGGCTTTAATGTGTCTGTTACATTTACTGAAACAGTTATGTTTCATTCTTTGAAGTTTTACTTCTTTTTCAAATCTGACCTTTCCTCCCCTGCCCCCTGGCTCTCCTCCCACCTCTTTACACACACACACACACACACAGAGCTTTCAGTAATACATATATTATCTGTGTGCATATTTTGCATGCATGTCTGTAATGAACCACTTGCATACCTTGTGCCGTAGGAGTTCAGAAGAGAGCATTGAACCCCATGGAACTGATGTTACAGATGTTTATGAGCCACCATGTGGGTGCTGAGAATCAAACTTGGATCCTCTAGAAGAACAACCAGTGTTTTTAAACACTGATCCATCTCTCCAGCTCCTCATTAATATTTTTAAAATTATATTTGTTCATAGGAATGGAACACATGCCACAGCATCCATGTGGAACCCAAAAAAAAAAAAAAAAAAAAAAACCTTCTGAGAGTTACTTCTCTCCTACTCTGTAGGTTCCTGGGACCAAACTCAGGTCACTGGGATCAGCAGCAGGTGCCTTTACCTGCTGAGCCCTTTATCTTGCTGGTCCTAGCCCTCCCCTCTTCCTTCCCTCCCTCTGTAAATCTCAAATCCAGTCGGGAAGACCACCACAATTGAGCCAAATTTGAAGCAAGCAAGATCTAATTGAATTAATTAAATGCTGGCCAGGAAGATGGACTCTGACCATGTGCATTCTGAGGTGCCCATGGAGTGAACCTGTCACCTCCAGAGTTCCCACAGAATGGCACCAACTCACATGGCACAGGTGCTTTAAAAGGCATAATCCATGAGGCTACATACAGGTCCAATCAGTGGCAAGCATCTATCCTGATGCACTTCCTATCTAAGTTATCTCCCGCCTACAAGTGACCAAGCATATCTGGTGCATATGGAGCACGTGTGGTGCAGTAGGATTAACTAAATGGGATCTAGACACTCCCTACCCAAAAATCCAAGAGGTTATGTCCTTAGGCAAGGGAGATTCAGGACTGTCTCACCTGAACAGTCCCACCTATAACACTCCAGGAAGTTATGTCCTTGTTCCATAAATCACTTAGGTAGAGTAATTAAAGTTTAAAGCATAACTTTTGCTCTTACACTTCCCTCATTCCCTCCCTTTATTTTTAAAATATTTTTTCTTTTTTTTTTTTCCTTTCTTTTCTATTTTTCTTTCTTACTCTGTATATCAGGCTGGCCTTGAACTCACAGAGATCCACCTGACTCTGCCTTCTGAGTACTGGATTAAAGGCGTGCACCACCACCAACCAGCTTATTTTTAATTTCAGGTGTGTGTGTGTGTGTGTGTGTGTGTGTGTGTGTGTGTGTGTGTGTGAATATATGCCATGCATGTATAGGAACGTGTGAAGGTCAGAAGAGGATGTCGGAACTCCTGAAGCTGGACTTATAGGTGGTTATGAGCTGACTAACCTGTGTGCTGAAGACTGAATCTGGGTCCTCTAGAAGAGCAGAAAGCACTCTTAACCTTTCAACCATTTCTTCATCCCCAGCCTTTCATTTCTCATGAGAATGAGATTCCTTACAGAAGATGACAGAGTAGCAGGTGAATCCTCACTAGCAATATCAGGAGCCAGAAAAAGGGGAGACAGTAGTTTTAAAATACTGAAAAAAATTAAAACACAAAATGAAATTTAAAAATGTTTTGGCGCTGGGTGTGTTGGCACATGCCTTTAATCCCAGCACTGTGAGTTCAAGGCCAGCCTGGTCTACAGAGTGAGTTCCAGGACAGCCAGAGTTACAATAGAGAAACTATATCTCAAAAACAACAACAACAAATTAAAATAACTCCTGTGGACATTAACTGAGAATAAAAAGATATTTAGGGAGGCAGGAGGGTCAATGAAAAAAATTGTAACCACTGTAGTAATTACTTATTTAGGCAAGAATCATTAGTGGTTTCTAAAACAATCAGCAAAATAACATAGGAAAAGGATATCGAGATGGACTCAAACAATTAATTACCTCACAAATTACTTATTGATTACAAAGGGTAAAAGATACCTGATCAAAGGTGAACATCCATTTAAATGGCTGAACTTCCGTCACCTATAATAGTCCAACCTAACGATATGTAGCTACTAACACGACATACTGAGGATACAACAGTCCCTTTGCTGTGTTCCTGTCACAAAAATAGATAACCTGAACCTAATTATGAAGGCAAAACAGACAAATTTTAATCAAAGGTCTGAACTTCACAAAATCGTCCATGTAAAAGAATAAATACAAGTATAATAAAATTGGTATTTCAGTTTTTAAATTTTCTGTGTATGGGTGCTTTGCCTGACGTGCCTGTGTGTCTGGGGCCCTTGGAATCCAGAAAAAGACACCCAGTCTCCTGGGACTGGAGGTACAGATACTTGTGAGCCATCTTATGGATGCTGAGAGCCCAAGCTGGTCCTCTGCAAGAGCAGCAAGCGCTCTTAACTGCTGAGCCATCTCTCCAGTCCCAGCATTTCACTGTTTCACTACTATTTTAAGGATACCGTGACCAATAATCACCAGGTGCCCAAAGAACCAGAAACCGTACTTCTAAATCCTATTCATATAGATGGTGTATAAGAAATATTTGAACTGCCGTGTGTGCTGTACATGATGGCAACTCCCTTTTTAATGTTTGTATGCTATTTCTCTCTCTCCCTCTGCTATCTGTCTGTCTTTCTGCCCCCCCCCCGTGTGTGTGCATGATGCACGTGTGTGCACATTTGTGTGTATGTGTCTGGCAGGTATGAAAGCCAGAGTTTTGACACTGAGATGTCTTTCTGAATCACTTTCCACCTTTCTTACTTAATATGGAATTTGGTCTTTTGGGCTTGACTGGCTGGCCAGTGAGCCCTAGGATCTGATTGTCTCTGCCTACTAGCACTAGGGTGGCAGACATGTGCCTCCATACTTAGGTTTGTATGTGAGTGCTGGGGAGTTCGAACTTAGCTCTTCATGGGTACACAGCAAGGACTCTACCCACTGAGCCATCTCTTTACTCAGTCCACAGTTGGAATCTTAAGAGAACTGTGAGTTTAGCTTTATGAAGGTTGTCTCACCTACCAAAACACCCTCATGTAAGTGACCTTTTTCACCACTGTGATCAGTACTTGACAGAAACGAGAGAGGAAGGACTTATTTTGGCTCACGATTTTAGATGTTTCAAAAGGTCCATCGTGGTATACAGGGTAAAGTGCAATGTCACAATTCACACCATGATGGTCAGGAAGCAGAGAAAACAGACAATACAAAAAAAAAAAAAAAAAGATAACCCCAGGACTTGGGAGGCAGAGGGAGGCAGATCTCTGCAAGTTCGAGGTCAGCCTGGTCTACAGAGTGAGTTCCAGGACAGCCAGGGCTACAACAGAGAAACCCTGTTTCAAAAAAGCAAAACAAAACAAACAAAAAAGATAATATACAGCACCCCCTCCTCCATCTAGGCTCCACCCATTCCCAATAATGCAATCGTATTGTGGGCCTCTCCAGGGATTCACACACTTATCGGTCAGAGCCCTTATGACATTGATTCTCAGCCTTCCTAATGCTGCCACATTTATACAGTTCCTCATGTTGTGGAGACCCCAACCATAAAATTAATTTAGTTGCTACCTTATAACTGTAATTTTGCTACGGTTATGAATCATAATGTAAATATCTGATATGCACATGGTCTTAGGTGACCCTGTGAAAGGGTCCTTTGACCTCCAAAGGGGTCAAAACCCACAGGTTGAGAACTACGACTTTACAGTATAACTGACAATAGGAATGTCATCACACAGATCACTTGAGATGTGTTTTACTAATCTAGTGATTTCTCAATCCTATAAACATGATGAAATCATCCACCGAACTTCTGATCAAGACACAAGAGAAGGAAGCCTAGTGACAGAAATTAGGTGTACCTTATGTGAATGTAAGCAGAGAGCTCCCAAGTATCCATTTTATTATTCTCGACAGTGCCTATATATTCTTTTTTCATCTTTCTTTGTGAAGCCAAGGCTGGTTATGTACTTGATATGTATCCCAGGATGACCTTGAACCTCTGATCCTATTTCTACCTCTCAAGTGCTGGGATTTCAGAGTGGCACCATCTGATTTTAGGTGGTGCTGGGAATCAAATCCAGAATGTCATGCACGCTAGGTGTAGTAGTTACTTTTCTGTTGCGGTAAGACATGATAATCAAGGCAAGTTACTTTTAAAAAACCATTTATTTGGGCTTAGGTCTCCAGAGGGTTAAAGTGCATGATGTGGCGCAAAGGTGCCACGGCAAGAATAGCCAAGAACTCACATCCTGAACCGAAAGCAAAGAGAACACTGCAGGTGACGAGAAGCTTTGAGGCCTCAAAGCTCCCCACCTCCATGACACACCTCCTCCAACAAGACCACACCTCTTAATCCTTACCAAACAGTTCAGTTAACTGGAAACCAAGTATATAAACATTTGAGCCTAAAGGGGCCATTCTCACTCAAATCACCACATTCTCTCTCATCTGCGTCTAGCCATATCATAAGGCAAAAGGCATTTAGTCCAACTTCAAAAGTCCACATTGTCTTTCAATCTCAACACTGTTAAAAAGTCCACGATCTCTCTGGAGACTCAAGGCAATCTCTTACCTGTAACCTCCTGTAAGATAAAAATGCAAATTACATATTTCCAACATACAATGTGAGAGATGATGATACATTACCATTCTAGAAGGGAAGAAAGGAGATACAGCTACAGCGAGGAAATACCGTTTCTGAGCAAGATGGAACCCTAGCAGGGCAAACTCCAAATACTGTAGCTCTATGTCCAATGTTAGAGGGGTTAGATGACTCTGTCCTTCCAGCTTTGCTGACTGAAACATACTTCTCCCTCTTGGGCTGATTCTATTCCTTGTGTACAGCTCTCCTTGGCAGATTTTCCACGGCCCTGGTCCTACCTTGGAGTGTAGTTGCACACCTATGGTGTGGGCTCACCAAAGAAGACACAGAGGCACATTCTCATATGTGCAAACCCTGCCAGACCTCGCAGAGTGAACCACCATCATAGCCAGTGTCATACTGGACAATAGAACCAGGAGCATCTGAGCTCAGGTGTTTTTATTAATCCGGAACTCCTCAGGTGTTCTACTGATAGCACATGCAGATATGTGCAATCAAGCATCCCCCACATAAATCGAATACCTGCAGACAAAACAAAATGCCAAAACCTAGGCAGCCCCTCACTCAACAGTGCACAAAACAATTATTTTAAACACAACTAAAAATAGACTTTCAGAATATTCAAGTCCCCAGTACAATCCAGGCTTCACTTTCACAACTTTATACAGTGGCCTCTTAGGGCCTTCATGCTGGCATTTCCCTGACATTGATGGCTGTGGTGGTTTGAATGAAAATGGCGCCCATTGGCTCACAGGGAGCAGCACCATTAGGAGGTGTGGCCTTGTTGGAAGAAGTGTGTCACTGCTTTGGGGTTCAGCTGCTCAAGCCAGACCTAGCGTGACACCATCTTCCTGCCGACCTAGATGTAGAACTCTTGGCTCCCTCTCCAGTACCATATCTGCCTAAATCCTGCCATGCTGACACTGTAAGCCAGGCCCAGCTAAATGCTTTCCTTTATAAGAGTTGCTGTGGTCATGGTGTCTCTTCACTGCAGCAGAAATCCTAAGACCATGGTTCTCTTTAACCATGGAGGAAGATTCCACAGCCCCTCTGCTAGTGTGTCCTTCATGACTCTGAAGCCAGCATGACATGATGACACTGCCAGGTTTGACTGATAACTTGGGGTTAAACTGTGTTACCTTGAATCACACTTTCAGCAGCTCTGATTTGTTCCTCTCTAGGAGGAGAAAATTCCCTAGGCCTTTTCCTTTCACAGGTTGGAAGCTTAGCTGGGTAGAGTCTTGCCCTTGAAGGTGCCAATCCCTTTATTCTAATGAGCAGGCAGACCTCTCCTTAATCTCCTTATCTCTTTCAGCATAAGCCTCAACCCAACATTAAATTTCCTGGTGTCTTTTCTCTTCAAACTGCATATTTTGTATTTCTTTTTGCACCAGTTGCTATTTTTCACTGTAGAACTCCATAATAGTGATTACTAATAACCACAGAGATGAGTCAGTATTCAGCTGTCTTGAAATATCTGCCAAAGAAATTAGCCCATTATTACTAAATTTTAGCCTCAGGCAAATTCTTAGGGATAAGGCAGAAAACAGCCATTTTTTTTGCCAAAATATTACAAGAGTAGTCCCTAACCCTGTGGCTAATAATCTTCTCCTGTGAGACTGCTTGAGCTGGCCCCCAGGGTCCTCATAGGTCCAGCACTACTGTCTTCCAAGTTCCTACCACTATGGCCCATTAAGCTCTGCTCACAGCATTCAACAGCTTTTCTAATCTAAAGTCCCAGAGTCTTCCACATTCCTGCCAACAACCACATGGTCAAGTCTGTCGCAGTAACATCCCACTTTCTGGTACCAACTTTGTATTTTTTCTATTGCTGTGATAAGACACAATGATCAAGGCAACTAACTTATCAAAAAAAAAAAAAGAAATTGATATGGCTTAAGTTTCCAGAGAGAGTCCATGATGATGAAGTGGAAGGCATGGTGTCAGCAACAGATGAGATTTCACATCTTGAATAGGAAACAGAGAGAGCACTGAAGGTGTTAGCTTCTGAAGCCTCAGAGCCCACGCCCATGGCACACCTCTCCAACGAGACCACACCTCCTAATCCTTCCCAAACAGTTCCACCGACTGGAGAGCAAGTATTCAAACATGCTTACCTCGAGAGGTCATTCTCATTCAGATCACCACACTAGCCAACACGGTACTGAGCTTCCTCCCAGGGTCTCTCTATAGTCCAGACTAGTCTTGAAATCATGATCCTCCTGCCTCAGCTCGCCAAGTATTGTTATACTGACCTTTGTTACAATACCCAGCTTGTTGAAAGTACTCTTTGACTTAGGTACTTTTCTATTGCTGTGACCAAGTCAATTTACATAAGAAAAGATCTATTTAGTCCATTACTATCATGGTAGGGAGCATGGCAGCAGACAGCAGGCCTGGTGCTCGAGCAACAGCTGAGAGCTCACCTTTCAACCCACAAACAGGAAACAGAGAGAGCTAACTTGAAATTGCATGAGTCTTTTAAAACTTCAAAGCCCACCCCAATGACATACTTTCTCAAGCATGGCCACACTTCCTAAGCCTCCCCAAACACCACCAACTATAGTTCAAATATTTAAACATATTAGTCTCCGGGGGGCTATCCTCATTCAAACTATCACAACTCTTTAAGATGAGTTACAGTTACATCTGTGCTTGTTTAGAGACAGATTCTCACTATAGTACAGGCTGGCTTTGAAATCACTATATAGCCCAGGGTAGACTTGAATTCGTGTTCTTTTTACTTCAGCCTACAAGTGCTGAAATTACAGGCCACCACCACCCTGGCCAGTTAAGTCTGTTAGTGAAATTTTTTTAGGGTATCGGAAATGCCCTTGTGCTTCCTTTGGTCTATCAGTTTTCCCTAGATCTGGCTCCAAAGCAAGGATCAGTACAAAGGTGGTCAGAGAAGACCAAAGGATTGTTCGTAGTTCTAAACCCTGGTGCCAAGGGAGTGGGTACAATGGGCTATACTGGCAAGACTATGAAACCAGGTAAGTACCAAGAACTACTGTTTTATCTCCCAGGTTGCTTTGAGTCTCTAATTTCACCACTACGATAGGGGAGGAAAGTCTCTTTTCCCTCACCTGTCATCTTTAGGAAGAATGTTGCCAAAGGGCAAGAACAAGGCAACTCCTAGAGTCAAGGATAGGGTTGGCACAGTGGGCAAGGGATGCAGGGAAAGACAAGGTGGCCCCGGGAAGGAACAGACTTGCTCTCCAGTTTTCCGGCCAGGAGATGGAGAAAAAAGAAGAGAGCCATGCCAATATCACTGATCCCTTTTACTTAGGAACTCTATGGCCCACTGTGGAGAAACTGCCCTGGAGTGTGATCAGAGGCGGCACAGAGGAATCCAGAGAAGGACCCTGGATTCTTAAAGGCAGCTGCGGGCTCTTGTATTAAAAATTAACGCGGTTAGTCTAAAGCTTAGTCAATCCTTCTTTCCCCTCAAGAAGCCTGCCGTCTCCCAGGATGACCGGCCTTTCCACCATGACGCCACATTGACTTACCCCGTGATTGGGTAGTGGAAAGTGGCTCTTTAGGAACAGAGCTCCCCCTGCTGGACCATGAGTGGGAGGCTTCAGGAGGTCCTCCAGGGACATCAGCCTCAAATAATTGCCATCATAATTAGGTAGTATTAAAATAAAGTGTGGTAGCTGCTCGTGTAAGTTAATTGGAACCCCTAGGAAGCTGTGACCATAGGTATAATTCTTAAGCTCTCTGAGCCTCTGTTTTCTCATCTTTACAGCGAGGAGACAGAAATTGCTTGCTAGCAGAGAAAATATGGGGGAAATATCTAAACAGATGTTGGAGAACTAGAAAAAAAAAATCACATAGGCCTTTGGAGGCTATAGAAAATAACTATAGAAGGCACCTTCCATCTTTTTAGTAGTTGGGGTGTGGATTATCAAAACTGTTATTGTCATCAACTGCTGCATAACAAATATCCCCCGATCTTTTTTCTTTTTTTTTTTTTTTTTTTGGACAGAGCATCACTGAACAGCCCTTACTGACCTGGAATTCTCTATATAGACCATTCTGACTTTGAATTTACAGAGATTTCCCCACCTTTGCCTCTCAAGTGCTGGGATTAAGGATGTGGTCTACAATACCTGGCCTGTTTTTTTATTTTAATTTTCTGTGTGTGTGTGTGTGTGTGTGTGTGTGTGTGTGTGTGTGTACACCTTGAGTGCAGTGTCCACAGAGGCGTTGGATCCCTGTAGTTGGAGTTATAGGTATTTGTGAACCACATGACATGGGTGCTAGAAACCGAACTTGGGTCCTCTGAAACAGTAGTATGTGCTCTTAACTGTTGGACATCTCTCAAGACCCCAATTTCTTTTATTTTTTTAAAGATTTATTTCTATGTGTATTGGCATTTTGCCTGCGTGTGTATATCTGTGCACCATGTGCATGCTTGGTACCCTCAGAGGCCAGAAAAAGGCTTCAGATTCCTTGAAACAGGAGTTACATACAGTTGTGAGATGCCATGTGGGTGTTGGGAACTGAATCAGTCCTTTGTAAGAGTAGCAAGAACTCTTAACCCCTAAGCCATCTCTTCAGCCCTGCTATTTCTTAAAAAAAATAGTCATTTATTTGGTTATTCATTTATTTTCTGAGATAGGGTTTCTCTATGTAGCTCCTGGCTTTCCTGAGACTTGCTCTGTCAAACAAGCTGGCCTTGAACTCGGAAATCCTCCTGCCTCTCCCTCTTGAGTTTGGGGATTAAAGGTATGAGTCACCATACCTGCCCCTGATTTATTTTAAAAGCAGACCAAACTTAGATTTATTAAGGGAAAGTGAGGAAAACTCCCAAGTGTGGGAAGGGTTTCAAGGGAGGAATACCTGGATGATTTTGTTTTTACTTTTTGTAGTTCTCTGAGCATTCTAGGTATTTTACTTTTAAGGTGTTTAGCCTGCATGTTCATCTATGCACTGCTAGAGTACCTAATGCCCACAGAGGCCAGAAGAGGACACTGAATCCCCTAAAACTGGAGTTACATTCAGTTGTGAGCTACCATGTGAGTACTGGGAATTGAACCCAGGTCCTCTGGAAAAGCAGCCAATGCTCTTAACCACTGAACCATCTCTCTAGCCCTGTGTTCTAGATACTAATCCTCTGAATGATGTGTATTTGGCAAGAATATTTTCTCATTCTGTAGCAGAGGTGTCCAACATGCAGCCTGCAATGTTGTTAGAGCAAACATGTATTTTTAGTGACATTGAGACATGACATTATCACCTGCAAAGCCCATGCTCTAGAATTGCTCAGTCTAGTTACAAATAAATGAATGAATAAAATTATACACACAAAAATCATTAATGGCAAAATGTGTCCACAGGTATAATGTGGCATGGCTCTTATGGGAGTAACCAATCACCTTCTGATTGCTTTGAGGACTGCTCCATAGGAGGGAATCCATGCCTAGTACTGTAAATCTGGTCAAAAGCCCATGGCTGGCAGGTCATAGGCCACAGAGGAGAACTTTCTACTGTTTGTCAAACTGCTTTCTAAATATTTATGCTTCTAACCATAGGTTAGCGCTCTCTCAGCCTTGATCAGAGATACTTTCCCCGCCAGTCGGGAGCAGTCAATGCAGAGAACTCAAAGGGCAACTTGCTGGGAATAAGTGACTTTTGAGTGCTCAGCTCTGAACAGTACATCTGTATTAATCCCCAGAAGGCTTGGGGAACATTAAGGAAAAGGGAGAGGAAAGCTGGAGGATGGGGAGGAGTTCTGGGAAATGCTGTCTTCTGGACATGAGGCGGCCGTGGCACTCATGAACTCACAAGAGCTACGGCTATTTGCACAAGATCAATCCAGTCGATATCCCAGCATGGATGGCGGAGGTGCGCATGAGCGTCTTCCTTCGCTGAGGAGCTATTGGCAATTGATGGCTGCTAAGGGAGACAAAGTCACATTTTTTTAGGGGGGGCACTTGTAAGTTGACCGTGCACATGCAGGCAGCACTAATTAGACTCAGTGGGTTATAAAATAAAGAGGAAGAAGGGGGGGGATGAAGGTGCAGGGAGGACACATTTAGAGAGCCTGAGGGAACTGGAAAAAGACAGGCGAGGGTGGGGGATATGATCAAAACACATGGTATATTGTGAAATTGTCAAGAGAATAAATGCAAATTTTTTAAATAAAAAAATCTTATGCAGAAAAACTATTTGATGTTTTAAGTAAGTTTACGTTTTTGTGTTGTGCTTCACTCACAGTTGACATCGGATGCTTACAATCCACAGGCCATGGGAGGGACACCCTGCCACGGGAGGGACACCCTGCCACGGGAGGGACACCCTGCTAGGCTGGCTGTTCATTCTGCTGATCATTTCCTTTGCTGCTGTGCGTCTTTGTAATCGCATAGAATCCTATTTGTCAACTTGGAGAATCACATATTGTGGTATTAGAATCGTTTTCTTCTCAATATTTATGTATTTATGCATATGTATATGTACTACGTGTAGGTACAGTAGCCCTTGGAGGTCAGAAAAGGAGATACAGATGCCCACAATGGGGATGCTGGGAACTGAGCCTGGCCCTCAGCAAGGGCAGTAAGCACTTCTAACCACTGAGCCATCTCTCCAGCCCGCTGGAACCATTTTTAGAAAGCCTTTGTCTATATCCACATCTTAAAGTGTTTTGCTCTAATAGTTTAGAGTTTCAAGGCTTACGGTAAGATCTTTGAACTGATTTAGTTGGCTGGCATGTGTAGTGTTTGTGCGTGTGTGTGTGTGTATGTGTGTGTGTGTGTGTGTGTGTGTGTGTGTGTGTAGGCTGAGAGATATGGATGCAGATATTCTTCTACATATAGAATCCAGTTTTCTCAGCAGCATTTGTTAAAGAGGCTTTTGTTCCTCCAGTGCATGTTTTTAGACAGCTCTGTCAAATTAGGTGGCAGCAATAGTGAGTTTCTTTCTGGGTCTTGTATTATATTCCATTGGTTCATGTGTCTGTTTTTGTACTGTGCCTTTTTTGTTTTGAGACAGGGTCTGGCTGTCCTGAAACTCACTTCTTAGACCAGGCCGTCTTCAAACTCAAAGAGATCTGCCTGCTTTGCCTGATTCTTGCTTCTGCTGGAATTAAAGGTGTGTGTCACCACACCCAGTTTCCTTAACAAAACAGAACAAAACAAACAAAAATCCCCCAAAATAAAATACCATGACTCTGTCATATAATTCGAGTTTAGATGTTGTGGTATCCTGAGGACTGTTTTTTCTGCCATGGATTGCCTTGGCTACTTGGGGATCTTTTGTGATTCTATGTGAATTTCAGGATTTTTTCCCCCTAGTTTTATGAAGAATGTCATTGAAATTTTAATAGTTTTTGCATTGTTAAACACCTTTTCTGCATCAATTTGGATGACGATATGATTTCTGTTCTTCAGTCTATTAATATGTGGAATTACACTTACTGATTTGCATACGTCAAATCAACCTTGCATTCTTGGAGTGAAGTCAAGTTGGCCATGGTGTGCCTTTTTTTAAAAAAGGCTTTTCTTTTACGTGTATGGATGTTTTGCTGCATGTATGCAAATGCACGATGCATTGCCCACAGAATTCATAAGTGGACATCAGATCCCCTAGAACTGGAATTAGATAGTTATGAGCTACCATGTAGGTACTGGAGACCAAACCCAGGTCCTCTGCAAGAATAGCAAGAACTCTTGACCACAGAGCTATTTCTCTTCCCTGTGTATGGTCTTCTGAATGTATTATTGAATTCAATTTGCAAAACATTTATTAAGACTTTTAACATCTCTATTTACCAGGGAAATTGGTCTATAGAGTTATTTCTTGCTGTGTTCTTATTTGATTTCAGAATCAGAGTAACGCTGGTTTCATAGGATGTTTGGTAGTGTTTCTTCCATTTCTGTTTTATGAAAGTTTGAGGTGCAGTGATGTTAGGTCCTCTGCAAAGATTCAGTGGATTCAGCAGTGACTCCATCTGGTCCTAGGCTTTTCCTTGTTGGCTTTTTTCAACTACCTAATTCAGTCTTACTGGTTGGTATGGATGTCTTTAAGCTGTTTATATCATCTTGATTTAATTTTGGTGAGGTATATGTGGCTAAAAGTTTATCCATTTCTTTTAGTTTTTTGGAATGTTTTCAAAATACTAATGATTCTCTGCATTTCATCGGAATCTGTAGCAACCTCCCTCCTTTTCATCTCAATTTAATGGATTTATATCTTTTCTCTCTTTTGACTAATTTGGTTTGTCACTCTTGTTCAGTTTTCCAAAGAACCATCTCCTTGTTTGATGAATTCTATGAATTTTTTTTACTCCTAATTTCATTTCTATTCTGTTAGTATGGCTCCTGCAAGTTGCCACTCTGTCCCAGCCCACTTCAGGCAGGGTTTTGGCCGGGTTCTCCTTACTGGCCAGGTACAGAGAATCCGCGGTCGGGGAGCGCAGGAGTGGGGAGATGGGGTTCTGGGACCACCGTAGACCCTGACTCTCTGTGCCAAGAATGAACGAACTAGACTAGACACAATGAATCAGGCCTCGGGACCCTCTTCTGGTGGAAGCAGAGATCGCTTTAATGCAAGGTGTACGTTACATATATGGATGGGGCCACAAGTGGGGGAGGGTCTTTGGTACCCAGGTCTGGGATCCATTGGCTCAGACAAGGATATTGGGGTAGCCTTATTTGCATGTGGGGCTTAAGTCTAAGCACCAAGGTCTTGCAAAGGCACCCTCTGCGCAAGGTATGGTCTCACAGGGAAAAGGAGGAAGGCACCTTATCAGTGAATGGACCCATCCCTAGGTTTCCAGCTACAGCGCAGATATGCACCAACCAAGCCACATTCCTATTGCTTCTGGGAAGCAGGCAATATTTAATATTTAGCTGGGTTCTGGCCAAGGCCAAAGTAGGAGCAGCCGAATGCCTACTGCTCTCGTCTCCTGGGATGGCTTGGGGTTCCAAGCTGCTTTGACCCACTCTTGCTTCTAAGACAGTCTCACACTATTCCTTATTTTTCTTTCTGCTTGCTGCTTGTTTAGCCTTGTTCTTGTTTTCCTGAGAACCTAGGTTGCATCATGGGTTTCCCCACTCTTTTGATGTGAGCACTCATAGCTATGCGTGTTCTGTTGGGACTGACCGCCTGAGCTGTGTTCCAAAGGCTCTGGTGGGTTGTGCTTTCATTTTCACTTGCTTCTGGAGATTTTCTTTTCTTTTTAAATTTCCTCCCTGATTTCCTCAAGACTAACTGCTTATTCAAGAATGTGTTATTCAGTTTCCATGTATTTGTGTAGTTTCTGTCGTTTTTCTTGCTATCGATTTCTAGTTCATTGCACTATGATCTGATAAGGGAGATTGTTTTGATTCTTGTGCACTTAGTAAGGCTTGATTCATGGTTTAGAGTGTGGTCTATTCTGAGGGATGTTTCACTAGCTGCTAAGAGAAGTATGTGTTCTGTTTTTGTTGGGTGGAATATCCTGAGGATACTGGTTAAGACTATTTAATCTATGATGTAGTTTAACTGAGGTTTATTGATTTTTAGTTTGTGATATATATATATATATATATATATATATATATATATATATATATATGTTTAATGTCTTCTTCATGCGTTTCCCTTTTATTACTATGTACAGGACTTCTTTATCTCTTCTAATTTTGGTTTGAAGTCTACTTTACCTGATGTCAGAATGACCATGCCAGCCTGTTTTCAGTTTCCCCTTGCTTGATTGCTTTCCATCCTCTGACTCTCAGTCTATTAGTGTCTTCCTTAGTGAGGTTTGTTTCTTGTAGACAACAGATCTTGGTTTTAAATCCAGCCAGACAGTCTGCATCCTTTTATGGGTGAGGTGGGGTCATTTACGGGTGCTGGTCCGGAGATGCATACTAACTACTGTAATCTTATTGATTGTTTCTCTTATCGGTTGGATTACTGTTTGTTCTTGCCTTTCTCTATTAATATCAGAGGTTTGCTGGACTACTCGTGTAGGTCATGGTGGATCCCTTCTGAGTTCTTTGTTCAGCTATTCCTTTCATTCAGTATTTCTTGTGATCTTGTGACTGAGACTTTCTTCCTCCTTTGTATAGCATTCTTTTAAGAATCTCTGCAGCGCTCGTCTGATGGTCATGTAGTTTATTAGTTTGTACTTAACTTGAAATGCCTCTGTCAATTTTAGAAGACAGCTTTGCTAGCTATAGAAACCTTGATCAGTAATTATTTTATTTCAGAGCTGAAATATACCATTCCATGATTCCCTGGATTTGATTATTGTTAATGAGAGGTCTGATGTTCTGCCCCTATAGATGAGTTAATATTTTTCTTTACAGTTTTTAATATTTGCTTTGTATGTTTTTCTTCTGAGATAGGTTCTCATGTATCCCCGGATGTCCTTGTGCTTGCTGTACAGCTGAAGATGATCTTAAACTTCAGATCTTCCTGCCTTCACCTCCCAAGTGTTGCAATAACAGGTATGCATGGCCACAGCCAGTTTTTGTCATGCTAGAGGTTGAACTCATGGCCTCAAGGAGTTAGGCAAGCACTCTGCCAAACGAGCTATATCTCGAGATTTTTGGTTTGTATTGTTGACATGTTGGTTATAATATGTCATAGAGTTGTCGTTCTCCAGCCGTGTCTATCTGGGGTGCTAAATGCCTCTTCTGTTTTAAGTATCTATTTCTCAAGATTTTGGAAACTTTTTGCTATAATTTCATGTAACAGATAATCTATGCTTTACTGTTTACCGTAAATGCTTGTATACCATAGATTTTCATGTTTGTGTTCTCTCTCATATTTTTTAGGTTATTTTTATGTGTGTTTTACTTGCATGTATGTATGTACTTCATATATATGAAATGCTTGGGGAAGCCAGAAGAGGCTGCCAGATGCCTTGGAAATGGAGTCACAGGTGTTTGTGAGCTGCCATATGGGTCCTGGGAACCCAGCCTGAGTCCTTTGCCAGAGCAGCAAGAGCCTTCAACTGCTGAGTCATGGCTCCAGCCCAGGTACGCACCCTTGATCACACTCCACAGAGTCCTGATGTTATTACGGCCATGCTTTTCTTAGAACTTTCGAATTTATGTTTGAATGCAGTATTTTGTCTTCCATCCCCGATATTTCCTCTGCTTAGTTTAGTCTATTGGTGATTGATTCATTGAGTTTTGATTTTCAACATTTCTATTTTTTTCAAAATGTCAATTTCTTTGCTCCCTCCCTCCTTGTTGATTTTTTTTTTCACCCATACTGTTCATTTTCTTATTTACTTTGTTTGCTTCCCTCTCTTGGTTCTGGATTGAATTAATCCACCTTGTTTTTATCCCCTTTAGGGCCATTGATCATGTTTACTAGAAAACTTTAAAAATCTTTGTCTGACATTTTATGTATTTCAGTATGTTTGACCTCAGTAGTTCAGGAGGCATGATCTTTGGAAGGAGCCATGTTGCTTTGCTTTTTCATATTTCTTACATGTCTGTGTTGCTATTTGTATGTCTCTTGGTTTGGGTAGCTACTTTTTGGATTGCTGGGTCTTCTTATAGAGTAGCTTACTCTTGAAGGCTCAACTCTACTACCATTCAGTGAGCAGAAAACAAACTGCTATAGCAGCAGCGACATCAAACCATACCAGATATTGTGCTTTCTGCAGCTACTGTTGGAGCAGTAGACAAAATGAACCACAAGAGAAATTTTGATGCATCTTCCCATATTGAGAAGACGATTAAGCCTTCCCCTCTTTCCTGAAAGCTGAGACAGAAGTACAATGCTCCATTTATGCCCATTCAAAAGAACGATAGAGCTCAAGTTGTGCAAAAGTACTATTAAGGTCAGCAGTGTGGCGAAGTACTCTGGGTTTACAGGAAGTACAGCAAGGAAAGGATGATGGCACAGCTGTCTTTGTGGGCATCCACCTCAGCAAACCACTAGGCTAAAACAGGACGAAGCCTGTAAAAAGATCTTGGAAGACAAAGCAAAATCTTACCAAATGTGGCAGTCTGAATAAGAATGGCCCCCATGGGGTCATGTTTGAACACTTGGTTCCCAGTTGATGGAACTGTTTGTGGAGGATTAGGAGGTGTGGTCTTGTTGAAGGTAGTGTGTCACTGGGGGTGGGCTTTAGCCCATAATATCCCCAGTTAGGTTTTTCTATTTGTGCCTGTGGATGAAGATATAAGGTCTCAGCTACTGCTCCAGCATCAAGCCTGTTTACCTGAGGTTATGGACTCAACCTCTGAACTGTAAGCCAAAAATAAACTTAGGGAAAAAACAAACAAAAAAACAGAAAGAAAGAAAATTGAGATATAGAGGTATGATTAAAATCAGTACATCCTACTAATATAGTACCAGTAACCACAAAAACTAAAATAGCAAAACTACTGTAGAATAAGCTTACTTACAAATTATTTAGAGTAAGTGTAGAAATAGTAAATGTAGTGATGAATGTTGTCAACTTGCCAGGATCTGGAATCTCCTGGGAAACAGGTCTCTGAGCATGTCTGTGAGGGAATTTTTCCACTAGGTAAACTGGAGTGCAAGAACTGTCCTCAGTGTAGGCGGCATAATTTTATGGGCTGAGTTCCCTTACTGAATAAAATGGAGAAAGCAAGAGGAGCATCGACATGCACCTCTCTCTGCTTTCTGACTGTGGGTCCCAGGTGATTAGCCACCACACCTTCCTCATCACAACAAACCATACCTCTTCCAAGCCAAAAACCAACCCTTCCTTTCCTAAGTTGCTTTTGTCGGTAATTGATCACAGCAATGAGAAACGGAACTAATATAGTCAATGAATGAGATACAGGAAGGAGACGGGGAAGGGGTAAAATAAAAACAAAAACAAAAAGCCCAAAAACAACAACAACAAAAAGACTTTAGAAAAAACCTTAAAAGGAACATAAAGGAAAAACAAAAAAGATTTCCCAGTAATTAAAACAGAATTAGATAAGTATAAAGGGGAATAAAAAAATTAAAATTAAAAGGCACAGCTGGGAGAGGTGGTGCACGCCTATACTCCCAGCGCTTGGGAGGCGAAGGCAGGCAGATCTCTGTGAATTAGAAGCCAGCCTGGTCTACATGGTGAGTGCTAGGACATGCAGGGCTGTAGAGAGACCCTGTCTCAAAAAACAAAAACAAACAAACAAACAAAATGATACAGTAGCATCAAAATACTACCAAATACAGAGGAGAAAAACACAGGTAACAGTAAGGACAACAAAGAAGAAACTATGAAGCCAGTCGTGGTTATACATGTCTGTAAAACCAGCATATGGTGGTGGTGGTGGGAAAGGGTAGGAAGACCAGGAGTTCAAGACCAGCATGGGATTTGAGATAAAACAAAGGAAAAGAAAAACAAATTTTCTCTACTGGAGTGATGGCTAAGTGGTCAGAGCACTTGCTATTCTGGCAGAGGACCTAGGTTTCGTTCCCAGTACCCACACAACAGTGTACAACAGTCTGTAACTGCAGTTACAGGGTATCCAGCACCTTCTGCTGGCCTCTGCAGGTGCCAAGTATGCACACTGTGCACTTATATACACGCAGGTGAAACATTCACATAGATAAATTAAGAATAAGTCTTTTAAATATAAATTTTTCCCAAATGTAAAAATGCATAAACAAAATCAGATGCATATATGAAAAAAATCAAAGATACAAATAAAGCAAAAATAAATAAATAAAATCCTGCTAAATGTAGAGCAATCACAGAAGAAGAAGAAATAAAAAAGGATGAGGCACTAGAACGGCCTCTTTCCAGGTTCTCAGAAATTGGAAACTGGGGCGGGCTGGAGAGATGCACAGTGGTGAAGAGCCCTCACAGGGGACCTGAGATTCAGTCCTACCACCACATTGTTAGAAGCTCACAACTGCCTGTGACTACAGCTCCAGGAGTGGCTGATGCCTCTGGCCTCCCATACGTGTAGTTGTACGCTGCTGCTGTGGCGGCTCAGCAAGGACGACAAGGAAGCATAATCATAGATGCAAACCTTTCTAGACCTCGGCAGAGGGAACCACCGTCATGGCCAACGCCATACTCAACAACGGAGCCTTAAATGTCTGAGCTCAGGTGTTTTTATTGATTCAGAACTCCTTAGGTGCATATCATAAGCAATCAAATGTCCCCCACAGAAATCCAACACCTGCAGACAAAACAAAATGCCAAGGCCTACGCAGATCCTCACCCAACAGTGCACAAAACAATTATTTTATACATAAAAATAAACACTTCTACTACACTCATGTGTATACACATAATTTAAAATCTCTAAACAAAATAAAGTTAAAAAAAGACTGTCAGTGTATGCAGGGTGGGGAAGGCTCGTCTGTTGAACTGAAGACTCTGGTCTTTTTCCTACAGCTTATGGTGTCACTGAATCTGTACGATTGTTTGATGTTTACCAGACCTGTCTTCACAGTGGCTGTTTTGTGTGTGTGTGTGTGTGTGTGTGTGTGTCTCTGTGTGTGTGTATGTGTGTGTGTGGACTGTGCAGGTTTTCTTACTCTGCCATGACTCTCCAATCACATCCCTGGGGTGATTGGAGTTCTAGCTGAGGGGTGTCTCCTAAGTGCATTGGGGTTATGAGAAGCAGCCACAGCGCTGAGACTGGTACAGCTAGAGGCCCTGTTTTCATACTTTCAATGCCTCCTGAATGCTAATCACCCTGCTGGAGGGATACAGCTGTGGGTTATCACGCATACCCCTTGGAGCTTCAGCATTTTCAAGCATAACAGTAGCGAGTAACAGATAGGAAACTCTGGAATGTGATCCACCATGGGTTTCAAGCCCCCGCAATAATTTCTCCATATGATTTTCCCCAGCCTAAGAACAATATACTGCCACCTGCATCCTTTGCTTTGTCAGTGACTGGCTCTCCTGCTCTCCACAACTGCACCTCTGGACCTCCCTTTGTCTGGGGACTCTAACAGGTCAAATTGAGGCTCCGTGGATGCTATCTCAGGTCCCCAGGTAGCCATTTTAAAAAATAGATTCTCCCTTAAGATTGCTGCTGGCTGCTGCCCTCTGAGTCATGCAGCATGACAAAATGGGATTTCTTTCTGCTGTTGAATTTTCTGCCCGGGTAATTACTGTCGCATCAAACCTCACGACTGGATTTAAGGCTTATGAGGGTTGTGGGCTTGTCCTAGGTATAAGACTGCCTGGCTTTCATCTGGCTTACATTTTTGGAAGTAGCTTCTATTTTGTAGCCCATCCCCCGCCCGTTTTTTTTTGCCAGAGAACTAGATGGCTGAGGCTGAGCTTGGTTTCTGTTACACATACACACTTTTTTTTTTTTTTTTTCCTGATCCCTTTCTTTCACTTCTGTAGATTACTGAAGCTCTTCTACTTCTCTCTTTGGGATAAAGTCTGTTTCTTAATCTGACTCCCCTTCATAAACTCATACGGAGGCAGCCTCCATTCTCCTGTTTTATCTGCAAGTCTCATGTAGAGAAGAAGGTAGGGTTCCAGTATGCAGCTATGCAGTAAATCTACAAGCTAAGCCAAAACTTGGGATAATCCAAAACTTTCTGTTGGCTGCCATTGGCTTTTCTCTCCTCCAAAGAGACACCAAGTATAGAGATACTACTAAGCAACTGGGGGGGGGGGGGGATATGGCTCAGTGGGTAAGAGCACTTGCTGCTCTTGCAGGGTTTAGGGTTTGGTTCCCAGCACTCATATGGCAGCTTACAACCAACTGTAACTCCAGTTCCAGGGGAATCCCACACCCTTTTCTGGCTTCCAGGGGCATCAGCCACACTGTGGTGTACATACATGCAGGCACACACTCATACACATGAAATAAAAACAAATCTTTGAAAAAGTTAGGTGTCTGTGTTAGTGGCAGAGTGCTTCCCTACCACAACAAGATTGATTCATTTTTGTTCTCACAGACAACTCTGTATGAAAGTTTTGGGTGTGGTATTAGTCACTTTTTCATTGCTGTTGCTGGAACAAAATATCCAAAAAATGCAACTTAAGGAAGAGGGTATTCTGGCAAACAATTTGAGGGTACAACCTATCATAGAAGACAAAGTATCATGGTGGGTGTGTGAGGCAGTGGCCACTTTAAGTTCTAGGTGAGGAAGCAGAGGAAGATTAAAAGGTGATTTAAATATGCAGCCACACTTTTAAGGAGTATATATATGCAGAACAAAACTTAATAAGAAAATCAGGAAATGGTAAAGATAAGATTTAGGGTATTATACCCAAAGTGAAGAAGACTGGAATAAATTAATATGCTATTACATTATTAATAAATCACTAAATTAGTAATGCAAATTGAATTATATCAATGATCCCCAGACCCTTTTAATATAAAGGGTGGGAGGTGTCTGTGAGTGTTAAAAATCTTGAAATTGCCAAATTAATCACAAGAAGTAAGTGAAAAGGTAGATTAGTCAGAAATAGATGAAAGAAGAGGCCAAAAAATTATATACTGCTGCTTCTGAAGATGGAGGGAGGTGCAAAGAGCTAAAAAAATGTAGGCTACAGCCAGAAATCGGGATTAGGCAAAAAACTAGTTCAGTAATACCTTGATCTTAGCCTACTTTCTCTTACCCTGACCCCTTTTTGAGACAGGGTCTTAGGTAGCTGAGGCTGGCTTCAAACTCAAACTCACTATTATGTAGTCAAGGCTGGCTTTGAATTCCTTATCTCCCTGAGAGCTCGATTTGCAGACATGTACTACTATGCCTGTCTGAATTCGCCTTTCTGACATCTAGGACTGTAAAATACATATTGGTTTAAATTTAGAATTTGTTACAACAGCAACAAGAAATGTACATTGGGCTAAGCATGGACCAGTGAATTGAATTATGGTTATGATTAATGTAGTTCTATACTTGAACTCACAAAGATTCGACTGCTTCTGCCTTCAAAAGGCTGAGATCAAAGGTGTGCGCCATCACGCTCGGCTGCAATGTTTTTTTAAAAAAGGATGAAAGCTCTGAATGGCTCTTCACTGCCTGTTAGATGACGCTCTGACTCCTCAATCCAGTAGATTTTTTTGACACGGTTCTACCTTCTCTCTTGCTCTAGCAACTCAAGACTCCATGTCCCACATCTCATTCCAGGCCATGTTTCAGCAAGGGTCCCGGCCTTTGGGCCTCTTTGCTGTTTTCACTGATTAGTTTTTGATGAGGTCTTAGTATGTACTTCCAGGCTGGCCTTAAGTCTACTATCTTGCTCAGCAGTAGTGTGCGCCACCACGCGATTTTCTTTAGTTTTGACTAGGATATTGAAAGACCCGTAGAAGCACAAGTCACTTTCATGAGGGGCTGCTCTTTCGGCCCCTTATCCACTAATCCGATGAGGGTGATGGGTAGCGATCCCTCTGGAATTTGTAAACCAAGTTACAAGAGGTATACCTAGGCTAGAAAGACCTATCTTGCAGAAAAGAGCTCTCAAAGATGAGGCTGGCCCTGGTGCAGCCCGATGTCCGCCACAGCCCCTCTGGGTACGGTTCAGAGTTGCCTCCCTCCTGCCAGTCGCGTGAGGCGGCGGTTGCTGAACTCGGACCAACAGTTCTGAGGACAGAGGCCGTCAAAGGCGGCTAGCTGGGGAACCACGCGGAGCCAGCACACCGCCTGCTCCGCAGTTGAAGAAACCGCTCTGGGGCTGGACGGAGGCGGAGCAGAAGCTCACACTGGACCAACAGAAGAGCCTTAAGATGCTAGGAGTGATCCTGGGGCGGCCCCCGGCGCGAGGCACTCTGGGATTTGTAGTTTACTTCCCGGACAGCTCCTCTCTCATTTCGGCCTCCCGCCTTTTATTCCTCGCTCTCTCCCGGCACGCCGACTACTTTGTCTTGGCACGTCCTCACGTACGACTACACTACCCAGAAATCTCTCCTTCGCGCTCCGGCCGAAGCCGGGTCTTCCTCGGACTACAGTTCCCAGAAGGCCACTGGAGAAGGGCTTCCCCCGCTTTCCCGGGACCACAATTCCCAGAGACTTGACTTCGCGGCTTTTCTCTCTGTACCGGGTCTCTCTAGGAGCTGATTTGGCCTCGTCCGGCCAGCAGGCCAACAGCGACGACGTGGTCCGTCGTGTCCAGTCTCAGGGTGTACTCTTCGGCTGGGCTTTCTGTCCGTCCAGCCACTTTTGCCGGACAGACCGTCGCGGCTGGCCTGAGCAGTGACCTGGCGGGCCGCGCCTGCGCCCTGCCGCGTTTCCTGCCTGGCTGGTGGCGGCGGCCATTTTGTTCATCCTCCTCCTCCTCCTGCTCCTCCTGGTTGGAGCGCAGTGTCCGGAGCGGGCTGGGGGGAGCGAACCCGAGAGCAGGGCTCAGTACCTTTTCCTCTGTCCCCAGCCGGCGCCCGGGTCCCCCCTCCCCTTCCTTCCCACCCCCTCCCCTCCCCAGCCCTGCCCTCCCCCTTGTCCCGGGATCGCTCAGTCGCACCCACCATGATGGAAGACGACGGACAGCCCCGGACTCTGTGAGTACCCGAGACCGGGGGTGCCAGGCACTGAGCGACCCGGGCACTGCGGGGTGCTGAGGGAGGGAGCAGGAGACCGGGACCCGAAGCCGAGAGCCCGGCGTCGCGGTGGCGCGGCTGCGAAGTGCATTCCTCATCTGTCCCCCTTTCCTAGTGAAGGAAGCCCTCCCTTCCCCCCTAAACACAGTCACTTCCTAGGGTCTAGGGCTTGTCTCGACCTTTTCCTCCCGATCCCTTCTTTGCACACCCTTCCTAAGCTGGGCTTGTGCACGGCTGAGGCTGTCAGGCCGGGGAGAGCTCCTGTTCCCCCTGTGCTTTGGGGGCCCCGGGCTGAACCGGGAGCTGTGGGTGCCCACTGGGGCAGGGCTTGGCGGGGTTGGGACCGCTGCTGCATCTTTTGGCGTGAACACTGAGAGTTAGTCCACGTCCTCAGTCGCAGTCGCTCCGGGTCCTAACCCCGAGCTTACCACTCTTTAACCAAAGGAGCCCCTTGTCTTTCTGCTCCACGTGCCCCACGCTGTCAGAAACACCCGCCCAGCGCCCGCTGCTTTTGAAGTGCCAAAGAGATTGCTTTTTGCCGCCGTGCACCACCTCTGCCCCTTGGCTAACGAAGTTTACTTTGAGCGCTCACTACGCCAAACTGACAACCAGTTAAACTCCTTTCGCTCAGTTGGTGATGCTGCTTCCTAATCCGTTTGTGCGTCGGGACCATGAGAGTTCGATAAAAGGATATCTCCTCCCGCTATTTGATGCGTGTCTTTTGGGTGCTTGTTTTTCCGCGGTCTTGCTGTTGGGTTTCACCTGAAGCCCAATCTAATGAATGAATTGCATCTTCCAACTGCTTAATTGGCGTTTCCTTCCTTTTCCAATGCAGAGTGATGACTCAGCGTCTGTATTCCTTTCCAAATAGTGTGGTACTCTTTTTTTGCCTTCGTCTGAGTTATTTCCAATTCATTGTTTAAAGTGAGCATTTTGGGTTTTCCCAGCCTCTCCAGGCTTACTACTCCTGCCTGGAGTAAGTACACAGAGTCAGCCTGCTGCTTTGTCTCTCTTGCCTTGCTCTGCCTGGTATTGATTGATATGATCAGAGTCCACTTGGCTGGGTTAGCTGATGAGGAAACTACTTTTTGGGGAATGGACGACGGTGGATGGACCTCTGACTAGCTACTCAGAGCTTCATTCTTACCACAGAAAATATGTTAAGAAGGCCCATATCTATGTTCAATATTGATACAGATTTTTTTTTAGCATTGTCCGTTCTTATTTTTCTTAATATCTTGTGTTGGGGAATTTGAAAACATCCTAAACATATCATACGTACCCCTGAATGAAAAATTTGGTAGTAAAACTTTGTGTGTGATTTTTTTTTTTCCCATTTCTGTCTTACCAGAAAAAAGATAGAGACAAACCTTGAAATTTGTTCTTCAACATTTGTTTAAACCAAGGCTTGGTATTTAATAGTTAGCAGTGTGTACTTTGATAGAAGCATTTGGGAAAGCTAGACTTAAAGCCTAGCAAGCATATGTTTAAGGAAGATGACAGTTACATTGTATCTAAAATACCTGAAGTGTCACCATTGCATCATAATAGCAACTGGGTAATTGGTAAATTCGCATGTCTCATTAACTGCATCTATTTGTTCCTTAGCAGAGGTTTCCTGCTTTTGTCTGTTACATAGTATGCCTTTTCTGTTTCTTTTATTCCTGTAATTGTCTTTGCATCCACTATCTGATCGTCTCCTCCAGACCTCTAGACTAAATTTTATTATTGCATACATTTACCATCTCACATCTCATGTCTTTTTTTCTGAAACACACTCCAGTTGTCTGTGTTTGGTTATCTAAAACTGTGGTGTATACGTATGAGTGAATAAACATCTTAAGCTCTGTTGTTCCTGTATGTTAGTATGTGTTTATCATGTCTTCCTTTTTCTACTTTTCTTCATGGGAAGTCGTAGTGGTTTTTGTTTTATTTTGTTTTTAAATACAAGGACTGTACTGCTTCTTAGGTCTTAACCCTTCCTGCACTTCAGTTCACTCCTTGGAACATAAGAGATACTCATTAAATATTTTATAATTGTACTTCTTTGGTTAAATTAGTGTTAAGTCTTATTTTTTAAAGTTCTGATTGATTTAAATTATAGGCAGACATTGTCATACTTCCTCAAGTTTGTTGATATATAAATATATATATATATATATACCTATGTATGTAAACCTAATGTAAAGTCTTGACATCAAAGCAAATGTTTAATAGGGTTTGATTTTGTTTATGAAGAGCCTATATTTTGCATTGTGACTATGGATTAGGTTTCTCAAGTGGCTACTATGTTTTAAAACAATGTACTCTTAATAAAGTTTATCTTAACCTGTTTACTTTAAAATGCCTGTGTGTTACTAGTAAGGTTTTCTTCCTGCAGACACACACAAGCTAAGACATATGGTTCTATCTTCAGAAAACAATATGGTGTTTATAGCCTAGGTAGGTCTTTAAATATTCATTATCTACAGTATTACTAATTTATTTGATGGTATTTAAAGTGGTATAGAATTGCCTTGATGTTGAGTCTGAAATCCTGTTTGTCATATAGTTGCTTTAAAGGTCTGTTTTCTGATGTTCCTCATTGTCATTTGACATTTATTTTGGGGTATTATGTATTAGTGATCTTAAAAACAAACCAGTGAGATCACAATACGTCATACTGTTGTTTGAAGTGGACCAGCCTTGTAGAACATGTTTCAGTCTTGGGTTGTATGTATCTTTTTAGTGCAGTGATTTGATCTGTGGTATCTGAACCCACAGTGTGACACTAAAATTATAATAGCATTCAATTGTAGTTTACTTTATTCACCTATTTGGTGTACCAAAACCCTAGAAATTGTGGCTGTAGGATAAAACCATGCTGTTCAACAGTATCTCTAAAGGCTATTTATTCTTCCTTGGTACCCAGTAAAAAGGAGGAAATAAGCCATTGATTTAGAGTGTATTCTGAAAATCTTTGAACAAAACAGAATAAAAACCAATATAAGATCTCGTAGATGTGGCTGCACCACCAATTTAGCTATATCGTGTTTGTCTCAAGCTCGTTCAACTTAGTCATCTTTGTTTTTTTTTTTTAAAGCTTGTGTGGGTCCATCCGTTAGAGATCAGGTTAGCCTCCTTCCTAAAATCAAGTAGTAACAACCTGGACAGTCCTTTAGAGGGCTATTGAGGATTATTGTTGAAAATTTCCTTTTGTATAGGAACTTGTGAAGAACAATCAAATTACCTTTATGGAAATTTAGCCCCACAGTATTGTGTATAAAAGTACTGGTAATTTTGGCCATGGTGGGGTTACTTTTCAGAGAGCACATTCAGTGGAAAAGCTGTCATTAGCTTTCTGCAAAGCACGATGTTCTTAATTTCTGCCCAGTTGGACATAGGAAGTAGTTCATTGGCAATGTGAATTCTGCCTGCTGTGAAACTGCCAAGTTTTCTGGTCTCCAATTGAAATTTAGGCCTGATGTTAGGGATAAAGGTATCATTTTCAGTTATTAATGCTTCAGTTCCTACAGTTCCTGTTCTTAGAAGACAAAATAGACTGTAAGGTATGCATTTTCCTTATTTTTTCCTTGAGTTAAAAATCATTTTTGAATTTCCTAAGTGTTTTCTGTTACTATAAGAACTCAAGCCATTTGTCTTCTGTTGTTTTTGTACATGTTCCTCAGGTAGAAATTGCATATTTAAAAGCTTAGAAGTTTAGAATATACTTACTACTTACTTAGCTGCAGCAGGAGGTGAAGTATAGCAATAGTATAGTAAACCTTTTGCAAAGAAACAGATATCAATTCAGTAAGCTACCAAAGATGATGCTTTCTAGGTTCAATGTTGAACTTTGTCATAAATACCTTTGTTAGAATTATTCTGGGATGGATTGTTTTTTATAACAGTATTTTTAAAAGGCACAGTATTTTTAAAAATTTAAATACATAAATTACAGAACCTTGAATAGAAAAGTCAGTCTAAAATTTAGATAAATGTAGGTGAAATTATATACTGAGTTGTGTCCTGTTATCTTGACAGATTAAGATGTCCTCTGTTATGGAAGGCTTTGTATGTTTTTAAAATTTAGTGTGCTACTTTAGCACCTCTTAGTGGAAGTATTTGAAAAATAGGATACCTTAGCACTGGACTTTTCTATAAATATTTCATGGCATTCTAAACTTAAATGTTAAACAGTTTTGGTCTTTGACAGTGAGAGATATGGAAATTAACTATATACATCAATGTGCCTCTGGGAGTTTCCTGACCGGTTAGAAATGGGTTGGCTTAGAATGAAAGTCTTGTTAAACAGAACAGCTTTTATTGTGACTTAGCTGTGAAAGTAACATGTATTTATTTTCTTAAATGAATGTTTTAAAACATTAACAGATGCTTAAAAACTGTTTAAATCATCAAAACTTAGCTATAGTAAAATCATGTTCTATTTATTTTTGTTAATGTCTAGCTTCACATTTAAAAATCACTGCTATCCATTGTCTTCTCTACCAGAAGTGAGCAGACTAGACTGGTTAGATGAACATAGTGTTCAGAAAATCCAGATCACGTGCTCATTTTCTTTACAGTGGGTCTCTTTTACAAAAGGGAGTTATTTTATGGTTACAGGCTCATAAAGCCCCTATGAGTAAAAAGGAGTAAGCAATTGTTTATGGCTAGTTCATAACCTTTAACTTTTTGCTACTGCTGGAAAAAAAATCACTGCATGGCCTACAGTGGGTCAGCTCCTTTAATTATAAGGAAAAGATAGCATACTATACCAGTTTGTCAGCTAGTTTGTTCTTTTATTTCAGTAGCACTGGATTTGTATTTCAGCCTTAGAACATGTACTCTGAGGTTATTGGTAACTATTGCTGTGAAGTTCTTAACTAAGCTGGGACATTGCTACTCATTTTTCCCTGTTAATATTATTTTTCATTTTTCATTTTGTGTGTGCCTATGTGCATTCACATGCATACATGTGGGCACACAGGTGCTGGAAGAGGCCAGAAGAGGGTGTTGGACCCCTGGAATTGGAGTTACAGGCAGTTGTGAGCTGCCAGCCCTGGGTGCTGGGAACTGAACTCTGTCCTCTGCAAGAACAGCAAGCATGCTGGGCAACTTCTTCAGCCCCAGTCCTAACCATTCTTAAGAGGTCATTTTAGGTTTTTCTTCACCTTAGCTTTCTCCTGCCTTTTTTTCTTTTAGCATGTTTCCTTTGAAAGCTTTTTATGTATGTAACATGGCAACCGTTGCAAGCCTTATTTTGGTTTCAGCACTGTTTCCAGTGTTATGTTGTAGTTAGGAAAGTAAAATGGTGTCCTTTTACTTCCCAGAAGAAACTGTGTCACACTTTACAAGTACTGTTTTGGTTTATGAAGTGGTTCATGACAAATGTACATTTAAGGTGTTGTTTGTTGAGAACCAGAAAGACTATTTATTGAGATAGTTACATTATAGTGTAAGACATAAACCAAGGTGTGTAAGACATAACTAAGGTGGTCATCTCTTGGTGATAAGGTGGTGATTTTTCTTTTTTCTCGTCACAGTTTTTAATCAGTTGGCAATTAGGGGGGAAAAAATCCTCAAACCTTTAAATATCCAGTCAAAAGTATATTTGGGCTTATCTTAATTTTTCTCTGAATTTCTAAAGAACTTTTCTTAAACTTCTTTTATTGCTATCTGCATAAAGATTGTGTTTTGTTGATGCTGATACTTTTTTAACTAGGGAGTTTAAATTATTCAATTCTATTTTTCTTAAACAAAGCAACGAAGATGTACCATCAGTAACAGTCTTCTGAAACAAACCCAGTTCCCCTGCCCCACTCCTCCTCTGCTCTGTTCGAGCCACTTGACCCCACTCTGTTCTTCATGTAATTGGTTGGTTGGTAGTCTTAAGATGAGCCCACTAACAACTACTGTCTAGTATTAGTTCATCAAGATGTTTAAGTAAATCAATGTTTGTCATATTTGTGTTATAAATTATTCAGAAGTAGAAAATACAATTTTTATAGGGCAAGGCTTAACTGGGAAAATTTATCAAAGACAGGAGTTTAAAATAAAAGATGACAAATTAATAACACATTAGAGCTGTAGCTAAAGAAACATTGCTGATAATTTTTTTTTCTCATTCAGATACGTAGGTAACCTCTCCAGAGATGTGACAGAAGTCCTTATACTTCAGTTATTCAGTCAGATCGGACCCTGTAAAAGCTGTAAAATGATAACAGAGGTAAGATCTTCCCTGTTAGGAGTGCCATCCATTAGCCTGATGCTGAACATTTTTGTATAATACATAAATTGATTAATTCCATTTTAAAATTCATTTTAATTTAAGCCTCAAATTATTCTCTTGGCGAGATTCATGTTTGTGGTATCATCTTAATCTGTTGGTCTGGCCAGTAAGCTAGGTATAGAGTGAAGTCTGGAATGAAAAGGCAGAGTCTGTCCTGTTATTACATAGTATTTCATGATGTAGTTACCTTCTTCTGCTTGTAAACAGCTTGTCTGGGAAAGATGAAAGATGATGGTATTTCACACACTCCAGTGCAAATGCTGATAACTCAGTCTACATTTCAAGTTCAGGGATTGGTATATGTGGAAGAACATTTGGTTACTGTGTGCATAGTGGAGCAGCAAGCATCTTATATGTCTTTAGTAAATACTAAGGCCTGAACAGCTTTCTGTAGATGGGAATTCGAACTGTCATAATAATTTTATTTGGGCTGGGGATGTAGCTCAGTGGTAGAACATGTGCTTGTTATATGCAAAAGTTTTGTCTTATTTTCAAAGAAGAATTTTTACTTTTATCAGTTAAGACTCTAGTTGTACCCAGTGACTCGTGTCAGTTACTCTTTTCTTCTTTTCTGCTTATTTATCAACTTTTTTCACTGCTGTGTACCAGATACTGTGGTAAGTGCTAAGAATCCAGTGGTAAATAATATCTCCATAAGATTTTACAGGCTAGTAGGAGACTGAAGTCAGCACTCAGACAGAATAGAGAATATAAGTACTAAGGGATCAGCTAGCTTACAGCGCTATGGGAACATCAGAAGAATATCCAGTGTGGTCCTGTGTCCTGGAAGTTTCTACTAGGAGTTAGAGCACAGACTGAAGCCTGAAGGACAATGGGCACTCTTTGTAGTAGAGTCTGAGGAAGAAGAGTCTGTGAAGAGAGGAATGTTGATAGAGTCTATGGCAGAACAGGAGTGTTTGTGAAAAAGGAAAACCAGAGATCTGTTTCCTGTTAGAATTATATTCCAGAGATACGTAGTTAGGGTTTGAAGTGGAATTAGTCATAAAGATGGCAGTAGGTGATGGTGGTAAGAGTGTTTGGAAGGGGCCAGAAACTGTACTAAGGAACTGCTGTTCTAGCCTAAAATGGGGAACTGTGAAAAATCTGTGAAGAGCACTGACCTTTTAATCTTCTAATTGATGACAGTTATAGTCTATTCTGGTATATATATATTTTCCTTCTTTTCATCCTAACTTTGATTATGCATTCACTTTTTTATTAATGAAAAATACACTTTCCATAGACACTATTGAAGGCACTGTGAACATGATGGAGAAGCAAACAAAGTTCCAAATAAATAGAGATAAGAGCCATGGAGAGAATGAATGGTCTGCGATGACCTAGTGGAGGCTGAGGCTGAGGCCAAGTGTAAGGGAAGATGTCACCTCTCTTAATCTAGGCAGGAATATCAAGTTGGTGCTATCTCTGTTAAAGGCTAGAATAGAGGGAAAGCAAAATAGTAGAGGCCTCAACTTGGTAAAGAGACGACTAGAATCTAGTGGGTAGAATCTGACAAGGCGGGCAGGATTCAGAGTCACATAGGCTGTATGGGCCATGACAGAGTTGAAATTGTAATGTCAGGTCATTGGAGAGGTTTAGGCAGGGAGAAGACAGGTCTAATTTGTGTTTTTAAAGATTGCTCTGTGTGGAAAAATGAGTATTTTTGTGGAGAATCGTAAGGTGGAAGAGGAGGAGAAAAAGCAGGTGGGTGTGTTCTGCTAGTCTGTGTAAGAGATGATGGATTGTTGAGCTTTAGAGTGATGGTGAAGAAAGACAGTGGGTAAGTTCAGAGTTTTTATTGTGAATGTCTGTAGGAATCAGGGGAGACTTAAGATTCTTGTCAGTGCAGTTGTGTGGGTGTTAACATGTTCCTTACTAAAATGACTGAGAATGGCACAGGATGGATGAGGAAGTGGTGGCAATCAAGAATTCTGTTTTGGCTGTTAAATTTAAGATACACTTGGCTATACTTTGGAGATTATATGTAGACAGTTGGATAAATGAGTTTGGAATTCTGGAGAGACCAGTGCTGAAGCATATTGTAATATCTGAAGCCATGGGCCTAGGTAAGATCACCTAAGAGAGAGATAGTAGGGGGCCTGAGGTCTGAGAGGCCTGGACTAACTCGGCATTCAAGAGTTTGAGTCAGTTAAGGAGGAATGACCATCTGAAACATCCTCCAGTGAGGAAGTAGGGACACCTGATAAGTGGTGGGACCAACAGAAGAGAACGTTTACAGGATGGAGGGTGGTAGTCAGCTATTTTGAATTCTGTGAAGAGCAGAAAAGAGATCAGGTGGCAAAGAGGTCACTGGTAAGTTAGCATGCAATTTCAGTGGCTGGGTTAGCTTGGATAGCAATGGATCTGAATGACTTCAGGAGTACAGAGGATGGGAGAAAGTGGAAAGAGTCACCAGGAGTTTTTGAGAAACATTTGATAAATATTTAACGAATATTTAAAAATCTCCGCGTGTTGGGGCTACAGAGACTGCTCAGCAGTTAGAGCACTGGCTGCTCTTCTAGAGGTCCTGAGTTCAGTTCCCAGCAACCATATATGCGGTAGCTCACAACCATCTATAATGGTATCTGATGCCCTCTTCTGGCATATAGGTGTACATGCAGATAGAGCACTCATACATAAATAAGTAAAAATCTTTTTTTTTTAAAGTTTCATTAAAAATCTCTGTGTGTATACAGACGTTTGAGGAGTAGAACAACTCTTTACAATTTAATCATGTCTTATAACTCTTAGATTTGGACTTGCAAACAGTTTTAAAATCTCTTATTTTTCTGTTTTGACATTATGTCATCCAACAATGGTGACCAGACTAATTAAGGTAAGGACTCAACTGATTGTGAGAGTGTGGCTTGGCAGTGGTCTAGGTAGGAAGTTTCTAAAGGATGTGGACTCCAGGAAGAAGTCTGTAACATCTAGACAGTCTACTTTTATTTATTTATGTATGTTGTTGATGATGATATTGTTTTGAGACAGGGTTTCTCTGTTGTAACTCCGGCTGTCCTGGAACTCACTCTGTAGACCAGGCTGGCCTCAAACTCACAGAGATCTGCCTGCCTCTGCCTCCAGAGTACTGGGATTAAAGGCATGCGCCACCACCTCCTGGCTTAGTTTCCTTTGTTATATAAAGAATCCTGTTCTTTGTTTTATGACTTCTTTTTACTTGATCTTTATTGTTGAGACAGGTCTTGCCACATAGCCCTGGAGCTCACCATGCTGACCTTGAATGTGTGCTGATACCCCTGAGTGCTGGGGCTGCAGGCCTGGGCATCCACACTTGCCTGTTTTGATTTTTTTCCCTTCTAGTAGATGTTATCATGGATTCTAGTTTTCATAACATAATGGTATGCAATATGTATGTATATACAAAATATCTAATTTTAAGACAAACATTAAATATTTTAACATCTGACATTTGAGTTGAGATTTGCCTTTTTAAGTTTTTAAACAAGGGTGAAACAATGTGATATGAATATTTAAATACAATAGTCTTCCTTTACCTGTGGTCAGCTTCAGTTCAAAATACTGGTGGAAATGGAAAATTTCACACAAAAAAAACCCAAACAATTTAGAGGTTTGGTTTTTGTCTTTGAGACAGGGTCTCTTTGTAGCCCTAGCTGTTCTGAAACTTGCTGTGTGGACCAAACTGACTTCAGACTACCAGAGATTCACCTGCTTCTGCCTCCTGAGTACTGGGTTAAAGGCAGGTGCAACTATGCCCAGCCCAGTTCAGAAGTTTTGAATTGCATATCTGAATGGTGCAGTGAAATTTCTTAGCATCCAGAATGAGGCACAAAGTATTTCTATGTCGAACATATTCAGATTGTGCATGCTACCCACCCATTAGTCACTTAGTAACTGTCATCAGATGACTATGAAGCATCTATTTAGTGCTCATGTTCCAGTAACTCCTACTTAATAATGGCCCCAATGTGAAGTAATGTTGACAATTCAGAAATCCCAAAAATAAGTGCTTCCTTTAATTGAGAAGGTGAAAATTAATAAGAAATGAAAATTACATGCTGAATTTGTGAAGATGAGCACAGGAATGAATCTTCTGTGAAAGTGTAAAAAATGAAGAAAAAAAATTAGTCCTAGTTTTTTTGTTTGGGTTTTTTTTTTTTTTTCACACACTAAAACTCCGTTTAGCTTGTGTTGGCCAACAATAAGATGGGAAGGCATTCCTGGCCAGCTGGTCATGTGGTGAGACCCTGTCTCAAAGCAAACAAACAAAACATGGAACAGATACAAGAAAAATAGTCTAAGGAGGACTTGATGCTATCATAGATTTCAGGCATCCATTGGGATCTTAGAACATGTTCCCCACAGATACGGAGAGCCACTGTACACAACACACACACAGAATATGAAAATATCATATACATATATAGCAGCTGGCCTGCTACTGGTTAGATAAAATTGGCATTACTAGCTTCCTAAAATCTATGCGATGGTTTTATTTTATTGAGACAGGATCTCACTATGTAGCCCTGGCCTGCCTGGAACTGCTCTGTAGACTAGGCTAGCTTTGAACTCAAGGAGATCCACCTGTGTCTGCCTCTTTGCTGCAGGCATTAAATGTTCTATCAAGCCCAGGTTTTATTTTTCTGTGGTCTGCCAGTCTTCAGTGAATGTGTCTGGAAAACATTCACTGTTTCACAGGGAGGAAACCTGTTTTTATTTGGAGTCTTTTCTCCTGTTTCTTTTCTCTACCTCTTTCTCTGGTCATATGACTGTGACAGTAGAATTTTGTATGAGTGCCCGTAACATCCTTTTCATTGTTAATGGTCCCACTTTTCCCCCCTCAAGGAAATGCCTCTGGTTGTTAATATCTTATTTGGGATTTTCCTACTAAAATTTTCTGGGATGAAAAACAGTGGTTGTTGAAAAGATTTTTATTTTATTTAGTATTTTTACTCTTAGTAAGTTCACATAGAGCATGTAGTCCACATGTTACCCTCTTAGGGCATTTTACATTAAACAGTGCTGAATGTTTTTAACTTGACATAAAGAATATGCTTGTACAGTTGAGCTGCCGGCCAGTATAGGTTTCAGTTTTATAAAAATGTGTGTGTGTTTTTTAGGTAGCATTAATTTTTAGCATCCTTATTAGCTATGTATTTGCCAACTAATGAAGTTTTTTTTTTTTTTAAATCTTGGTGTTTTGTGATATAAATTTGTAGCTTTGTCTGTGGTTTACTTAATATTTATTTAGTTACTTGGTTTTAAGATACTAGGTAGCAAATCTAGGTCCTGACACATACTAGGCAATTGCTCTTCCATTGAGCTATACCATTAGCCTGTGCTAGACTATTTAGGTAAAGTTTCAGTAGTTATATTCTAGATCACTAGTGTATTTGCTGGACACTGGAAGACAAATTCAAAATATCTTCAATTTCCAATATATTAGGCTTTTTGTTTTGTTTTGTTTTCAGGGTAGGGTTTCTCTGTGTATTCCTGGCTCTCCTGGAACTCACTCTGTAGACCAGGCTGGCCTGGATCTCAGAGACCCACCTGCCTCTGCCTCCTGAATACTGGGATTAAAGGTACGCGCCACTGCCACCTGGCTAGGCTTTTTTTTTTTTTTTTTAAATAAGGTGTTTTTCATAGGTATGTATACATAAGCAGATCATGGTGGCCTTGAACTTACAGTCTTCTGATCCTCCTGCCTCTGCTTCCCAAGTACTAGAGTTGCAGGTATTTGTAATCATGCCTATTTTGGAAAATGGAGGATTCATTTCAGTAACTAGTTACAAATCCTGAATTTTTCTGTTTTTATCCTTTCCTCTTCTAGAAAAGGAATACATTATATCCAATCTGGGTAGCAATACAAAGTGCTCTAAATTATAGTACCCACCGCCCTAGTTTTGCTCAGAGGTAAATAGACTTATTTCTATACATTTCTTTTTTTAGAGACAGGGTCTCTCTATGTAGCCCTCTATGCTGTCCTGGAACTCTTTATGTAGAGCAGGCTGGCCTCAAAGTCACAGATCTGCTTGCCTCTGCTCCTGAGTGCTAGGTTTAAAGGTGTGTGCCACCGTACCTGGCTACATTTTTTGTATCTTTTTCCTTATAAGCCTGGAATACTGTATTCTAGGATTGTAATTGTAAAAGTGGAAATCAGCCTTTTAAAATACTGTCGGAGCTGGGTGGTGGTGGTGGGTGGTGGCGGCGACGGCAGCAGCAGCAGCAGCAGCATACATCTTTAATCCTGGCACTTGGTAGGCAGAGGCAGGCGGATCTCTTCACCAGACTTGTATATTTTAATTTATTACACTCAGTAATGATTCTATACTGTTTGTATGGCTCTACTTGAATACAACAGTATTCTGAGGTTCAGCTTAACTCTTAAGTGTTAGGCTTTCATAAACTTAAGCAATCTAACCTTGTGCATTCCTAGCTGTCAGTAATGTTTTTTCCTGGATTTTCTTCTCAGCAACCCGATAGCAGAAGGGTCAACTCTTCTGTTGGATTTTCTGTTTTGCAGCATACAAGCAATGACCCATATTGCTTTGTGGAATTTTATGAACACAGAGATGCAGCTGCTGCATTAGCTGCTATGAATGGGAGAAAAATTTTGGGAAAGGTAAGATAATGGGATGATGGCCCCCAGTGAATGTATATGTTTGCATGTTAAACAGTCTGTATTCTTTCTTAGCAAGATTTAAAATAGACATTCGCTACTGAGTGATCTCTGTTGAACTTAGTGCCTTTACACAAATAATCCAACTTGATAGGTGATTTATTAAGTGGTAAGTGATAACAGTTTATAATGACATGTCTAATAATTGTATTAAATATAATCTTTGTTTTTAGGAGGTCAAAGTAAACTGGGCAACAACACCAAGTAGCCAGAAAAAAGATACTTCCAGTAAGTACTCCTGCTGCATTTTTCTGTGGAAGCGTTCTGAAGTTATCCTGGCAGCATTACCAACTTACCTAAGGTTTTTTTTCCTCCTTTAGTGTTGCCTGACTTTTTAAGTATTTGATTACCAAATGCTTTGATTTCAGATCACTTCCATGTGTTTGTTGGGGATTTGAGTCCAGAAATTACAACAGAAGATATCAAATCAGCATTTGCCCCTTTGGTAAAATATCGTAAGTATCATAATCAGTATCAGACTCAATAGAGATAGGCAAAACTGTATGATTAGCTTGTATTAGAGTAAAGGTTTTCTTTCTCTAGTTAGTGTATTTTTCTTTGGTTTTTACTTTTCTTCTTTTGGTTTGTTTTGTTTTTAAGTAGATCTTGTTGCAAATGTTGATGTCATTTCAGTGTTTGGGGTCTTGTTTTCGGATAATCCTGTGTATAATATGTTTAAAATTTTTAAGTGATTCTGTTTATTACCTTTAAAGCAAATATTTGCATGGTAAAACTTCTAGCTTTTTGTCAAATGTTTTCAAATCTTGATGGTTAAGAATAGTGGGCTAATAAAAACTACATGTGATTTATATTGTGTATTAAATTTTTATTGGAGGAATTTGTAAGCGGCGGGAGGGGGGCATCTAGGCAAATCCTTGAGTATATATTGTGATTAAATTGGTAATGTTCATGTTTAAATATAATGATAAATGTGTTTTGATATTTAGCTTTGAGAAAAAGTAATACCATTACAATATTAAAATGTTTTTTGTGTCTAGATAATAAATATGAGATTAATTTGACTTTCTGGTAGCGATATTTGATTCTGCTAGTAAGGGGACAGATATGGGTTGAATTTTAAAAATATATATGCTCAAATTCTGTTGTTTGATTAAATATATTGGAAAGTTAAAATTGGTTGCAAGTTGTATAAATTGTCATAATTTATCTTTGATTAAAATGAATTTATTATGTTTGTCAATTTAAATTAAATGTATGACTACCGAAATGTTTTAAGAACAACAACTTCTCTATTAACTTTTATATAACTTGTTGTTCTATAGATTTAATTTATTTGTAAGAAAGATTTAATTCTTAATTTTCTATTTTGATATTTGCTTTGCTTTTTAATCTAAATGTGGTAAGTAGTACTGTTGTAAAATTAGTGTAAAATAATACAGGTTGCTGTTTTTTATCTTTATTTATACCTGAGACCTGCAGTTTTTCTACAGTCCAAGTCACAATTAAAAGTAATAGCATTCTGGTTATTTTGCAGAATTGCTCATAAGAATGGACAGGATCTTGAAGGCTAACTGCAAGGAACTGTGCACACTGGAACTCAGTTGTAGATTTTTTTCTCATTTCTATTTACTCTTATTATACATTATTTATATATACATATTTTAGTATTTACATTTTAACATTCTATATTCAGTGGAGTTCTATATTTCCAATCATTTTAACTTACTCACTAAAATTTCTGTGTAAATTTGTTGTTTTCGTACTGGTGTGCTTAGCGTTGTTGTTAGTTTTTTATTCTCCTCTCTTAAATTTCTGAAAATGTCAATTTTTCAAAATTTACAGCTGCCCAAACTCCAAAATGATGATAGAGAATTGACCAAGAAAAATAAAGAAATCTGTTAACAGGCCATGTATGCCTTTTTAATTCCTATTTTTTCCTCTTTTTCAATTTTTTAATATTTCATATATTTTGTATCACTAGGCAGAAGACATTTAACTATTTAGATATTGCATGGTAAAGTAGTTAGTATTGTTGCAGTAATTTATAGAACAGTAAGTCTTAGAGGACACTAGCAAATAGAATATTAGAAAAGGAAACTGTTGTTCCTATTAATCTTCAGATTTGAGTATCTAGTTAGAAAGCACAGGTTATGTGATTAGGTTGCATGTTTATTACATGTTTTTGTCCTACTGCTTTTTTCTAACAGGTAAAGAAGCATTAGGGAGAGTTCAGGGATGGCTGTAGTTAATTAGGGCTAACTGGAGTTTATTTTAAAAATGCTCACAATACAGTGTGTGTGGTTCCTTTTAGTTTTTATTTTGAGGGTGACTTTTACTTCCCTCATTTAGCTGTGCTTCTTTTCGCAGGGATGCCCGGGTAGTTAAAGACATGGCAACAGGAAAGTCCAAAGGCTATGGTTTTGTATCTTTTTATAACAAACTGGTAGGTTCTTTCCGTTAATTCAATTAAAGATCTTCAATTTTGGATTTAGTTACTTCATTAAAATTAATGATTGAAATTTAATGTGCTTGAATGTTAACTTAGAAATACTTGTTTTATAATCTCTTGAGTATACTAATAATAGAAAGTAATTCATTCTCTCATTAACTTGAAGACATCTAGAAAAGGGTAGGGTGATAACACAATGAAGAAAGATTATTAAAATGTATTTATGTATTGATGAAGGCAGAGTGAGTTAGAAGTAAAGCCAGTATTAGTAGAAGCGAACCAATGTGAGAATTATCCAGTGTGAGAATTATGTTCTATTTTAACCAGGAAAATCTCTATTTAATTGTTTCATCAAAACTATTTTTATAACATATTATTTCAGCAGTTATATATATTAGCCTCTTTTTACATTTTTCAGTAAATATTACATTACAAAGTAACCATAAAATTAAAACATTTGAAAAATGACCTTGCGAGATTTGTTTTTCTTTTTACTCATTTGAATATATTTGAGAAAATTTATTTTTTGAGTGATCAATGGGATTATCTTTTTTCCTTATATTAATGAAACATAATTCTTAATCTTAAATATTATATTAGTATTCTGAAGTCCTTAAGTGAATTTTATAGTTTAAGTTTTTCCATTGGTGTATTGTCTTTGTTACTGGTACTTAGTGGACTCACAGAAAATGAAGTGTCTTGGATTCAGCAGTCCCAGCTTTCATTTTGTCTTACTGGGTCTTTATCATTTTTATTTTGTTTCTGATGGCTCTTTTTTTTTTTTTCCTTTTTGTCCATAGGATGCAGAAAATGCAATTGTGCATATGGGGGGTCAGTGGTTAGGAGGTCGACAAATCAGAACCAATTGGGCTACACGTAAACCACCTGCCCCTAAAAGTACACAAGAAAGTAAGTCATAAATGCATATATGTTGCAAGTATAGACTGTGATCACATCATGTAGCATGATGTCTTAATTTGTTAGTATTTAAATCAGTGTAAGATTTACCTTGAATTTCATTATTTGAGCTTTAGATGTAAGTATCTTTCAGGCTAAGAACTAACTGGTTTCTTTATAGATTAGATCTCTATTTAAGGCTGAGGCTATTGCTGAGTTAGTAGAGTGCTTGTGCTTGTCTAACTTGCATGATGCCCTGGGTTTGGTCTCTAGAATCATATAAACCAGGTGTGGTGGCTCACGGGTATAATTCCAGCACCTGGGGAATGGAGGCAGAAATAGAAGTTCAAAGTCCTCAGCATCATAGCAAGTTGGAGCCTAGCATTGGATACCGAGATTCCCACCTCCAATCTATTAAGTTGTAGCACTGAAAAAAAAAAAATTGGTTCTTCCCACTGAGCTGTATCTTAATAGGATGTAGCCATGTAGCACATGCCTTTAATCCTAGTACTCAGGAGGCAGAGGCTAGCCTAGTATTCCACATAATGAGTTCCAGGACAGCTAGGATAATGTAGAAAGATCCTGTCTCAAAAAGCCAAAAACATAAAATTTTTTAAATGTTATATAAGAACAAAAGATTAAGTATGTGTGGTGCTGAGAATTGAACCTGGGACCTTGCACATGCTAGACATTCTACCACTGAGTTGTAACCTCAGTTCAAAAAGTAGTTTTATAATACTAAATAACAGTCCAAATTTTGTTTTTTCTTCATATAGCTAACACTAAGCAGTTGAGATTTGAAGATGTAGTAAATCAGTCAAGTCCAAAAAATTGTACTGTGTACTGTGGAGGAATTGCTTCTGGGCTAACAGGTACAGTGTTTGATTTCCTGATTGCCTTCTGTTGGTTTTTCAACACAATTAATATAAATTTCATGGTTAGCCTGAGCTTTAATTTTTGTTTTGTTTTGTTTTTGTATAGATCAGCTTATGAGACAAACATTTTCACCATTTGGGCAAATTATGGAAATAAGAGTTTTTCCAGAGAAGGGCTACTCATTTGTCAGGTAATGCTCAAGTTATAATACCATTATTACTTTTATATGATTAATTCCATTTATTTTCGTTAGTGGATCCTTACTAGATGTCAGTTTACCTACATAATGTAATTTAAGAAAAATGCCCCTCCCAGCAAAAAGAAAAAATGCCAACTGAAAGATGTTAACTAATGAGTTCCTATATCATTTGCCCGATTTTTTAAAGATTGAAGGCAAAACCTCACTGATTCTTCTCCTAGATTTTCAACTCATGAAAGCGCAGCCCATGCCATTGTCTCTGTGAATGGTACTACAATTGAAGGACATGTGGTTAAATGCTATTGGGGTAAAGAATCTCCTGATATGACTAAAAACTTCCAACAGGTAATTCGATTTTTCTTAGCACTTTTTAAGGTTTCCGTCTTACACACCGATGTAGGAACTTTGGAAATTGTAAAATAAACAGTAAACTAAAGCATAGACCAGCTTTCAGTTGATTGTGTAAATGCTATTTCGAAATTGTTTTGCGGTATTAACTGAATCTTAATACTTTCTTTTCGCAGGTGTCACCACCCCAATAAACTTAGACAATGATAAATAACAGAGTCCTATTCACATAAGGGTGCTTACTTAGTTTTTCTCTTCCTGTCTCCCACTCTTTCTTCAAATACGGTGTTTCTTTCTTGGTCCCTAACACAGTAATTTGCTTTCTCCTAGGTTGACTACAGTCAGTGGGGCCAGTGGAGCCAAGTGTATGGAAACCCACAACAGTATGGACAGTATATGGCAAATGGGTGGCAAGTACCACCCTATGGAGTATATGGGCAGCCATGGAACCAACAAGGATTTGGAGTAGAGTGAGTTATTTTGGTTTTTCCATTGTAGAAACAGTTGAGCTTCTGGCGAAAGAAGAAACTGTGTTTTCCTAGAGGAGAGTCTGTTGGGTTATAGATGTTACAGTGACAAATCTCAGAAAATGGAATTTGTAATACTTTTCATTACCGAGATGGGTAGGGAATGCAGTATGACCTCTCTCTGTAAGCAGTTGGTAGAATTTGACTCACTTATAGGGGCACTTTCATTTCATCTTGTGTGTATACAGGTCTTTGTCTAGATATGCTCAGAAACATTTTTTTTATGTTTGTTTGGCATATATAAGATATCTTGGGCGCTTACATGACAGCAATTTGCTTTCTGTGATGTTGATGGAGTGGATTCGTGTCTCACTTTTTCCTTTAGGCCAAGCCATACCTTTATTTTCAGAAGTTTATTGAGAACACTGCAAAAGTCAAAGGGTATAACAGGACTACTGCCTGCTAAATCATTTCTTTTTATTTTTGTAAGACAGGATTTTATAGGGTGGCCTAGATCTCACTATGTAGCCAGACTTACCTCGCACTTAGATTCACAGCAATTCTGTCCCAACCTTGCAGGCTCTGGGATTACAGATATACAGATGGAAGGCTTATACCTGGCTCACTTTATTATTTTAATTTTTGAGACAAGGTCTTTCTGTGTAGCCTTGGCTGTCCTGGCTGGTTTTTGTTTTTTTGTTTTTGTGACGATCTCATTAGAAGCCCTGATTGGCCTGTAACTCCATATAGACCAGTCTGGCCTCAAACTCACGAAGATTTCCTGCCTCCCAAGTGCTGGGATTAAAGGCCTGCACCAACCATGCCCAGCCCTCATTTATTTATTTATTTTTTAAAAAACAGCTTCTTTCAGGTAGTCTGCAGACTTCAGGAACATTATGATTATCTTAACAAACTGGTCTGGGTTGCAGGGCACATGCATAGCATAAACAAGGTCCTGAGTTTGATCCTCAGCACAGCAACAAAGAAAAACCAAAATGAAAAGCATTTTTAAGACTTACTAGTGGAATATGTGTTCTGCATGTGTATCTGTTTCTTGTAGATTTATGATTTATCTTTATGTTCTGTGATTAAATTCTGTTTGCTTTTGTATAGCTGTGTAGATTACCTTTTTCTTGTGTTTGCTGAAGATTTCTTTTCCCCCTTTTTTCCAAGTCAATCACCTTCTGCTGCTTGGATGGGTGGATTTGGTGCTCAGCCTCCTCAAGGACAAGCTCCTCCTCCTGTAATACCTCCTCCAAACCAAGCTGGGTATGGAATGGCAAGTTTCCCAACACAGTGAGCTGGGACTCTAAACACAGTTGTAACTCACCATAGGCTGCAGTTCCCCTGTGACACTCTGAAGACATGAAAAGTAAACATCGGAAAATGGAAATATTTATTTTAAAAATTGAAATGTTTGGAACCTTTAGCACAGCTTTGCTTGGTGAAGGACATGTGTCTTCTAGTTCTGCCTTTTTAAGTTTGTGTTCATGATGGATATGAACATGATTTTTCTTTGTGTACAAAAACTAAAATAAAGTCAATAAAGACAATTCTGACTATAAATTTTGATATAATAGGAGAAATGGGTGATACATTTTGATTCTTAGACACTATTCCGTTTTTATCTTGCTGTTCAGTATTTTAACTCACTGTGTTTTTAAAAGAGCAAAAAAAGGGAGTATTGTGAAAAACTGAGAATCACATCAGTTCGTCCTGAATTCTGATACTCCCCTCCCTTGAGGTGGACCACATTGAAGTCAGCAGGAAAAATGTGATTTCAGAAGAAATACATGATGTGGGAATCACTATAGAAGAAATACTTATTTCTCTCTGTGTTAAACAAACTGAAGCCAAACTGAAAACTTGCAACCTAAGGAACAGCATCATATGAGTTCCTTGAGTGAATGTTGGTGGTCCACACTAAGGCATATTTTTAAAACTTTAAAAGTGTTGGTTATCAAAAATGTAGTATATTACATTTCATTTTGGAGGAAAAATTCCAAGTATGGTGTTTATATTAAAGTCAGACAGTCATACTTGTGCTTTTACATGGAGTTTAAATGATAAACATTGTAAATATTGAATAACTACAGTGTTTCAAAAGCATGCTTCAACATAGAAGTAGCAGCAATGTAATTATTCGAGGTGACAAGTAACACTCACTGCAGTGAGTGCAGGGGTCAGTAGCAATGTTTAAGACTGACATTTTCAAGGTTGGCCATGTAAAATTAAAATGAAACAAATGACTACACAGAAGAAGCCTTAATTTAATTTCATACAAATCTATGATGCGTTAGTATATTCTAAATTGTAAGTGGACGTTAGATTTGGGCTTTTTTTTTTTTTTTCCTTTTGCTGTGCTTTTATTTGGTACGCAAATACCTTGATTAAGACCTGGTGAAGTGATTTCAAGGTTCCTATAAGTTGTATAGCACAAAAGTTTTTTAAAATCTTGGAATGTTTTTAAAAATTAAATATATTTTGCCCATGAATTTTTTTAACAAGATTGCTAAAATATCTTATTTAGAAAGCTTGATGTACCAATTTATAATTGGATATTCAATTTAAGTCCTACCCAAAGTTGTGATTTTTATTCCTCATTTGTTCTTTTTCTTTGTGGGGAGTGTGTGGGTGACAAGCCTGAACAGGCCTGAGCTGTATGTGTGCAGTTTGTAAATGAATCCGTCGGGAAGATGCAGGAGTCCAGGTGTGCTTCCATGGCATTTTCCAGTCTGTGTGGATACAGTCTGCCTCATAGTTCTATAAAATGAGAATGTAAAATAGATAAAATCTTATGTGTCTCAATTGTGACAGCCAAGGGGTGCAAATGTTTGTAGTGTATTAAAACTGTTGGCATGTGTATACACAAGAGCAAACAACCCCTAACAGTTCAGTGGTAAGATAGGTCAGATGCAACTGGCATCCACACTAAGCTGTTGAAGTCTAACGATTAAGATAATGTGACTTTATATATTGGTGACCACAGAAATTCTGGTGTTTGTTTCCTCCTTTCTTTACTTAGAAACACAGCCAGATGTATTCAGCATAAAAATTTATACAGTCTGAAAGTTCATTTTTGAGCCAAAATTTTTATGTACCTTAGGTTTTTTTTTGTTTTTTTTAAACCATAATGGCCCTGTGTTACACTTTACTATAACTAATACCCCTGCTTCTTTTGGCCATACTGCCTTTGGGGATTGTTTTGGAAAAGTTACTTTATAAGAACACAAGAAACTATATTCTGCCCTTGAGTTAAGATTTTCATTAATCTTTGTGAAACTTGAACAACCTAAAGACTTTTTAAGTTGATACATTGATAAAAGCTTGTTAATTAGAATTTCAGTTTGCCTTTTTCCCCTCTGCCAGTAAATTAAGTGGCTTATTGAGACAACTAAAGGCTAACTCTAGCTGTAGTCTTTTCTGTTATATAGTCTTTGATTGAGTAAAACTGTCCAAACTAGTTACATTGCCACAGTAAGCATGTGACTGACCTGTCTTTTGTCTTAATTTGGATGAGAAAAGGGTTTCTAAGTCAGTCACGGTCATTTCACAGCAAATAGTTTTAAGATAGAAAAGGACATGTCCAAATGCAATGCACCATTTTAAAAAATATCATCGAGCTAACAGGTTCAGACTGTCTTAAAACACAGATTTGAGTTCGTGCCATCTTGGTCCACTTTAAACCTAAGAATTGTTGCCTTTTCTTTCCTGTGTTCATTAAGAACAACAGCAGAGACTCTTTGGCATGCAAGGAAATGTCTCTTCATAGTTTCTTGAGGTTTATCTTGGTGTTTCTGCCTGCCATCATCTGTGCTTGAACCCTTTTCCACTAGCACCTCCTTGGTGCCAGTCCATCCAACCTTTGTGTCTGCCGGCAGTGAGAGGCCAACTAAAGCCAAAGCTGTAAACCACAGTTGAAGTAAGTCTTTCAATAAAGACTAGACTATGTAAGTGGCCTTTTCTTATTGTTGTTCATTGTGTAACTGTTCAGGCTGCCGTGAAATAAGCAGTTTGGGGTGGGTTTTTTTTTTCCCCCTTGTTTTTTCAAGATGGGGTTACTCTGTTGTAACTCTGGCTGTCCTGGAACTCACTCTGTAGACAAGGCCGGCCTCAAACTCACAGAGATCCACCTGCCTCTGCCTCCCTAGTGCTGGGATTAAAGGCGTGAACCACCATCACCGGGCTAAGCAGTTTGGTTTTATCATCAAGAAATAAGACATACCTATAATTTCAGGATTTAGGCTCTGTGTTAAATAAAACTCAAGCCCTGAATGTGGAAGAACTGGAATTTGTACGCATGTGGTCAGTACGATGACTCAGTAGGTAAAGGTGCTTGTAGCCAAGCTTCACAAGGTGACTTCTTTTGCCAGGAAACCACATGGCCGGAGGTAACAACTGATGTCCACAGGATTTCCTCTGACTCCCATGCACACTGACACAATGTGTGGACTCAATTTTTTTCTTTTTCTTTTTTTTTTTTGAGGCAGTCTGTAGTTCTGGCTGTCTTAGAGTTCACTATGTAGACCAGACTGGCCTTTAACCCACAAAAATCCTGCTTGTGCCTCCTAAGTGCTGGGATTAAAAGTGTGCACGACCACACCAGGGAAATAATTGTAATACAACTTTTAAAAAGAAATTTTCATCCTTTTAAAAAGTAATTTCAGTTAAGTGCTATGGAGCAAAACTTCATTAATTTGAACTCCATAAACTTATTTTTTACCATTTTTAGGTGGTTTTTGGTGTTATCTTTGATTAAAGATAATTGTTAAGAAACACAAATATAGCAGGTGGTGGGGAAACACACCTTTAATCCCAGCACTTGGGAGGCAGAGGCAGGTGAATCTCTGTGAGTTCAAGACCAGCCTGGTCTAGAATGAGTTCCAGGACAGCCAGGGTTACAACAGAGAAACCCTGACTCAAACAAAAAATCCCAAAGAACTCTTCCAAAACTAGAAACACAAATGTTAGGAAGTAAACACAATCATTGTTCTAGACACATAAATCATAGGTATCTCCAAATTAAACTCTGATTTGTATTTACACTGTATATTGCAAAGATGCAAAACTTTTTATCCTTTTCCAGTTTTTGAAAAGCCTTCACTCTTCTGGGTATGGTGGTGCACACTTGTAATCTCAATATTCCAGAGGCTGGGCAGATGTCAAAGTTCCAGACCAGCCCAAGCTACATAGCAGAAACCCTGCCTTAACACCCTCCTCCAAGAGAAATGGGGTGTGTGTTTAAAGGCATGTTCAGCTGCTGTGCTTAGTAAAACAGTACCCTGGTAATATATTCATATCGGTTAAGATTGATGACTAGTCCCTTGAGCATGCTAGGCAAGTGCTTTACCATGGAGCTACATTTTTAGGAGACTGGCTCCATTTGGGGAAGAGAAGTTGAAACAGGATCTCTAGCCCAGCTGAGCATTGAACTCATGATCCTCCTGCCGCAGCTTACCTACTGCTGGTATTACATGTGTGTGTCACCATACCACACGGTGTTTGAATACCTTGTTAATATGAAATTTAGTTCCTGTTTTCTTCTGAAGTTGGGCTTATTTGAAAGACTAGATTTAGGCTAGTTAATTCTTAAGTATAAATACCTCTATCAAGGCAAAATTGACAACCTAAATGTGAAAGAAAATTTAGAGATTAGGGTTAGTAGAGGGAACACATACTTTTTTTTTTTTTTTAAGGGAGAAAAGGTGGGAGAGCTGGGTAAAAGGCTCAGTTGGTAAAGTGCTCTGCAACCATGAAGACAGTTGGATGGCTAGCACCCACAGTGGGGACAGAGACAAGCAGATCCTGGGAGCGCACTGCTCAGCCAGTCTAGCTGAATGGAATGTTCAGATTACAGTGAGAGACTGTCAGGAAAAGGCAGCAGTCTGCTGAGATGGTCCACTGGTAGATACTTGCCATCAAGCCTGATGACCTGAGCTCCACCCCCGGGATTCAAATGGTGGAGAGAATTGACTTCTGCAAGTTATCTTCTGACCTCCACACATGCAGTCACATGGTTACATAGACACAACACAATAAGTAAAATTCATCTTAAAATCAGTTGGAGAGGCTATTGAGGAAGATATCCAGTGTCAACCCACCACGTGCTGCCACAGATGAGATGAACATGCCCTTACACATGTACACAAATATATACCACAGTTGGGAAGCACTAGTTACTAATAGCAATTACTTCTTTAATAGAATTAGACTTGTTTAATAGAGAGATAATGTATATATTTCTCATGGTTTGGTTTTAAACAATATGGTTTTAAACCCATGAAAAAAGTTGGGTATGGTGACAAACACTTGTAATCCCAGTGCTGGAAATGGAGAGATAGATCCTTGGGGCTCATTGACCAATCAGCCTAACCTAATCTAGGAGCCCCAAGTCCCAGTGAGAGACTGTCTTAAAAACAAGGTGGGCAGCCCCTGAAGAACATCACTTAAGTTTGACCTCTGGCCTCCACAAACAAGCACTTTGATCCCCAGCACCCATGTGATGGTTCATAACCATCTGTAACTCCAGTTACGGGGTATCCAATACCCTCTTCTGACCTCCATGGGCACCAGCCATGCATATGGTGCACATATATAACATGCAGGCAAAACACAAAACTAAATCTAATTTTTAAAAATGTAAAATGGGCTGGAGAGATGTCTCAGCTGGTCAAAGCAGTTGCTGCACAAACCTGGCAACCCCTAGATCCCACAGTGGAAAGGGAGAACTGACTCCTGAAAGTTGTCTTCTGACCACACACTATGGCAAGATATACCCCAAAACATGCTATCATTCACACAATAACAATTTAAAGAGAAAACCCTAAAGCAGATGCATAGAAGAGTGAGCATCCACCATCTGCCCATTTAATCTTAGTTTTCTTCCTTTTGAAGCAAGGAGTAAGCCTGAAGAGCATTTTAACTGTTTGGCTAGGCACTAGTTATGGTGTGGCTTATGCCATGCCAACTTCACTATTGATGTGCAGTGTGTCACTGGTTTAAGAGTAAACATGTTACAGATGGGTTAACAGAGCAGGAAAGTTATTTCTGGAGATTGTTTTTGTTTTTTTGAGACACAGTCTCACTGTATAGTCCACACTGGCTGAGAGCTCACCTTCCTCATCCTCCTGGGTGCTGGGCTTACAGGTGTGCACTATCATAGGACACAGTCTCTTAATTGTGAGGAGTGGGGAGTGATAAGCTATGAAAGACCTGCCAACCCTAGGAAAGAAGTCATTTAACAGGGTTAGTCTCCCTTTTGACATCCCCCGCCAGAAGGCACAGCCAGACCAGTGTGTTGGTTAACTTTTATTTGTCCCTCTGTCGTGAAGGCTATATGTTTATCAAAGGCTTTATGCTCTCTATTCTTAGTTTAGTTGGGTCTTGAATATGTACTCTGAATCTAGCGTTGCTAGACACAAAGGCTTTCATTCTAACATATCTGGAGGTCACTTACATTTGCTCACAGATATCTGCAGACTTACTGAAATTCACAAGCAAATGCTGTTTTGGCATCAGGTCTGGGGAAGGGTTTTATTATGTTTATTAAACTGGTGACAGGATGCAAAATAAGAAACAACAAAAATAGATCTCATTGTATGGTGGGAGGAGGGGGCTGCTGGGGACGAAACCCAGGGCCATGTACATGTTAGGCAAGCCCCTCTGCCTTTGAGCTACATCTCCAGCCCTTCACCTGCTTTTCATATCCTGATGCAAACCAACATGGACAGTATTTTGGGGTTAGGTTGGGGGCAGAGTCTCATACTAGGCAAGACTCTACCACTGAGCCACACCGCAAGCCACCCTTTTTTGTACACATACACACATGTTCATATGCACAGACACACACACACACAGAGTTTGTTCATCCTACTCCTGGATGAGCACTTGGCTTTAAAATGTCACATAGAGAAGTCCACATCATATGTGTGCAGATCAGAATCTTCAAAAGGTGAATGTGTTCATGTAACTGGCACTTGGATCAAGAAATATGACCTTAGGGCTTGAGAGATTGGTCCCAGTTAAGAACACTTGCTTCTTCTCTATCAGGAGACCAGCACCCACATGGGGTGGCCCACAACCACCTGTAACTCTAGCTCCCGGGGATACCTCTGAGGGGACTTGCACGCTTACTGCTGGAGCCCTAATACCCTGGCAATGAGGTTGAAGTCTGTCAACAAGGTTCCAGACTCCCCAGCGGGGAACTTCGGCTTACCAGCCATTCTGCCCCTTCCTCCCCTTTGCTGTAATGGCGACAAAAGTCTTTCATTATGTCTGCATGACCTAGTGATACCTTATCTGGCTGGTGTTAGCTGAGAAGGAGAAGCAGCCATTTTTTTACTCAAAAGTAATTGTCTTTGTAAAATATCTTGCAGGCTTCTAAATCCTGGCATGTGTAAAGCTACCCATTCATATTGATAGTAACAGACAGAAGCAAAAGGGACCTAGATAGAGAAAAAATAAATACGCACCAAACAGTTAAAAACTGTAAAATAAAAACCTTCTTTGCCTACATGGCACTCTGCTCTGTTTGGGGCAGATGGAGATATTATTCAGCTAACTGTATTAAGTCAAATGTTCTTTCTTAGCAAAACAAGATAACCTCAAAGTTTGTAAGTCTGCAGGAGGAAGGACACCCGGCTCCTCCACCCTGGGCGTGACTACATCTACATATGAAACCAGTTCCTCTGAAGGCCTGAGAAACATCTGCACACCAAAAAACTGTATTTGGCTTTTTAAACCTCTGGCCAGAGCAATTTTCTCTTTTTCTGGTGTGGTCCCTTCCCTGGTAATGTATGTTGTAAGTCTCTCCTTCCTTCTCTTCTTGGTGTGGTTTTTCCACTGACAAGGCGCATTGCATTGTCAGTCTCTCTCTCTTGCCCCTTTCTTTCCTTAATATGTATACTGTTAATTCCCCTATTAAAAACGCTCCTGCATTTTACTTCTAAAGCGTGTTTGGTCCACGTGTCATTTTAAAGCGCGATCATGCGTGTCATTTCAAAGCACGATCAGGCGTGTCATTTCCTCAGATCCCATAAAAGAACGAACTACCCTGTTCGTTTGTCATTCCTCATTTTTCCTGCGCTCGTACTCCCTCCTGCGTGGAGTTTCCATGAACCGATTTGTGGGAAAGGCTGGTTCCCTCCACAGCTTACGAACGTGTGCGTGCGCACTCACACACTTTTATTTTTGTAAAAGAAATGCAATGCTATTCTTCCCTAGATGACCACTAGCCTGATGTACATGGTCACAAATGAACTTTTTTTTAAACTAATAAGTAGATTGAAACAATATGGTATATTTCCATCGAATTCTACAAATCCCTTCTTTCTGCATGTTGAGAATGTTTTAGAGCTATGTGAATGTGCTACAATTTATCCATTCTACTCTTGGTTGAACATTGGCTTTCCATTTAGGAGCTATTGGTTAGGAATTTTTACCAGTATCTTGGTGACGACTGTGTGTGAGAGTGTCCTAGGACTGAAATAATTCTGGGTTAGATTGTGTGTTTCGTTGGGGTTACTGTTGCCCAGCAACTGTTCAAGCTGGATACATCCATTCCCCATATTCACAGCATCACACACTGCCAGGTTTCTTTTTCTTCTTATTTTTATTTTTCGAGGTCCTGTGGATTCAACTCAGGACTTCACACACGCTAGGCACTGCCGCAGTTCTGCTGCCACACTGTCTTAAACACAGTTCAGGTCGTGTTCATTCCCGTAGCCATGTAGTTCCAGCCTGAACAGATACCCATGTAATCAATGATATCCTATGTACTTTGGGGTGAACATTTAGGCTCCCGTTTTTTCTAGAAGTTACACCCCATTCTGCATCTTCCTTCATTGACTTAATAAATCTTAGAGTCTGTTTTAGAAAGGTTACATTCATCGCCTTAAATTACTGCTCTGCTAACCCCAAAATGACTCAAGTGACTTCTCATTGCTCCTAGCATAAAATCTATTCCCTTGAGAGGTTCTACACACGTGCAGCTGGGAGGTCACCTACCCACCCATCCTCTCTCTCCTGTCTTCCCATGTGAGCAAACATGAACTCCCTCTGCTGGCTCTCAGTGCTTAATATTAAGTGTTCCTACCCCAGGGCTGTGGGCTCTCTCTAAGGTGAGCTCCAGTGCCTACCTGGGCATTCTCATTGTTTTTAGTAACCCTTCCCTCACTGCCCCATTTCCATATCTAGACTGAGACTGCAGTCTGGAAAGGGTCTGCCTCTTCAAGCGTGGGGACCCAAATCAATCCCCATACCACACGTGTTTTGTTTTTGTTTTTTGTTTGTTTGTTTTAAAGCCAGCTATAGTGGCAAATGCTTGCAGTCCCAGCCCAAGCTGGAGGTAAGGGCAGGGGCTTCATTGGGGTCGTTGACCAGTCAGTCAAGCCTAGGTAAGCTCCAGGCCAACAAGAGACCTTGTTTCAAAGGAAGTGGGTGGTGTCTTCAGGGTGACCCTGGATGCCCTCTGGCCTCCACACATCTGCACACATGTTGCAACAAATCTGCAACATTAAGTTGTTCCCAGTTGCATTTTCAATTGATCATCCTTTTTTTTTTTTATAAATTACTATTCCTAATTTCGAAGCTTACATTTGTTTATTTTGTGCATGTATATGTGTGGGCACATACAAGCCATAGTGTGCTTGTAGAGGCCACAGGATAGCTGCAGGCTTGGCCTTCCCTCTCCGGTGCAGCTCCTGGGGATGGACCTGAGGTTATCAGTCTTGGGAGCAAGCACCCTACCTGCCCAGCTGTCTCGCTGGCTAAACGTAACATTTTAATTAATAGCTCAATGTCCTCTGCTGCCCTGTGTCTTTGGTTATGTTACCCCTAACCCTTCATATGATAACGAGATTGTAATAATTTATATAGAAATAGAAAATTCAGTCTTCCCTCTGTCGTGTCATCTTATTTTTTTCATAGCCCCTGCAATAAGAGCTCTGGGTATCTGTACAATCCTTTGTTTAATGATGCTCCCCAGACTCTCAACTCCACAGAGCTTTAGGGACTTTTCCCATTTTTTGTGTTACTCCTTTTAGACGCTCGATGAATAGTTGTTGAGAAAACAAATGAGTTTTAGATAAGTTTGCGAGCTATTTACAAATAAATGGCATTAAAAAGCAAAAAGCCTGCCTAGGGCCAGAAGGGAACAGAGACACTGTGTACAGAGCTGGAGAATCTATCTGTTGAAATGCGGCAAATGTCACAGTCCTAGAGGCTGCTCAGGTCACGCCTCTCCAAGGAGCAGGTGTTTGTTTTCTACACCAAAGTCCAGCTGTCTCCCCGAGTCCAGGCAGTGTTCTGCCACGGTGCCGGTGCCACGGGAGCCCTGGAAGCCGCTGACTGGAGATCCAGGGGACTCTCTTAGGCACTTGCGGTGGGGCTTGTGAAGGCGCCGCGTGAATGCTGGAAAGGAATTCCCAAGCCGGAAGCCAGTCTAGGAGCACGGTCTCGCCTTCCCCTCGGCTGCACGTGCCCTTTGTTCCCGGGTCAGGACACTCGAGACTGCTTACTGCATGCATCTGGGTGAGCTCTTGCTCTGCTCCCTAGGCTGGCTGATGACTTTTCATCAGGAATAGTCTCTGTCGGGTTTTTAGGAACAAGAATAAAGACAGGATGTGTAAAAGAAGTAGAAATCTAAACGTAATAAAATATTTTTAAATCATATACATTTTCATATTCTGGAAACAGTGATCTAATTAGCTACATTTTAAAATTGTGTGTGTGAAGGAGAGAGAGAGAGAGAGAGAAAGAGAGAGAGAGAGAGGGAGGGAGAGGGAGAGAGAAAGCGGTCTAGGGCTTGAGAATTGGTTCTCTCCTGCCACCTTGTGGGATCCAGGAATTGAACTTCAGTTATCAGGCCTGTGCAGACACGTCTGCCTGCTAAGCCATCTCACTGGCCTAACTGCGCTTTTCCCCCTTAAATTTCACTTAAAGACCATTCCTTTATTTTGTGCTTGTGAGGAAAGAGGACAAGTACCACAGCGTCCAGATGGAGGGAGTCAGTTCTCTCCTTCCACCTTGAGGGCCCTGGGATTGAATTCAGGTTGTCAGGTTTGTAGACATTGCCTTGACTCCCTGAGTCATCTCGATGGCCTCCAACTTCACTGTCCATTCTTGAGACTTTTACGTGTTTTTCCACATTCTGTCTACCTTTCAGTAACACACGCTGGAAGCTTTACCGTGGGTATTAAAAGTGTATCATTTTAATCAGATGCCAAGTGTGGTGACTCACACCAAAAAGTCACAGTACTCAGGAAGCTCAGGCAGGAGGATTGCCCACGAGGTCAGCGTGGGCTACAGAGTAAGTCCAGGCCAGCCTGAGCTGCAGAGTGAAACCCTGTCTCGAAACAGCAATTTTTAATCAAAGTATAGGCAAGAATGTGGAAAACTGAGCTGCTGCTTGTGAGTTGCTCATGGGATGTAAAATGGCAGCGCCTCTATGATGGCAGTGTGGAGGCTTCTAAAACTATAAAAGCCAATTGTCCTGTGAGTCTAAACCCCATTGGCTGCACATCCAAAAGAACTGGAAGCAGGTTCACAGAGATTTGCGGTCTCAGTTTGTAGCAGTGCTGTTCGCAACTGCCAGAGGCGGAAGAAGCCTAAATGTTCACACGCAGATGAATGGAAAAGCAAAATGTGGTCTGTGCACACAATGGGATACTGCCCAGCCTTGAATTCAACTTAAATTGGGTGGACATGCACCTGCAATCCCAGGACTCAGGAGGCTAGGGTGAGGAGGGTCTTAACCTGGCAGTTAGTCTGGGCTACCTATTGAGACCTTGTCTTATAAAGTGGAAAAGGAAGGAAAAGAAGAAATGGAAGCAGAGAATGGAGGGAGAAAGGAAATGAAACGGATAGCTTCTGCAGTGTAGAGGAACCACAAAAATATTTGCTAAGTGAAGTAAGCTGTAGACAAGTACTATGAATTTGTACACATTATTAAGGTTGTCAAATTTAAAAAACCCAGAGTAGAGTGTTAGAGGTGAGAGTGGCAAGGAAGAGAAGCTGTAAAAACAGGTAGAATATCAGACCGACAAGATGGAAACTACTGGAGAATTGCTTTGCAGTTTGAATCTGCTCGATGTGGCTGAACTGGACACCTAAACTCGATAGTGGAATTTGATGTTCTGTTTACAATTTTTTAAATAGAATTTTATGTGTGTTCTGGGTGTTTTGCCTACATGTGTGTCTGTACACTACTCGTGTGCTTGGGAAGAGGCTGGAAGGTGGTACAGATCCCCTGGACCTGGAGTTACAGACAGCTGTGAGTCACTATGTGGATGTTGAAAATCAAATCCTCTGGAAGAGCATTCAGCGCTCCTGACCACGAGCCATCTCTCCGGCCTCTAGAGAAGCTTCTTTTTGCTATGGGTGGTGATCAATGCAGACTCATAACCAGTAAAGCTGCAGAGAATTAAGAGAGACCATATCAGCTCCCCGAGGCTCATGAAACACTGCTGAAGCCGGGGGAGTGAAAACATATACAGTCACTATGGAAATCAGTACCACGGTTCCTCAGGAAGAGGGGAATCAATCTTCTTTAAGATCCAGCTGTCCCACTCTTGGGCATATATCCAAAGGTCCCTTCATCCACCGCAGAGACCCTTGCTCAACCATGTTCATTTCCGTTGTATTCACAATAGCCAGAAGTTGGAAACAACCTAGATGTTCCTCAACAGAAGAATGGATAAAGAAAACGTGGTACATTTACACAGTGAAGTATTACTCACTCGTTAAAAATGAAATCATAAAATCCACAAGTAAATGGATGGAATTAGAAAATAAATCATCCTGAGTGAGGTATCCCAGACTCAGAAAGAGGAATATGGTATATATTCACTTATATGTGGATATTAGAAGTTAAGTCAATAATAACCAAGCTATAATCTGTAGAATCACAGAGATCAGGATAGAGTAAGGGACTGGGTGTGTGGGGGGCAGGGGGATAGATCTTGTTAGGAAAGGGAAATAGAATAGATGGTTATAGATGGAGGGGCTGGAATGGGAGGACCAAATGCAGAGCGGGAAGGAAGAGGGGGATGAGGGAGAAAATATGGGGAGAGATAGTTGAAATTAAGGGCCATTTGAGGAGTAGTTTGGAAACCTAATACAATAGAAGTCTTCCTAAAATATATACATATATGAAGGCAATCTAAATGAAGTTGCCAAATAATGGAGGAGACAGAGCCCCAACTGGCCATCTCTTGTCACCAAATGAAGTTTCCAGCACCAGGATTGGATTACATCTAACTGAATCCTTGGCCAAAGGGAATCCCCAAACAACCAAGGACTATTGCCAAGACTACAGGCTGCTCTCCACAAATGAACACCAAGGTCCTGTTGCTGAAGACCTCACCTTCACAACACATTGAGCACAGAGAAGTTGAGCTTGTGCCTACCCAGAGCCTTCACAACTATGTGCTAGCATCTTTGGTACAGGAAAGCACTCTCTGCACACTACCAAAGGAGAGATGTAAACTTCACCCCAGCTGCAAACCCTTTGATCTACAATGGTGTCCTGCCTGTAAGATACGCTAGTGCAATGGTGGCACAAAGCTTGTGGGAGTGACCAACCAATATCTGATTTGACTTAAGGCCAACTCCATGAGATGGAACCCATACTCAACACTGCTTCAGGGATCAAGAACCTGATACTAAATAGCCTAAGGACCTATGGGAAAGCCAAATACTACTGTTTTAAAACAAACAAACAACACCCCCCCCAAAAAAACAGTAACAATAATGTCCTAATGAAATTCTGCTACATTCATAGATCAATATCTTGCTCAGCCATTATCAGAGAAGCTTCCTCCTGCTGCACCTGGGAACAAATCCAGAAACCCTACAGCCAGTCATAATGCAGAGAACGAGAGACCTTGGAATACTAAATCCTAAAAGGGATGTCTCCATTAAATCCCTCCTCTCAGGGCTCAGAGAGCCTTGTGGAAGAGGAGGCAGAAACAGTGTAAGAGACAGAGGGATGGAGGGCATCAAGAAACAGGGGATGGAGGGCATCAAGAAAACAAGACCCTTTAAATCAACACAAGAAAAGCTCATAGGAACCCATGGAGACCAAGGCAGCACACACAGTCTGCACCAGGTCCTTTGTGTATATTATGGCTTCCAGGTTAGTGTTTTCTGGGGATTCCTGAATATGCAAATGAGTTTCTTATGCCTTCTCTTGGTCTCTTTTTCATCTGTTTTGTCCAATTCCAATGTGTTAGTTTTATCTTATTTTTATTATTATTATATATTATTATTTATTTTCTATTATATTTATGTATTATTTTATTACTATACCTTAGAAGCCTGTTTGTTTTCTAATGAGAGACAGAAAGGGAGTGGATCTGGATGAGAGGGGAGGTGTAGAGGAGATGGGAGGAGTAGAAAGAGAGGAAACCATAATTAGGATAAAGTATGTAAGAAAAACATTTATTTTCAATAAAAAGAAAAAAAAGACAGGAGGCAAATAACTGAAAATAGCTTCAGGAAGTCCCTGAAACTGACCAGATTCACTCGGCCCCTCCAGATGTGTGTGCACTGCAGCTCCCCAGGAAAAGTCTGTCACACGACGTTGTGTACAGAACGGGCCAAGTACTTGGCCATCTGTCATTTCCCCACTGTGGTTCTCATGAACTCATTTATAGCACTTGGAAGCACTCTGGTACACTGGCCCAGCTCTCCCTAGCTGTACCTTGGTCGCCGCACTGATTTTTCTCTGTTTACCTCACACCTTATTCTGCTCATTGTCACCAAGAGCCTTTTGGGTTCCAAAAACCAGTGAGAGCCGTAAAATACTTTTCTAAAAACACTTGACTGTGCCATTCCCAAGGAGAACTTTCAGAGAAGCCCAAACATCATTGTTGCCCAGATGGCCACTAGACGCTGTGTTGTGACAAAGGTACTCAAAGGTTGTTGTATGAGGACACTTCCCACAGTGCCAAGCACCTAAGAAGACTTCAGTCACTAAGGCCAGTGCCATCACCAAGACTTCCTTCTTACTGTGAGCTAGGCAAGGGAGACCAGCAGAAGTTTAAAAATTAATTTTTATTTTTAGTTAAACGATGTATGCATACTACAACAGTGGGAAAAACTCAACACTACCAGTACTGTTTGAAAAATACCACTTCCTTTACCAACGTTGGGACTTTCTCTTCAAGGCTGGTAGCCTCTGCTTTCTGGCCATTTCTTATGATTGGCCCACTCTCCCAGAATCCATCGGTAGCCGACAGTTTGGGGGGGCAGGGATTCTTTTTTAGCTGACGAGTAGTATTTCATTATAACCATATGCCAGGATTCTTCTTCCAGCGAACTGTTGACGGACATGTGGTGTTTCCAATTAGTGCGATTTCAAATAAAGCAGCTGTGAACATTTCGTATTCGGCTTTTACATACACTTCCATTTGAAATTTTTATTGTATTTGTATTTTGTATGTGTGAGTTGAGTGTGTGTGTGTGTGTGTCCATGCACATGTGACACGGTCTGTTTGGAAGTCTGAGGACAATTTTCAGGAGTTGGTTCTTTCCTCCCACCATATGGGTCCTAGAGATGAAACTCAGGTCCTTAAACTTGGTAGCGAGTGCCTTTGCATGCCAAGCCATCTTGCTGGCCACATGCTTCCATTTTCCTGTGGAATGTTTGGATTATACAATAGACATGTGTTTAACTGCCTTAAAAAAAACATAAATGACATCTCATGTACCCCATGCTGGGCTCAAACTCGCTGTAGCTGAGGATGACCTTGAATTTCTGATCCTCCTGCTTCTACCCCAAGTGCTTGGATGACAGCCGTGCACCGTCACACCTGGTTCGTGTGGTGCTGGGGATTGGACCCAGGGCCGTGTGCATGCTAGCAAACACTACCACTGAGCTGCCCAGCCCTCCTTGTTTTAAGCCAGATGGTTGTTTTGTAGCCCAGGCTCGCCTGGAGCTCCAGCTCCTCCAGCCTCTGCCTGGCATACTGTTGCGCCAGGCACGCACCTCCAACAGCTGGCATGAGTTGGACTGTTTTGTTGTTATTATTGTACTTACCCAGTTCTACATTTAAACATCTATGTAGCAATAACCAAGAAGAAGAGGCCATGAGTTTGAGAAGGAACAGATTGGGAGTACATAGAAGGGGTTGGAGGGAAGAAAGAGTAGAGGGAAACAATGTAATTATATTTTAATTAAAATATGTTTTTTAAAAAATAGGAAGGGGCCATGAGAGGGGAATAATATACCTTTTTGCAATTACATTTTTTTTATACGATATATTTTGATCCTTTTCCTTCCCCTCCCATATGTTGACTAATTTAAGGAACTTCCCAACCACTTTCTGAAGTGGTGGTATCACTCTCCATTCCCACCAGCAAGTGGGTGCCCTGCTCTGCACCCCACCAGCAGAATGCTCTTGGTGAGTTTTTGTGAAGTTATTTTTGTGTTTTGAGATTTCACACTGGCACCCTTTGTGGAGGGCTGTCATTGTGTCCCTTGTAGGCTCTTGCCATTTGGAAATAAATTTTCTTCAGCCCAGGACACTTTCTTGAAATATCTTTTATCTCCTCCTTGATATTTCCACTGTAATATCTTTGGAAACTTCTTTACCTTAGATTGGCTCACTAATGTTTTGCTCTTTCTCCCCCCAGTGCCGATTTCCTCACCTGCTTTAACTTTGAGGAGTGTTTGACTTTAGTGTCCAACCCCTTTACTGAAATGTTTTGTTTCCATTTTAGTTTTTACATTCAAGCCTCTTCATTTATAGTCTCTCCATGTCTCTGTCTCTCTGTCTTTCTTTTGCATTTCTTACATGTCAGTGATCCTTGCATGTGTGGCTTTCATTTTTGAGAGCGGTAGGTATCAAGCCCCCCCCCCCCCTTTCACTCACTCACCCTCGGTTAGGGCCACTTTTGCATGTTGCTGTCCTTTGTCTTCTTTTGTTTCATGTTTTTGGAGGGAGATACACGTTTCTCTGACACTACTGGGGGAGGCACCTGGGAAGAGCTTCACAGTTCCACACATGCAGATCCCACGAGTACCCTCAGCTCTGGCCATGGCCCCCAAGCCCGGAGCCTCTGTGCCCTATTATTTCCCTAAATAGCTTCTGTTCTGAGGTGGCTGGGGAGGACTGAGCCTGCTGGCACAGCCTTCTGACCATCCCTGATGCCAAGCCCTGCCTGCTCTGGTTTCTAGCTTTCAGAGCTCTCTGCTTTCCAGGCAGGGGGTCCTTTGAGCTCTGTGGGAACCCTGCTGCTTTCCCCGGGCACTTTTTGCACTCAGGTCCTACTGCCTTCCTCCTGCTGTGGCAATTTCCGCTTCTCTCACCTTTTCTCAGGGTGACTGTGAGCTCACCTCTGTTCTCAGGCACCCACTCGAGATTCTACTTTACTTCTCACTCTTCTTCTGCCACATCAGTGGCCTCTGGGAGAAAGGAGAGCTGTGTACCTTCTGGTTCAGCAACACTGTAGACTGTTTCCTATACAGAGAGCCTTGTGCGTCAACAGTGAACAGAACAGAGTCGCAGAGTCTATGTTCCAGGGAGAACATAATGTGGGGGCTGAGGTGGGGGGAGGCAAGGGACAGAGTCTGTAAATGATACTATGTTGGAAGGCAGGGATGGAGAAAAAAGAGGCCTGGGAGGGTTTGTTTTGTTTGCTTGCTTGTTTAGAGACAGGGTCTCATGTAGCTCAGGCTGGACTCAAACTCAGTATATAGCCAAGGATTACCTTGAACTTCTGATCCTTCTGCCTTCACGTGACTCTCAAGTCCTGGGATTACTTACGTGCACCATTAAGTCTAATTTATGCAACACTAGGATTGACTCTAGGACTTAATGTATCCTAGGCAAGCAGTCTACCTACTCGGCTACATCCTTAGTCTTGGGTCTGCCTACTTGAACAGGATTTGTGGGGACCTGAATGAGAAGATGAGGGGGACACGATCTGTGGGAATGGCACCAAGCTGCACTCATTCCAGGGAGGAGTGCTCTAGATACAAGGCGGTGGCAGGCACTGGGCGCAGGCAGGGTACATGTGGAAGCATCTGGGGGAAACCTGGGGGGGGGGAATCTGGGGCGGGGCGAAGGACTGGTCACTAGAAGCATCAGGTCTCTGTGTGACCCAGGATTTCCCCTCAGGGGAGTGTCAGACAGAGGGTTGGCATGGTGAGACTGTCCCTGGATGGAATAGTCCCCCTGCGTGCTAGGTTTATAGCGGATTACAATGAGTAGGAAGCAGCCGGGAAGAAGAGCATCAGTCGGCAGAAGTGACGGCTTGAGTACAATGAAGAGCAAGAAGTGTTTAAAGGACCACCGGGAGGACTGGGCACAGGATGGGAACTGGCTGGCAGACACTTGTCCGGGTGGCTAATAGCTGGGATGGAGCTGGTGTTCAAGAGAAGAGTTTTGTTCTAGAAACATCGCGTTTGAAATGTCTTACCGGACCACCCAAGGAGAAGTTGAGGAGGCGAGTGGGGAGCCCTGGGTCTGAAAACCAAGCTTGATAAGGACTCTGGGTAACAATGGCGTGTCAGCGTAGGCTCCACCTACAGATCGCAGATGCCTCTATGGTGTGGGAGCTCTGTTGTGGGGAGGCTGCCCGTCTGGGAGGATAGGAAAGCTCTGTTTAATTTTGCTGTAAACCTAAAAATTCCCACAAATATTTTTTTTCTTTTTTAAAGAAAATGCTGTTCAGAGCCACGAAACTTTAGGAAATAGCAAAGAGAACAAGTGAGTGTGCAGGAGGCAGCTCTGGGGACCAGGCTGCGGCACACCATCCCCAGGGGAGGGATAGCTGACTAAGACCGACCGCAAGTGAGGTGTAGGCAGGGAGCAAACAGGGTCGGAGGAAAGCGGGAGCCCTCAACAGACTCCAAGGATGAGACAGCCAAGTGAGACGCACTGAGGGCTGACTGTGGATCTTCCCGAGAGGTAGAGACAGAGAATGGATTAGAGAGGATTAGGTGATCAGGAAGAGAGGGACCAGGCACAGTGAGGAGCACCAGTCCATTTGAGGTATTTTGTTGAAAAACGCTATGATGAAGTTGGGCAATAGAGAAAACAGAGGGGTGAGGAATCTTTGAAAATTGTTTTTGAGACATGGTTCCCTATGTAGCCCAGGCTGGTCTTGAACTCATGATCCTCTTGCCTCAGTTTCCTTGCTACTTTCCACTACCACCACATTAGGGAGGGAAGTTTAGTTTAATTTATTGTTTACTTATTTCACTGAAAATATTTAATTGGGGGACTAGAGAGATGGCTCAGTGGTTAGGAGTGTATACTACTCTTGAAGAGGACCCAAGTTCAGGTCCAAGAATCCACATTGGGTGTTCACAACTGCCTGTAACTCTAGCTCTAGGGGATTTGATGCCCTGTTCTGACCTCCTTGGGTGTCTGCATTCATGTGCACGTGCCACACAAAGGCACACACATATAGCTGAAATTCCTACCCTGTGATCCCCAGATCCCGCCCCATCCCCCTGGCAACCACAGGCCTTGGTGGCTCTGCGAATGTAAATACCTCAGCTCCCTCCTGTTGAGTGGACTCCCAGCATTTGTCTTTCTGCGTCTGGCCTATTTCACTTCGTACAATGTCCTTCGAGTTTACCCAGTTTGTCAGAAATAGCAGGATTTCCTTCTTTTCTTCATAAGGCTGTTTTGATTTTGAGATTATTTGAGAAATAAAAGCTTGGCTACAGGCTGGTAGAACCAATCAACCTTATGTTTATTTTATTCCTCCCTTTTTTTCTTGAGACAGTATCTCACTGTAGCTCAGCCTAATCTAGAACTCACGTTGTAGCCCAGGTTGGCCTCAAACTCTTGGCAACCTTCCCACTTTAACCTCTGGGATTTGTAGACATGAGCCACCACACCCTGCTAATCTGCCTGTTTAACTGAAATGCCATCCAGCGCCTTTCAGCTTTCTCCCGGTGGACACAGCGTAGTCTGAGGAGGAGTCTGAGGAGGGTGCTCCCAACACATCCATTAGTTGAAAAGAGCCAAACCAAGTTCAGCTGCTGTTCAGAGTTTAGCTTCCTGATTTGCAACCTGAGATGCTGACCTCCAAGATCTCAGAGCTGTGGCATGCCAGGAACGTGTGGTGTGAAGTTCAAGAGACATCAAAGCTGGCAGACCCTATCTGCCTGATCCTTCAATGGGGAAATGAAAATTTTAAGAAAGAAAAAGACAAAGCTGTAAAAATGGCAACCTGAAAGGGGGCAGGAGAGGACAATGGTGGAGCATAAGTGAAATAATTATATATATATAAAATTTTATAAAAGCAAAGACTTACATATTTATATTATTAATACCTAAAATTGAATTTTTTTTGTTGTTTTGTTTTGTTTTTTGAGACAGGGTTTCTCTGTTGTAACTCTGGCTGTCTTGGAACTCACTCTGTAGACCAGGCTGGCCTCAAATTCTTAGGGATCTGCCTGCCTCTGCCTTCTGAGTGCTGGAATTAAAGGTGTGTGCCACCACCGGCCCAAATGGAGCTCTCATCCAGGTTCTGTTTCTGACTTCTGGCTCTCTGGTTTAAAATTGTGAGCCAGTGCTAGGGGGGCAGAGTAGGTGGATCTCTGTGAGATTGAAACCAGCCTGGTTTACATAGTGAGTTCCAGGATAGTCAGGGCTACACACTGAGACCCTCAAAAAAAAGTGTATAAACTGCAGCCATTTTGTAAAGCATGGATATATAATCATGAAAATCTAGATCACCCAATATCCTAACATTCAAAGATAAATTCTAGGGAGATTTGGTGTGGTTAACTGTTAGCTTTGTATACATAAACATTGGCCTCATCCGTTCAAAACGCTGAGGGCTGACTCCACCAGCTGAGCTGTATCCTCAGCTGGGCTTATCAGACTTACATTTTATTCATTCACTCATTCATCCATCCATCCATCCATTCATTTGCTTGCTGTATATGTGTATGGCAGCCACACGCCAAGGCATGCATGTGGAGGGCTGACTTTACCGACTGAGCTGTATCTTCAGCCAGGCGTATCAACGCTACAATTAATTAATTGATTAACTGTGTATGTGCTCGGTCATGCATGTGGAGGTCAGTTCTCTCCTTGTACTATGTGTATTTGGGGCATCTTTTTTTTTTTTTTTTTTCTGTGAAAGAGTTTTGTTAAAAGTCTTCTCACACAACACATGTGAGCTTCATTTAGAATTTTTTTTTTTTTTTTAGGTAAGGTCTCACGTGGACTAGGCTAGCCTCAAACTCTTCATGTGGTCACCAATGTCCTTGGATTTCAGATGTCCCGCCTCCACTTCCTGAGTGCTAGGATTAAAGTCAGCCACTATCATACCCTGTTTATATGGTTTTTTGGAGGTGGAATCCAGTGCTCCCTGCATGCTAGGCAAGTTCTCTATCAACTTAACCTGCTAGTCATGGTCTTCTACAACTGTTAAATAGTCTATCATAGCAAGGAGTTATAGCTCGGTCGTCTTCTGAGTGGGTATTTTTAGCTACCATATATAACACTGAAAAGAACCCTGTAAGATACACATGAATAATTACACTGATTATTCTTTTTATTTTTTGGCAGAAATGACTGGTTGTCAAATTATTCACTGGCTCAATGGATGTAAAATTTTCAAAGACTCCTATACATAATGCCAAATAGCATCTTACCACCTCTGCTTCCCTGACTGACTGAGCAGTTGTAAGGACTTGCTCTCCCCTACGTCTTGTAAGAACTGCGATCAGTAATTATCCACCACACTGTCACTACCGTGTCACCTTCCTACAATTAAAACAAACAAACAAACACAAACAAGATCCAGGGTTGAGGTCTAGCTCAGTGGTAGAGTGCTCGCCTACTGCGTGCAAGGCTCTGGGTTTCATCCCCAGCACCACAAATAAGCTAAACAAACACTCTTCAAAACTTTTCAACTGTGTGTAGGCTGAGGTTTACTATTTATGGAAACAGCTTGCAGTGGGAGTACGAGTAATTTGGATCCCAGTGATTTCTTTGTGCGCCTACATGTGCTAGGCACCATGCCAGGTGCTTTTTTTGTTTATTACTGCTGCAACCACACCCTCAGAATGTAGGTGTTATCCTGTCTCACCAGGCTGTGAAACGCTGAGGACACAGTGCTGGTCAGCTTGCATGGTCAAGAGTGGTACCCAGGTCTCTTGACTTTTTTGTGCACTTAAACCTACCTCAAAGGGTTTATGATAAATCTGCTATATATACATTATATATATATAATATACACTATAAATGGTATATAATGTAATAAATTATTATATATAATATAATATATTACAATCTTATCCATAATATAATATATATCACCTATGGTGTGTGTGTGTGTGTGTGTGTGTGTATATATATATATATATATATATATATATATATATATATATATGTATGTCATAAGATGGAGACTAAATTTATTCACAGCTTACCAGTTTTTTTTCTTGGTTTTTTTTTTTTTTTTTTGAGACAGGGTTTCATGTAGTGTAGGCTGACTTTAAACTCACTATGTAGTCAAGCATGATCTTAAATTTCTAATCCTCCTGCCTCCCACGCCTGCATGCTAGTGTTACAAGTGTACACCATCATGCCCTGTTTCTATGTAGTGCTGGAGATCAAACCCACAAACTGGGTGCTTGCCTAGCAACTGAACTACATCACCAGCCAGCTTACCAAAGCTTTATGACTTTTATTTATTTATTTACTATTTAGATTTATTTTTACTTTCTGTATATCCACGCTTTCCTTGCATGCATGTATGTATACCTCATGCATGCCTGTTGGACCCTCTCAAACTGGGGTTACGGATGAGTTACGAATTACTGGTGAATTACCATGTGGGTCCTGGGAATTTAATCCAGGTCCTCTGCAAGAGCAACAAGTGCTCTAATCACTGAGCCGTCTCTCCAGCCCTCACACTTATTTATTTTAGGGTGTTTAAGAGTGTACATATTGGGCCGGGTGTGGTGGTGTACACCTTTAATCCCAGCACTAGGAAGCAGGGGTAGATGGATCTCGGTGAGTTTCAAGGTTAATCTGGTTTATATAGTGAGTTCCAGAACAGCCAGGACTACATGGAGAGACCCTGTTTCAACAAAAGGAGTGTATCTATCACGGTGTGATTGTGGAGGTTGGAGGGCAGTTTTGGGGAGTCGGTTCTCTCTTTCCAGCTTGTGGGTTCTCGTACCTTCTGAGCCACTTCACCCATCCTCACCAAAGCTTTAAAATTCTTGGGTAGAATAAGCCACACTGGCCTCTAATGCTCAACCCTTGGAAATCTCAATCTACCTGAAGAACTCCAGGACCACTGCTTCTGCCTAAGGTGATGGTTGGTCCTTGGTAAAGGTCAAGCCAGCAGGGGGAGAACAGGGCCTAACCAATTTGTCTTTTTGACTAATCACCAGCAAAGGGGAGTGGCTTGGAGGAATGATCCTTCTTAGAGGGAGTCAGGGTGCAGACTGTGCCCAGAACCTACCTGTGTGAGCATAGTTAGCCTGCTTTGACAGCTTGAGTCTTTTTTAATTTGTTTTATTTTGAGACAGGATCTCATTATGTAGCCCTGGCTGTCCTAGAACTCTCCAGTCTGACCTCAAACTCACAGAGATCCTCCTGCCTCTGCCACCACTTCAAGCCAAAGTCAAGACAGCACAAACTCGTTACTTTTTTTCATGGTCTTCTGCACACTACATGTGAACATTGGCTCTTGGGTCTTTGGACACTATGTATATGAGTGTTTTGTCTGTACATATCTCTGTAGCATATGTGTGGCTGCTGCTCGCAGAAGTCAGAGAGGCATTAGGTCCCCTGGAACTGGAGTTATGGATTGTTGTAAGCTGTCATGTGGGTGCTGGGAATTGAACCTTGATCCTCTGCAAGAACAAGTGTTCTTAACCACTGAGCCATCTCTCCAGCCCCAGGTAGCAATTTCATGAGTCTCAAGACAAAAATAAAAACAAAACCAAAAAGAAAACTAAACTGTTTTCTAACTCTTAACCCCGGGTCTTTTGACAAGCTCACAGGACAGAGAAAGGGATCTGAAGCTGTTAACTCTTCCCACTATTTCCATTGTCTGGGAAGCTGGAGCTCTTAGCTCAGGAGGGCCCCAGAGCATATCCTAGGCCACATCAAGCTTGTTGAGGGCTTGATGGGGTAGAACTGGCTGATAGCGTTGAGTTTGGCTGGCTGTGTCTAACTTCTACTCCATTGTGCTAGTCTCCTTCTTTCCTGTATTAGCTTAGGTGTATTTATGATCAGCCTCTGGGAAAGCTTTCAATGGTGGTGGGTCGTGACAATTCTGTTATTGTCCTTAGAATGCAGTGATCTCATTGGGATCCAAAATCTGCCAAGGACTTCATGTTCAGTTCTCATTCTCTCTCTCTCTTCCTTCCTTCCTTTCTTTTTTCCTTCTTCCTCCCTCCCTCCCTCCCCTCCCCTCTTCTCCACTCCCTTCCTCCTCCTCGTCCCTCCCTCCATCCCTGTCTGTCTCCCTGTCTCCCTGTCTCCCTGTCTCCCTGTCTCCCTCCCTCCCTCCCTCCCTCCCTCCCTTCCTTCCTTCCTTCCTTCCTTCCTTCCTTCCTTCCTTCCTTCCTTCCTCCCTCCCTCCCTCTGTAGCCCTGGCTGTCCTGGAATTTGCTATGTCGATCGGTCTGTCCTTTAACTCATAGAGATCCTTTTGCTTCTGCCTCCGGAGTGCAGGGACTATGAGATTAAAGGACACACCTGGTGGTTTAGGTTCAACTCTTACAGAGCGCTTGCTTATGACCCAAGAGCCATTTCCATGGCAGGGAAGCTTGTCCCGGCAGTGGGCCAACAGCAGCCGGAAACATTCAGCCTTGGCAGCCAGGCTCTCTGACGGTGCTCACCTGCAAGCCGCAGCCGCAGCCTTCTAGGGACCGGGCCTCCTCTTTGGGTAGCACAAAGGGCCGCCGCATTTGGAAATGGTGGAACAGGGAAGGGTAGGGAAAGAGACGGAGAATAAACGCAGAGGGCCAGAGCTGAGGTGGCGTTGGGACTGCAGGGTGGACAAAAAGGGAGGAAAATAGAGCAGAATGGGAAGCTCAGAATAGAAGATATAAAGGAAAGTGCTAACTAGTGAAAATCCTGCGAAAGAACGCGCGCGCAGGGGGGGCGACTGGGGAATGGTTTAGAAAAATAGCAATTAGCACAGCTAAATATAAAGACCAATTTCGAGACAAAGCCAGATCCACAAGGAGAAAAATAAAACTCGCCACAGAGACAATTCCTTGCAAACCAAAACCTCAAGAAAACGGGGCTAATGACACCCCCTCTTGGGCTGTTTTGTAGAAGAAACGAGAAACTAGATGAGCGTGGAGCGCGGCGCGCGGCGCGGAGCAGGTGACAGGCGCCAGGAGAGGAGCGCGGAGTCGGGCGCTGGGATTCCGGTAGTGGAGCGCACAGGTCCTCCCGAGACTGCACCCAAGTGTCGTCCAAGTTAAAAATGTGTCGGCGCGCTCCGCTGGGCGCTGGAACCACAGCGGCTCAGGCGGCGTCTCCGGGCTCCGTCTCAGAGCCTCGAAGCCGGGACACAGGCGTGGCGTGGGCCCGGGTGGGCGCCCACCCCTGGTGGCCTGGCTCCCGGCTCTGGTGGCGCCTCCCCGGCGGTCGCCGCGCGAGCAGGCCTGGCGCCCACGGAGTCGGAGTCGGATAGACCCGGGGGCGATCTGAGAGATGACTCGGGCCTGGCAGGGACACCGAATGCCGTGCGTCTTCCAGGCCGCGAGGGGAGGGACCAGGACGGGCGCGGGAGCTGAGGGTCACCCGGGGCCACCGCGCCCTGCCCTGCGCGGATAGCTGGGGGCTGGACCTGGTGCCCACGGGCGCGGGTGGGCAGGGGAGGGGAGCGCGGCAGAGAGGAGGAGGCGGGCGGGGCCTGGAGGGGCGGCGTCGCGCGGGCTCCTCCTCCTCCTTGCCCTCTCCGGGCTCAGCCGCCTTGCTGCCCGGCTGCTCCGTCTTCCCGGCGCCCGCGGCGATGTTCACCCGCGCGGTGAGCCGACTGAGCAGGAAGCGGCCGCCGTCTGGTAAGCGGCTGCGGGCGTTGGGGCGCGGGGAGGGCCGGGGCGCGGGGTCCCCTGGCGCGGCTCGCGGTGCCGCCCGGACAGCAACTGCGCTCCTCCCCGCTCGCTCTGTCCCAGCCGCGGCGGGAGCGCAGAGCCGGGGAGCCGCCCCGGGAGGAAGTTGGGCTTGAAGCGGGAGCCACAGCAGCTTTCTTTCTAGAGAAGGTCTGGGAGGCACGGGGAACGCAGAACAGTCCTCCTCTCCGAGGCAGGGTGGGAGTCAGGCTCCCCTCCTGCAGGGCCGAGTGGGAAGGATGCTCTGCCGGACCTCTGCATCCTCGGAGCGGAGCAGCCCCGCGGCGCCAAAAAGTGGAGCCCCAAGGTGGCTGCCCACCAGGGCGCGCGCCGGCTCGCGCGCGCGCGCGCGTGTGTCTGTGTGCTTGTGAGACACGCGGAGGAGTCACTTTGTCTTCCCCCACCTGGACCAGCCCGACCCACAGTTTGGGGCAACTTGGCAAGACAAAGAACCCACGGTGCAGAATCCTGTCACCCTTTTTTGTTCATAATAACACCTAAGACTCTTTGATGGTTTATGTTGTGGCCAGGAGCTGTGTTGACACCTTCCGAGCTTTCTCTTCTGTCTTCACCCTTAGAGCAGCTGCGTCGGAGGGGTGGGGTTCTGAAGCCAGGGTGTTGGGTAACCTGCTCCATTCTTAGTCTGTGTATCTTTCAAAACCGAGGCTTGTTTGCTTGACTCTGGTGAGTTCACAGGCTTGCTTCTCTGACGCCCAGACATTCACTAGCGTCAGCCGGTTTCCTCTTTTCACCTAAACATCAAATGCGGTTAAGCGAAGGCAATTAGACAGAGACTGAATCCCACGGCCAGCAGTCATCAGCCGTGCAACTTCTTTGTGAGGGGTAGGGATGTGTGAAATGTAGCTTTAAGTGCTTAATTGGAACCTGCCCTTCACCCATCAACGCATGCAGATCGGTTCATTAAATATTTAAGAGGACCCTACTAAAGTCAGATTTCATAGTTATTGTAAAGAGTTTGCACTGTTGCCTAACAGGCATTAAAGTGCTCCATTAGTGTTAGGGGTCACTTAAACCTTTCTGTGATGCGGGTGGTCAGATTCCCTTGCAAGAGGGGGAGGCTGACACAGGCCAGAGAGTGACGGTCAGATTCTAGGCACTGGAGTTAAACTTCTGATGTCAACCTTGACTCTGTCATTCTGTGACACTGAATCATGAACGTCCTTGGACCTTTCTGTGCCACAGAGCTGTGCCGGTGAACTCTGTACAGTGGATTTCAGAGAGCTTAACTACAAGCTTGATTTTTTTAGAATTACATTTACTGTGTGATTGTGTCTATGTGCATGCCACAGCTTGCATGTGGAGGTTGGAGGACGACTTGTGGAAATCAGTTCTCTCTGTCCAGGTTCCAGGAATCAAACTCAGGGCATCAGGTTTGAGAGCAAGGATCCTTACCCACTGAGCCATCTTGCCAGCCATTAACTACAGACTTTAATTCTGATAAATATGTGCTCACGTTACTAATAGTAGGGTCAGCAGTTAACCAGGAGAAGCCCCAAGTAGATACATGATAAAGGTGTAGGAGTTACTAGCTTCCTTTTCTTTCTCTTTCTTACTGTACAGAGCAGTTGTGAGTAGCCCTGCATAGGTTGCTTGTTGCTTTGAGTTATATTTGGCCTAACTATAATACAAATAGAACCAGGGATCATGACGGATGTGTGGATTTAAGGTGCTTTTGCATATGGCTTACATTCCCAAGCTGAAGAGCAGTTTCAGAAATGTACCTGTTCTGAGGCAACAGACTTTAACTTAGGCCACAAGTTAAACAGCGGGGCTGGTGCTGGATATCTGGACAGCAAGAGCCCAGGTTACTTGGAATCTGTGGGTCGAAGGCCTGCTGCCCCCATGAAAGGACATGAGCCCTTGCCAGTCTGCTCACTGCTATCTCCACTCAACAGCAAGAAGAGAAGGAGCCAAGTGAGGAAGGAGGGAGCGTGAGGACTCCTTGAAGAGACACTGGGCAGACACCAAAGGACTGCTAAGGATTTGGGGGAGGGTAATTTTGATTTTTTTTTCTTGTAATGTTAGGGTGCATCCAGGGCCTTGTACATGTAGGCACGTGATCTGCACAGAGTGGCATCCCCACCTGAGCTTTGCTTTTATTTTTGTTTTTTTCAAGACAGGATTTCCCTGTTGTAACTCTGGCTGTCCTGGAACTCACTCTGTAGACCAGGCTGGCCTCGAACTCACAGAGATCCACCTGCTTCTGCCTCCTGAGTGCTGGGATTAAAGGCATACGCCATCACTGCCTGGCTGAACTTTGCTTTTTAAAGAGGTTCTTCAAAATATCCAACTCAGGCCCCACCAGAACTGGATGCACCCCTGCAGGAGCCTGGACTTGGAGCTGACTTGGAGCCCCCAGAGCATTTTATGTGAAGCTGAAAGAGCTAAAGCTTATCAAAGATAGTATCCTTTAGCCGAGAACTATAAACACCACCCACTTCTGAGGTTCGTAGTTGAAGACCCTTTGTCTCTTTTTTGAGGTCTCTCAAAGTATGTTCTGCCTACTAGGTGGGGGAAGTGGGGGGCTTGATAAAAGTCAGACCCCAGTTCAATCTTGGGGACCTAAAGTGAGCAAGAAGAGTCAACTGCATGTTTAGATAGTGCCCCAGGGATTTTTATGCTGATGCATGAGGACTCCTCAGAGGACCCCGTCCCCTACCCACAACCTGCACTGCTAGTAACTGGCAAGATGCCATCTCACAACCAAAGGCAAAGCCACACCTCTGGTCTCCTGCCCTGTAGCCAGACCGATGGGTGACCTGTCAGGGAAGTTCTCTTTACATCGCCCCATTAAACCCTAGGGACGCCTTCAGAGTTATTGCTGGGCTTAAGTTTTTATTTAAAGGTGACAGTCCGCACAGAGATTTAACGTATTTGTTTTTAACAACCTAACAATGGAATCTCTTGGCAGTTGGGCAAACTTTACTTGTAGAAACTCATGGCTTGGCCTGGAGGTTTGGGGGGAGCAAGGCTTGCCTGCGAAAGTGGAAAGGCCAGGATGTTGTGGTCTTTTCGTCCAGATGACGTTAGCTCTGCCTGCTTGAGTCCCACCAAGAGCAGCCTGCAGATAAGATGGGCGGGCAGAAGTGGTTGGCTTCTACTGGTGTGGCTTCAGTAGCTGCTGTGGATCCATATTTTGTCTTTTGTCTTCTTTTATCAGAACAGAAGACTTAGATGCCCAGGCAGGGTCTGGGATGACTGTTTCCTAGAGCTTTCATGGGGAACCAGGCACTTCCCTCCCTGAGCTGAGTGAGCCCCTTGGCCCCCTCATTCTGAGTTTTGAGAACTTGTTTATATGGTACTAAATATATTCTGGTTGCTTCTGCTTCCCCCAGATAGCTGTCCACTGCAGCAGCCTGAGGGTGGCGGTGTGAGAATAGGGGCCCAGGCAGGCAGTACCAGCAGCCCCTTGATAAGAGCTGTCAGGAGGTGTCCCTGCAGACTTCCAGGGACAAATTTCTCTTTGAATCTGGTTCCCATCTCCTGAGGGCCATGCCTAGTGCTCAGGTGGCCATTCTGCCTCTCCACCTGGTCCGCCCTTCGTTTCAACCCATGTGTTCCCGATCCTCATTCTGCCCATGGAGATATTGGGCTTTCTTACCTCCACGGCAGGGCCGCGGGGCGGGGGGGGGGGGGGGGGGGGGCAGGGAGCATCCTTCCTCTAGACCTGACTGGTCCTCTGCACCTGGGGGTAGTCTGTCTCAGAAGAGGGGAAATTGAGAACATGATGCCCCCCTCAACACTCTTACACAAACACACACACACATACATGACCACCACCACCACCACCAACAACAACCAATCAAGCAAGCAAGAAAATATATGTATGAGCTAATCTATGAATGATGGTGTACTTGGGAGGCTGAGGCTGGGCTTGCTAGGAGTTTGAGATCAGACAGAGAGCTACATAGGAAGACCGCCTACCCCTCACACACAAAGAAAGCATGACTGGTTCGGACTATTTTCACAGGCTTTGGGATTAGCCCAGGGCCTTATGCATGTTGGGTAAGTGCTCTACCACTGAGCCACACCCCTAGCCCAGAAGTCCCTTATCTTGAAGTGAGGTAGAGACTGGGAAGGAGGAGTGTACGGGAGGAAAGGTACATTTATGCATAAATGTCAAGCCCTGTTCTTAGAGACAAGGAAAGTCAGTGACAGCCTTGGGGCCATTGCCATTTTTTTCAGGGCCTTGGGAGCCATTGTTTTTCTGGACTTTGTTTCTGCCTAGAAAGTGGGGACTTTTGGGAGGGGACAGCAACAGTCTGGCACCCTTATTTCCTTCCCTCTAGTCGATGCTGGAAGCTGTGGCCATCTGTTGTTTAGTCCACCCAAAAGAGGATGTTGAGGCTTGTTTTCTCTTTGGACCTGAGGGTGTCAGGGAGCCCTGAGCCCCTGCCTTTCTCCTACAAAGCGGCTCTGAGGAGGCAGCAGTGGTTTGCGTGGAACTTCTGGGTGGACCGGAGCATGGAACGTAAGGACCCCAACCCCTTCAGGAAACATTCTTGGCTTGCCCGAGGTTGAGCAGAGCTTGGGGAGGAGGGTGCTTTGCAGAGACAGGCTCACTGATGACTTCCGAGGGGCTACTGTGCACACTTGCCTTTGTTTGGGTCCCGAGCTCTCTGATCAAAGAGTCAGAGTGCACGTTCAGAGCTGTGCCACCCTCAGCCTGTGTTCCTCTTCTTGTCGTACATGCTGGTTCTTAGTGGGATTGTTTTAAAACTTTTAAATTTCATCATGACTCTTTGCTAACTGTAATGTGCTTACATCCCTTCTCAGAAGTTAGATAGATACCAGAGTGATAATACGTAAAGTAATATTGAGATACAGAATTTCCATGACCCAGTTTCTGTGGAGCCTTAAGCAAATCACAAGTTAAAACAAACAGATTCTCTGCTTCTATATTGGGATGTCACTTAAAAATGTATTTTGCTTGATGTGAGGTAGGTGATATGAACTTTCTGAATGAGCTTTGTGGGGGTAGCCTTTTCTTAAAACTCCACGTAAAGGGGAGTATTTGTTTTTCTTCCTTTTTCTTTCTTGTCTCCCCCACCCTTTTTAAATTTGTGGGCCAGGGTCTTATGGAGTTCAGACTATTCTAGGGACTTTGCTATGTAGCCGAAGCTAGCCTGATCCTCCTACCTCTCAGCCTTCTAAACACTGGATTCCTGATGAGAGCCGCTGCATTGGGCTCGAAGGAGACTGCTTGAAAGGAAGGTGGGGTGTTATGTCTAACTGCTTTGGAATTTAGGGCTAGCATCTCTGCCTCTTCCTGGATGTGAATGTCTCCTTTGTCTCCTTCAATGTGCAGTGAGTTTATGGGTACTTATAGCAGATCCTGTGAGGGTGTAAGTGGCCTCTGCTATTGAGGAAGTTGGATATTGAGAGCTTATTAAAATAGTATTTGGACTGGGGAATTGTCTACTCAGGGTCCTTACCTGGCTCTCCCTACAGAGTAATAGCAGAAACCTATGCTGCAAGCATGCAAGTCTGACGAGCGCTGCAGATGCCTTTTGAGTATGGATTTCTAGGGAATTCCTGTCTGGAGCAAGTCTCCATTAGCCGTGACATCATAGCTACTATAAATAATGTATTACGAAATGGATCGCGAGCAGCAGGCCCCAGCCGTGCGCACGGCAGTGCTGTGCACATCTTCGAAGACAGGCTTTTACTGAAGTCAGAAACCACACAGGACAGCACACATGGAAATGAAACTGTCCGCACATTCTGACTGTGTGCTAGATGCTTCTACCTCGGTCTTATGGGACTCCTACCTCGTCTCCCCTATATGGAATTCACCCCAAGCTTTTCAGCCCCACTGTGATTGTCATTAATCTCTCTCTCTTTCCCTCCCTCCCTCCCTTCCTCCCTTCATGACCCCCTCTCCAGGGTCTTACCTCATTGCACTGGCTGAACTCTCTATATAAACTAGGCTGGCCTCGAACTCAAAGATGTGCCTGCCTCTGCCTTCCAGATGCTGGGAATAAAGGTGCGCGCCACCACTGCCCTCCTGTTGCCCTCTTTAAAGCTGCTCCTTTCTGGCCTGTCAATGTAAAGATGAGCAGAAGTCAAAATTAAACAGAGCAATGGAGCCTTTGGGGAAAGAACAGGTGCCCTGAGTCAGTCTTTGGACCAAGAGTTCTATTTCTTAGCTAGGTGATCCTTACAGGTCTTGTGTCTCAGTTTTGTCATCTGTAAAATGGGGGTGCTATAAATGTCACAGGAGAATGCTTTGTGAGGACAAAATGGTTCAACCCACATGAACATGTGGAGCACAGCCTCACACCTGGCAAACAATTTATAAGAGGTGCTGCCACCAGGTAAAGATAAACTTACTGAAAAATTAGGGCGAGGCATGCAGAAATTGAAGATCTGAAAAGAGGTACGGATGAGTAAACAGGAAAACAAAACAAAACAACAACCGTCAAGCAACAATAGAACCTGATTTCTCCATTGCAACGTTTTCGAGTTGAAATAAAAAAGCAGCATGTAAACCGACAAAATTGAGACAAACTACTATTACTGCAAATTACTTCTTATAGCCCGAGAAATCTTAAAGCTGCTAGAAAAACATGTTTAATGTATTTTCCCCCACCTGGGCATTCTAAGCCTGCTTTCTTGTCTAATCATCTAAAATGGAAACTTGTTGATGAAAATGGCTGAGCGTGCTGGGGAGCTGCCTCAGGAAGTAAGTCGCTGGCCCCAAATGTGTGAGGACTGAGTCTGAGTCCCAGACGCAGGTCGAGGAAGCCAGGTTAGTTTGTGATTATAACTCCAGTACTGGGGAGGCAGAGACAGGAGGATCCCTGGGACTCACGGCCAGCCAGCCTGGCAGAACCAGTCAGTTCGGGGTAAAAGTGAGAAACTCAGATTCAAAAACCGAGGTGGGAGAGTGGCTGAGAAAGTCGCCAGGCATCGACCTCTAGCCTACACAGGTGCACGAGTCACGAATGCGCGCACATGCGAATGAGAGAGTACCTGAATTTTGTGTGGATTCCAGGACCAGGTTTGGGAAACTGAAATCTTGGTGTTGCTTTATTTTTTGAATTTTTTATTACCATTATTAGCGTTAGTCACAGGGTCTCGCCATATAATCCTAGCTGATCCGAAGTTGAGGCTGGCCTTGAACTTGCAAGCCTCCCCCCCCCCCCCCACTGCCTCTGAGTGTAGGGTTACAGATGCAAGCTTGCTTACTGTTGAGGAAAGTTATTCTTTCTCTTGTATGTTACTAGGTGAAACAATTACGTTTAGAGTGAACTGAGATGGCTTAGGACCCCTCCTTCAGTCTATATCAAACAGTAGATTAAGTCTTCTGAGCAGGGGACACTGAGTCACAGAAGTGCCCTGCATTCGGGGTGGCTGCTAGGGTGATGCCAGATGAAGTGGGCTGGCGATTCGTCTCACGGGAGCCTGGGATGATGACTTGCTATGATATAGGTGCGGTTTGAATGTACCTCAAAATTCCTGTGTTGAAATGCCATTCCTACTGTGAGGTTTTAGGAAGGTGGAAGAAACCTTTTCTAGGAAGAAACATGTTTCGAGCTGGAGACTTTGGGGGCCGAATCAACGAGCCAAGGCAAACCTCTTGCTTTATAGTAGCCTGCCCCGAGTATGTTGCTATAGAAATGAAAAATAGAAAAAATATAGACAGCATTAAAAGAATTGTATTTGCAGATGTTGCGAAGATCCATAAAGATCTGTTTGTTGTAGCAACAACAGCAAAAATCTTGATTCCAACTTGAAAGTCAGGCTGGGTCTAACAGTGTGGATCTGTAATCCCAGCTATTCATGAGGCTGAGGCAGGATGATTGTCAAGTTCAGTACCTACCTGGGCTACAGAGTGAGTTCAAGGCCAGCCTGGGCAAACTTTTCTCAAAATGAAGAGGAGGAGGAGGGAAGGTGGTTGATGGGAACATAGCTAGCAGTAGAGCACATAGCTTGCAATAGTGCAAGGTCCTGGAGTCAATCCCCAGTACTGGAAAAAAGAAACAACAAAAACCCTTAAAGTCAATCTGCAGTCTTGGAAAAGATCCAAACCAATATTTCTAAGGAAAATGAAAACACATGATAGAAGCTGGTAGAAGATCCTTTTTGGGAAAGTTACAGTGGTAGAGAATGAACAAAAGGGAAGGTTTTCTTTTAGTTAAGAGAACTGAAGTCTAAAAGATGGCTCTGCAGTTAAGAGTGCATACCACTCTCAAAGACTTGAGTTTGGTTCTCAGCACGCTGATCAGGCAGCTCACAACCACTTGGAATTCCAGCTCTGACGCCCTCTTCTGGCCTCTTTGGGCACTACACCTATGTGCGCATCTCTCCCTCCCATATATACACACAATTAAAAACACATACACACTTAAAGAGTTCCAAAGTAAAAACACCAGTATCCAGGGCTTTTGAGAATACCTTTCTAATCCTCCCCAATCACACAGTGTCATTGTTATTCTCTGATGCAAGGGAAGTGGGAGCCCTGGAGAGTACCCATAAGGGACTACCATTTTCTGTGTTCCAAGGATCTGGAGTCCTATGGAGGCAATCCTGATGGGGACAAATAGATCCCACTGATTCCATATGGTAATTCCTTAGACATGTCACCCGGGAAAAATCATTTTCTTGGGCTTTTGTTTTTCAGTCTAAGGAGGCAGGCTAGATAATGGATTTGAAGTTGAACAACTTGTGTGTGTGCGTGTGCACATGTGATTATGCACGAGTACAGTGTATGTGTGGAAGCCAGAGGTTGATGTCAGGTGTCTTTCCCAAATACTTCCTCCTTGTTATTTTGGGACATGGTTTCTCACTGAACCTGAGATTCTTTGATTCACCTGGACTGCCATGTCACTGAGCCCCAGGAAACCTCCTTTTCCTGCCTTCCCAGCACTGGGCTTGTACAGGTCCTGCTGCTCCTGGCTTTGTATGTGGTGCTAAAGATGGGCCTCTGGTACCAATGGAGCCATCTTACTTTTTGTTCAGTTGAAACCTGCCACCAAAAGCTAATTCACAGATTTGATTAACATCAGCCATAAAGGAGTGGTTTGCATTTTCTCCGCAGTAGAGCCAGCTTTCAACTGTCTGAGTGCAACCTACCTCATACATTTATTTGCCAGAAAGCAGGGCAGTGAAACCCCTAGCCTGATGTGGTTGATTATTTAAAAGAGGGCCAAGAATTTTGGCATCCTTTCAGACCACAGCTGAAAACATGAAGGAGAGCTTGCACTGCCCAGGTAGCTCCTAGAACAGTGTGCTTGTGTCCTGGTGTTTATTTACTTACGTGGATCTGCTGGGACAGTGTAGCAAATGGTCAAACTGTGTTCTCGAGGCAGAGAACAGAAGGAGAGTTAGAGGGGTGCTTGGCGGAATGAGCCCTGCTTCAGGAATCTCTTGCAATGATGATTTAGAAATCTGATATGTGGGGAGAAACTCTGTCCGGGGATTGTTGATACAGGATAGATAAGGGGCCAGGAACTCGCTTCTTGCCCCAGCTGGAGAGTCTCTCCGGAAAGCCAGCAGGGTCACTTGGTGATGTGTCCTGGGAGTTTGCTTTGACACAAGCTACCTCACTGGCAAGTGTTGACATGCTGTCCATAGGCTTCTGATACTGTTCTGTTTTATAGAGGTGCAGGAAATGGAGCCCCAGAAAATTAAGAGGTTAAGGTGTGAATCTGGCTGTGGTGGTATAGACAAGCAATTCCAATATTGGAAAGGCTAAGGCAGAAGATTGTGAGTTCTAGGCCAGCATAGTGAGACTCTCTCTCAAAGTTAGGATGTGGTTTTGCCTCCTAAAAAGACATCATCTGTCAACTTTTAAGTCTAGTACAATCTCTCTCTCCCTGTCTCTCTCTCACGCGCGCATGTGCTCTCTCTCTCTCTCTCTCTCTGTGTGCAGGTGTACTTGTGTGTGTGCACATGGGTTGAAGCCAGTGGATAGCTTCAAGGGTTGTTCCCTAGGAGCTGGCTGCTTTGCTGTTGAGACAGGATCTCTCAGTAGCCTGGGCTAACCAATTAGGCTAGGCTTACACACAGCCGGGAATCAAACTCGGATCTGCACGTTTGGCAGAAGGTACTTTACCAGCTAAGCCAGCTCCTCGAGCCCAAGTCTAGTTAGCATATTCTGGTATGAATTTTCCTAAAAGAATTCAACTATATGGCCTCCTACCTATTTTCAGTGATTAATAAGTTATAAGACTTTTTCATTCATGCTTTAAAAGTGATTTACTTTGTTGATCTCTTAATTGAAAGTTGAGTTTCTACTAGATTCAAGCATTTTTTTATTTTTTTAAAAATAGAACCTTGTATCTAGTGTTGGGGACGGAGAAACCAATTGTGGAAGAAAGTACTAGCTGTAAATACAGTTCCGTTGGTAGGTCATTCTTTTCCAGAAAGGGGAGAAGAGTGACACAATGTGCTGCCGGATCTCAGATGGACTTCCTGTTTTTTGTCCCCTGATGGACACATAATAATTATACGTATTTGTTAGATATGGTGGGGCATTTAAACGTATACTATATATGGATCATCAGGTCAGGGTAATTGCCGTATCTACCATGTCAGATACCTCTCATTGCTTTGTGTTGGGAAAATGGAAAGTTCTCCTGCTCGCTGTGGAGAAATATACAGTTTGTACTTCCATCTTGAATCCTTAGGATATCCTCGAGGTTAGAGGCATCTCTTCAAATGCATACATGAATTTTACCCAACAACTTGTAGCTCAAACCAGTCAAGCTGGATTTTGACCTTGAACTCAACCAGAGTGACCTGCCAGTAGTTTTTCCATGATTCTAGGACGGAGCCAGGTCTGTAGACCTGTTTTGTACATTCCTCCTTCAGCCAAGTGGCCCCAGTGTGATAGTCCAAGACCTCCTGTCCCCTTTTCTTTGGTAAAGAGGGTGTTAAGTGCCAAGCCTGTTGATGTAAGATGTTCCGTGCAGTCCCATTCACTCTGTGTGACAACAGGTTAGGGGCTGCCTCAAGGTCAGTGCTATTTAATACTGTCATTCATTCATCCATCTATCCATCCATCCATCCATCCATTCATAGACATGGTCTCATGTTTCTCAAGCTGGCTGTGAACTCATATAGCCAAGGATGACTGAACTCCTGATTGCTCTACCTCCCAAGAGCTAGGGTCCCAGGCAGGTGCTCCTGTGTCTGCTTTTGTGCAGTGTTGAGGATGAACCCAGGGCTCTATGTATGATAGGCAAACATTCTCCCAGTGGAGCCACACCCCGGCTGTATTTTTAAATACATGTCATATTTTAAAAGATCAAGACTCATTTAGAGACCTTCGCGACAAACCAAACTACAGAAGTTTAAATAAAAACTGGTTAAGTAGCCGTGGGATGCCAAACCACACTGGAGACCTGGACGAAAGGGGAAATGGAGACTACTGAGCTTTATTTAAAATGTTGGCATTTGTTTGTCGTGAGTTTTCTTTGTTCTGGGACTCAGTATAGAACCCAGGCTCTGCACACGTTGGGTAAGTGTTCTACCCTACCCCTCACACGCATCCCTAGCCCCGTTATGGATTATGTGTGCGTTAATTTTGAATTAAAAACAAAACAAAACAACTATCACATGAAGACATGTATCTTGAAGCCTGCGTCTCTTGACAACTCTTTTGGTGTGATTGTCCTCGCCCTGGACCTTGTCACACTCTTCCTTACGTGCCACGCAGACTGAAGACGCTGCTCCATAGGAGACAGACCCACGGAGACACCATAACTATGCAAAAGGGGAGGGGAAAGGGTTGATTCTGACTCGGGGGTCCATGGCGGGTGGGCTGCGGAGAGACTCGAGGGCCAGTGGACAAACTGGGACACAATAGAAGGACATGGGAATGGCAGGTGCCTCACTCTGAGCCTCAGGGTGTTTTGGTTTTTTGGGTTTTTTTTTTCCTGAATGACAGAGGGAATAGTGACTTCACCCCACTAGACTTGAGTCTACTGTGACAGGCTCTTGTAGATGCTGGTTTGGTGACGATGGTGGCATTGACCTTACTGTACAAATTTCCAAGTATATCCTTATATGCACTGTCTGCAGGGGACAGAGTCTTTGGGTGGTGACACTGTCTGAACTGTGTTTTGTAGATATCCATGACAGCGATGGGAGCTCAAGCAGCAGCCACCAAGGCCTCAAGAGCACAGCCAAGTGGGCGTCCTCCTTGGAGAATCTTCTGGAAGATCCAGAAGGCGTGAAGAGATTTAGGGTTTGCCTTATCATTGTTCATTAGGATTGGTGCAATAGGAAAAGTTTATATATTTATATATATGATGGGGGAGGGGGTCGCGCAGGGACCAGGCCAGTGTCTAACACTGTCTGCTCCATCTAGATTAAGAACTGCTCATCTGTTGTGACCACCTTGGACTTCTACTAAGGGACATGCAGCCTTCCTGGTTTTCAGCTAGTTATGGGGAGGAGAGTGGGGTGATGGGGAAGGATGCTCTACCAGTGTGGGGTCTGGAGGAAGGATTTCCAACACCATCAGGGGTGATCTGGGTCTCTCTGGAGCGAAGGCTTGCTCTCTCCTGTTTCACAGCCTCTCTGGATGCTTCACTGTGGTCAGAGAGGCTGGATGGTAACTGACAAAGAGACTGGGGAAGGGATCTCCCGAAGGAGGGCCGATGCACAGGAAGAGCTGATGCCGCCAAGAAATAGCGTTTCCTGCCAGTAGGACTGCTGCTGCCCCTTGGAGGGTCACACATGGATTCCAATACTGGTCCTCGGCAACTTGGCTTTTTAAGTGATGGGCCAAGGTGCTGCTGGTCCCCATGGAGCTCCTGGGGGTAGAGCTGGGAGCCTTGTCTAGACACCAGAGAGGTTTGAATGCAGCCACAGAGCTGACCACGTGCTAACTCCTCACCAGCAGTCCCAGGGAAGCACACCTCCAACTTAAAATGGTCTCCATCACTAGGGTTTGGACAGGCTTAATATGTTTTCTTTTCTTTTGTTTAAAAAAAAAAAAAGGCCTGGCTTTGGAGGAATGCACTTTGTTTAAACAGTGTCTGGAAGGGGCTGATATATCTTCCACTTTAATTTACTTTTTGGTAATTTATTGTTAGCTTAGAAATGCAAGTAGATTCCCCAGTTCATTTTTTATTCTGCCTTGCAATGTCAAAACCATTAAGGTGAAATGCGTAAGAAATTCTTGCTTCAACATTAAACAGGTTCTTCGTTTTTCCGGGTGGAGTTTTTCAAGGGATGATTTAACCAGGCTCCTCTGTCCACTTTTGCCAAGTCATCTTCTAAAGGAAACATGTCTTTTTTTTTTTCAACATTGAACTCTATGATTCTCTTTCCCCATTTTTATCTATAGGAATTTTTGAAAAAGGAATTCAGCGAAGAAAATGTCTTGTTTTGGCTAGCGTGTGAAGATTTCAAGAAAATGGAAGACAGGAAGCAGGTACTTCTTTGCTCTCTGAATTTTTCCTCTCTTGTTACACGGTCACAGCCCGCTGCCTAGATCTGGGAATTGCCCAGACTATCCTGACTCATTTCAGATTCAAGGGAAAATTTCAGCTTCCCAGTAGGTACCTTGTGTTGACCATTTTTTTTTTAAGATCAAGTTAGCCCATTTTTAAGGAGGGCTGTTCAAGCAGGCCAATGTCACTTATGGTTCGTCATTGTGTCAACTGTTTGCTTCAGAAATAAGCCATGAGGGTGTTTCCCCAGGGTGATGTTGGTGTTGTCAGACACGAGCCAAGCGATTATCAGATGTGTGGCCACGCGTGAAAATGCACTGTTCATCACACGGACCACCAGTCAGTGAATCTTCGTGAACCCCAGTAGCTGACCGGCATCTGTGAAGGATGTTTCTGACTTCTTCCAGAAAGTGTCTTTTGTCAGGGGTGGTCATTAGTTCTCATGCGGCCACTGGAGGATAGATGCGAGTTGGGCTGGGTGGGTTTCTGATTTTACCTCTTTGTCTTTCTAAAGGGCTACCAAAGGCCCGTAAGTCCTGTAAAAGAGTGAGGCTTCTGAGTAAGGTTGTGGGAAGCCCAGGGGTGGGGCCAGGTGAGCCGCCCTGTCTGTCTTCCGGCATTGCTCTGCTTACTGAGGGTCTTCAGGGCTGGGCTTCCTGTGCTGTCTTCAGCCCACTGTCTGGAGTGCTCCAGGTCTTGACTTGATTACCTTGTACTTCTGTCCCTGGGACCTAGGGGTCTCCATTGGACATTTGGATTCTTTTGTGCCTTCTCGTGCTAGGGATTCAACCTAGGGTGTGGGCCATGTCAGGCAAGCACCTTACCACCAAGATATGTGGCCAGCCCTCGTTGTACTTTATTTTGAGACAGGGTCTCACTAAGTTGTCCAGGTTGGCTGAACTCACTCGGTATCTTTGACAGGCCACTGCATCTGAGAAGCTGGCACTATAGGCCTGTATCTTAACTCTAGAATGAGATAATCTAATTCATCAATATTGGAATTTTAGTTTATAACCTTGCTGTCTTAGTTACTGTTCTGTTGCTGGGAAGAGACACGCTGACCGAGGCAACTCATAAAGTAAAAGCATCTAATTGGGGACTTGCTTGCAGTCTCAGAGGGTTAGTACATGACTATCACGGAGAAGCATAGAGAAGCATGATCGCAGGCAGGCAAGCATAGAGCTGGAGTAGCAGCTGAGAGTCTACATCCTGATCTGCAGGCAGACGTCACAGAGGGAGAGAGGAGGAGAGAGGGGGAATAAATGAATGAATGTGAGACTGGTCCTGGCATGGGCTTTTGAAACCCCCAGTAACACATCTCCTCCAGCAAGGCCACACCTCCTAATCCTTCCCAAACAGTCCACCAACTGGGAACCAGACCTTCAGATAGATGAGCCTATGGAGGCTGATCTCATTCGCGCCACCAAGCTTGCCCAGACCAGGACGTCTCCCCAGACAGATGTAGCGTGTAGATTGCCAGGTTTGGAGGCGTTGTGTCTCTAAAAGCTGGAATCTCCAGGACTGGCAGACAACAGCTTGGAAAATGCGCCTCACGGTTCCATTGCAAAGGCTCTCCTCTCCCCAGGATGAAGCGCCCTGTGACTTTCCTCTATGGAATGGGCAAGAAGTAATTCTGAAATGACTTCTGCTGGCTTAAGTTACCCAGGCTGGCCTAGCCCTTACCAGAAATGACTGACTTTGGCTTTTGTGTCTTTCCGCCATTTTCTCCCCAGAGCATCCTCGATGGGGAAGGGACTTAATGGGGAAGTGGAAAGGTAGGATTCTGGGTGGAGGTCCTCTGGGAAGGAACACATACCGCCCTCCTCTGTCCCCAGCACTGAAGTCAGGCCTGGGAGAACGCCTGCTGTGTGCTGGCCGTGTGTATCTGGTGTGACCAGCATCTCACTGTGGGTATCTAGCTCAGAGTCAGGTGACCACATCTGCCTTGTGCTTTGAAGGGCAGGGAGTGGAGGATCTGCAAGAGAACAAATCTATCCTTGTGGCCCAGACAGGAAGTGGAGGTCCTGGGCAGAGCTGGGCTCAGACAGTTCTCTGGAGCCACCCAGTCATCCTCCCATACGCCTGCCCTGTGTGTGTTTGTTCTTGTGGAGCACCCATTTCTTGCAGAGTGCCTTCTCAGTGCCAGGCATTGTGAAAAGCCATGGAGACATCCACCTCCTGGATAACCCCGGTGAGCTTCTTGCATGTAGACATGGGAAGTGTGAAGTCTAAGGACACTGGGGCAGTGGAGGTCATCAACGTCTACTGGGAAGTGATTTGTAGCCTGAAACCTGCAATGGTGGTTGGGGAAAGGGAACCGGTGATTCTAAAAGCAGGAACAGCACATGGGAAGACCAGCCTGGTGACAAGAGCATGTGGCTGAATCTGGAAATACGGACGCCAGGGCAAAGAAGGGACCTTACTCCACGGCCCTACAAAGTCCTGTAGAACCTTAATGTTGTATGTGGCAGATGCAGCATTGGGCAGTGCTGCCCTGTTACAGCCTATGCAGAGCTAGAATCAGCAGCCCTTCTCTTTACCCCCATGCCCAACAGCCTATCACAGGGTTTCTAGAAGGCTGTGTCCCTAAGACCGAACATGCCCATTGGAATAATGAAAGCTGCATCGATCCGCCCTCTGCCCATTTGAGATGCTCGTCTCAAACGTTCCTCTGGAACATCACACACCAGGCCTCTGTCTCCTCCATTTTTTCCAGCACTCCTACCAAGCTTCCACAGTGTAGCTCACCAAGCTTTGAACACTCAGTGGCTTTTCCAGCCCAAAGTTCCAAAGTCTTTCTACACTTCTCCCTCAAACTACATGGTCAGGCCCGTCACAGCAATACCTCACTCCTGGTACCAATTTCTGTGTTAGTTGGGGTTATTATAGCTGTGAAACAAAAGCAACTTGGGAAGAAAAGGTTTTATTTGGCTTATGTGTCCACAACACTGTTCATCATTGAAGGAAGTCAAGACAGGAACTCAAACAGGGCAGGATCCTGGAGGCAGGAGCTGATGCAGAGGGCATGGAGGGGTGCAGCTTACTGGCTTGCTGCCATGGCTTGCTCAGCTTGTTTTCTTATAGTACCCAGGACCACCAGCCATAATGGCACCACCCATAATGGGCTGGGTCCTCCCCCCATCAATCACTAATTAAGAAAATTAAGGCTTGTACTGCCCAATCTTATGGAGGCCTTTTATCAATGGGAGCTCCCTCCTCTCAGATGACTCTAGCCTGTGTCAAGTTGATATAAAACTAGCCAGCAAGGTGTTGCTGGAAAGGGTGATGCCGTTGGCGGTACTGGCATGTCTGGGTCTTGGTCTGGGTCACAGCAATGAGTCTTCATGCTGGTACCATTCACAGATGCGGGGGTATGATTTGAGGGATCAATGGCAGCCCATGTTAAGCTACCATGCATTGTGTCAGCATGCAGAGCCTACCTCCAGCTTCCGGGCCCACAGGCTCTCCTGGGTCCTGCTGCTGGAGAGGTAAAACCAGGCAATCAGCTCTGAGTTACTAGCTTCCAGAAGTGGAGGAGGAGGCAGGCCCTGCAGAAGGCACCTAACTGAATTTCACAATCTATCTTACCACATCTGCCCCAGAGGGAGCGTGGGAGGCTTTATCTCTATCTGCAGTCAATTGAGGCAGCCGTGAGCTTGATGCAAATCAGGCTTTCAAACCTCTGCTAGTTTAAGGATAACTTTGTTGATTTGTTTTTCTTTCCTTTTCTTTTTCTGTTTGTGAGTGTGTGTGTGTGTGTGTGTGTGGTGTTGTGCATGTGTGCATGAAGGTTTTTTTGTATGTGTGTGGGCACACATGTGTGGGTGCTCATGTACATATGTGAACGTGCATGTGGAGGTCTGGGATTGATGTGAAGAACTGTCCTCCATCACTCTTCCACTTCAGTCAGTGAGGCTCTTTCAATCAAACCCAGAGCTTGTTTATATGGCTAACCTCACTAGCCAGTTTGCACTGTCTCCTCTTTCCCAGGCTGAAACTGCAGGTTGAAAAAGCCATCATACATAAGTTCTAGGGATCCAAATTCTGGTCCTCACACTTGTGTGGCAAAGGCTTTACCAGAGAGCCTCTCCTCAGTGCACATCTCACACTGACTCTGAGCATTTTGTATAATTTACTTCTCCATCTTCTGTACTCTGCCTTTCTGCCTCTCATGCCGGTGAGTCCAGGTATCTTTGTTTTTCTTCCTCTCCATAGTATCCAAACATCTAGACCCGTGCCAGGCAGACACTGTGCCTCTTTCTCTCTCTAGGATGAAGGCGTGCCCTCCATTCAGGCTGGGATCTCACCTTGTCCTGAAGCCCTGGCCATCATAATGGGCTTGAAAGATGATAGCATACACTCTAGCATGCTGGGGCCCTCACTCCTAGAAGCACCCCAGAGTAGAGCAGCCTGTGTCTTCTTGCTTTCCCTGGTCTGTGCTGCACTCTGACCTGGCAGGCTACCAGGCAAAGCAAGGCCATGGCTTAGGAAGGCCCAACGTTGCATGTATCAAGGGAATGCTAGGGACTTTGGGAAACTGGGAAGGTGAAACGTCTCACCTCCTGTCCTCAGGTTCTCTCTGTTTCTTACTTATACTTTCCATGTGCCCACAGTCAACAGCTTCATTTCTCTGTTGTTTAAAAGCTTTCTCTTACGTGCCTTTTCCCTACGAGTTACTATGTGATGTATTTCTAGCTTCTAGAGTAATTCAGCATTTATACTTACAAACACAGATATGGGATTGGAGAGATGGCCCAGCGGTTCAGAGCCCAGTCTACTCTCCCAGAGGACGTGAGTTTGGTTCCCAGCACCCATGTCAAGTGGCTCACAACCTCCTGTAACTCCAGTTACAGGGACTGTGATACCTTATGCCTCTGTGGGCATGCACAAATATGTGCACAACCCCCATATGTATACAGATAATTAAAAATGAAAGCAAATCTTAAAAAGGACCCCAGAGAAAGCTCCAACAAAGTATTCTTTTTTTCCTAACCCTGAGTTCATTCATTCATTCATGCATTCAGTATGTCATTCATCCACCATTCACCTGTTCCTCAGGCAGCTTATGTATGCTGAGTCTGTTTACTCTGTGGCAAGGATTGAAAAGGATTTGGCAGCTTGTACAGACTTGAGCAGATCACATGGGGCAGGGGGTAGGGTAGGTATCGTTTCCAGTCCTCACAGCTCTGAGAGAGCCTTGTGCCAGCATTTGAATATGATAGTACCTTGCATTTTAATAGTATTTCAAAGTTTAGAGTTACAGGAGTCTATGGTATTGATTTTTTTTGGGGGGGTTATATTTTGTTAACACTACAGCTTGATCTCATAACTAGGTCTATTGGGAGTGGGTGCTTTAAGTGTTTTAAAATAATTTAAAATGTTCCCTAAAAGAAGTTTGTTCACACCGTGAGTAGCTGACCTAGGGAGGGGACATTGGCTTCACCCTCAGCACCCCCAGAGCTAAGGTGCCATCTAGTGTGGGTACTGTCTTTCTGACCACAGCCTGTGGTGTGAAATTTTAATTCATTTAATCCATTTTCATCATGGGTTTGTCACTGAAGGGTCATCATGTCGTTTGTCATCAAGGGTCCACATCGAAGCCGAGGAACTCAGTATGGTTGGCCTTTGTGCTTACTGTCTGCTGCCTCTACTTCTCCCTTTGTGAACTGCAGGCTGGTATTGGGGAATGGAGGTCTAGGGGGAGGCACCGACTGCCCCGTCTCTCCTCCTTTCCTCCCTTTCTTCCTCTGGAGACAGGGTCATGTGGTGGTGGTGTGCATGACGCCTATGTGGGGCCAGAGGACGCCAGCGTCCAGCTCTGTCCCTCTCTGCCTCTTCCCTTGAGACAGGGTCTCTCACTGAACCTGGAGCTCATCATTCTCCAGCTGGCTGGCTGGACAGCAAGTCCCCGTGATCTTCCTGAGACAGATCTTGCTCTGTCGCTCATATCGAACTGTTGGCCTCGAGCAACCCTCCTTCCCACGGGTGCCTACCACCGTGCCCAGCTTCGGGTCTGTTTTCTGTGATGCCCCTTCCCCTGAGTTGAGCCCTTCACTGTAATCTTTTCCTCCCTCCCTTTCATCTCTTTGGCTTTTGGTTTCTAATTTTACTTCTTTATTTATTTTTAAAGATTCCAACGTTGTGTTTTGAGTTTTCCCCGCTTTTATGTTTTTTTTTTTTTCCCTCGAGACGGCCCTTCCGTCTCTTCCTAGTGGGTTGCAAGCCTCATGGGTTCATAAACTGGACACATTTCCATTCAGCTGGTGGGAGGGCTTTGCTGAGGGTCTGTTTGGAACTCGGGTTGAGCCCTGTCTTCATCTTGTCAGTCCTTCCTGAGCTCATCCCTCTGGGGCCCACCTCAACCTGTTCATTTCATTTTTAGTTCTAGAGCTGAGAGCTCAAGGACTCTACGACTGAGCTAAGCCCCCAACCCCTTCTTAAACATTTTTACTTAACGCTGGGTGGCGGTGGTACACACCTTTAATCCCAACACTCAGAAGGCAGAGGCAGGTGGATCTGTGTGAGTTTGTGGCCAGCCTGTCTCCAGAGTGAGTTCCAGGACAGCCAGAGTTACAACTGAGAAACCCTGTTTCAGGGGAAAAAATTAATTGGATTTATTCATTTAATTTTATATGTGAATGTTTTATATCCATGTGTGCATGTGCACCATGTGTGTTCTTGGTGCCTGTGAAGGTCAGAAGAGGGTACTAAATCTCTTCTGGAACTGGAGTTAGGGATGGCTGTGAGCCTCCATGTGGGTGCTGGGAATCAAACCTGGGTCCTCTGGAAGAACAGCAAGTGCTTTTAACCACTGAGCCATCTCTCCAGTCTCCCCCCTTTAAAAAATTCTATATGTTTTTGTTTTATGTATATGAGTGTGCGTCTGCATGTATGCCTGTGCATTGTGTGCATGCCTGGTGCTCATGGAAGCCAAGCTCAAGACACCCAAGAGGGTGTCTGGTACCTGGAATAGAAGTTAAAGATGGTCACAAGCTTCTATGTAGGATTTAAATTCTCTTTTTATTAATATGTATGCATTAGTATCTGTGTGAGTATCTGCCGTGTGTGTGTGTGTGTGTGTGTGTGTGTGTGTGTGTGTGTGTGTAGCTGTGGAGGCCAGAAGGTAGCCTTGGATCTCTGGAGCTGGATTATAAGTACTTCTGAGCCACCCAGCATGAGCGCTGGGATCCAAACTCCAGTCCTCTGGAAGAACAGAACCCCACCCCTCGCCCCTCTTTTTTTTAAGACAGGGTCTCACTGTGTAGCCCTAGCTGTCTTAGAACTCACTATGTAGACCAGGCTGGCCTCCAACTCACAGAGACCTACCTGCCTCTCCCAAGTGTTAGGATTAGGCCTCTCCCACCATGTGTGGCTATCAGGAAACACTCTTAACTGCAGAACTATTTTATAAAAAATATTTTACTTCTGTGTGTGTTGGTGTGTGTATGTTGATGTGCGTGTTGGTGTGTGTGTGTATGATGGTGTGTATGTTGGTATGTGTGTTAGTGTGTTTTGGTGTGTGTGTTGGTGTGTGTGTATATGTGTGTGTTGTTGTTCGTGTGTGTGAATGCAGATGTACAGGTTCCACAACACAAATGTGGAAATCAGAGAGCAAGTTCTCGGGGAATGACACACACCCCATTCTTGGGAAAAGTTAGGGTCACCTAGCTGTCCAGGATGGGGTGGGTGCTGAGGACCTGACAGCTTCCTTCTGTCGACTCTCCTCAGCAGAGGTGCCCAGACTCCCACTCTTTCTGAACATGCCCCTTGCCATTCGTTTTCCAGGCTTGCTAGGGCGCCTTGGCTTGTCCCTCCCGCTCTGTGGCTCCCCCTCTACTCCTACTCCAATTGATTTCCTTTTCCTGAGACAATTCTTAGAGATTTTTCTTGTATCATTGAAAGCACTTTTAAAGTTACCTTTATTTCAGTGCAGTGTGGAGGTCAGTCCTCTCTTCCACTGTGTGGTTCCTGGTGGTCAAACCCAGGTTGCCAGGCGTGGTGGCAAGTGCCTTTACCCCCAGTCCACCTCACATTATTTATTTGATACGTCTCTGCTCCATTCTCTTTATGAGACAAGTACGAATGAAGTTCATGCAGATCTTGTCCGGTTCTCATGTGTTCTCTCCTGGATCCACCTCGGGTAGAGGAACAGGATGGAGAGGGGGTTGATGGGAGATATATTCCAGAGTCAGGCAAATAGAGCACATAGAAGACAGGTTGTGGGCCACACAAGGAGCGGTCACAGGGGCTTGACACACCTTCCTAAGGAGAGCCTAGAGGAGCACTGGCTAGGAGGTGACCGTCCATTCTCTTGGTGTCTCTGGGACGCCTTGTCTATTTGCCAGCAGTCAGCTGACTGTGGCTCAGGAGACTGTTGGGCTGCTTGGTGGAGCAGGTGGTTAAAGGGAACAGGGAAGGACTCAAATTTAGGGAGAAGCTAGGAAGGCTCAGGACCTGAGAATCCCGAGAGAACAGGATTCCCTTCTGGTAAGAGAGCATGATGAAAGAAGGATGCAGGCTAGGTACACAGGGCTGGAGCCAGAGAGGCATCCAGAGGCCCCTGGAGGGGCTTAGCAACCAGAAGCAGCTGTGAGTCCTCAGGCAACATGGCCTGAGATGGCAGGATTCAGCTGGGAAGGTGAAGGAGGGAATGGGTAGGAGGGGCTGCCAGTGGACTCTTCTCTCGAGATGTGTCTGTAGAAATTGGGAGTGAGGAGGCTGTTTGCCATGGGAAAGCGAAGTAAAAGCTTTTATGGCAGCAGAGCATCAGCATGTGCCCTAAGTGGGGAAGAAGAGACCACATCGTGCCCCCTGAGTGCTGGACAGCTGATTACTTTGCTGTTCTGAGCAAATGGGTTTCTGGGGCTGTGAATGAAGTGAATTCTCTTCTCTTAAACCTACAGTGGTTGGGAACAGGTTTGGTGCAATCCAGACACTGAAGTACCTGTGTCTGGAAGGCGCTCACCTAGGTGCCAGAGACTGGACACATCTTTCTCTCTCGGGGGAGGAAGGGCTGCTGTAGGCAATGGCTGGACACGTCTGCTGCTGCCTTCATAGACCTAGAAGTGACTCCACTAGGAGGCTTTTCTGTCCTTAATCTTACAGCAGCTAGAAAAGGGTTAACAAAACTCTGGAAAAATCTAACACAATAGCTCAAGTGACCAGTTCTTCTTTTTGGTTCGGCGTTCTCAGCCTGGACACCAGGCCTTCCCGTGACTGGCCTGTGGTCAGCAGGCTCAGGGTTTCCCTTTTCGGTCACACTTCCTATCCCACCCCAGATAAACTCTGCTGCTCACTCATCCTCCTGCACCCACTGGGTCAGCCCAGGGACTCATCCTGTTCTCAGGGGCTGGGGGAGGGCAGCTGACATGAGAGAGCTGGCAGAGAGCCAGGGTCCGGACACCTGCAGCCCCAGCACCTGCTTCCTCTCCCCTGGGCCACCCGCCCCCACTTGGAGCCTCATGCTGCTCACTTACATGTCTCGTTTTCAGACCCACCCCGGATAGCCTGAGCTCATGTGGGCCACGTGTGCGCACACACGCCTGCGAGAGCATTTGCGTGCATGTGGATGTCTCGCGGAGGGAAGGCCTGCAGACTTTTGCATGCAGTTTGCTCATCTGGCTGACTGAAATTCTACTTTCATGAAGTAACATTAAAACAGGAAGTGGTTTTCCAAAAATGTTCCTTCTGACAGAATGGGGGTAGTGGGAGAGGCTTCTGGGTCTTTGAGAGACACGAAGTTTCAAACTGCTGCTCCGGGCCTCAGGACGGTCCCCAGACCTAACCCTAGAAATAGTCATATTTATCTTAAGAGGCTCCTATGTCTTTGAGTTTGACACTAATTAATGGCTCCTGTAGTCAAGAAAGAATAGATGCAGGGCCTTGTGAGCTAACCCTCACCTGGGCACGGCTCCTCTGTCAGTCAGGTCTCAGTCTCATGGGGTCTTTTGTCTGGCATGGAGGACGCTCATTTTCTTCAGTTTTCAAGCACTACTAATTGAAAACTTCCAGGGGTTTTTATAAGACTGGAAGTTTTCGGAGCCTAGTGTTTCCTCAGCTAAGCTCTGCAAGCATCTTCAGAAGCTGAGGGCCTCTCTGAGAGACTTTCTTAGGGCCTCCTGACCTCCCTTATCTCCTCCATAAACCACAGCTGTGTGCTACACGTTAGAGGCATCTCTCCATTGCCTTGCTCTGTGAGGTCAGATGGGGCCTGAGACCTGAAGTTCCCATGGTAGCTATCTCCACTGCGGGGAGGCAGGTGCACAGATGTCTCAGTCCTCTTCAAGGAAAGGGAGGCTCAAGGGAAGTTCTGGTGCAGAGTGCTGAGTCTCCAGCCCTGGCTGTGGCACTTTAAACACAGTGTATACTGTGAAATTGTCTCCTGTCATCAGGACGGTCACAGCCCTGTCCCGGTTCTCAATGGCTCCTGCCATCAGGACGGTCACAGCCCTGTCCCGGTTCTCAATGGCTCCTGCCATCAGGGACGGTCACAGCCCTGTCACGGTTCTCAGTGCAACAAGAGTAGAGATGAGTGAGCATCTCCTCAGCCCTATCTCCAGGATGCCCCATGCTTCCCAGTGGGGCTGCACTGGGGACTTCTGGGAGCACAGTGAGTGTTCTCTGCATTATTACACTTGATGTGTGTTACTCGAAGGAAAACGCCCTCTTCTGGAAGACTGACAAGCCACATACCCTGGAGATCTCAGGGTGTCTCGTGGGACCTGAGTGGGACTGAAATTTGGAGTCAGGCAGCCCTGATGTCACCTGTCCTGGCCCTGGTCCTCACCAGGAAATCAGCACAAACAGTAAAGAAGACCAGGAGGTTAAGGGAAAGGGAACAGGCCTCGTGTGTTTGCAGCTCAGCCGGTGCTGGTGCCAATGCACACACATGTGTGGTGTCACTGGACTTCATTTGTCCTGGTGGAACACACATAATAGTAATAAAAACTTTATTTACCGTGTTTCCATAGCACTGAGTGTACTCACAGAGCTGAACAGACACAGCCGCGTACTGGATCCCTAATCCTTTCGACATTCCAAAGAAAATCCTGAGGCCACCATGCCTTTGTTACCAGTGGTCAGAGTCTGGTTCAGGTGTCTTCATAGTTTTATTCAAAGAATTGAAGTCAAGGTGCCCAAGGACTGGAAAGTGGCAAGGCCATAATACAACAGTGAAGCCATAGAACAGCCGGGAAAGAAACGCGCTGTCCAGAGTGACAGCAGAGGCTGAGTGATGGCCCACACCTTTAATCCCAGCACTCAGGAAGGGGAACAGGCGGATCTCTGTGGGTTTGATGCCAGCCTGCTCTACATAGCGAGTTCCAGGACAGCCGAAGCTACACAGCGAGACCCTGTCTTAAGAAAGAAAAAAGGAAAAAAGAGTGAGAGCAGGTCACGTGAGTGAGTGTATTCAGGCCCGGGTTGCATGGGACTACTTTGATGGCGTCTAAAAGAAGGAGGGGCTGGTTACTAAGCGCTGTGCCGTGGGTGGTTCGCTGTTTTGATTGACATGTCTAAGATACAACTTTTACTGTGCATGTCCCTTCCCATAATGCATCTGACTTGAATCCTGCGCACACTCAGTTGTACGCAGGCATAAGATGGTGAATAGAGGATTCTCCCCAAAACTTCACTTAGCGGACATAGTTTGCCTTGTTGCTCATCCTCCCAAAACAAGTTCAAGCCAGACTGGCCCCCACCTTGTACCTGGTTATGACCAGAGCATGATTAAATGGAAACTGCTCATGTTTGCTGGTTGTTAAGGGAAGGAGTGGGCTGTTTGTGCAGTTCAGTGCAGGCGGGGGTCCTAGGTTGCTAGGTGCGTTGTTAGAAGAAAGGTGTGTGCGTACCCCAAACTGAGTGAAGTCCCAGGTTGCTAAGCTCTTCCCTGTGCTTGCCCACCTCTGCCTTCCACAATCCCTGAGCAACCACTAACGAGTCTGCACATTCCGAGTGCAGCTCCTCGTGTCTGGTTTCCCTCATGTAGCTTAACAGTTCCACGGTTCATTCAGGTTGGAGCTTTGACCAGTGAGTGCTTCACTTCCACTCAGGACCAAGTCTTGGTTCCATGAGCTCTGGACTTGGAGGGTTCATGGGATGATCCCGAGCCATGCTGGAATGCCATTTTCATCGTTTCTGAATGATCAGTGTAGCAATTTTGTTTCAGGAGAATTGGCTGCAGACTTAGTAGGTATGGGGTAGGCCAGGCTGCTGTGGGCCCTCTTGGGGAGCTTGGCTCTGGAGGCAGCAATAGCTCCCAGCTGTAGCTCTTCCAGGGCCAGCTGGAGGGTGGAGCTGGCTTCAGGCCAGGAAAGGCTGTGCAAGTGGATAACAGTTCAGCTCCGCTGTCTCCTCCAGATGCAGGAAAAGGCCAAGGAGATCTACATGACCTTTCTGTCCAATAAGGCCTCTTCGCAAGTCAACGTGGAGGGGCAGTCTCGGCTCAATGAGAAGATTCTGGAGGAACCACACCCCCTGATGTTCCAGAAGCTCCAGGACCAGGTAATGCGACTTCCTCGCCTAAACCTTAATCTGAAAAGCTATCTGTGTTCACCCCAGGCCTGGGAGAATTCTTCAGGGAAATGCCACATTCCCCAGGAAATACCTCATCCAGCTGTGCAGGCTAGGCTAGAGAATCCCTGGCTGGGGAAGGTCGGGGAACCCCGGCTTCTGAATTTGGACCCTGTAGACTCTTGTTCTATGCACTATTTGAATTACTAGGTTCTCAGCTTTCTCCACCCAGGTGGGTTGGGAGGCGAGAGCTGTCTGAGGGACACAGGGTAAAGAAATGTGGCAGCCATCGAAGGGAGGGACAGTTAGGAAGGTCTGGCAGGAACACTGGCAGGGAATCTAAGGCTGTTTTTGTACAAATGATCGAAAAGCTCTCTTACCGCTAGTGGCCCCGAGCCATAAGTAAATTTATACTGTGGCCCCTCAGTCATAAAACAAGGGGAAAATTTTGCAGTATATTCCACTTAGCACCAGAAGAGGTAAGTTTAAAAACTGGACATGTTAAGGAGTAATCCTTAAGTTTTCTGGCAGAATTTCTTATGAGGAATATTCAGTAAATGTCACTGGAGATTTAGACCTGGACTCACAAATGTGTATCTACACTCTACGGGGAAATGCGATATCCACTCTGGGTCAAGGTCACATGTCTGCTGGGAAAGCAGGTTGAGGCTAAGGACCCATGTTGGAAAAGTAACATGGAGAGCTGTTGAAGGTAGAGACAGAAGATTCTGGAAACAGCCATGAGGATTCAAAGTAGCAGGGAACCTAAAGCTGTTTTTGTACAAATAACCCCAAACTCGCTGCCTGTCCCTAGGAGGCCACTCACATAGAGGCCCTCCATCTTGAATAAATCAGTCACAATGAAGGGTGTGTTAAAACTAATGGTGGGTCCCACTCCCAGGGTTAATTGTTCAGAACTGTAGGCCATATGGGGTATGGGACTACCTCCCCATGTTCCCAGGGATGGCTGATTTTGCAGGTCTGAGGCTACACACTGTGAGGACTATGGTCTCTGTGCGTTGAATGAACTTTTGCTTTCATGGAGGGGCTTTCGGTCACTCGGTACATAGAGCCTAGAGCAGAGGTTCTCAACCTGGAGGTGGAACAACCTTTTCACAGGGTCGCCTAAGACCAACTGCACATCAGATATTTACATTACAGTTATGAAGTAGCCACAAAAATAATTTTATGATGGGGGGTCACCACCACATGAGGAACTGTATTAAAGGGCCACAGCGTTAGGAAGGTTGAGAACCACTGGCCTAGAGGATGTTCCAGTATTCAAGAGGCTTCATCTTTGCTCATCGTCTGATAGAAAACAAAACACCCAAGCAGAAACACAAGCAGAAGTACTTTGAGAACAGTTTCCAACTGACACGGCGGCAAGTGTAGATTCCATGTAAATTCTGAACCAAATTCGGGTGTGGAAGGAACTCCGCCTGTGTCTCTGGGGAGACTTATTAAGGGCCTTCTGTAGGAGGGGCTTTGAGTGATGGACATAGATTTGGGAGAAAGATAGTTTTTGTGATTGCAGCCAGGTGGTAAGATCTGTCTATTCTGGTCCTCAGCCTCTAAAGGCTCTCCCCTGGATGCTTCAAAGTACATCTGGTGTTGAGCACCTGGCCAGCTAGTAGGCTCTAGGTTATCTGCAATAACTGCCCACTACTCTGAGATGCCCCGAGAGCTGTCTACTTGGCACGAACTCTCCTCTATTCTCCAATGAGTGTTCTTATCCTCGTATTGTTGACAACAGAAGCAAGGCTCAAGGAGCTGTGTTGGCTCATTAGTTAAAGTCACTCAGATAATAAAAGTTGCCAGAGGTGGTTTTCCACCTGCCTGCCTTCTTCAACCATGGCCACTCTGTGTCCCTCATACCCTTCACCCGTCTTCCAGCTCAAGGGCAGCTTCTCTCTGCTTGGCAGAGGCCCATGATGCCCTTGGGACAGAGGGAGTACAGGGACCATGTGAACGCAGGTTGTTGCTTTATGGGGCTGCAGATACCAAGGTGGGAAGAGGAGAGAGGGTGGTAGGACTCCACACAGTGGCCTCCATGGGGTGCTAAACATCCCCACAAGACATCCAAAATGGAGCCAGCTGCTGTGATTTGTACATAGCCAGGCAAGTGCCTGCTGGGGTGCTGGCTGGCACAGGGAGGAGACACATGGCAGAAAGGATGATTTTTTTTTTTTTGAATGACAACATAGTTGTTATTCTGAGACACAGCCTGTCTTCAAACTCAAACTTCAGTCCTCTGCCTCCCAGATGCAGGGGTTATGGGTGTGTGCCACCACACCTGGCTAAGTGACAAAAGTTTTTAGAATTCTTTTCATCCACCTGATCGTAAAAGGCACTTGGAAACTAAAATATCGAAGACACCCACGACTTCACCTGGAGAGAGCCACCAAACAACATTCCACCTCTAGATGCCATTCTGTCATGTTCTATAAATAACACTTGTAACACACACTCGTTACCAGTGCGGTTCAAAGTTTGACTGTAAAGGAAGTGCTTTCATATCCTGTTGTGAAGCACTGTTTATAAGAGAGGGGCTCTCCTCCTTAGGTATAGGTGGGTAGATGAGAAAAGCCATCTCATCCCTCGGGATCCCTGGAGACTGGTTGCAGGAACCCCTCTGATACACATACCATGTGCTCAAGACCCTCCTACCAGGCAGTGCTGCATGGTGTATAACCTACACACACCTCCCCATGTGGTTTAAATCCTCTGTAGGTGACTTTACCCGATCTGACATAGTACCACGTCTGTAGTCACAGAGTACTTCTTAGGGAATCGTGTCAGGAGAGGAAAGCTGGTACACATTCAGTTTTTACTCTCCTGTGGATGCACAGCACTGACCGCTTGTGCAGTGGGGAAGACACCTGGGGTTTTTTGGAAACCTCTGTCGGGGGCCTAGACACAGAGGGGCTCGGCATTATCTGTGGGCTTTACCCTGCTTTCTCAAGTGAGGGAGGTTAAATCAGAGGGAAGTGTGATGGAGACCAGTTTTTTATCCATTATTTATTTTTGGTGGGTGTTTGTGTTTGTGTGCACCTGTGTGTACGTTGCACACAGAGGCCAGAGGTCAAGAGTGGGTGTCTTCTTCAATTGCTTCCCACTTCAGCTTTTGAAAGAGTCTCTCTCATTGGCCTAGAGTTCACAGATTTGATGGCCTGCCTGGCCAGGGATCCTTCTGTCTGCACTTCTCCAGTGTGGGGATTACAGACATGTCAGCATGCTCAACTTTAATGTGGGTGCTGGGAATCGGGACTCAGGTCCTCATGCTGTGGCAAGCTCTTTGTTGACTGAGCCATCTCCCCAGTTTTAAGCCCAAGATCTCACTAAGCCTCATTCACAGCTTCAGCTTCACCAGGAGCACCACGTGGCTTCAGGTGGGTCCACCTGAATAGGCTGCTAACTTCTGCTTTCAGCCATTGTCACCAGAAATGCTTTGGGTGGCCCAGCCACTCATAATGTGGCCTTGTTCTGCTGCTCTGGGGGAAGCTGGTGGGCAGCATGGCTTTTGTGGGACACAGCTGGAGCTGAAAGCACAGCAGACATCCCTGAGCTCAGATCAGATGGCCCCACATCCCTACCCCCTTGAAAGAGCCTCGTAGGCTCTTCACCCAGGTCCTGCCAACTCTCGGTTTCTGCACAGACCTAGCAGGTTCTTTAGTTCAGAGCAGATTTGAAGTGACGTACTGACAGAGGCTGAATGGCAGAAAGCAACGCCTATCAACCAAAGAGGAGGCAGACGACGATACTGAACATCAATCACGGCACAGTGAACTGGGGCCAAAACACGTGGGGCCCATGTTCCCACACACCGCAGAATAGGCTTCTCTGTACTACAGGATGCTAGCTTGATTGGTGAGCTAACGATACACACAAGACATCAAGCGAAAGCTGGCGATGGTCAGTATATATAGCGTGTGAAGGATGTGCTGTGGACGTTACGCATTTTAGCAAAAGCAAGAGAAATTAAGGACTTAGGAGTTTAGGGAAGTGCCCCTTGGAATAGTGGGGGAGATGATGATGTCCTGATCTAATTTATAAGTTCGGCTCGCCTGTATGCCCAGTGGTGATTAATCAGGAGAGATGGAGCTCGTCCTGTGGGCGTCTCCTGGGTACTGTAGCCTAGAGTCGGAGGCTGTGCTGCTTGGGAAGCAATAAGGAGGGCAGAGCAGGAAGCAAGGTGGCTGGCTGCCCTCAGTCACTTGGTTTCTTCAGTGACTGCTGAGTTATTTGTGCTGCAAGGAGTCCCTCCATGAGGACGAAGGTAAATGCTAAGAAGGAAACATGGCAGCCAGGAGATGGGTTTGGAGCATCTGGGAGGGGCTCTGGGGCCTCTTGGTCTCAGAGAGGCTGAAGCCCAGAAACACAGTAGATGCTGAAGGGAGAGACCTGGGAGGCAGGATGTTCAGGAGAGGCCAGTGCAAAGGCCCGAGGCAGGGGCTGGCTGGGTGTGTTGGGAGGGCTAATTCCTACTGCATGTCTGAGTGATGGCTATGGAAGTTTGTTGGATCCTGGGACTATGGTACCAGCTTAACTGAGGGATTTTGAAATTTAGCTTTTTATAGAGTGGGCCGGTTGCACTAAGAAGATTTGATCTTGAAAGCTAGGTCTCTGGGCCCTGATGCCCAGCCCTGACTGGCTGTCCTTTCCTGCTGGAGAGTGCAGATGACTCAGTACAGAGTCACTCCTACCACTGGAGCAGAGGTTCTCCACCTTCCTAACACTGCGACCCCTTAATACAGTTGCTCGTGTTGTGGTGACCCCTCAACCATAAAATTATTTTTGTTGCTACTTCATAACTGTAATTTTGCTACTAAGTGGTGTCTCAGTTCTTCAAACCATCGGAAATATGTGCTTTCCTATGGTCGTGACCCACAGGTTGAGAACGGCTGCTCTAGAGGGTCCACTGTTGGCCTTGGCTTCCTAACCATGCCTTTCATTGGTCCTTGGCCTGAGTGGCAGCCCTCCTCCCTGTCCCTGGCTCACCCCTTCACTTCCTGGACGTTGGGCTCAGCTTCCTGGTCATGATCACTGCGTGGTCGGGTGGCTGTCGGCGTCTGGAGAGGGAAGTATGGCCTCTTTCGGCCTCAGATCCCACATGGGTTTCTTAGTGTGGCTTCTGCAACACCAGATGTAACATGGGGACTCTCTACTGCACCTTAGGAGAGGATAAAGTGCTTTCTTCTCTTCCAGAAGAACCCAAAAGAACCTACAGCAGACCTGGCCTTTTGCCAGGATGCCCTCCTCCTGGGCAGTGCCAATGTTTAGACAAGGGTCAAACACAGCAAAACGATATTCACGAGGTGCCCGTGTTCCCAGTCACAGCCTCAACATCGGAAGGAACCGAGTATGGGCCCTTTTCCAGTGCCCAAACTGAATTCTGAATTTCCCCGGACCTGCATTTCTTGCCTTCTTACTCCATCACTAGGAAGGGGGCAGGATGATGGGAAGGGCTCCCTGGCCTACAGGGGTTCACCCAGCTCCCTGTTCCCCCACACAGGATCTCCATCTGAGCTCCCCTGCACCGCCACGGTCCCTCTTTCTGGGCTGTGGTTGGCAGTCAGAGCTAGGATGTAGACCCTTTCTGTCTTCCGGGAACTGTTGACCTTCAATCCTGAAGATCAAACCAGCCGTGACATCAGCTGTTCCCAGGGTGGCCATGAGTTCTTGTTTCAGTGGAAAGGAAAGGGGTTCCCACATCGGCGTGTGCAGGCAGGATGGGGCGTGGAGTGTGGTATCTGGAGGACTTTCAGATTTACCTCCTAATCTGAAGACAGTGTGCGGGGTGGGAGGAGGGTAGGGACAGGGCCAAGAAAAGCACCTGACTCAAAATGCTGAGCATGTCACTGAACTTTGAACTTGAGTTTCATGGCCTCTGGGGAGACTGGATCATCTACTCGGAGGGAGCATATTCCAGTCCAGGCAGAGAGTCTCTCTGACTCAAGTTCTGGTCTTCTTGGAGTTCTGATCCCACCGTTGACATCTTCCCCATCCATAGTGGGTCTGTCTGTGAACCAGAAGCACTGTCCCGGTCAACAAAACCTGTCATGGTTATGGCACAGTGTCCACACTCTCTGCCTGGCACTATCCTGCTGTCTGCCAGCTACCTTCAGAGACCCTGGGTACACCCCATTTCCGCTCCAGAAGAGGGAGAGGACCGCCTCACAGGGTGGGCACACCAGCCTGCCCAACCCATTAGTCACGCCAGAGCTGTAGGGAGGGGCTCTCTTTCCTCTCACTAACAGTCACACAAGGAGGAATCAGAGGGGGTGGGGGGGAGGGAGGAGAGGGACGGAGATGGAGAGAGAGAGAGAGAGAAAGAGAGGGAGAGAATGTTCTGGAATGACAAATCAGAGAAATCCCATTAGCAGACTTTACGTTTCACTGAAGGGAGGAGAGTGTTTCGTTTAGCTCTTCTAATTTACTTGCTTCTGAGAGGTGATCAAATATTTATCAGGCTCAAAATGCAGTGGACGGAGGCAATGGATTAACCTGGAGAGTGGCCACCTCTCTGAGGCTGAGTGTTTCTGGCAGAGTCCTTCTCTAGAGCAGCCTGTTGGGCCCTGCAAGGGTTGTTTTTTTTTGTTTTTGTTTTTTTCCCCTTGCAGCTCCATCAAAGCTCCATCAGGGGTCTGAGGAGGCGTGGTGGGTGTCTGGGTGATTTAGGGATCCTGCACTGGAAGGCAAGGTGCCCGGCTGAGTTGCACAGGCTCAGGACAACCAACTGCCCTTTCCTCCTTGTCAGTAGCAGGGAATCCCAGGCAACAGGCTAAACAGTCTATAGTGCAGGCATGCCACATGGGGCCTGCAAAACCAGGAACCTTACTGAGACACATCTGTCTTGGCAAAAAAAAAAAAAATCCCGGAAGCAGCCCAGCTGCCTCCTCACATTCTCTACTCTGCCACTGCTGGAGACAGATCATTTTAGGCTGCGCTCAGAGGCCTTCCTGCCCACCTCAGCCTCTTCCTCTCCCATCTGAGTGGCTTCCATTTTCTCCTCTTTCCTGCAGACGCCTAGGATTCTGACCACATGATTTAGGTCTGGGTCAGTTGTGCTGGTGGGGTCAGCGTTGCCTGTCAGAGGCCTGGTTTTATAGAACCAACTAAGGTCCTGGGAACCAGCTCTTTTGTGCTTGAGTTGACGTTCCCAAACACCTTGACACTGAACTGCTAGTCTTCAGAACTGCTAGGGCGTTCATGTCCGTGGTTCTGTTCTAGCGGTTTCCTAGTGTCAACCTAACTGTCTGTCATTCTCACATGTTTTCAAACAGCAAAAAACTTCTTGTACAGCTAGGAGACTAAGAATCTGAAATCAGCTGTGGGCAGGGTCTGGGCTCCTGATGAAGGGGCTAGAAGAGGAACTTCCCTTACCCTTCCAGCTTCCGGTCAGTTGTTTGTTATCCTTGGAAGTCGTGGGCTGTGGCTGTGTCACTGTGTCCCGTCTCTGTTGCTGTTGCCAGATGGCTTTCTTCTTTCTGGGTCTCTTGGTGTGTCCTACCCTCTTTGGGGAAAAACACCAGTCTTTGGATTGGTGCCCTTCTATCTGGTAGGGTGATTTCAACTTGATAGACACCATTAGATCTGTTTCTAAAGAAAGCCATGTTTTGAGGTTCTAGGTGGATATGTTTTTGAAAACACTATCCAATTTGCTGCTAATCTTTACAGCCCTTCCTTTCCCTCTCAGGTATTTGGGAGCATTGTTTAAAATTCAGTGCATTTTTTGAAATTAAATATTCAATCACTTAATGCTTTTTTCTTGGTTTTTGGAGACAGTTTCTCTGTCTGTCCTGGAACTCACTCTGTAGACCAGGCTGGCCTCAAACTCACAGAGATCCGCCTGCCTCTGCCTCCTGCGTGCTGGGATTAAAGGCATACACCACCACCTGGGACAATCACTTAATGTTTATGGGCAAGTTTCCATGTTGAACTCTTTGCAAATCTTATTTTTCTATTGTTTTGGTTTTTCATGGAGTGAAAGGTTGGCCTGGAGGATGCATGTGTGGCCCAGGCTGGTCTTAAACTTGTGATCTTCCTACCTCGCCATTCCAAGCGCTACCCATCATGTAGACTTTTTAAAAAATTATTCTTTTTAAACATTTACTTACTTATTTGTGGGGCAGAGAGCACACATGCTGTGGCACATGCATCAAAGTCAGGACAACGCGCAGGAGTTGGCTCTCTCCTTCCACCGTGTGTTCTAGGGAGCAAGCGCAGGTCGGCAGGTCGGCAGGCTTGTGTGGCAGGTGTCTTTACCATCTGAACCATCTTACCAGCTCCCGGACTTCATTTTGAGTGACTGCGTAGTGTTCTGCCCCACGAGGGTCATATGGGCGGTTAGGGGTATGGGACGGAGAGGTGGCCTGCCAGGTGCGCAGCCCCACCCGTCCTTTGCTCGAAGTTGTGGGCTGAATTGTGTCCTCCTCCCACGTCCCATGTTGAAACCCTAACTCACAGTCCTCCAGAATGTGACTGTATCTGGAGACGGGGGCTTAAAAGGGATAATTAAGTTAAATAAGGTCATATGGGCTGGCCCTGATATAAAGTGACAAGTGTTTGGGTTTTTTTGTTTGTTTGTTTTTTCAAGACAGGGTTTCTCTGTTGTAACTCTGGCTGTCCTGGAACTCACTCTGTAGACCAGGCTGGCCTTGAACTCACAGAGATCTGCCTGCCTCTGGCCTCCCAAGTTCTGGGATTAAAGACGTGTACCACCACCGCCCAGCTTGTTTTTGTTTTTTTTGTTTGTTTTTTTTTTAAGTGTGTGTGTGTGTGTGTGTGTGTGTGTGTGTGTGTGTGTGAGAGAGAGAGAGAGAGAGAGAGAGAATGCATGTGGAAGTCAAAGGACAATTGAGGAGTTGGTTCTTGCCTTCCATGTTTATATGAATCCTGGAAATCAAACTCTGGTTACCAGGCTCCCATGGCAAGCACCCTCGCCTGCTGAGCCATCTTGCTGGCCCCTGATCTTATAAAACATACATATAAAACAGGGGATGGCCATTGACACACAGAGAATCTCTGGAAGAAATCAGCCTGCTGGCAGCTTGATCTTAGATTCTGGCCTCCAGAACTGTGAGGGAAAGTTGTCCGTGGTTCTGTTTCGCCAGACAGAGCTGAGCAGCCGTCACCATACAGCAGAGCACTAGCCCCAAGTCTCTGTTCTCCCCCCGTGAAACCACAGAGCGCTTTGACAGTTTGACAGGAGAATGCTCTATCGGATGCCTGGAGTATGTGGTCACAGACCTCTCAGCAGTGTTGGTGCTTGCCTCACTGTCTGCTGAACACATGGAAAACACATGCTAGGCTCCTCTGTGGCCATCTGCCCTGTGGTAGGCTGTGGTCGGTAGCTTGTAAAGGATTCCTAGCCAACTTCTGCATGCTTGCTGTCACCCTGCTGCACACCACCCATGAGGGCTCCATAGTGGAATCTCCTGGGGCCACACACGCTAGTGCCCATGCCAGGAGGCATTTGCCAGCAGTAGCATGAAGAGCTATGGGCTGTGAACATCCAGAAAGATGAAGTCTCCTGGGCAGGCTGTCCACAGCTGCTTCCTAGTCCCTCCAGCTCCTAGAGATGATGCAGGCCAGGCATCTGGAAACCACAGCCTAAGGACTCCGGGACTGGCTGGGCATTTACACCTGCTCAACATAAGGAATAGCCCTGTGCCCTTGGGAAATAGTTTGTGACAGGGCCAGCTAGACAACTCAGCAGGTAAGAGCCCTTGCCACACAAATCTGAGTTTGATCCTCAGATCCTTGGTGGAAGATGAGAACCAATTCCTCAAAGTTGCCCCTGATTTAGGTACATGTGTGCTCATACTCAGATCCCTCCTCCCCCAAACCCACATAAATAAGATAAATGCTTTAAATATTTACTTGTTTTATTATCTTATGATAATTATCTTATGTATGAGTATTTTGCCCATGTATGTCTGCATGTATGTGCATGCCTCGTTTCTTGGTATCCCCAGAAGTCAGAGAGGGCATCAGGAATCCTGGACTGGAGTTACAGATCATGGCTCCACTGTGAGTCACCATGTGGGTGCTGAGATTAAACCTGGGTTCTCTGCAAGAGCAACAAGTGCTCTTAATTGCTGAGCCAAGTCTCCAGCCTCTAAAAAATTTTTTCTAAAAGTAAAATAGTTCACAACCAAGAGCCGAGCAGGCAGAAGAACGCAGAGCCTCTGTGGCTCTTGAGTACTTTCCCCAACAGAAGCAGCCTTCCTGGCTCAGTCTCCCACCTCCACACCCCCTGGGTGCCTCCAGCACCCCCTTCTCTCTCTCTCTGAAGTGTGAGCACAGAGCCACAGAGGGCAAACAGGATACTCCTCTCCCACCCACAGACTTCAGATGAGAGGCCCTACCCCGCTACTGGTGCTGGTTGGGTTTGCTAGGGACCTGGAGAAATGACAGGGCTAAAGGGCTGCATGCCAGGTAAGAGCTGGCTCCATCAGCCATACCTGGAGCATCTGTTCTGGACCCCGAGCCAGGGGCCACCTGTAAGATCCCCTTGGGGGTTCATGTACAGGAAGGGCTGATGGGTGCCCAATGGTGAAGTGCCATAATACTAGCTTAGCAGGTCTGTGGGATGTCTAGAGAGAACAATGGTGTCTCATCCCCAGCTTCCTTGCCCCGCTGTTGATGATTTTCCTGACTTCTGGGGTGTTATATTTTCTTAAAGAATGACATGTCTGAATCTTAGCCAGTTGCATTCACCTCTAAGATTACAAGATTGGTACAAAATAGGTAACTGCTCCTGAGCTCGGGTAAGACTGGAGTAGCCTCGGGAACGGCAGGCACAGGTGAATATAGTTTATGGGCAGCCCAATGTGCCAAATGTTTCCTGGGTGCAAAATGGGTGGTGTGGTTCTCCTGCAGCCCCCTTGGAAACATGAGGGTGGACATGGAAGGTTCCAGTCCTTCCAGAGGCACCTTCCATCCCAAGGCCTTAGCCTCTGTGTGTGCTGGGGGAAGTCAGGTTTAAAAGCAGCAGGATTTTACCTCCTACCTGACAACCCCGCCTGACAGTGAATAGTGTTCTGGGACTTTTCACTCAGCCAAGCCTGAGCCAGTGCTATATGGGAAGGCACCGGGTGTGCCCTGTGGCTCTTTAATCTGAAGAATGCTCTGGAAGGCAGAACGTAAGAAACGACAGAGATGGAGACAGAGAGGCACAAGACTGTCTTGGAAAGACGATTCTCTACACCCGCAGGAAACGTACTTCCCTCCTTCCTTTCCTTCCCCATGTGGAAGGGTAAAGGAAGATGAGCAGGACAGCGTGGGGATCCAGGGGACAGAGACAGGCGCCTGCCGTGTGGAGACCTTGGAGCACGCGCAGTGCCCGCAGGTGCAGCTCTCTAGGACATAGGCTCCATCAGGGCCCTCAGAATCACAGCTTTCTAGAGACTTCAGCCTGTCAGGTTGTGCAGGGTCTGCTCTGCTGCTGACTTCATCCTCTGCACATGAGACGGGTCCTGCAGCCTCTCCTGATGGAGACCGTGCGTGCACTCCCTCCCCGGGCGTTGCGTACGCTCCCTTTTCATAGGTTTGAGATCTCCAAAACCACACGTACTGGGTCTTACTATTAGGCTTTAATTTTTTTTTTTTTTTTTGAGACAAGTTCTCATGTAGCTCAGGCTGGACTCACACTCACTATGTGGCTGAGACTGAGCTTGAACTCCTGAGTGCTGGAATTACAGGCATGTGCCACCATTCCTGGCATACGCTGCCAGTGAAGATTCTTAAAGGGTCACTTGAGGCAACAGTATGACTCAGGCTGTGCGCGTCTATACTTCTGTGAAAAACAAAGACGTATTTGTGCACGTGATTCTCTAATCTATAGTGTCCATCGAGACTATTACATGACGACCAGAAATGTACAGGCAGTCTGCCTTGTCCAGCACAAACCTACCCTATGTTCTTCTTCTTCTTACCCCCCCCATGTGTGTGTTCTGTGTATGTGTGATGTGTGTGTCAGTGCGGGCATGTGCATGCCCAGGCACATGTGTGGAGGTCCAAGGCAGCTTTTGGAAGTCAATTTTCTCTTTTTCTACTGTAGCTCCTGGGAATCGAACTCAGGTCACCAGGCTAGCATGAGAAGCACTTTTACTTGCTGAGCCGTCTCACAGACCCTACACTAGTGTGTCTGTGTGTCTGTGTCTGTGTGTGTGTGTCTGTGTGTGTGTCTGTGTCTGTGTCTGTGTGTGTCTGTGTGTGTGTGTGTCTGTGTGTGTGTGTCTGTGTGTGTCTGTGTGTGTGTGTGTCTGTGTGTCTGTGTGTGTCTGTGTGTGTGTGTGTGTGTGTGTGTGTGCGTGTGTGTGTGTGCGTGTGTGTGTGTGTGTTGTATTCTTTGGCTCACAGTAGATATTTGACAAGCCTGGGTTGATTGTGGACATCAGACTCTTTCTCTTTCCTCTATAGATCTTCAATCTTATGAAGTATGACAGCTACAGCCGCTTCTTAAAGTCTGACTTGTTTTTGAAGCACAAGCGTACTGAGGAAGAGGAAGAAGATCCCCCCGACGCTCAAACCGCAGCTAAACGAGCTTCCAGAATTTACAACACATGAGCCCCAAGATCCAAGCCCTTCACCCCCAGGGAGCAGCGGGATGGACTCTTGGAACTGTGCAGACTTGTCCCTGCTTTGTCATGTCCAGGACTGACGTGTGCGAGATCCTCCCATGGGATATGTGTATTCTATCAACTGTGTTACCAGTCACTTTTGCATGATGGCTAACCTTCCATTAAAAACAAAAGTAGCTTTGAAGTTTCAGTTCACAAAACATGAGATTCCTCCAACACGGGACACTCAGAGCACTTTAATCTTGCTTAAACTTCCCATGAGGCCTCAGGTGAAGCTTTAGCCACTTGACTTTGTAAGCCCCCACCATTGTGGCCTGGGCTGTGTATGTCCGTAGACTCTCTTGGCAAATTATCTGAAGCTCAGATTTGTCTCACAGCACGGGAGTGGTGGGTACTGTTTGTCGATTGGTTCAGTGTTAAATAGAGAAGTTCAGTGCTGTCCAAAGCATTGACAGACAGCTCGGAGAGCTATCTGTCTGGGGCGTTGAATGATAGCATTAGCAAGGGGTTGTTATTTCTCATGTGGGGGTCCTGGTCCCTTAATCCATGACATTTCACTTACCACACATTTAAAGTTCATCTCCACAGCAACACTGTCTTGGCCAGAAAGGAAAAACAAAAGAGAAATTGCTCAGGGGTGATGGCTGCTCCAGGTGGTGTCCAGTGGGACCTCAGCACAAGCTTCGTGCTGAAGATGGGTTGATGGGTAGCTCCCTCTAGCCCTTTGCCCACCTGGGGACAAACTGACCCTGCATCCTCTGCTCCTGCCTTTGTCTATTTGTGAACTCTGGCTTGAAATTCCAACAAGGGGAAAGAAGTGCTGTCTACAGACATTCAAGTTCAAGGCCAGGCTGGTGTACATAGAAATCCTGCTCCAGCTGGGTAGAGAGGCTGGTGATGACCAGTGGTTCCAGCCTCCCTGGGTCACTCTTCTTTTACAGCAAGCCATCGGGGTCCCTGAGCAGGTTCAGCTGTCTTGGGCTAGAGTCCACACCACTTGCAAGGCTAGTTGCTAGAAGGTCTCCAGCATGTTTGCTAGCTCTCATTTGTACCCACAAAGCAACAAGCCTCTGTTGCTTATGGGCTCCTGACTCAGAGTCTATCATTTGCAAAATTCCCTGGTGTTGAGGTGACCCTGTGACTTATCATTTAAACCATGGCACTTGAGAGACAAGGTGAGGTATATTTTAAAATTATAGTGGCCAGGCATGTTGTAATTTCAACTCTTGGGAGGCAGAGGTTGGTGGATCTCAGTGAGTTCAAAGTCAGCCTGGTCTACATATAAACTAGGGGTACATGTGGGAACCTGTCTCACAAAACAATCAAGAGCTGGAGCGGTAGCTCAGTGGCTAAGAACACTTGCTGCTCTTCGAAAAAATATGGTTCAGTTCCCAGCATCCATGTGGTAGCTCACAACTATGTAACTCCAGTTGCAAGGCATGCAATGCCCTCTTCTGGTCTTTGTGGGAACTTCAAGCACATAGCACTCACTCATAAACATAAAATAAAAATAAATCTTTGCCAGGTGGTTGTGGCACACCTTCTCAGGAGGCAGAGGCAGGCTGATCTTTGTGAGTTCGAGGCCAGCCTGGTCTACAGAGTGAGTTCCAGGACAGCCAGAGTTACAACAGAGAAACCCTGTCTCAAAACAAAACAAACAAAAAACAAAAAAACAAAACAACAACAAAAAAAATCTTTGAAAATGCACACAGAAAACAAAGAATTACAGTGGCCTGGCATCTCTGATAAACCCTTAACAGCGATGCTCTGATGATGTCCCCTGGTGACCTTCTCCCTATCTGGACTCCTTAACCCACTGGCTACTTCCTGTCCTTTCCTCTTGGCCCTGGAGGAGGAATGGCCTTTGGGGAGATGTTCCCTGCTGAAGACAGAGTAACTGTTACAGAGCCATGCTGTCACTGCAAGCTGAGATCAGTACATTTTAAAGAGCAAAGGTTAGCAGTGCAGGGCCTCCAACTCCACCTCGGCTTGGTTGGCCAGGGGCATGCTGGGTACGCTGATGGGCCCACTGCATCACCGAGGATGCCAGGTGCCAGGCCAGCACCTTTCAGAAAGCCCACCATGGGTGGAGATCCGAGTAGCTGGAGGCCTCCTCCTGACTTTTTCCAGTACACCACTGGGTCTAGAGACTATTTTAGAAGACACTAAACGGAATAAAAGGAATAACCAAGAAAGCCAGAAGGCTGTCTGTACAAAGAAAAGTACTTTCCCACATTCCCTCTCTCCTTGCTTCTCCTTGGCCACCAGAATCTACACTAAGCTTAGATTCACACAGAATTTGGTACCTGAAGAAGCAGTTGCAATGAGATTGCAGCCAAATACATGCTTCTATTCAGCCCCTCATTTTTATCTTTATGTCCATCCAATCGTTCACCCACCACCCGCCACCCACTTTTTATCCATCCAACATCATCTACTCACCCACCCACCCATCACCCATCCACCCACCCAACCATTCACCCACCCTTCATATACATAGAGGAATATTTAATCATTTAAACCAACAACATGGCTGCTCTGGGAAAGGATCACATTGAAAGGACTGTGTGATAGCTAGGAAGGGATCAAATCCAAGGGTCTACAAGAAGGAATCACGTTTGGAGGCATGTATGGTCCAGATGGGATGTAGACAGAGTATTAGTACACACCTTTAATCCCAGCATTCAGAAGTTGTTGCTGGTGCACACCTTTAATCCTAGCACTTGGGAGACAGGAAGCAGACACAGGAAGCAGAACTCAGAAGGAGTCAGTGTCAGGAAGTGACATCTGAGATGAGTCAGAGTGAATGAAGGGCAGGCAAAGTGATGAATCAGAGAAAGAGTTGGTAGAGTGAGTCAGAGTGAGGACATGCCCAACACAGAAATACAGAGGATAAGAGCATGAGGCAACCTAAGGCAAGATGAGACACAAAGGCAGTTCAGCAGAAGCCATTATCAAATGTGTGTCAGTGTGAAACTGAGCAGAGCAGTTCAGTTAGAGAAGTTGTGGGAATCTGCCAGAGTCTGCCAGAGTCAGAAGAGTTCAGTCAGTAACAGTCAGCCAGCTCAGAAGTTCAGTTTGAACAAGTCAGCTTGAAGAAGAGTTTGAGTTCAGAAGGAGCTAGTTATAGTGGCTCAGTCAGTGGTAAATATAGGAGGCTTAAATGTTCTAGATTGCACAGAGACTGAAACCTTTCAGTTCTAGGCTTAAGATTAGATTGTACAGAGGACAAAATCTCCAGGGTTGTAGGACTCGGAATTGGATTAGCCAAAGAATGAACAGCCTTTCCCCCCGCCCGAATCAACTACTACATATCTATCCTCCCATCACCCATCCACCCACCCATCACCCACCCATCATCCATCCACGTGAAGGCATATATACATAGATCTGAGGATAACTTGCAAGAGTTGGTTCCCACCTCCCACCATGTGGGTCCCAGTGATGGAGCTCAGGTTGTCAGGCCTGGCAGGAAGTGTCTTTATCTGCGAGCCCTCTCACACTTCTGTCGGGCCTTCCCCAATGCAGACACCTCTCCAGGGGTGGCAGGAACCACCGCTGCTTCTTGCTGTGAGCCTCCTACCTAAAGAGATTTGGGATGAGAACATCAAGTGGAATGGCAAACACAAATACATACTTGTGAGGAGCAGAATCTGGGGGTGCCTGTCTTGTGGCCCAACTCCCTTTTGGCCCATCACCTCTGCAAGGCCAGCATGGGGTGAATTTTAGCAAGCAAGCATGCTCATTTCTTACCTAACAGATATTTAATGAGCACCTACTACACACATCCTTGGCCAAATAGTGGATACAACAAGAATGCCATAGAAGAAAGGAGTGCTGTATTAATCCTGTCTTCAGGAAACAGCCGGTCAGGTGTCAGCCCTAAAGAGGGACTGATGGGACATGACTGGCCAGTTGTTCTCAGCCCTGAAGCTCAAAGGCTTGGTTGTATTGGGGGTTTAGGCTGAGATACTAAGCTTCAGTGGACAGTGGTGGATGATGCTCTGTTCTTCTGGGGGTGAGCATTCTATTTCAGCCTCATATTAGGAGGGCCTGGGTCCTGAGCTGAGCTTCTTCCTGTGGCTGTGTGGACAGGGACACGGGCATGCACCCTGTCATGTGTCACAGAGTTAGAAGCTGATTAATTGATAGCCAGCTCCCAGGCCCTAGCTCTGCTTGGGGAGGACACTTTGTTTATAAGCTTTGCAAACTCTTAGGCGAGCATGGTCCGGATTCACATCCGCTACTATTTACTTTCATTTTGCCTGGGGATATTCATTTGTTTAAGTGCTCTGTGGTCTAGTACCATTAGCTTGCAGGGATTTCATTTTTAATTGTCTTTCTTGCAAGGTTAGTTTAGTGCAAGGCAGTGAGTGCTGTAAGGAGACCAGTGGCTAGCAAGAGCATGGGGAACCCTGAGCAGGCACTGTGACCTCTCAGGATTCTTACCCACATTGAGAATCCAAAGTCACTGGGAAAGCTCCCTTGTAGGAGCCTCTGGGTGAGGGTCTTGCAGGTGGAGGCTGGACTGCAGGGCTGGTCCCAAAGCTGCAGCCACCTGGAACAAGGTGGCCCTTTTCAAATTCCCCCAAAGCCAAAGGAGAGAGGCAGCTGGGTGACCATGGGCATCTCTTCTTCCCACACTTCAAGAAGACGTATCACTAAGTCATCTTGATTTTTCTTTTTTTTGGGTGTATGTGTGAGTGTTCATGTGTGCATGTATGTGTAGATGTGTACATGCATGTGTAGAGGTGTGCATGCGTGTGTAGAGGTGTGCATGGGTGTGTAGAGGTATGAATGTGTGTAGAGGTGTGCATGCATATGTAGAGGTGTGCATGTGTGTGCAGAGGTGTGCATGTGTGTGTAGAGGTGTGCATGTGTTGTAGAGGTGTGCATGTGTGTGTAGAGGTGTGCATGTGTGTGTACAGGTGTGCATGTGTGTGTAGAGGTGTGCATGCATATGTAGAGGTGTGCATGTGTGTGTAGAGGTGTGCATGCATGTGTAGAGGTGTGCATGCGTGTGTAGAGGTGTGCATGTGTGTGCAAAGGTGTGCATGCGTGTGTAGAGGTGTGCATGTGTTGTAGAGGTGTGCATGTGTGTGTAGAGGTGTGCATGCGTGTGTAGAGGTGTGCATGTGTGAGTAGGGCCAGAATTCAGCTCTGCCTCAATTGCTCCCCACCTTCTCATTTTTGACCCCACCTCACCAGCTCTAGGGTTACAGCTTTAGCCACCATGTCTGATGTTCATGGGCACTGGGGATCTGAAATCAGGTCTACATGCTTGTGCAGCAAGCAGGTACTTTACCCAGAGCCTTCTCCCCAGCCCAGGTCTTTTAGATTCCTCTTCAGGATCCAGCTGTGCTGCCCCATGCCTCCATCTCCACTGCCGCAGTCCTACAGGGCAACCTCGTCTCTAACTAGGGGCTGCTCATCTTTCCCTGCCCCCATTTTACCCAGCATCTGTTAGAAGCACAAACTTGGCCAGGTATGCTCACCCTGCTCAAGTCTGTTCTGTGCTCCTCCTCCTCCTCCTCCTCCTCTTCCCCCTTTTCTTCCTCCTCCTCCTCCTCTTCCCCCTCTTCTTCCTCCTCCTCCTCCTCCACCTTTTCTCTCTACTTCCTCCCCATCCTTCTTCCCAGAATGAAGATTCAGGTCACAGCTGTGGCCAGAGAGCTCAGAGTCCAGCTGTACTTTCCCTGATGCAATCCCCAAGGCTCTCTCTTCCCAGTCCTTTGGACCTTGTGTTGGATCTGTAAGCAGGTGCCTTGCTACTTCTAAATGGTTCCTCCTCTGCTTTGGGTAGGGAGCATCCTCCTTGCCATGCATCAGGTCTCAGGCTGACTGCTGGCTCCTGGGAGAATATGATGGAGGCCCCTTGAATCAGCCCTTACTTTGGGCCTCTCCTGATTTCTTTTACTTTTGCCAGGCCTGTCTCTCCAGGGGCAGGGACCAGGTCTGTTTCATAGTGAACACAGTGGCCAGCTCAATCAATAGTGAAGCATGACGCCACACAGAAGACACCCCGGAAACACTCCCCGAGTTGAGTGTATAGGTGCAGAAAGGGCTGGGAACTGAATTTTTAAATTGGTTTCATCCGTAGCCCATGACATAGGCATAACAGCATGGATTAGAGGACCAGAGGGTTGCTCCCCCCACCTTCTCCTCCCACAGCACAGGTGGCGCTACACTGGAGCAGGTGTGAGTCTCCCGGGCCCTGTAGGAAGGAGATCTTTAGGGCTGCTGAAACCATCATGGGTCACTGGGGCTGTACCCAGTAGCACCAGAACTAGAATTAGGTCTTCTAGAATGGCAGTTCAAGACCTTTCCCTCCACCAAACTGGGTCAGCTTCCAGTTCTCGTAAAGCTTGGACTATTCTGTCTAGAAAACATGTCTCCGGAGGCTGGGGAGCTGGTGCAGTCTGCTAAATGCTCGCCCCACAAGCATGAGAACCTGAATTTGATTCCCCGAACTCACATTAAAAAGCCAGGTGATAATGCACACTCGTGATCCTAACGCTGGGGAGGCGGGGACAGACTCTGGGCTTCCTGGCCAGCTTGTCCTAGTCCGCATGGTGAATTCCAAACCAATGAAAGACCCTACCAAAAATGGAGTGAGGGGGTACCTGAAGAATGATACCCAAAGTTGACCTCTGGCCTCCATACACATGTGCACACAAGTACACACACACACACACACACACACACACACACACACACACAAAAGAAAGTGCGTCCTGTTTCTCAAGAGGAAGGCAGGCTGTAGGACATACAGTCTTGTCCTGTCTCCCTTTTGGTCTGCTGGACACGCAAGCGGGGTCTTGGCCCCTGCCCAGGGGTGGAGCCAATGCTCCTTCCAAAAGTCTAGTTTCATGTTTACAGCCAATGTTTTTTCTTTCTTTAGTGATATATAGTGAACGCCTTTGCATGCCAATAAACATAATTATACACCATTCCCCCAAAGTCTTGTTTTGAGATTAGATAGAAGATAAATGTTTCCCTTTGCTAATTCTAGCTCAGTTTATATTACTGTTTTGCAACGTAGGCAAACTGTTTCCTCTTATTTAAGCATCCAAACTCTGTTGTTTAAACTGTTATGGCGTACAGATCGCCTCAGAGTAACAGATGTCTGCTTGATAGAGCTGTTTCCCAGGAAAATAATCGTCTGCTTTATGGTCTGCAGAGGAAGGGGGACTGCAGATACCTGTCTTGTGGTCCACTTGTCGCCCTCTCACCCCCTTATATGGAGGGAACAGGTACAGTGTCTCAGGTTGCCTTGTAACCATCTGCACTTACAGATGGAGACAGACGACAGAGGCGAACTCTGGTATCTCTGCAGGGTGACCCTGTCCCTCCCTCGTGGAGGAAGGACATTTCTTCAATTTCCTAGGTGAGCAAGGTCATGACACAGAAACACCAAAATGTGTTGCACTTGTAAGTTTGCAAGTTTCCCCAGAATCTTAGTACATAGACTATCAATAATCACTAGCACCACACCATCATCATCACCGTTGCTGCTGCCGCTGCCACCACCTCCCCCTCCACCACCTCCACCACCACCTCCTCCTCCTCCTTCACCACCTCCACCACCACCACCTCCTCCTCCTCCTTCACCACCTCCACCACCACCTCCTCCTCCTCCTTCACCACCTCCACCACCACCACCTCCTCCTCCTCCTTCACCACCTCCACCACCACCTCCTCCTCCTCCTTCACCACCTCCACCACCACCACCTCCTCCTCCTCCTTCACCACCTCCACCACCACCTCCTCCTCCTCCTTCACCACCTCCACCACCACCACCTCCTCCTCCTCCACCTCCTCCACCACCACCTCCTCCTCCTCCTTCACCTCCTCCTCCTCCTTCACCATCTCCACCACCACCTCCTCCTCCTCCTCCTTCACCACCTCCACCACCACCTCCTCCTCCTCCTTCACCACCTCCACCACCTCCTCCTCCTCCTTCACCACCTCCATCACCACCACCTCCACCACCACCACCTCCACCATTAGTGTTGATGTCATCATCACTTTGATATTGACATTTCTGGTTACATGAGTATTCTGGTTACATGAACATTCTGACTACATGAGAATTCTGGTTCATTCGTGCTGTGCTATTCCAGTGCCTAAATTCTAACTCAGCTCTATCACTTTCCAGCTGTGTGATCTTGGGTAAGTCATACGTCCTTTTAAGCCCGTTCCTCTGACGGTGATACCATGGGAGCCTATGCTTAGGTTCCTCTAACAAAACATCCTAGGCGGGCTAACTTACAGACAGCAGAAACTCACTTCCAGAGGCTGGAAGGCCAAGATCAAGGCAGTGCAGACATGGTAGCTCATGGTGGCGCCAGCTTCCTCGTACGGGATGCCTTCTTACTGTGCCCTCATCTGCTGACAAGAGGCACGCAGACTCTCTAGGTCCCTTTTGTAAGGGCACCAATTACATTCTTAGTTACCCAAAGGGAACTTAAGTTAACTCTTTTACTCTTTTTTTTGGTTTGTTTGTTTGTTTTGTTTTTCAAGACAGTGTTTTTCTGTAAAACAGCTCTGGCTGTCCTGGAACTCATTTGTAGACCAGTCTGGCCTTGAACTCACAGAGATCCCTCTGCTTCTGCCTCCTGAGTGCTGGGATCAAAGGCATGCGCTACCACTGCCCAGCTAAAGCTATCCTCTTAATCACATTGGGGACAGGGTTCCAATGTGTGACTTTGGAGGGACATAAAGGTTCAGACTTTAGCACTGAATAAGACTCATAAGAGAGTACATGACACGAGCAAGGCGTGGTGCCTGATACACAGGGGGTTGATAAATATTAGTGTATTAGGGAGTCATGGAGCCACAGAGGTCGTCTGGTCTGTCTGAGGTCACACAAGGAAGGACAGAGGTCCCTGTCCTAGACTGGGTCGCTTTTCACTGTCGCTTGCCCGGTCCTAACATACTCCCGGTGTTGTCTGAGGAGCACAGGAAGCGCCCCAGGGCCAGAGCTGGGTCTGCATGTCATTCAAATAATTAGTGTCCTAATCAAATGTGTCCTAACAGCGGGATCTGCTGAGGCCCAGAGGAGGGCCAGCTCAGGAGCAGCAGGGAAGAGAGAGCGAGAGCTAGTGGCAGAGTCCTCAAAAACTGGGACATAGCTCAGTTTCCAACCTGAAGTCAGCTTCCTCATCAAGTAGAGTGGCCAGGTTAAAGGCAGGTGTTGGGGGCTTGGAGAACCACCAGGAAGTAGCGAGGATGGTTGGAGCTGAGCAGTCTCTGGACATTCTGTATCTGAAGGACAGAGGACCCTGGGGTCTCTGTGCCATCTAGGGAGAGAGGACCCTGGGGTCTCTGTGCCTCCTGACAGGAAGGATGGTTTCAGGACTTGGGAGAATGCTCAGTTGGTAAAATGTTGCCATACAAGCAGGAAGGCCTGAGTTGAACCCTAGCGCCCACATGAAGACACCTGTAACCCCATCGCTGGGGAGGAGAGACAGGAGGACCCCGGGGATTGCTGGCTAGCCAATCTAGCCAATTAGTGAGCTCTAGGTTCAGTGAGGGACCCTGTCTCAAAAAGAAGGTGGAGAGCAATAGAAGACAACTGATGGCAATCTCTGGCCTCCACACGTACACACAACCATGTGTACACACACACACACACACACACACACACACACACACACACATACACACACACACACACACACAGCAGAGGGGAAGGTTGCAGAAGTCCCTGCAGTTCACAACTGTACCTCAGAGGGGTGGTAGTGAGCTATGGAGGGAGAGAGCCACTTGGCTTCTGGCAGAGGAAGTTTTTGCTGAGAAGGACCCTCCCAGACCGGGTCACCACCCCAGGTGGGTTCTTTTGCACCAGAGGGTGCTCTGAGAGGCCCTTTCCCCAGGTCTTGTACTAATCTTCAAAGACCTGCGAGGTCCGTGCCAGGTGACCAGGGCCACTGGCCTGGCAACCAAATGTGGGCGGCAGAGGCTGAGCCTCAGTCTAGACATAGAACAGCTGGTTCAGCCACAGGTCTGGGGCTGTTCGAGCAGGGAGAAGGGGCTCTTCTCACTAGCTTTTGATTTCCATTCTCTGATTGGGCCCCGCCACCCCAGAGACCCCACATATTCCCAAGAGGCCATCAATGGGATACTTATGTTCAGTTCATTAATGCTGATTTTTTTTAAAAAAATGTGTGGAAGCATCATTTTGTAGGATTTTCTTGTTGCTTTTTGGTACTGGGTCTCACATATGTAGCCCAGATTAATCTTGGACTCACTAGGTAGCCTAGACTGGCCTTGAACTCATGACGACCCTCCTACTTCAGTCTCCCAAGTGCTGAGACTACAAGCATATATCACCATACCTAGCAGAAGCATTGTTTCAGTGTAAGTTTATTACTTAAAAGAACTGCAGGATTTCTATTTTATTTTATTTTACAATAAGCTGCTTGGCCCTAAAGCTATATCAACAAAGAAAGAAATGGCTGGCAGGGTACACAAAAGCTTAAAGGTATAATATAATTGAGATATTAAACTTATCTCTTACCCATTACTCAACTTGAGAAACAGATATTTAAGTCCTAACCTTGGGCCGAAGAGAAGACTCAGCAGACAAAGGTGCAGGCATACCTGACGGCTTGAGCTGGGCCCCCAGCTCCCACACAGTGGAAGGAGAGAAGCTGCACTCTCCACACATGCACCGTGGCACCATGGCCTGTGCACACCCCCTCCCCATACATGCATACAGGGGCACACATGACAAATAAAGTAATAAGAAATTAAATCCTTACTTTTTGCCTAGGGCGTTCCTTTTAAACTATAGTCATTGTTTCTTAAACTTCAGAGATAAGAGGCTAAAACTGAATTCTTTCTACCTCTACTGGCTGGAGTAATTCTATTGAATTGATGAAACATCTAAAAAAAAACTTTTCAAACCTCAGAACCAGATGGACATCACCAGCTAATTTCCTGTTTCATATCCTCTTTTTTATTGTTAACAGAATTTTAATTATACAGACTAATGGATTTTAATTATACAGATTAATAGATTTCATTGTGACAATTTCATACCCAGACGCAGCATACTTTTGTGTAGTACTTCTTTTTAATCACAGCAACATGGAAATCCAGCCTTGCAAAGATATGACTCCATCTGAAGGAATGTAAGGCTAATACCAGCAAAGGAATGGACTTGCCAGCGAGAGTGAGCGCAAGCAGGCAGACAGACAAGCTTTTCACTTCTGTGTCCTTTGTGCGGGCTGCCAGCAAGAGGTGTGGCCCAGATTTTGGCCTACTTTTGAGGTGGATCGTCCCTCCTCAAAAGATCTGGATTAAAGGTGTATTTTTCCACCCTGAAAGATCCAGCTTAAAAGTGGGTCTTCCCACTTCAAATGGTTTAGTTAAAAAAAAAAAAAAAAATCCCTCACTGGTGTGCCCAGCCATTTGGGTTTTAGTTAATTCCAGATGTAGTCAAGTTGATAACCAAGACTAGCTAGCACGATCCCCTGCCTCTTTCTTGGTCATGAGCACCATGCTCAGGTCCTGATTCCTTCCTGTAAACAAAATGTAACAGAGAAATCTTGTGGGTAAAGGAGAGGCCATTAGAATGTCAAGTTAAGTCTGGGCAGTAGTAGCACATGCCTTTAAGCCCAGCACTTGGGAGGCAGAGGCAGGCGGATCTCTGTGATTTCAAGGCCAGCCTGGTCTACAGAGTGAGTTCCAGGACAGGCATGGTTACAGCAGAGAAACCCTGCTTCAATACCCGCCCCTCAAAAAAAAATGTCAAGTCAAACATCTATGATGTGTGTGTGTGTGTGTGTGTGTGTGTGTGTGTGTGCATGTTTGTGTGTACGTGTGTGTAGATGTGCATGCTTGTGTGTGTGTGGGGGGGTTATTGGGTATCTTCCTCAGTCACTTCCCACCCTGCTTTTTGAGACAGGTTCTCTCCTGTCCCATCTTCCCAGTGCTGGTATAATACATAGGTGCCACTGCGCCTATGTATTGTACGGGGGTTCTGGGGATCACACACAGCTCTTCGTGGTTGCTTGGAAACCCCTTTACCAATGGAACCACTTTCTCAGCTCCCAATCCATAATCTTTAAATGTGTGTTAGGACATCCTCTAGGTCCCCTCTGACAGAATCCACTCTAGAAGGAAGACAGGAAAAGACCCAGGCCAAAGCCTGCTCTTCATCAGCCAGCACAGAGCGTAGCAGCTGTGCGGCCCCTCGCTAACCGGCTCTCTGGAAAGTGTTCTGGCTGGGAGACATCATGGCACAGCCGCTGAGCTCCGGTAGAGCTGCCAGAGCCGAATAAGCCCAGCCCGTCCCCGAGCTCTTCCTGCAGCTCAGTGGAAAAGGACAGTCACAGCGCCATCCTGAAGGTTTGCTCGGAGGCAGTGTCTCCTCCCATGCAGGAGGCTGTCGGCTCTGGGGGTTTGGAATATGTGTCTACCAGAGCTGACTTGGATGCGGTGGACCTAACAGTGTCATTGCAGTTTTCCAGGGATGTGGATAGAGATGTCACTGTGTGACTCCGCTTCCCACTCCCACACTAAATGAGGTGATTTTTTCCAAATCTCAGAAGGTAGGAGAAGTTTGGGGCTCTTTTTCAACTAAAATGCCAGTATTTCTTTGGTGAATTATTACAGTTCTAAATCAGAATGTTGGAGCTTTTCTAGTTGTATTACTGCTTAAAAATTAATGATAACGATCTTCTTGTATGAACTGCTCTCCCTTCCCCCAACCCCCATTTTCACTGAAACTAAAAGCATCTGGTGAGGCCCAGAAGCTGGCATAGCTCCGGGACAGAGAGAGATGCTTCATTTCTCCAGGTGGGTGCGACTGGCAGAGTTGTGTTCTGGTCCGGTGTGTCACCCCTGCTGCCTTCATGCCTGTAGCTGCCCCACTTTCCCAAAACCTGTCTCAAAAGTGACTTCAGCCTCTGATCTTCCAAGTAGCCGTCGAATCATAATCAAATTTAAATAACTCTCTGTAACAACTTCCATCCACTCAAACATTTTGGGCACTTGCTCTGTATAAGGCATGGTGGGGATACTTTTTCTTCATACATCCTCCACAGCTCCCACTGGGAATAGGAGTGAAGGTGGGAAAGATTAGGGGCGGGGTCAGGGTAGGGATGAGGGAGTGGGAGGAGGCAGGGGCAGAGGAGGCAAACACCCTTCCAGGAGGTTTACCTGGGAGGAAGTCAAATGCTGTCTGCTCAGCCTCAAGAGGCAGCAGAGTCCCAGCTGCCCCGAGTATCCATGCAGTGCTGGGCCACCAGCTGTCCATCATCCCAAAGGTTCCAGACCTCACCTGAGACTGGACAAGCAGAACCCAGAAGCTTCTCCCACTCTCAGAGGTGGCTTATGTTTTGGAAGATGCTTTTCAGGAAAGACAGGAACTCAGAGCTAGGATTATAGCCAGTTTGTGCACTTACCTAGCTCCCACGAGGACTGGATTTGGTCTTTAGCCAGGCACAAACCAGGCATATGGTGCATGCTTGTGATCTTAGTACTTAGGAGGTAGAAGCAGGAGGACCAGCGACCAAGAGCAGTCTCAGCTACACATTGCATTTTATGTTAACCTGGGCTATATGAAACTCTGTCTGAAAAGGGAGTGGGGTTGGAGAGATGAGATGGGTCAGTGTTAGTTAAGAGCACTGGCTGCTCCTCCAGAGGATCTAGGTTCCATTTTTAGCACCTACGTTGTGGGTCACACCTATCCCTGTGTAGTCCCTATGGACACCAGGCTCTCTCTCTCTCTCTCTCTCTCTCTCTCTCTCACACACACACACACACACACACACACACACACACACACACACACACACGGAGAGGGAAGGAAGGAGAGGGAGGGGGGGGAAGAGGGAGGGAAGGAGGGAGGGAGGGAGAGAGAGAATGAAAAAGATCTTGTTTTTAAAGGCAGCAGCAGATGTCGGGGTGGCCTGGATGAGGGCTATGGACACCAGGCTCTCTCTCTCTCTCTCTCTCTCTCTCTCTCTCACACACACACACACACACACACACACACACACACACACACACACGGAGAGGGAAGGAAGGAGAGGGAGAGGGGGAGGAAGAGGGAGGGAAGGAGGGAGGGAGGGAGAGAGAGAATGAAAAAGATCTTGTTTTTAAAGGCAGCAGCAGATGTCGGGGTGGCCTGGATGAGGGCTGTGGTGAAAGAGAAACAGAGTTGCTAATGAGTTCCCAGCAATTGGAATTTGGCTTTTCTCAGGGCTGAAGGGAAAGCAGAATACATCAGACTGATTGTCCGTGCCAAGTGCTAGACTGGTCCTGGGTTTTATGACAGTTACTCTATTTGCCGCTGGGCTACATGGGAGGTGGGTACACACTGCCAATGAGTTCAAGCTGAAACACTGTCTCGTTCAGCTGATTTGTCCCTGGAATGGTGGGCTGCCCTTGAGAACCCCTCCATGTAAGTCACAAATACTTCTATCTCCGTCAAGACCTACGCAAGCCTAGAGACCCACACACAGGGATCCGTGGCCGGCTGAATGGATGGGAAAAGAAGTCCCAAGGGAGAAGCTACAGAAGGAACCCCCAGTGTCTGACCAGTGGGCACCTGGTATTCCTCCCACAAGGCCCTGCTACAGTGCTGTGAGCACCAGGCTCCATTCTTTAGCATTCAGCTTGGCTTCACTATCCTCAGAGAAACTCTCAAGTGACTCTGGAACTCAGGCTGAATCGTCAGTCTGGTTTTCTTCCACGCTTTTGTTTGATTGTTGCAGTTTCAAAGCCCCCATTGAATTGTTTGTGAAATGAGTGATGGTACATCTGCCAAAGCACAGTGTGGGTGGTGGCATCCTGCTATCTATTCTGCGCACACAAAGAAACGATGCTGCTAATTACATCTGTCCCGTGTACCCGTCTGCCCGCCTCAGCATGGTCACTGATGATGGTTCCAAGCTCAGACGTGAGGGAGGAAGGAGAGGCAGCCGAGGCTTTATTCTCTCCATGGTGTGAACACCAAGCTGAGGAAGGGTGCTGCTGTAAAGTTCTGCTTTCAACTTTGGCTGTGTTGGAGGAAGGGAGAGAGGGAGGACTGGGGAAGCGAGGAACTGGGGCCTCTTAGAAGCAAGCAGGGAGGCAGAAGGCAGTCTGAATTACAACCCAGAAACGCAAACAAAACTTTCTTCCCCTCTTCTTCTTTCCTCCTCCTGTTGCTGCTCAGCCGAAGTCTAGATCAGGCTGTGCACCTCCCGGTGGCCATCCCCTCTGCCATTTGTGCTGTGTGCTGTAGAAGGGTTTTGATCTACGATGGGTTGTCAAAGCCTCCATAGGGAGGGACGTGTGCTTGTATTGGGAGAGGGGACATGCACCTCCCACAAACATATGCAGAGGTCACAAGACAGCCCCAGGGGTCCATCCTTGCTTTCTACCTTGTTTGAGATGGGGTCTCTCATTGTTTGCCACTGCATACACCTGGCTACACCGCCTACACCCCACACTCTGTAAGCTCCGGGGATTCACCAGCCTCCACCTCCATCTTCCCATAGGAGCACTGGGATTCCAAATAAGTGCTTTTGTGTCTGGCTTTTACATGGATGGGTTCAGGGAATCTGGACTCAGTTAGTCAGGACTGTGGAGCAAGAGTAAGCACTTTACTCACTGAGCAGCCCCCAGCCCCCCTAATCTACATCAGAGAGTGACATTAGTTCCTTGCAACCATGGCGACCAGGGATCTAACATACCTTCACTAGGTCCCTCATTTTTAAAGGTCCCATCACCCCCCTCGGTACCATTACACTGGAACCAGGCCTCCAGCACATGATCCTTGAAGTTCCAAGCAGCTTACCCAGTGTGTGGAGTCAGTGGGTTACAGAGCCTGGTGTTACACCAGCTGCGTTGGCTCAAAGCCATGCCCTGAGCACCACACCGGGCTGCTGATCTTTCCTGTCCCTCGCCAAGAATGGGCCGAGCAGACTCCTTGTGTTTGCCTTGGCTCGCAAGACACTGACGGGATTCTCAAATGCAATCTTATTGACAACCTACAAGTCCCAAAGGGAAATAAACAAGGGAAACATGCCAACCTATACAATAAAATATTGAGCTTGTAAAGTACGCTCTTTCCTTTTCTAAAGGAATATTGCTTTACTTTGCTGTAGCTGCTCTAGCAATTAGCACACATGTAGTGGCTTAAAACAGCGCATATTCATTCTCTTATGGTTATGGATGTCAGATATATAAAATCAGGGTTGTAAAGGCTGTAGAGATGGACAGCGTGGTGGAAAGGTAATTTGGGAACTGCAGTGCTTTTTGATTTAGAATGTATTACATTGATCAAACACTTTAAAAATAACTCTGAAGATAAGCTTGCTTTTAGGAGTCCCCTACAGCTAGCCCTTGGTCTCAGGTCCCACACACTCATCTTTCTGGCTTGCAGAGAGTGGAAGAGAATCTGGGGGAGGTGAGAGAAAAGCACTCACGTGCCCATGTTGAGAACCTGCCAACTGCTGCAGCCTTGGGCAGGCACAGACACCAGGTGGTACTGGCAACATCACGGGCACCATTTGGTACAGACTCCCTTTCCATCACTGTGCTGTGGAACTTTGGGGACTGTGCCCATGACAGACCCCTGTCTAGGTTTGAGTAAGAAATATCCCCCCATAGGCTTATGGAGTTGAAGACTTGGTCCCCAGATGTTTTGGGGAGGATTTAGAATCTTTAAGAGGTGTATCCTTGCTGGAGGAGGTGCGTTTCTGGGGACAAGCTTTGAGGGTTTCTAGCCTTGCCCCTCTTCCTGCTCTCTCCTTCTGCTTCCTGTGTGTGGATGACAATGTGGATCAGACAGCTTTCTGCTCCTGTTGCCATGGTGCATCTCTTTTGCCTTTATGGACTCTCCTTCTGAAAACTTAAAGCTAAAACAAACTACTCCGTGAGTTGCTTTTGGCCAGAGTGTTTTTATCACAACACAGAGAAGCAAACTAGAACGCCCGCTCGGGTCCATGTGCTGGGTGCTCGGACTTCAGCTTGAAGGGGCACTGGGAACGCTGAGAAAGCCAGACGCTGGGAGTGTGCCTCTGGAAGTTGCATCCTGTCCCTTGCCCCTTCCTGTCTCCCACTGCTTCCCAGCTGCCATGACGTTGGCAGCCTTCTCTGTCGTAGTTCCCCCTTCCTCACTTCAGACCCAAGCAGTAGATCCAGTCAGCCATGGTCCGAAATCCCTTTTGAAACTGTGAGCCAAGATAAATCTTGCCTCCCTTGACTTACATCCGATATCTTGTCGCAGCAATGAGCAACTAAACATCGCATCTAGGGGATGGGTTCGCCAACCCTCTGACATGACCTTGGGGCAAATTTCTACCCAATCAGAACCACTGTGTGCAGCAGCCCTTGTTCCCCTGAACTCTCTCAGATGGAACCCACCTCGCAAGTGCTACACTCCAGTTCCAGCCCTTATTCCCCATTGGGTTTGGAACTGGGTGTGTGTGTATGTGTGTGTGTGTCTGTGTGTGTGTGTGTGTGTGTGTGTGTGTGTGTGTGTGTGTGTGTGTGAATGGCCTTGTGATTGGCAGCAGGGCCAGAGGCTGAAAGAGCTAGAGGGGATGTGAGATCAGGAGCTGTTCAGGCAGGCCGCAGCCATGGCTCAGGATCTATAGTTCAGAGACGAGATGCTCTTGTGAGGTCCAGGACAAGGTAGAAGGCAAGGAGAAGGTGGTATCCGGGGATAGACACCACGGGGACAGTGGAGTGCTGGAGGGAATGTGTGGGCCTCCTGTTGCTCACACACAGGGGACAACAGTACAGTATCGGTACCGCTTATCCTCCACAGACAGATGGTACAGGGCTCAGATCCTAGCGTGTGGGGGTCTCTGCAGTCACCAGCACCAGCAGAGTGTTGATCCCTGTGAGGCAGGAAGCAAATCCGGTTCAACACGACTCAGTTGGTGTTGGTTCAAACGTCCCGAATCTGACCCCGGGGCAGTTTACTTTAGGCATATTTGAATACAGGACAATTTTGGGAAAAATGTTTTCTGGTGATGATACACTCAATCTCCTGTGCACAGTAAAGCTGAAAGCATGACTACATTGAAACTTTTTGCAAAGCACACATGACCTTGTTCATAAGGATGGGTTCTACAGATGGAGAAACAACGCTCAAGATAGAGGTCTAGGGTGGATGACTGAGATAAAGTCTGGGGGAGTTAGGTGTGGCCTGGCCCTACAGATAGCACAGTTCAGAGTCTCTTAACATCATCCATTCCCAGGCTTCTGGGAGGAAAGCAGGCATACATCTCTTCGATTGAAGAGGCAACCATGTTTAGCATCCCTGGTTTCCCTGGTGCTCATCTGTGAGCACAGGACCTCCTGCCCTCTACACCAGCCCTGTCACCTTTCTAATTCTAGGGCTTCGAATGAGTTCCTTAAAAACCAAACTGTAGTTGTTGATCTATATAATGAGATCACATCACTTACTTTACTGGATATTTGTAATTATCACTTGAGACACTAGAAATAACAGCCACTATTTCATGGGGCCTTATGACCCCAGGCCCTGAGTGAAGACCCCCCCTCCCAGGCTCTTGTCAGGTCACCTCATTTAAGCTTTATGATGACTGGAGTGGGTGAAGACCATCCATTTGATAGCCAGAGGTTTCAGGAACAGCACACCCACATAGAGCATCCTCTCTGGATATTCTGTTTCGAGGGTCTGTACTGTGGCCATCGCTGCAGTTCTGAAAATCTTTTGGGCAACTGTAGAGAGCAGAAGCCTTAGGCATCAGCATAGACTTCTGTCATGGGAAAGGTGGTGGCTCTGGGACCTTGGTTTGCACCTCATTTTCCTCAGCTCCAAATGACTTGCTTCTCTGTAGGGAAGTATGTGTGTGTTTGTGAGGCACCAGGCACATGGAACCAGCTGGATTTTGCCTCTGTGGTTTCTTTAATTGATCTCTCCCAGCTGGTAGAGAAAGATTCAAGCAGGTACTTGACTTCTCCCTGATTTTCAAGAGGCAACTGTTTCCCTCATCTGTGCCTTGAGGGGCTGGGTGAGCATGGGCAGCTCTTTGCTACCTGCCCTGTTCTGGCAATAGCTGCTGGCCTGTATCAGGAAGGCATCCTTTTAGGGAATAGAAGATTGTAAACTTGGGAGCTTAGGTGTGAAGTTGGACAGGGAACGCCTAGTCCCACATGAAGGACAAAAGAGACACTCACCAAATGGATCGACACTCTGAAGACCCACGAGAGACAATGAAGAAAGGGCTGATAGACCAAGAGGTCTGCTGCCTGCCTTTGAGTTCTGTGAGATCTCCCTGGCTTCTTCCAAGTCATCTCCCTATCGGGCTCATTTGCACTTTCTTGGAATGAAGAACCTTGCCCAAGGCAGAATGTTCTTGAGCTGACTACAGGGCAGAGTGACTAACAGAGATCGCAGTAGAAGAATGGCCGTCAGTCTGCGCTGCACCCTAGCCCTCTGGCTGTGCAGCACCTATAAAGTTCCTTCTGTTAAATGGGACCTGCAGGACCTGCAGCCAGCCGTTGTTCTAATGAGCAGATGCTTCTGCCTGGTACAGAAGAGCAGAGGACACTGGGCTTGTTAGTTCCTTGACAAAGTTGCTAAGGTGGCCTGTGCTGTCATTCGGCTAGGCACTGTTCCCTCCCCCAGGGCTGATGGTCATAGCTCTGAAAGGAAAGCTCTGTCCTTTTCCTTCCTTCCTTCCTTCCTTTCGACAAAATCTCACTACAAAGCTCAGGTTAGCCTGGCATTCACTATGTATCCCAGGCTAGCTTCCAATTCACGCTCCTTTTGCTTCAGGTGCTGTGATTACAGGCATAAGCTCCCATGTTTGGCTGAAAGGAAAGCCTTTTCAAGGGAAGACTTTGTTTTTTAAGATGGGCTCTGGCTTGGAACTCCCTGTGTAGCTGAAGATGACTTTGGACTTGATCCTTCTGCCTCCACCTCCAAAGTGCTGGAATTACAAAGCCTCCACATGGTTTACGTAGTGCTGACACCGAACCCAGGTCTTTGCGCCATGCTAGGCAAACACTCTATAAACTGATCTGCATCCCCTAGCTCGGAGGGAGATTTTTAACCTATACATTCCTGGTTTTCTGCTAAGGGGCACACTTGACGTCTCTTAGGAAAGCAACAAACATCCCAAAAGGGTACCATGAGAACTGGAAGGACCTTGCCGCAAGGAAGTCTGACCCCGATCATGTGCAAGAACCTCGAGTTGTGTGTGTTGCTATAGTGACGTCTGGGCCAGGAGCAAGGAGGGGGGCACAGAGCTCTAAACACTTTCTCTGCACAGAAAGGCATCAGCACTTAGGAGCAGTCCTTGCCTGGTGCCCAGGAGCTTGGTGGGGAGTCAGCATTGATTTGGGGGTGAACAGGGATGCAGGAACAGAGGGAAGGTTGCTAGGGACTGGCCACGGGGCTTGGCTTCTCTTCCTCAGATAGAACAGGCCAGGTGTGCAGGTCCCCACTTAGCCCGGTCCTGACACAGAGCACTGGAGTGCCTCTCTCACTGGAGGGAGGGTGTAGCTCAGTTGGTAGAGTGTTTGCCTCACATGCAGGAAGCCCCGGGTTCAACCCTCAGGTGTTCCCCAGCACGGCTTAAACCTGTAATCACAGCACTTGGGAGAGAGAGTCAAAAGAATCTGAAATTCAAGGTCATCCTTGGCTACATACTGAGTTTGAGGCCAGCCTGGGCCACATGAAACTGTCATAAAAATAAAAGCCAGGGGCTGGAGACCTGGCTCAGTTAGGAGCATGCACTGCTCTTGAAGAATCACTCAAGCTCAGTTCCCAGCACCCAGCTTGAAACTACCATCAATTCCAGCTCTGGGGATCTGATGCCCTCTTTTGCATTTGCTGGGCACCTGCACACGCATGTACATATCCTCATGCACGCACACACATGTAGACATAAGTAAAAAACAATAAAATATATAATCTGAAGAAATAAATGTAAAAAAAAAAAAAAAAAGCCTTTCTTTCCTGTGTGGGGCTGGAGGCAGCTTTGCCGCGAGGCTCCCCGGCCTCCCACAGGACTTTAAGCCCAGTTCTACTGCTGCCCCTCTGCTCTCTGAGTCACAGTAACTTTCCAGAAGGATTAGTGGAACCCTGCTGAGTGCTTTGCTGGATCCATCAGTACAGAACTGGACTTTCCATGGTGACTGGGGTGACCCCACCCCACTACAGCTCAGAAGGTTCACTCACACTCACAGTATTTCAACGGAGAGGGCTACACAGAGAGGCTTGGAGGTGGCTTCCATGCCATGAGAGTGGACCACAATTAACTGACCATCCCACACTGGTTCTGCTGGGCCAGTGCCACCTGTAGGGTCACAAGCTGTCAGACTAAAATTTGGACAGTGTCTGGGGAAAGTCTGTTTTGCCTTTGCAACAGCATATCACTATTGTGAATGCAGATAGGGCAGATCTTGTTCCTAGGTCCTTAGCTATCCATCCACCCACCCACCCACTCATCCATGCACGAACCATCCACTCACCGGCCTATCCACACACTCATGTATCCATGCATCCATCATCCCTCCATTCATTCACTCATCCATGTATGTGCCATCCACCTACCACCCACTCATGCATGTGTTATCCATCTGTCCATCCACCCACCCACTCATTCATTCATGCACCCACCATCCATCCACCCATATATACACTCATCATCCACCCCTGCATGCATGCATGATGCATGCATCTAACCACCCATGCATCCAAGCATGCCCATTCACCCATGCATCTATGCAGATTTTTCTCCTGTCAATCTGCCATTGTCAGTTCATTTGGAGGCTCTCTTTCCTCCCTCTCTTTCTCTTCCCCTTCCCTTCATTCCCACTATTCCAGTTGAGTATCTAGAGGATACACACAGCAGAATCATGGCTGAGGGCAGTCAATCCTGGCCCACTTTTATCAGTAATATCTACACAGGCGTCTTCAGGAGGTAAGCATGATCACCCTTTCCCTTTGATCTCCACGCTAAAGGGATCATCTTCAGAAAATCAAGCCAGTGCTTCATGCAAAAGTAAAGCAGACATGCTAAATGTTTATGGAGTTCGGTAATGAGGGAACTGGGAAGAGGACAAACTGGTTCAAAGAATAGAATTAGAATCTTTAAAAAGAGTGCCACGGGGGCAGGGAAGGATGACTGTAGGATTTTTAGGGCAATGAGTCTTCAGTATGACACTGTCACGGAGGATACATGCCATGATGGATCCAGACCCATAGAACTGTGCACCTCAAAGCGTGAGCCCTAATGCGCACCATGGACTTCAGTAGATAATGATGTACTGACACTGGCTGGTCAAGTCTAACATGCACTGCACTGTTTAAGGGGAGCCATTAGCTAAACCTAGTGGTGCAGGCCTGTATCCCAGCTTTTCTACTTGGGTGGCTAAGTTGAATGCCTCCCTGGGCTGTAGTGTGAGATCAAGGCCAGATCAGGCATCTCAGTGAGGGCTTGACTCAAAAAAGAAGAAAAAGAGCAATGGGAGGTACCCGTGCTTCCTGACACGCTAAGATGCGAGCAGTCTGCTGCCACAAAGCCGCCCACTACCTGCCTTCCCCGCTCTGAGGGACCGTTTGCCTTTAAATAATGAACGCAAGCAAACCCTAAAACAAATATATCGGGGTACCACTCAGCCGGAGAGAGGAATAGGCTGTGACTATGGAACTGTGGAGCATGTATTTATTCCTCTTGGGTGCTAGGGAAATAGCTGGAGATGGAGGCCTCAGGTCCAAACCTTGCCTCCTCTTCTCAAGACTGGCCCTCCTCTGGGAGTGGCTCCAGGGCCAGTGGACCCTTTCGCACCCACTTCTCCAGCAGTGGGATGCCGTTTTCCCATTAAGCTGCCTTCGTCCTCAATGCAATCCAAGAACCTGGCACCTTCAGAAGGGTCTGAGTCTGTTAGAACACCCCACCCCCACCCGGAGAGATCCAGTGTGACCACCTGGAGGTTTTGTTTTATACTCCCTGGAAAGAAGGCTCATGGAGAAAATGCCAGATCCTGAAGTTCATCGAGCCTTTCTGCCTGTGGGTTTACTTCAATAACACTGCTTGATAGGAAACCCAGAGGCCGCTTCAAATATAAGACTGAGCTTATTACCTATAGTTGTTTGAATGAGAATGGTCCCCAAAGGCTGCTATGTCTAAAGGTTTGGTCCCCAGTTGGTGGAATTGGGAAGGATTAGGAAGCATGGCCTTGTTGGAGGAGGTGTGTCACTAGGGGTGGGCTTTGAGGTTTCAAAAGCTCATACCATTCCCAATTATATCTCTCTGCCTCCTTTTTCCAGATAGGGGTGCGAGCTGTCAGCTACTCTCCAGCGTCATGCCTCTCGGTCTGCTGCCATGCGCATGCCGCGATGATCAGGACTCACTCTCTGAAACTGTAAGCCCCGATAAACTCTTTCGTAAGTTGCCTCGGTCTTGGTATTTTATCACAACTGTAGACAAGTGACCAAGTGGCCTAAAGTGCTCTGGCCTGTGGGAAGCCACGATGAATGGAACCCTTTTCTCCCTCACCTCCTTTCACCCTATAAAAGAGCAGAGCACAAGCCAAGCCAGAAACCTTCAGAATGGGATCCGGCTTTTTGGAGTGGAGTTGTTCTATGCTCTGTTGTTCAAATTTCTGCTGACATGAATCTATTTGTCAGTGGTTTCAGTGGAACCTCATCTGCACTAACAGGCTGCCGGCTACCAGAGGGCAGAAGGACCTCATGCATGGCTCTGGTGCTGATGAGATGTGGGCAGGGATGGCCTCACTCTGGAATCCTGTTGCTTCCTCTCCCGTCCTGTGCCCTGTGGGATGCTATGGCCCAAGTGGCAGATGCAGAAACCTTAGGCTTCCTTGGGGACTCAGGAGGGGAGGTGGCCTGTAGGTCCTGCCCAGACTTCTTCAGAGTAAAATCTAAGCCCCCACCCATTCCTCTCCTCTACTTAGTGTATATTATAGAAGCATCTAGAAGAAATGTGATGTGGATGGAGGGCAATAATAATATTTGCTATAATATATAATATATATTATAATTATATGTTATATATTATATAGCTATAATATAACAATATATATTATATATAATATAGTAGCAGCTACTTTTTTTTTAATCTTTAAATTGTGTGCATACATGCATATGTGTGCATGTATGTGGGGGCCAGAGGTTGGCATCAGGTATTTTCCTCAGGTACTCCCTTCTTATTTTATATCTAATCTACATCTGTATCTAATCTATATCTGTATCTAATCTATATCTGTATCTAATCTACATCTGTATCTAATCTATATCTGTATCTAATCTACATCTGTATATAATCTATATCTGTATATAATCTATATCTGTATATAATCTATATCTGTATCTAAAAATTCTATAAATCTATATCTAGATCTAGGTTAGATACAGACAGATAAAACTTTAATTGAAAATGAATTTTCTTTTGATGGTGATTTTTCCTCCTCCAACTCTTCTCAGGTCCTCCCGACTCCCCCACCCATCCAACTACTTGCCTTCTTCCTCTTTCTCTTTAGAAGACGAATAGACAACCAAGCAAACAAACAAAAACCCAACAAACCAGAATTTAAAAAATAAAAAAACACAACACACACATAAACACATACAAAAACAAATCCCACAAAAACACAAAATCAAACACCAAACTATACAAGCAAAAGGCCACTAAGACAAAAAATGCCCAACAAAGCAATATGAGACAAAAAGTCTACAGAAACACTACTGAGTTTGTTTTGCGTTGGCCATTTACTGCTGGGCATAGGGCCTGCCCTTAAGTGAGGTTTGTGTGCCCAGTGAGACTTTATTGGAGAAAACTAATTCCTTTGCAATTCCTTCCTTTGCAAGTGGGTGTCAATTGCAGAGAGCTTCCTGGTTAGGGATGAGAGGGATGCTTACTTCTCCTCTTAGCACTGAGACCCTGTCTGGCTTGAACCTGTGCAGGCCCTGTGCATGTTGCCATAATCTCTGTGACTTTATTTGTGTATCAGTCCTGCAGTTTCTGGAAGACAATTCTAGAAAGTTTTTAACTTTTGTCTGGACACAGTTTTTGTTCAAATAGTGAGTTCAGTTGCCATGAATCTGTAAGCTTTCTGTTGTTTCTGGTGTTGTTGATATCCAGCTTTAATCCATGGCAGTCAGATAATATCTGTGATGGCTATTTTTGTTTGTTTGTTGTTTGTTTGTTTTTGTTTTGTTTTGTTTTTTGAGACAGGGTTTCTCTGTTGTAACTCTGGCTGTCCTGGAACTCACTCTGTAGACCAGGCTGGCCTCAAACTCACAGAGATCCACCTGCCTCTGCCTCCTGAGTGCTGGGATTAAAGGCGTTTTCTTTGGTTGTCAACTTGATGACATCTGGAATTAACTAAAACCCAAAAATGGAGGGCACACCTGTGAGGGATTTTTGCTTAATTTGAAGTAGGAAGATCCACTTCTAATCCAGATCTTTGAAGTAGGAAGACACAACTTTAATCCAGATCATTTGGGCTGGGAAAATCCACCTCTAATCGGGGCCACATACTGGAAGCCCGTATGAGGGCATTGAAGAAGGAAGCTTTTGCTATTTGCCTGCTTGCTCTGGTCTTGCTGGCAAGCTCATTCCTTCACTGGCATGAGAGCATACTTCTTTGGGATTCCAGCGCATACTGAAGACCAGCTGAGACATCCAGCCTTGTGGACTGAGGAACTACTGGATTCCTGGACTTTCCACTCATAGCCAGCCACTGTTGGGTTAACTGGACCACAGCCTGTAAGTAATCCTAAAAAAATCTCATATTCTGTAAGTGCTGCTACTTTAGAGAACCCTGACTAATACAATGTCTTAGTTAGGGTTTCCATTGCTGTGATGAAACACCATGACCAAAAACAACTTGAGGAGCAAAGGGTTTATTTCACTCACAGTTCCATAAACAGTTCATCATCAAAAACAGTGAGATAGGAAGCTGGAGGCAGAGACTGAAGCAGAGGCCGTGGAGGAGAGTGGGTTACGGGGTTGTTTCCTGGGCTTGCTGGACTTGCTCAGGACCACTGGCCCAAGAGTGGTCCTACCCACAACGGGATCAGCCCTCCCATATCACTAATTAGAAAATGTCCTACAGCAGATCTGATGAAGGCATAATCTCAACTGAGGGTCCTCCTCTCAGATGATTCTACCTCGTGGACTTAAAACTAGCCAGTACAGATAGGATGCAGGGTGCTATTTAAATTTTCTTGTATTTGTTGGGACTTGTTTTGTGTCCAATTATGTGGTCAATTTTGGAGAAAGTTCCATGAGCTGCTGAAAAGGTATATTCTTTTGTGTTTGGGTGATATATTCTATAAATAGCTGTTAGGTCCATTTTGGTTTGTCAGCTCCAGAATTTCTCTGTTTAGTTTTTGTCTGGATGATCTGCCTATTGGCAAGTGTTCTGTTTTGTTTCCCCCGAGACAAGGTTTCATTTGTTGTTACTCTGGCTGTCCTGGAACTCACTCTGTAGACCAGGCTGGCCTCGAACTCACAGAGATCTATCTGTCTCTGCCTCCCGAGTACTGGGATTAAAGGCATGTGCCACCACCGTCTGGCAAGAGTAGGGTTTTGAAGCCACTCACTATTACTGTGTGGAAGTCAGTATGTGATTTTAGCTGTAATAGTGTTTCTTTTATGAACTTGGGTGCCCTTGTGTTTGGGGCATAGACGTTAAGAATTACAGTATCCTCTTGGTAGATTTTCCCTTTGATGAGTATGCAGTGTCCTGTATCTCTTCTGATTAGTTTTGGTTTGGAGTCTGTTTTGTCAGATATTAAAAAGGCTACACTGGCTTGCTTGTGAAGTCCGTTTGATTGGAAAAATCTTTTCCCACTCATTTACTCTGAAGTGATGTCAATCTTGGATGTTGAGCTGTTTCTTGGAGGCAGCAGAAGGATGGATCTTGTTTTCAAAATAATTCTGTTAGTTCTGTCTTTTTCTTGAGGTATCGAGACTATTACTATTGAGAGTTATCAATGAGCTGTGCTTATTTATTCCTGTTATTTTGCTTTGTCCACAGCAGGGTGTAGTGAAGAGGGTGGTAGAGATGGTGGATCAGGACTTCCTCCCATCCGGCCTCTCTGTCTTCCTGCACAGGGCTGTTGTGGAAGTTTATTTTTAGTTATGTATAAAATATTGTTTTGTGCACTGTTGAGTGAGGGTCTGCCTAGGTCTTGGTGTTTTGTCTGCAGGTGTTGGGTTTCTGTGGGGGATGATTGGTTGTAATCTGCACCTGAGGAGTTCTGAATCAATAAAAACACCTGAGCTCAGATGTCCAGGGTCCCACTCTCCAGGTTGGCGCTTGCCATGGCGATGGTTCCCTCTGCTGAGGTCTGGCAGAGTTTGCAACCATGAATATGCCTCCTGTGTCTCTCTTGAGCAGCCCATACAGCAGCTTACAACTAAAAATGGTGTACCAATGTGGGGCAGGACATCACGCCAGCTAATCCAATGTGGAGACAAGGAAGAAGAGAAGGAAACTCCAGACCCCAGAGTCTAGTAAACTACACTCAGAGCAGCTCCTCGAGGACAGACATTATATATACGCAAAAAATAATGAGAAATCTCCTGAAAGAAGAAGAGGAGAGAGAGAAAGGAAATAAGCCTCTAAGATGAGAAAAGGCTGTGAAATAAATAAACGAGGAAAAAAGGCTCCGAGGTGAGAGCCACAGAATGAAGGTCCTTAAAGATAGCGAATTCACCTGGGTGCAGGAAAAAGCAAGAGTCTTACTGCTTTTCCTGATCATGGAGCTGATGCTCCCTCCTGCCAATGGTGGTGGTGTATTGTTTCAGAAACTGAGTTTTCTGATAGCTGTGTTCATGTGTATGAACCTCAAGATGTTGTGTTTGAGATCTATGGAAAGGATTATATGTTTTCCCATAGCGGTGGTGAGAAAGAACGCCAAACTGCCAGACTGTTTCAACCAGAGATTCTTCCCACAGGCCCAGGACCCCCTGCTATTGTGGAAGCCAAGGCTTAGAGCCCAAAAGCTGCTTAGTTAAACTGAACAGTTTTCCCCCCTGCAAACATGTCTACAAGAGGTCCTGACAAGACACATCTGCTGTGGTGATGAGAACTCCGCACCACGAGGCAACTCTTCCTGCAGACAGTGACCAGATATTTTTCCAGCAAACCAGACTCTGTCTTAAAACCTGGAAAGCGTTTCCTCAGGGTCAGCACACAGAAGTTGTCTTCTAGAACTGGCCAAGTTTGTATCTCATGCTGGCAGCCAAACTTGGTACTGTAAGAGTCACCTAGGTGGTGCTGGTTTTGAAGGCATGAAGGGGTCATGGAGAGCAACTGAGGCTTGGCACTGTGAGAGGCCAGGAGAGGCTATTAGTGAAAGTGCAGCCTCATTAGTAGTTGAAGGCCCAGATGAAGGGGTCATGCAGAGAAGTTAAGGCTTGGCACAATGAAAAAAGCCCAGGAGAGGCTATTGGTGAAAGTGCAGCCCAGCTGCAGCAAGGGACCCCATCAGTTTTTGAGATGCTCCCTATCAACAAGGATCAGAGTTAGCCAGGGCACTAGGTCTTTCAAGCCATAGGCTTGGGTGCTGGGAACCCCAGGTTCTCATGGAGTTCTCAAGAAGCCACCTGGTGGACAGGTAAAGAAAGGCTCAGGACCACACAGTAATGAAGAAGTCTTGGACTCTAGATCTGGCCACCCTCTTTTCTGGCAACTCTGTTCAGCAATGAAAGCTGAACAGCACTCTCTATAGAGTCCACCTCTTGTGTAGAAGGTTCATCAGGAGGCAGGTACAGGTGCCCCTGGCATTGTGGCCTTTGTCACCATTGACCTTGTGGCTGGAAGTCTTCTGGAGTCATCTGCTGGATTTGGAGTCAAAAGCTGATGTCCTGGTAAGAGGTCTGATGGCCTCTTTATGTGCTGCCCACCAGAACTGGGTCATGTGATGGCAGTCCTGGGTGTGGTCACTGTGGGGCCAGATTTGGGTGGGGTAGAACCACTGGGTTGAGAAAAGGTTAACTGAGAGGCCACATCAGCCAGTGTGGGCATCTTTCAGGCAATGGTCGCACACAGGCCAAAGAGATCAGCGCTTCTGCAGAAGAAAAGATCTGCAATTTAAATTTACTAACAAATTTATTTCTCTTTCAAAACCAATAGTGGTTGTGGCTAGCCATAGTGGTATTGTGACAGTGAACAGAACATGAGGGGCTCAGAGCAGCATGTCAGAGCTGTTATCATTGGGAACGACCTCCAAGGTGGAACCACATTTATTTATCAATGCTAAAATTCCCTGAAATAAAAAAAGGAACCACTGGATACTGGAGTTATTATTGTAACAGTGCCAGCAGCCTCAATGCTCTTCTAATGGAGAATACTTAACTTGGGATCTATTACAGAAATGGTGTCTTGATGGACTGGGAAAACGCCCAGCATATCATTTTTAAGGAGTAAGGATACTTCTTTCCTAGGGTGAGCTACCTCGTTATATGTTAAATCATGGTCTTGGGTCAAGACTTTTCAGTTTGAGCCAGAGGAGAGACCTCATGTGCCTGTGCAAGATCTGGCCTGCACAGCTGTGAGCTTCAACAGCTGGGTGGCGGGTTGTACAGACGGGTGGCCCAGGGGTGAGGCTTCCCAATTGTGGTCTGGTGGAGGACATATGGTTACCAAACACACAAAGCCCTCATACTGCCCTTCCATAGCAAAATCTAAGAAGTTAGAATGTCCCATCTCAGGGTATCAGGTTTTAAAGATGGGAGACCCAAGGAGACAGACAGAAAAGCAAGCACACAGCAGGCTAAGAGAAGAGCCGGGTATGGTTTGGACTGGCTTCTTCTCTTCCTTTCTCAGAACCTCCAGAAGCCACCCCCATTCCCTTCATCAAGGCATAGGATGCCTGGCTGCAGGAGGCTGCACTGCCTGCTGTGTGCGGAGGTCAGCAGTTCAGTGGGCTGATGGTTCCGCTGTGGAGCTTTTCAAGAAAAGACAGGGTGCAGAAGGAAATGATAGATTTCAACAGTGGGGCTAGGTTCCTAGAAGAAGCATGGAGACTTTCTGGCCTCAGCTTCCTCAGGGGGGACCTTCCAATTGGTCGGCGTCATGTTGTAGATAAGTTGGGCACACAGACTGAGGTTTGTCAAAGGGCCAGAACCATCCTCCTGGCTATTGAGCTATCTGTTGCTATGGTGATGGGATGAGATCATGCATGACACAGGATGGATTTCTCAACCTCTCCGCAGGCTCCAGGCTCTGTGCCAGGCCCCAGGGGACACATGGTGAATAGGACACTGGGGTTTTTCTAATGTGGAAGTCTCAGTCTGAAGCATCACAAGTGTCAGCAAACGCCCCTTAAATAAAAGTGAGGCTAGGGGGTTGCAGGGAAAGAACAGGAGGCTGGAGGGGAAGGTGAGCAGCAGCATCTTCAGGGTCCTGGCTGCACAGGACAGGAAGAAGAACCTCCAGGTCATGGGGCAGTGGGTAGAAGACAACATCTGGGGTCATCTATGCACCTAGCCATCCAGGACTGTCCTGACGTTAGCACTGAGAGTCTTATGTCAGAACAGAAAGAGACAGTTGGTCACCCTTGGTATAGCAATGCCCCACCAAGATGAAGAGCCCCTGAGCTGCTGAATTGAGGGATTCCACATATATATACTGTGTACTGAAAAGGACTTGTCATGGAAATCCAAGTGTCCCAAACCATGGGACCATGGAGAAAAAAGAGTCAAGGTCCATCTTGAGTGATCTCCTCCAATCTACAGCGAGGAGGGAGTCTTGGCCAAGCCCTGGACGGTTACTAAAGTGGCCACTAGATCATGGTACCTTTATGGGGCCCCACAGTTTTGCTGGCCCACATGACATGATGGAAGTCATCTCTCCAAGCAGATGGAACGTCTAAGGAAAAACCCAGCCACCAGTGATGTGTAAGACAAACTCTGTCCCTTCCCCAGGAGAGGTGGGCCAAAGGCAGGCTCCAGTTGGCATCTCAAAGTCTCAGGCACAAGTCTCCCCGGGAAAACTCGGTAGACTAAACTGTCCACTGCTGGGGAGCAGTGCTCGGCCCCCTAAAGTCCCAGGAGGTGCAGAGAATAGATCTGTCCTCTCCTTCTCACCAGGACAGGATAAGCAGTAAGTCCCAACACTTCCCTGTGTAGCTAAGGACCTGAGTATTTTACCTCAAAACTTGTAGCTAGCAAGACATTTTGAAGGAGTTTTGTGATCTTGGTTTCTCTAAAAGCACAGAATGCCTTTGGGAATGTTTTCGTTCCCATCCCAGGTGTAGTGCATGATAGCGAGTGTGATTTAGATTCCTCATTGCAGGTGGCTATGATTTGTTTGTGTGCCACTACAAAAAACATAATTTTCCCACATGCAGCTTGTCCTTATAATTGTGTGCCACTTGGACTTCTGGGAACTTTGCTTATAGTATATATTGGGGTTAGTTTGTTGGTTGGTTGATTGCTAGAAGGAATTAGGTTCGGGGACATTATGTTGAGAATAACTTCTCAACTCACTATCTGTAGCGGGATGCATTGAAGTTTTTTTGTTTTGTTTTGCTTTTTAGTTTCTCTTAAAACACAAAATGGCCTTTGGACTATGTTTTTGTTCCCATCCCAGGTGTGGTGGATGATGATGAATTAGATTTGAACTGTTCGTTGCTGGTGGCTATGATTTGATTACATGCAGCTTGTCCTTGTGATTGCATGCTGCTTGGACTTCTGGGAACTTTGCTTAGATTATAACCCAGAGAGAAGGGGAGGGGTGGTTGGCAATTGGGTTGGTTTGTTGCATGCAAGGCCAGCTCTCTATCAGCTCCTGATCTCCAAGTTTCAGGCAGCCAGAAAGGGCTGTGAATATTTCTTCCTTTTTCTCTCTCTCTTTCAAGGCTTCTACAAGGGCAGTGAAGATTTCTTTCTTTTCTTTCTTCCTTTCTTCCTTTCTTTCTCTCTGTCTCTCTGTCTCTCTGTCTCTATGTCTTTCTCTGTCTCTCTCTGTCTCTCTCTCTCTCTCCCTCTCTCTTTCTTTCTTCCTGGGGACAGTCATCCCTAGTGTTCTTCTCTGAAGGATCTGACAGCTTTGGGGCCTCAGCCTGTCTGGAGAACCCCAAGCATGGCAGCCTCATATCTTTGACTCTCCCCCAAACTTTGCCAGGATCCCAGGACTCATGGCTAGAAAGGGGACTGGTCTTTGAGACTGGCCACTCTGAGTCATTTAACCATAGGAGAGAGGAAACAGCCAGCTTCCCTCAGAGACCTTCAAGGTGCAGGGTTAACTTGGAGCCCGACCCACAGGCTGCTTCCACACCTTTCTTGGGAAAATGCAAACAACCATGTCTGGGTCCTACTGGGGGCAGGTTACTCAGCACTTCCGGACACTCAAGCTCTCCTGATGCTTCTTCCTTGAGGAAAAGGATCATCGTCCTTCTGGGATGGTCTCCATCCCTGCCACATACAACCTGGCCTCCTGCCCACAGGTTCCTTTCTCCTCATCCATAGTCATTTAACCCTTGCCCAGTGGTAGCTCTTGGGAAGCCGTTTCTCTTTAGGCCTCAAAGTCAAGGCATTGTCCGTTTGCTGTAGAGACTCTCTGGGGAGTCAAAGGGAGCACACAGGTCTGGTTGCCATATGTCCCCATCATGACGGCCCGACACAGGCTTGTGCACTGATGAATTCCTGAGTGCCCATGGGAGGTAGGGCCTGTCATGTGACCAATTCAGTCCCACGGTTCCTTTTGGCCCACTCATGACTACATAACAAGAGAACAGTGCATGAGAACCGGCCCTCCTCCCGCACGGAGACTTCCACCTTTGTTTTTATAGCTGCATTTTTAAATGAAAACAAACTCTGCCCATTCACCTGTCCAGGAGAGGCATCTGTGGACGGTAGATGGACGACACTCTGCCGAGCATTCGAGCTCTTCGCAGACGAGCCTTTCTCATGTCAAGCATGGAATTTTTCTCACTGAATGTCCACTGACTTGTGAGAATCTTCTCTGCTTTTGCTGAACCAGAGACAGGCCTCTATCTGTAATAGACAGGGTGGTCTCTGCCCTGTCTTACAAGTGTCTTTTAGTGGGAAGACTCCTATCACCCCAGAATATAAAGGAGACCTGACTCTCACCTTCCAGGAGGATGGTGTCTGTCCTCTAATTGTTACCCTGAACCACTCCATTCCTCAGTCTCCTGGGACTTGGAAGGTACAGAAGTGCAAACTGGCCTTGCTGAGTGGTGCTCTTTTGGACCTCTGTGAGCCTGGGCTACACAGACCCAGTGGGGCATCTTAAAAGGAGAATCTTCATTTAACTAGACAGTAGATGTTCAGTTAAACTGAATTGCATGTGGTGGTGTTCATGATATCATTTCACTTAGGTCTCATTTCATCCTTCAGTGTTTCTGGCAGATTCAGGGAAGGAAGTATTTTGGGATCCATTGGTAGATGAGGAAACTGAAGGCTAGTGGGCACCTGTCCAGCTCCCCTCCCCTAAGTCTCTGGATAATCCAATGTGGGGCTCCAGAGATCACGCCCCACCCATATTTCCTGACATTGAGATCTGTAGCAAAATAACCAGAGTATAGGAAGGGGCAGTGGGCAGTGGTACCCAGGAGGAGGGAACCCCAGGAAGATAGCAGGATCAGCTCATTGAGGCTCTGTATGAGGCACAGCGCTGGACCGTTCGACAGCGTGGCTGGGGCAGTGACTTTAGACCTCCCCGTAGCACTGGTGGCTACACAGGTCTGGAATGAAGAGAGGGTCCAACATCCCAGCCTCTGGGCATTTAAGGTTCACGTTCCCCAAGAAGAGCTGCCTCTTGACCTCAGCAGCCCCTCCCTCCTGGCGGGCCAGAGTCTGCCGTGAGTCTTTGGTGGGCATCTGTGACAGGAGAGTCCCATGAGACACTGCGACTGGACCTTTCCATCTGCCCAGAGGTCAGAAGGCAAAGGAACGTCTGTGGCTGTAGCTCTTCCCAGCGTCCTCCTCTAGCTTCCCCAGTGTCACTTCTGGGTACTCACAGTCTGAACGGGGTGTCTCCCCAAAGAGAAGAAAGCCTTGCCTTCAGTCACCTCGCCATGCTCCCCCTATCAGGTCAGTGGCTCCGGTCATTGCCTACATCTGGGCCTCTCTTTCCTATTTCCTTTTGTTTTTAAATGTTTACTTATTTTTACATGTGGGTGTCTGTGCCACAGCATGTGTGTGGAGGTCGGAAGACAACTTCGTGGGGTTGTTTCTGTCCCTCTACCTTACATACGGGTTCGGGGAGTTGAATGCAGGCCACCGGGCTTTGTGGAGAATGCTTTTTCCTTCTCTCCAGCCTTGGGGTTCCTTTTCCACATGGGTTGTGCTATCTCCATCCCAAGGAATACAAAGGATGCAGGGCTGTGCGGTGCTGAGCCTGCCCTGCAGCCCCGGGGTCCGCAGTGTGGTAGCATCAAGGACACAGGTGGAAGGCTGGGCTGCTCATCAGCTCCTGCCAGGCAGGAATGACAGCTAGTCAGGACTCTTGCTTTCCACAAGGAACGCCAGAAAACCAGGGTTTTAATGTGAAATATCTTCATTTGAAAAATTTGGCAATTAACGTTTGTCTGTTTCTAAGACACTACATACAGGTGGAACGAAACACCTGCCTACGGTGTTACCAGTTTGCAAGCATGCGGCCAGGTGCACATTAGCCCCATAGAAGATGTCGATGGGGTGGGGGAGGAAGGCAGAGGAGGTTCCCTGGAGGTGGAGGACTGGGAGACCCAGATGCCTGGAAGGCTCAGGGGAGGGAGGGGTTGGTCCAGAGATGGGCTGGGCAGAGGGATGGGGGTGGGTAGGGAAGGTACAGGTCTGGGCCTCACGGTTGGATCCAGGGAACAGGGAAGTTAGATGTGTGACCTTCTGATCTCAAGAGTGGATAGAGACCAGGTTCCTTGCTGTTTGTGTAGCTACCTCCATGGTTCATAGGTCAGGCACAGCAGTAGCCTGAATCAGGGCGAGGTGGACAGACTGAGATGCTGTGGACAAGGAGGTCCAGACCACAATCCCCAAGAGAAGACAGAGCAAAGCTTGAGGCTCTGGTGGTTCTTCCCTGTGGCAAAGATGAGGGCTCAACCATTTGACATTTTGCAGCCACAGAGTATCTGGCCTAGCCGCTGCATTTCCCTAGTGGCCACAAGAGGGCAGCAGAGGAACAGTAGTGTCCCAGGTTGTGGCAAGTGCTCCAACTCTTAAGTCTGGCCTTGAAGAGGAGGTTTGCAGGGCCTGGGTAGTTCCAGGGTGGGTAGAAGTGGGGGCCATCTCTGTCTCATTCTCTCAGCACGTCCAAGTTCCTGTGAGGTCTCTTGAGACCTTGACCTAAGACATCAGTGATACTCTTGACCATGGAGCCTTGTCACACTGCATAGAGAGCTGACCATGGCATAATCAGGTATGCCCGCAGCCATCTCTCCACACCCCTGACCTGTGCTGCCTGCTCCTCCAGTTCCCCACCTTGACTGTACTGCAGTGACAGTTTGAAGATTGGGAGGTTCGGGTATGTCTATGCTATTCTTCACCATACGCTTTACACATGGCACTGGTACTTCCTCTTCTAGATGTACAATCAGATGCAGACCCATCCCCAAATCCTTCCTGCAGTCTGACACAGACATGAAGCTGGTGAGGGGAAATGGCTCAGCAGGGGTGGCTTCAGGGAAGAGGTCCCTGGGGATTAGGGAGCTGACTCCAAGGGTTCTCTGGCCCTTTGGGTGTAGAAGCAAAGATGCTTTCCTTCAGCCCTGGGACTCCCTAAGCTCCAGCCTGGACTTGGACCTGCCTCAAGGACACTTGAGGACCCAGAGGTGGGAGAGGAGGGTTCCCTTCAGGCTGGGCTGCTCACCTGCAACTCTAGGTACAATGGGGGCTCCAAGGGGAAGTAGTCTATGGCCTGGAGCTGGTGTGGAGCTGGGCACCTCAGGTCCTTTCTGTCTCCTTGTGGTAGACATCAGAGGACAGCTGCCTGTACTTGGAAGACTGAGAGCCAGGCAGGAGCAGGAAGTGACTGACTCCACACAGCATCAAAGGGAGGGTTCAAGGAGCATCTCCCACCTGGGCTAGGGGAGGGATAACACTCCAGGAAGGACTTAATGGTCCCTGCTATTCCTTCCTCCCTCTGGCTGCCCAGCATCCGGACCTGGTCCATCCTACCCCAGCCAGGCCCTTCCTCCTCACATGTATGTTCTGCCTCTTCACTAATGCTGGCCCACAGAACCTGAGCTGTGACCAGCTCTCCGCATAGTGGATGGACAATTGGGAGACATTCAAACACTCCAAGGACATCGCCGTCCTTCTGCAGTCTTTGGCCTTAACCCAGTGTCTGGGGTCCAGAGCAAAAGGAACAGGAGGCCCAAGTTCAAGGGCAGAGCCTTGCTTGTGAACCAAGGATCCTTTGCTGACTTCCCAATACCCGCATGGATGCTCACTCAGACCCCACCTCTTAGTTTATGGGGTAACCTGCCCAACATGCCAGGCTTCCTCCAAGGCCTTCCTGATCATCCCATTCACAACAAGGAGCACCAACCATTTTGGTGTAGAGGACTGTACCACTGGAAGCTTCGTATGTCCTGTTCCTGTCCTTTAGCCCATCTGGTGCTCCTGGCACAGCTTGCAGCCACTGCTGGGCAGCAGGCTACAGGCGGCATCTGGCTTGTCAGGAGCCCACCATGTTGTGGATGGGCTTGGCCTCCTCGGAGAACTAGGGAGTTATACCTCCTCAGTCTCCAGCACTCCGAAGTCCACCTCCTCCTACTTCACCTTCTCCTTGCGGCCTTGTAATGGTGATTGGCCCTGGTCATCTCACCAATGAGGCAACCCAGGCTCCTGTAGTTAGGGCTCAGGCAATATGGTTGGCTGCTCAGGACTTCTGGAGCTGAGGATAGAGGGACGGGAGAGGAGAGTGAGGGACAACTGGCAGCAGGATGCACCCCAGCAAGGGGCCAGTGCTGCTCCTTATCCCAGTGCTCCCAAGGTTGATGGAGTTCTCACAGAACGGAGAAGTTTGGGACCAGGACAATCTTGCTTCCATCCTCCAGCTGCCATCCAGCATCCAGACAGCACTCTATCCGGAGAGCGCCCTCTGGTGGTGATTTTCAGTGCTCAAGGGTTCTGACTGTGGCTTCAGAATCCTGACCAAGGTGGATGGTGTCTCCGCAGACAGAACAGGCACAACAGTCTCCACTTCTGTGTCCCCAGTTACGAGCAAGGCTCCCACAAACAGGATATGCCGTACACATATTTGTTTCAGCGAAGAGGGGTGTCCACCTACTTTAAAGACTATTTTCAATCTACCTAGGCTGTGAACCATCTCTCAGAGGTGGGGGAGGGCTGAAGAGATGGTTCAGTGGTTAATAGCACTCATTGGCTGCTCTTCTAGAGGACCTGGGTTTGATTTCTAGCAACCACAGGACAGCTCACAACTGTAGGTGGCCCCAGTTTCAGGTGACCCAACACCCCCTTCAGGCTTCTGTGGGTGCCAGGCACACACGTGGTGCACAGATATATATGCAGGCAAACACCCCCACACATAAAATAATAAAAATACTAAGATTTAAAAATCTCTTACTGCATCTTCCCCACAACTTTAAAATGGCCAATAGATTCACCACAGAAGTACAAAAGAGAGCACTGCGTGTCTCAAGGCCAGCCGCACTCAAAAGCACGTACACATGACATGCACTGGTGGGCATATGGCAGACAAAGCATGCAGCACTGTGTCCAAAAGGAGAGCAATGCAGATGTCCATTTGGGTATGTGGACATGTATATCTATTATCTGTCTATCATCTATCTATCTATCTATCTATCTATCTATCTATCTATCATCCATCCATCCATCCAATCTCTATGCGTCTCTCTATAAGAATTCACATGGATTCCATACCCAAGCTCCCCATGTCCTCCTCCAGGTCTAGCCTAGTGAGTACCCCATCTCATCTTGTTTTTCTGCAACCTGCAGATCTAGCCTGGGTCCCACAGCCAGTGCCCTGGCTTAGTTTGGCCACACAAGCCTTGCAGCAGATGACCTCTAAGTTTTCCCAGGGTCCAGCATCCTGTTCCCTGGCCTAGTCCCACCACCTTCTTCTACACCACAGCCAAATTCTAGGCTTCTTCCAGGACCTGACCTATATGTATCCACTCACAGGATCTTTATACCACCCCCACCACCCACTCCATACCCAAACATCCCAGTGCTCTTCCAGAATCTAGCTAGGCGACTACTCATCCATGCCTTTTCTACAACCTACCAGATCTAGCCTGGGTCCCACAAGGAATGGGCCAGCCTCATCTGGCCTTGCCTGCCTTCACTGTAGAGGTGATCTAGGCTTGAGCCAGTGTCCTCCTTACCTATCCGCATACCACAGGACTCTCCCACTGCATATCCAATCTTTCCAATCAGACCTATCTACTCCCCACACCCGCACACCAGCCCAGCCCCCTCTGCCCACCTGACTGCATTCCACCAAGCCATTTCCAACCTCTAGACCCAGCCACCCTCATATCTTCTCTTCTCCCTCCATTCACAACAAGCTCAGAACTAGCAAAGTCCACATGCTCAGACCTTATCATAGGAATGCCCGCAATATGAAGGATCAAGCCAGTATCTCCTCTCTAAAACCTACCGCTCCTGTAGAAATGTTTGCCAATGAGAATAACCTAGATGAACTCCGGGGCACAGATTCTGAAAGAACAATCATAAACCTCCTCAAAGAATTTAGGAGTTTAAAGTAGATATAAAGAAACAGTTCACAGAAATCATGGAGAAAGACGATCCAAGACTTGAGAATGGAATTCAATCAGGAGGTAGAAACTGAAGAGGACTCAAGCTGAAATGAAGATGGGATTGAAAACGCAGTAATAGTCCAACTAGAAAACTCAAAGGAAAGACAAGTAGAATGAATCAAATAGAAGACAGAATATCAGGTCTCAAAGATAAAATAGAGCATCTAGACCAAATATGAAGGGAACATGAAAAAAAATTTAAAACACAGGAAAGGAACACACAAGAAATGTAGAACGCCATAAAAAATAAAACAAAACAAAACTTTGAATTATAGGCATAGATGAAGGGCAAAGAATACCAAGTCAATGGGATAGACCAGACTATCAATAAGATCAAAGGTGAAACTTCTCCAAACTAAGGGAAAACACACACATAAAAATACATGAAGCACAAAGAATAACAAATAGGCAAGATCAGAAAAGAAAGCCCCGTGGCAAATCATAGTTAAAACACTAAGTAAACGTAACAAAGAAAGTGTATTAAAGCTGCAAGTTAAGAAACTCAAGACACATATAAAGGAAAACCATAAGAATAACAGCTGATTTCTCAATGGAAACTTGGAAATACAGAAGACCCTGGAAGCAGTGTGTTCCAGGTCCTCAAAGATTATGACAGTTGCCTAGACTAATATACCTAGCAAAACTATCTGCCACGATTGAAGGAGAAAGAAAAAATTCCATGGTATAATCAGCCTAAAAAATAATATCCAACAAACCAAACCTAAGGAAAATATAGGAAACATTATTTCAGGCTGAAGAGAGGAGTCAGCACAGCAGAAAGAATGTGTACAGAAACACAAAATCACAATTATTAAAATACAAAAGACCACTGAGAACACAACACCAAAAATCAACAACATGATGACCACAACTAACATAAAATTCAATAATAACTTTAATATCAATGGCTTCAATTCTCTAATCAAAAGACACAGACTGACTGAATGGATCAAGAAACAAAAACCCTTCAATCCTCTGCCTACAAGGAACACATCTTAGTTTTAAAGAAAGACATCAATTTAAAGGAAAAGGATGGACAAAAGAACTCCAATCAAATGAGACCAAGAAGCAAACAATCGTCACTATCCTAATATAGGACAAAATAGACTTCAAACTGAAACTAGTCACAAGAGATAAAAAGGGACACTTCATCGAATCAAGGGAACAGCTAACTAAGAAGACACTATTGTAGTGGGACGCTTGGAAGTTTTGTTACTTTGGTTTCTTTAAAAACAAAAATGGCATTTTGATTATATTTTTGTTCCTTTCTCAGATCTAGCAGATGATGAGTTTGATTTGGACTGTTTGTTGCAGGTGGCTATAATTTGGTTATGTGCAGCTGCTTTGCCACATGTGGCTTGTCCCTGTGATTGTGTGTGGCTTGGACTTCTGGGAACTTTTGCTTAGAGTGTGTAAGGGTTGAAGCCCCAAGAGCTGGAGTTGGTTGGTTGGTTGGTTGGCTGTTGGTGGTTGGTCGTTGGTGGGTTGGTTTGTTGGTTATTGCTTAGAAGAGCATTAGTTGGAGAAATTAGGTTTGAGGATATTGAGCTGAGATGCTAATCCAGCTCACTATCAGCTCCTGCTCTCCAAGCTTCCGACAACCAAAAAAGGCTGTGAATACTTATTCCTTTCTCTCTATCAAGGCTGCCTACAATGGTGGTGAAGATTTCTTTCTTTATTTCTAGCCTACCTTCATCTTTCCTAAAATTGGGGGTAAAAGCACAGCCAGACTGCTACACACTATTATACTAAACTGCGCTATTAAACTAAACATATATGCACCAAACACTGGAGCTCCTGTTTTCATTAAGAACTGTACTGTTGGAGTTAAAGACAGAGGTTGACAACAGTCACTTATATTAAGTGATTTCAATACTCTACTTTCTCCAATAGACAGATCGTCTAGACAAAAAATAGAGAAATGTCAGGACTAACCGACATCGTATATCAAATGGGCCAAACAGATACTTACAGAATATTCCACATAAACACCAAAGAAGACACATCCTACTCAGTAGCATATGGAAGCTTATCTAAAACAGACACATTCTGGGACACAAAACACATCTTTACAAACCCAAAGAGATAGAAACACTCTTTGTACCCTACTTGACCACAGTGCAATAAAGCTTAAAATTGACAGGAAATGAATCTCTAGTAAATACACAAATTCGTGGAAATTAAACAACTCATTACTGAATGATGAATGTGTCAAAGAATATCAAGAAAGAAATTTTTAAAAAGTCCTGGGGCCAAATAAAAAGTGAAAACACAACACAAAACCTCTGGGACACATAGAAAGCAGTCCTATGGGGGAAATTTATCGCTCTAAGTGCCTGCATTAAGAAATCAGAAAGAACACAAATTAATGGCTTAATGATACAATTCAAAAAGTTGGAAAACCAAGAACAAACCAATTCTGAACCCAATCAATGGCAAAGACTAACAAGAATCAGAACAGAAATCAATAAAATAGAAACAAAGAAAATAATTCAAAGAATCAACAAGTCTAAGAGCTGGCTCTTTAAGAAGAGAAACAAGATTGACAGTCCCTTGGACGAACTAATCAAAGAAAGAGAGGGCTCAAATTGACAGAGTCAGAAACGAACAGGGAACCAGTGCAGTAGACACCGAAGAAACTCAGATTGTAAGGGAAGGTTCCATTAAGCTGGAAAACTTAAAAGAAATGGATGAATTTCTAGGTTCAGTCAAACCACTAAAATTTACCCAAGAAGTCAACACTTAAATAGACCCATAAGAGATGAGGAGACTGAAATGGTGATTAAAAAGCCATCTAGATTTAAAAAAATGTCCAGGACCAGATCAGAAGAATTCTAACAGACATTCAAAGAAGATCTACAGCCGGTCCTTCCTAAACTATCCAAAACCAAAACCAAACTCCCAAGCACCATCTATGAACCAGTATCACTCTGAAATTGTTGTTGTTAAGACACAACAACAGCTAAAACAAAACAAAAGCAAACAAAACCACCAGAAACCTATTGGCCAATATCCTTGATGATCATAGACTAAAAAATACTCAATAAAATATTTGCAAACAGAAGACAGACATATATCAAAAAGATTATCCACCGTGGTCAAATTGGCTTTATCCATGTAAATGCAGGCATAGGTCAAAATACGCAAGTCAATAAATACGATAAACCACATAAATGGAGTGAAAGACAAAAATCATATGATCATCGCAGTAGAAGCATAAAAAAGCCCTTGACAAAATCCAACATGTCTTCTTGATGAAAGTCCTAAAGACTGTAAGGCTGAGGGATCATACCTCAACACAATAAAAGCCACATACGAGAAACTCACAGCCAACATCGCCCTAAATGGGGAAAAGCTTGAAGCAACCCCACTGATGTCAGGAATGAGACAGGGATGTCCACTGTCCCTTTCCACGTTGTGCTCCAAGTACCAGCTGGATCAATAAGGCAAGAGAAGGGAATTAAAGGGCTACAAACAGGGAAGGAAGAAGTCAGAATATTCATATTTACAGATGACACAATACTATACATTAGAGATCCCAAAATTTCTACAGGAAAACTTAAAGAAATGATAAAATGAATTCAGCAATGTGGTAGGATACAAAATCAACTCACACCAATCAATAGTGTTTCTATACACCACTAATAAAAATACAGAGATCATAAACACACTCCCACTCACAATAGCCTCATAGAAAATAAAATATTTAGAAATAACTTAACCAAGGAAGTAAAAGACCTCTACAATGAAAACTTTAAACCCCTGAGGAAAGAGAGAGACACTAGAAAAGGAAAGCTATCCCATGCTGGTGGATTAGTAGAATTAACACTGTGTGAAAATGAGAGTTCTACCAAAAGAAATTTATAGATTCAATGCAATCCCAATCAAAATCCCCATCTCATTCTCCAGAGAACCAGAAAACAGTATCCTAAAATTCGTATGGAACCACAAAGGACCCAGAATAGTCAAAATAATCCCGAGCAAAAGAACAATGCTGATACGAGTACAATTCCAACTCTTAAGATACATTACAGAGCCACAGTAATAGAAACAGCATGGTATTTGCACAAAAAGAGACATGTAGCTCAATGGGGGCGGGGGAACCAAGAGCCAAAGATGAGACAAACGACTACAGCCGCTTGATATTTAACAAAGATTCCAAAACATATACTGAAAGGAAAAGAAGAAATCTTCAACAGACAGTGCCGGGAAAAGTGGATACCACATGCAAAAGAATGAAATTGTATCTGTATCTATCACCTTGCGCAAAAGCTAACTCCAGGTGAAAGACCTGAAACACTGAAACTGCTAGAAGAGACATAGGCAGTGCCCTGCCTGACAGGGAAGGACTTTCTGAACAGGACTCCGTGTGCACAAGAATTAAGGCCAACAACTGAAGGGGTATTTCATAAAACTAAAAGCCTTCTGCACGGTTAAAGAAACAATCAACCAGGTCAGGGCTACAGACCTGCAAGATTTCTGTCCCATGAAGACGGGATCTCAGTTTTCCCTTTCAGGGTAACCATGTGACTCTGGGATACCGTAGATGAGACGTGTGTGGAAAATCGCTCGTTTCAGGAGAGGAACATTAATGAAGGTAGAAGATTCCTGAACGAGGCGGGTTGTTGACCTGCCTGCTACATTTAATGACCCATGGAACTCCTGAAAGCCTGAGGTCACAGAGTGTAATATGTCCTGGTGGATTATGGAGTTGCTTCTCAGGAAAAATATGAGATTCTCGACATTTTGTAACAATTTGCTTGGGGAGGAAAGTTTAAAGCAGTCAGGGAAGCCTCTCCTCTCCTGCCTGATTGGTCTTTGGAGGTGGTTTATTTTTTTCTTCTTCAAAAAAACAGGATAAATGAGTAGGGCAAGGGCCCGGCCTGGAATTCGAGCTGTCGAAGCTGGACCCTGAGGCTCTGCCTCTGCCTCTGCACACCCCCTAAGCAGAACTGGGGCTACATTTCACACTCAGGAACACGTGCCTTCTGCAGGCTCAGGCCACAAACACCTGCCAGGCTGAGTAGTGATGCTGGCCCCAGCTCTGTGATGCTCGACAGGGAGGGGAAGAGAGTACCAGCAATGGGCCACAGGATCGCAGTGTGGGTAGTTCTGAGAGCACACTGTAGCCTGGACTCCTCAGAGGACCCTGTGTCCCTGCTCCTCCACATACACCTCTATGAAGGTGGTCAAGGCTGGGGGATGCTGGGTAAGGAGCGCGCAGGAGGTCAAGGTCAAGCTGACTCCTCTGTGAGATAAGTACCACAAGACGTCTGCCTCCGTTCTCTGGGCCCACATCTGGTCTCTCTGGGTTAAGACCGTTGTGAATTCATTTTTGTCCTCACAGTTATTTAACACAAGCGCTGAGGTTTGCCATTGACTAGGCGGTGGGGAAGGCCAGTTCTGCTACCCATCCTCACACAGATGACAGAGGACAGGCAGACGGTCCCTGGGGCAGGGGACAGGCTACTGTGGTCAGAGATTCCCAGGAGGTCTGGGAAGACCTGGCATCACAAAATGCCCTGCATTATGACTGCTCCTAGGTGTGGTGGAGGGGAAAGTTTTGTATATGTGAGGGGGACTATAGTAGATAGGAGGGAGAGCATAGACGGGGGCAGAGACATCTGGGGGAGTCCAGGGTGGACACGACCAAACTGAGCTGCTGGGTCATGTGAGGGGAGGGGGAGGGGGAGAGGGGAGACAGAGGAAAGAGAAGAACCTGGAGTGGTGGCTGTTAATGTTTTTTAGAGCTCGAACAGAGATGGCAATGTGCCCTGGCATTTGGGAGCCAAGGAACCACATAGCTCTGACATAGGGAAGGTGGCCACAGGGGAAGTGTTAACGGCTCTGAGAGGAAGATACCCTGGCAGCAGGGAGCCCAGGGATCACACAGCTCCGAGGTGGGAAGGCTTCCCTAGCTGAGCTGTTGTATTACTGTATAACAATTCCATTCTTCCTAACGGAGCAAATCTCACAAAAGAGATTTACTGAGCGTGGCTGCCTCCCTCAGGAAGAAGGCAGTATTGAAGCTGCCAGAGACCTGAGCAGAATGCAGCTCTTTATATAGTATTGGGGGGCAGAGGGGCTTTCCAGGGTGGCCTGGGATTGGTGGGAGTTTTCATCTTATTTCAATTATCTGGAGGGTGGGGCCCATGAGTGGCTGGACCAGCCCATTGAAGGGCTCTTACAGGGGTCTGGGGGCAGGGCCTATCGAGGGGCTGGAATGGGCCATTAGGGCCTTCACAGCGGTCTGTTAGATGAGAGATGTGGTTTCTACTAGTGTAATAAACATGTCACTGCTTTCCCCCACTCTGCCTAACTGAGGGAACCATTTAGAATTACAGACCCCTTAGCACAATGAAATCGCCCGAGTAAAGTCCTCTCATCCTAAGTCTATTTTTGGAACTAGGGATTTTCCAGATTACTGTAAACCCAGTGAGGTGAGACAGGGTGGCACGCATTTCCTCAGCTACACCCGGACACCCTGACACGCTTGGAGCATTCCAGAAACCCACGTGCTTCACCTCCTACCAAGCCCACAGCCCAGAGCCGCCTGGAAGCCTCCACACCCATCTTTGCCAGGTGTAACCAGAGGAACTTGTTGGCACGTTGTGCACCTGAGGGGCAGCGGCTGGGGCGGGGCTGGGGGTGGGAGGGTGTTGCCAGGTGGTGAGGTGAACCCCCTCCCCTCAGCAGGCCTGCTGAGGAAGGAGAGAGTGGGTGGGGGCCTCCAGTAGCCAAGACACCAGGAGGCCAAGAAAGTCTCAGATGGAGAATAATCAAAATGGCTAGATTATAAAGGGAAGGGCAGCCCAGTCCCCTGGGCTGGAGATTCAGGGTAATGGGGTATGGTACACAAGCCGGGAAGACCCAGTAACAGGTAGGGGCAGATGCTGGGAGAACCTGGTGGCCATGTTCACTTTGATATGTTAGATAGGGATCTCAGCCAACAGTCACCAAGACCAGGGCACCACCCCTACAATGGGGAAGAAAGCTGTAGGGCAACTATGGGCCAGAGGAGAGACCCCTATGAGTAGGGTCCCAGGAGGCTGGTGCACCCCCCAAGTCCTGCTGTATAACAGCCTGGGAAGAAGCTCAGGCAGAAGGCACAGCTGCCAGTGGGGCTGCCTCACCCTGTCCCCACTGTCTCCCCTCTTCAGTGACAGGAACCTCTGCCTTCCCAGGGAGTGAGGCAGCAGAAGACTCTGCATTTCCCGTGGAAACTGGGTAAAAGAGCATCTTAGAGAGAGATGTGCACACTGCTGCAGCCCACTGACCACACTGGCCTCTAGATGGACGCTCCTGCTCAGCACCAGCCAGTTTTGTTTGTTTAGTGGACAGCATCCTTCCTCTCAGGGGAATGACTCATGTGTCCAAATCCTGGGCAGTCTCTCACCAAATGAGATGAGTGTTTGCCTCAGTCCCTATTACAAACCAGTGTTGCAGCTCTTCATTATTTACATGGGCTCCTTTTGATGTGCTAACAATTCCAAATAAGGGCAAAACCTCTCATCTCAAGAAACCAGTGGCCGTGGATTGGATATGACAGCTTGCTAGGAACCACTGGCCAGAACCAAACCCACAGAGAGTCCAGGGCAAGGTGGTCAGGACAACGAGGAAACTGGGACTCTGAGCCTCCCCACCCGCGTTCTTTTCTGTGACAGGCAATCATGGCAATCAAGGAGGTTCTTTGTTTTCAGCCTTTAGGGAAACAGAAACACAAGATAATTTCCGCCCAGAGATTCACGCAGGGTCATCAGCTGACTGTGTAGTGCCAAGGGATGTGTGAGGTCACCGTGTTTTGATATTGGCCAGTTACACCACATTTCTCAAGGGACTCTGGGGATCATGATGACCTCAGTGGGTGTGGGATCTGACAGGGTCGCACATACTGGCAGTGTCCAGTGTGGAGTTCCTGATGTCACCCTTAACCTTTCAAGAGCTTCCCACGCAGCTTTTTAGACAGATGATGGTGGAAATCAATTTGCTACAGCAACTAGATTCCACTGGGTCCCTTGAAAAATGCGATGTAACTGGCTAATACAAAAACATCAGCCCCTTCTCTTGAACATACCAGAGAATAGCTCACTGTTCATTCAAAATGCAGGAAGGGAGGCAGAAGAGATGGCTCAGTGATTGAGAACACTCAACTATTTTCTAGAGGACCAGAGTTTGGTTGTCTTCATGCACATCAAGATGTGCTGGAGCCAGGAAGATGGAACAGAGACAAATTGGGACCTAGCCTGAGGCGTCTCATCTGCTTTAGGGCAGCTAACAGGTTCTCTTCTCAGGTATACCTGAGTCTGGAGGTGACCCATCTGTGTACATGACTTAAGGCTATCCTCACACCCAGGGTTGGCTGCCCATAGGCAGAGAGACCAGGCAGGGAGCAGAGAATAATGTCTTTTAGCTTAGCAATGTAGATTTTTGTTTTGTTTTGTTTTAGCAGACTGGATATGAGATTTATTACTGAAATTATTTGGTAGGGTGCCAGGGTCCAGCCTGGGCTTGAGGTTAGGGTCTTGAGAAAGGGATGCCTGGAGTGGCGGGAAGAATTGATTCAGGAGTCAAAAGCTGGTATAAGCCAGCAGCCTGTCATCTAAGGAGAGCATCAGAACTTATGAATTCCCTACTTCTTTCTTTCTATCTATCTATCTATATCTCTCTCACTTTTCTCTTTCTTTCTTTCTCTCTCTCTCTCCTTCCTTCTTTTTCTTCTGTTTCTCCAGAGCATGATCCAGCCCAGTCTTTTATTTACTAAAAGTATATTGCAAATCTAACAGTTTATTGAGGTCAAGCACATTCAAAGCTTCACAGAAAAAAATCACAGTTACATTTTTAAAAAAAAATTCCCATGCTTACTTGGTACACAAGAACAACCTCTATTGTAACAACTTAATCTTCAACTTGTTTTTTCTCAGAAAACCTCTAACACAATGGTTCCTTGGCAGTTTGCTGGGCGCCCTGCTTGCTGTTTCAGCATATTCAAACAGACAGAAGGGCAAAGAGGTGCTAGACAGAAATTTTATATTTATAGATTTGTAAGCTTTCTCTAGTTCTTCTACTTCCCCGTATCTATACAAATTCAATCATATGTTTCTTTAGCATGAACAGCATCTATTCCGCTTTCTCTTGACTTTCCATTTTTCTTGTTTCTGGGGCTCTCTGTAAACCCCAGCCAGTTCAGAAAACACAGGCTCAGGAGTATAATTCCTGTCCCTGAACTTGGTCACATCATATAGTTCCTAAAAGTTACTTAAAGAACAGTTCATTCACAATTTTATCTTGTCCCTAGCTGACTGCATTTAGTGAGGCTGACCAGGGACAACAGCCCTTAGGACACTCGCAAAGGCTTCCACCTCAGGGTCATTAGGTTTAGCCGCCTTCTTCCTTATCAAGGGACCACAAGAGGGTAGGCTCCCATGGAGGCATTGGCCCATGGAGGAAGCGATAGAGAGAAAAAGAAAAGAACAGCATATAAAGAATAGTAGGCCACTTGTAGAGCAGTTATTGCCAGCTGTCTACTGCAGAGGTGGCACGCCAGGGGCTAGGACTGTGTCAAGCCGCCATCTGCGCAGCCATGCCGTTTCTGGCAGTTGGGTACAGGAGAGCACTGTGGAAGCTCTCAGGAATACAGGACCTTCCACTTGTCCAGGGGACCGCAGTTGGGGATATATTTGACCACACAGCCATCAGAAATAAGCAGTTTCTCAGCAACCATGTCTTCAAATTCATCTGCCTTAAATTTGGTGAAGCCCCAATTCTTTGAGACATGGATCATCTGGCGTCAGGGAACTTAAACTTGGCTCTATGCAGAGCTTCAGTCACATGTTCTTCACTCTACAGCTTGGCACAGATGGACATGATGACCTGGCCAATGTGAACCCTGACCATTGTGCCCTGAGGCATCCCAGAGGCACCATGCATGCCTGTCTGGAGCCTGCCAGCCCCAGCACAGGACAACATCTTCTTGATTCGGACGACATGGAGAGGGTGGAGCCTCATTGGAATATGAAAGCCATCCTTGCCACACACAACTCTTCACCATGCATTTGTTGGCACAAATACGGGCAGCCTCCAGGGCTTCCGAAGAGTTACTCATATTCATCGGACACCATGTGACCGCAAAGTAGAAATTCATCAACTTTTGCCTTCTTCCGTTCCGAGTCAGAGATGCAGATCTTAGCATCAGGGACACCTTGGCAGAAGCAAGACTTTGGGGATAGTTTGTTCTTACAATACTGGTAACACCAGGCAGGGCGACGGCCCATGATGACAATTGGATCTTCTGATCTTCAACGGGATACCAGAGGAAAAGAGAGCAGCCATAGTTTTAAATTCAGCCTCTGGTTCTACATGAAGAGAGATCTATTCTAATGAAATCCTCTTCCTGGTGATCCAGGGAGTGAGAGCTTTGACAACAAGAAGGGACCAAATTGTTTCTGGTCAGCACACACCTGGACAGAATACTCCAGCCCTCCAGGAGAGTCAGAAGGTGCCATGTCAGTGGGCCACCCTCCTGGGTCCCTCCTGCTGTCATCTGCACTGCCTTTTCTGCTCTGTGCATTGCTCTCCCTGGGGCTTCCTCCACAGATTCTGGGGGATCCTATTAGCTACCAGAACATACCTCTCCAGGCAGAAAGAAGTTTTCCATACAGAGAAAAACCCAGAAGCAGGGCAGGCTTCTGACAATGGGTGGCCAGGTGCCTTCATTTCCATCTAGGCCTCTCTCCTGTCTTTATCTCCTGTGACATCTATTCTGTGACCCTAAGCTTCAACATGAGAACTAAGAACACAGCCGTTGCAGTGCGTGGGCATGGTGCTGGTGGCCTGTCATGCATGACGGAGGCACCACAGGCCTTGGAATGTGTAGAGGAGATGGTTAGGGCAGCATTCTGGTTGTAGGGCATCCCACAGTTGTGCCAGAAAAGCGATGGATCTGGGGTGCATGCATGCTTGGTTGCAGGTGGCTTTCTGGCTGAGAGAGTGTACGTGGAAGGTTGCAGGTTCCTCCCACCTCAGTGCTCCGTGCACAGCACTGTGCAGCACCTGGCCCTCCAGACTCCTGCCTTTGCTGCTTAACTCAGAATGGGAATAAGTCTGAGGTTTTGGAAACTGAGGCAGGCTGAGGAGGAAAATGGGGGTAGAGAGGGAGGTAGAGGCCTGTCAAGGGATAAGGCCACCAGCTGGAGCTTTATTCAGCACTCAAGCATGTGTGGATATGGATCCCCACACCCACAGCCTCTGCTGACAATCACACGTCCACCCTTGTTGACCTTACAGAGAGATGAATCCAAACCCAAGGGCAGCTGCTAGCACAGTCCCAGCTCAGCCTCTGCCCATTCAGCCAAGGCCAACAGTCTAGCAGTTGGCCCATGAATTGGCAAAATTGAGTTCCTCCAGTACTTCTTCCCAATGAGGAGAGAGCACAGGATACCTCACAGGGATAACCTTCTGTCCTAAATTTTGGGGAGGCCGGAGGAGCATACTTGAAACAGTCACTCTAGATCACTTTCATCCTGACAGTGTGGTCTTTACTGTGTCAGCGAAAGGGGCCTGAGCGGTTTAAGGTAGAGCTGGATCTCTAGGGAGACTGGATTTCCAAGATAAAGAGAAGCTACTGGGTGAAGGCCTGAGGCTGTCAATGTAGACATCATAAAAGAACAGTGGACAGATGCATAGTCATCAGCCTATAGAGGACTTCCTTAAGGCAGGGCCACTGATGGCTTCAGTGATGGCCCCTGCTCTCCTGGGCATTGTCTCCCTCTGCACCATGGGTGACAGGAAAGAGGAAAGAACTATTCCTCCCCACCCCCCACTTCTCAGAAAGCCCAGATGTCTCCGGCTCTCATAACCAAAGCTTTGTCCTGCATCTAATTCTCTTGTTTAGAGGTCAGAGTGGAAGGAGATCAGTTACACAGGCAGGTGTCCTTGAATCCTGAGACACACATACACATACACACACCCCGAGTGCGCATGCCCGCATATCTCCTCCATGGTCACCAGCGGTCCTCTGCTACCCTCTGAGCCATCTGGAAACACACTCTACAGACAGGGTGGGAAGTTCAGAGACAGCCCTCCAAGGGCCACCTCTTGGGTCTCACTCTTCAACCCACCATGTCACAGACAGGAAAACTGAGGGAATAGACCCCCCCTAGTGTCCTAGTGTTGGCTCATAGTAAAGCTAAGGGGCAACTGAGTGGGCTGTGGACCTAAGCCTCTCAAACTCTGGTCACGTATAGTGTGTGCATGCAAATTCACATGCGCACATGATCACTCATACAGACACACAAGCTAATGTCCAACATATGTTTTGCTTCAACATACGGAAGCACCCCCACACCCTCACCGAGGAACTTAGTGCTCATTAGCAATGGTTCTGCCAGTGGGCAAAAGGTCAGCTCAGGACATGTCTGCTCTGTATCAAGACACAAGTACTTAGGTCTTAACGATGTGTATATCCTCATGTGTGGGCAGCTGACATCCCCCATGTAAACTGTTTGCAATTTCCTAATATGGGCAGAGTCAGCTCTCAGTAAAAGTGGAACAGCAGAGGCAAGACTCTAAAAGAAAGGGATCCCCAGGGATTCCCCTCTTTCTAAACAAGGGGACTTCCTTGTCCTGCTGGACCAGGATGAAGGCAGCAGTTTCTTGGGACCCCTCATTTCTCCTCGGAGAGGAAAACAAGGGTGACACTCCCATAACTGTATCCTGGATGCCATCTGTCCCTTCATGAGGGTATCTCAGCAACTGGTTTACAGAGTAGGGCAGGAGGGGAATCAGGCACCCCAACTCCCTCCACCATGGCATCTCAGGACACAGACCTTCTTCTGAAGACCCAGCCTCATGTGTCAATCCCTTCCCTCCTCCCAGCAGGTCAGAATGTGGTGATGGCACATGTAGGAGAAACTAGACCCGCCACTGGGCAGAACAAGGCCTGAGACCTGCCTGGACGTGCCCAGAGACAGATCTGCCCGGACATGTCCAGAGATGAGAAGAGCCAAAACAAACAGCCTGCAGTCTGAGAGTCAATGGGACACTGGGCTGGATGGAGGGTATAAAAAGGCTTTCCCTTCCTGCAATAAACTGAGTCTGCTTCTTGCCACTTACCTGACTCTCGGAGCCTGTGTGTCTTGGCTCTGCACCAACTCCATCCCTGTCCCCCAAGGATCCCATGGATGGACAAGCAACCGGCGAGCAGGAGAAGCACATCGGGTAATCTTCCCACCTTGCGTGTACTTTCTAAACTGCCCTGTCCTGAGCCGCATTCCCACCGCAAATGAGTGTCCACTTCCTGCCAAGTCCCAGCTGATAACCTGCACCATGCTGCAGGGAGGTGGGCCCCAACCTGGCTTCCTTTCTGCTCCCCACCTAGAATGCAGAGCCACTGAGGGAGCCACTCAGAAGCCCAGGGTCAGATAGATCTGGCCTACCCCAAAACATGCCTGTCTGTCATAAGGTTACTTTTCCTCATCTGCCCAGAGTCAGTTCCCTGCAACCAAGTTTATCAGACCACCACACAAGAACCTATCCATCCTGTCCCTTCTGTTCTTGGTTCTGAGTGAAAGGAACCCAGACTAGATGAGCTCAGACAAAACCTTGCTTTCTCGGCTCCTGGGACCGAAGGCCAGTTGACAGCCAGACTGGATTAAGTGGAATGCAACCGGGCCCAGGACACCGGAACCAAGGACATACTTCCCTGGAACCTCCTCTTGCCTGTGCAAGTGTGCACATGTGTGTGTATGTGCGGATTAGTCAGCCTTGGTGCTGACTGGCTGACTCACATGTAGAAGTAATGGGTACAGAACATGGCAGTGAACTATTTGCCAAGTACCCTATTCTAAGTATTCTTAAGAAATAGTATTGCTTGTGTGTGTGTGTCTGTGTGTGTGTGTGCACACTCGTGTGCATAGGCCCATGTGTGTCATGGAATGCACGTGAAGAGTAGAGGACAACTTTTGGGAATTGATTCTCTTCTTCCGTGGTGGCATCTGGGGGTGGAAGTCGGGTCATCGGTCTTGGCAGAAAACACCTTTACCCTCTGAGCCACCTCACCAGCCCCTTATGGTAGGGCCCTACTTTAAGTTTTCTTTAAGAGAGAAGGACCTCCCTTCAATCCACTGACTCCAGAGAAAGGCTTCCCTCGTTGGGCTCAGCACATGGGCTCAGCTGTGCTCTGATGGACTGTAGTCTAGCCTGGCATCATTTAGAACATACAGACCTAGGGTAGTGATGCAATCAGGAAAGAGAAGCGTGACACCTGGGAGACAGGATGCTTGTCCACTAGATGAACCCATTTCAGAAAAGGTACTCTTTTCAGATGACCTTGAATCCGGGGTCTGGCTTTGCCAACTGTCCTGCAGGTCTCTGAAGTATGACCTTAGTCTGGGGATGCAGCTTAGGTTAGGTGGAGCACTTGGTTGGCATACACAAAGCTCTGGGGTGCAGTCACCAGCACCAAATAAAACCAGGCTGGGTGGCACATAACTGTAATCACAGCACTTGAGAGACAGAGGCGGGAGGATCAGAGGCTCAAGATCATCCTTGGCTATGTAGTATGTTAGAGGCTAACCTGGGCTACATGAGGGAGATAAGAACAGTAGTAGAAAGACACAAAAAAGACTAGTACCTGCTGCAGCAGAAGTGATCATTTTACAACAAAATTTCAGACATACAGGCGTATCTAAAGCCACATATTAAAGCACACGAATGTATGCTCATCTACAGTACTAGGCTAGTGAATGGCTTGGCACAACTTTGTAGCATTTACTGATTGGAGGTTTTATTTGTTATAATATCATCTTTGTAATTGCCAGTCAACAAAATGGGCTTGGAAACCCTCGGGCTCTGGAGAAGTCTCTCCGCATACTGCTCACGCTCACAGGTGTGCCTTTTGACAGCAGGGGAACGGCAGCAGGGATGCTCTGAGACTAGGCTGTCACTCCTACTGGGCTGCTGCATTTTTTCATCCTGGAGAGAGCCAGCGAGGCTGTTCAGGCCATCCCACGGAGAGAGCTGCCAGGAAGATGGATGAAGCCTCCTGCCAACAACCAGCACCAACTTTCAGCTATGTTCATGAACTGAGGAGCAACTCCAGTCAACATCCTGATGTGACCTGTCAGAACCTTGAGCCAGAAATGCCTGCTCACCGACTTCGAGTCCTGACCCACAAGACTATGAGCTAACACACAGGTTCCCGCTGCTCTGAGCCACCACACTGTGAGGTCGCAACCACACTCAACTTGAACTTGAACTCACAGCTGCTGCTGCTAACTTCCTTTTGCCATTTGCTTATTTGTTGACTTTTGATTTTTCCTTTACCCAGAAAGGTGAGCTCCTGTGAAGTGAAGAGTTTGACTCTTCTGTTCACTGTTCACTGTTTCACACAAGTGGTAAGCTAGTGGTTAAGGTCCCCAGAGCGAAGGTTTAGTGAGAAGCCCATCCATCTTAAAGACACCCATGGCAAGACTCTCTTAGCCTGTGGAGTTGAGTCTAGCCTGAGCCTCTTTCCATTCCCTAGCCAGATGACCAAACTTTTGTCTTCCAGAGATCAGACTTAGGTCACTGGCTCTCTGGTGGTTGGAATAAGAATGTCCCCTGTAGGCTCATAGATTTGAATGCTTGGATACTAGGGAGTGGCACTATTTGAAGAGATTAGGAGGTGTGGCCTTGTTAGAGGAAGTGTGTCACTGAGAGTGGGCTTTTGGGAAGTCCAAGTCAGGTCCATTGGGTCTCTCTCTTCCTGTTGCCTGCAAATCCATCCAGATGTAGAGCTCTCAGCTACCTCTCTGGCACAGTGTCTGCCTGTGTGCCACCATGCTTCCAGCCACAACGATAATGGACTAACTTGCTGAAACCGTCAGCCAGCCCCAATTTTCTTTAAAAGAAGATAATAATGGTTGCTGTGGTCATGTTTCTCTTCACAGCAACAGAGCGCTGACTAAGACCCTCTTCCCCTCTCTGGAGAACTGTGGAAGGCCCCGACAGCACAGAGTGAGACTGAGTTAGCCTCTCCCATGAGCAACACACAGAGGTTCTACCCCTAACCACTGCGGCCCGTCTGAAAACAGCCACGGTTTGTGTTTGACCAGAGAAACACGCAGATGGTGAAACTGCAGAGAAGAACCCTTCTGGGCCTCGGCCACAGCCCTGTGAGGCGGGTTATTTTTAAGGAGCTCCGCCTGGTGGAGAGTCAACAGAGAGGCGGGATTTGGAGAATGGCGTTTGGAGGCGGTAACTAGCTGTGTTGCCAAAGGCATCCCCTCCCCCTCCCATCCAGTTAGGAAGGAGGAAGAAATGGTTTCAGATGAGAAGTTACACTGGCTCTGGAAAACTCAGCAAAGTCCTCGTGTGTAAAAGAAAGGTCCAGAGGCTAGTCACGATGTCAGGCGGCAATGGAAGGGACTCAATAATTCCCAAGTGAAAACACCAAGGGGACCGTTCAGCTTCTCCAAGTGGTGGCTCTGTCAAACGTAGAGCCTGCTCATGCTAAAACCAGACTCGCATTTCCTTTCCAATAGGCAGCTCTTGGTTCTAGCCCAGCAAGAAAGGAAGGCGGATACAACTAGAACAAAAACGGCCGGGACTACCGCTCTCGGGATGAGAATATCCAGGGCTCCAGGCCAGCTTCGACTCACTCTTACCTCGAGGACAGCCCCACATGAAATGCAACTCCCAATCTTCCCCAGCATGGCTTCCCCACAGCCTTCGCCTTCCTCTACTATCTCAGTTGCTTAGACCAGAATTTGGCAGCTGTGGCAGCTAATATTGCCAATAGCACAGAATCTGTAATCATGACGAAGACAAGCTTTGAATGAGGGATCATCTAGACTGAGTTAACTGAAATGAGAAGATATACCCTAAATATAGTGCCACCATTCATGTGCTCCCCAGGGGGAGGAGGGGAGGGGGAGGAAGAGGAGGAGGAGGAGGGAGAGGAAGGGGAGGGGGAGGAGGGGGGGGGAGGGGGGAGGAGGAGGGGAAAGAGGGGGGAGGAGGGGGAGGAGGGGGAGGAAGAGGAGGAGGAAGAGGAGGGGGAGGGGGAGGAGGGGAGGGGGAGGAGGAGGAGGAGGAAGGGGAGGGGGGAGGAGGAGGGGAAAGAGGGGGGGAGAAGGGGGAGGAGGGGGAGGAAGAGGAGGAGGAAGAGGAGGGGGAGGGGGAGGAGGGGAGGGGGAGGAGGAGGGGGAGGAAGAGGAGGGAGAGGAGGGGAGGAGGAGGGGGAGGAGGGGAGGAAGGGGAGGGGGAGGAGGGGAGGAAGAGGAGGGGGAGGGGGAGGAAGAGGGGGAGGAGGGGGAGGAAGAGGAGGGGGAGGAGGGGGAGGAGGAGGAGGAGGGGGAGAAAAAAAAAAACAGGCTAGAGAGATGGCTCAGAGGTTAAGAACACTGGCTGCTCTTCCAGAGGACCTGGCTTTGAATCTCAGCTTTCACATGGCAGCTCACAACTGTCAGTCACTCAAGTCTCAGAGGATCTGATGCCCTCTTCTGGCACCAGGCATGCACATGGTACATAGCCATGCATGGAGGCAAAGCACCCATACACAAAACTTGTAAAGAGAGAGAGACAGAGACACAGAGACACACAGAGAGAGAGACAGAAAGACAGAGGCAGAGAGAGACAGAGAAAGAGACAGGGAGAGAGACAGAGACACACACAGACAGCGAGAGACAGAGGCAGGGAGAGAGACAGAGACAGAAAGAGAGAGAGAGGAAGAAAGCAAATCAGCCAACAATGGTTTGTTTGTTTGCTTGCTTGGTTGGTTTTTGTTTTGTTGTGCTGCTGGTTTGGTTGTTTTAGAAGATGATGGCCTTCACCCTTCAGTCTCTGCTCCTCACTGTGGATGCAATGTGCTCAGTTGTCCCAATCTTCTGCCGCAAGACTTACCCACCGCGATGGACTCTACCCTCAGACTGGGAACAAAATGCATCCCTGCTCCTTTAAGCTGCTCTGTCGGGTGCTCTGCTTTTCTGGAGTGACTAACAGGAAAGCTACGCTCGACAATTCCTCTTTCTCATTTTCCAGTTTCCCCCTCCCTCTCCCACCTCCGAGCCCTCCTAAACGCCCTCCTTGTTCTCTTTCAAATCACAGCTTCAATTTCATTAATCGTTGTTACAGGAACATCACATATATTCCTAAACGTAACCGCTCGGACTGTGTAGTGCGACTCGTACCTGTGTTTTCAGGGCCGACCGCTCGGCACTGGACAGCCAATTGTGTTCTTCTCTGGAGAAGACTATCTCCCCTGCTCTCAGCATTCCTTGATTACTTGCAGTTCTTTGTGTAGGGATGAGGCCTTGCAGGCTTTCCCCATCCACTTTGGCATGTCTGTTGGCCTCATCCTTGTTCAGCTCCTGTTTGGGGCAGTCCTGTTGCTGAGACATGGGTGGGGTTATGATGGGAGTTATGGATGTAGCTTCTGACGTTATTAGGAGACACAATCTCATAGCCTCATCCCCTTACCTTCTGGTTATTAAAATATTCCCGCCCTCTCTTTTGCAGTGTTTCCCGAGCCTTAGGTGTGGGAGTGTTTCGTAGATGTATCCACTGGGACTGGGCTCCACAACTCTGCATTTTGATTGGTTGTATTTTTCTGTGGTGGTCTCTGTCTGTTGCAAAGAGAAGTTTCCTTGATGAGGGGTGAAGACTACATGTGTATGTGGGTATAAGGACAAATGTTTGCTTGTTTGCTGAAAGCCATGTGAGAGGATGCAGCCAGCACTGGGGCTTGAGGAGTATAGCCCACTGTTTCCAGGGGATTGTCTCCTGAATGGGCCCTTCTGCTGCTGCTGCTGCTGCTGCTGCTGTTGGACTCTGACATGCTGACTGCTATTAAAGTCTCTTTATCTCTCTTGTGCTACAAAAATTCCATGGGGTCTTCAGGCCCTCACTAGTATTCATAACAACAGTGGTGACTTTCTGAGGGAATATTACCACTCAGCTAATTTGATGACTCAATTGAAACTCCAGAAAGAATAACTGGGAGACTCGCATGGTCAAAGAGACTGGGTCAGTGTGACTTGCCAGCTGCTATGGAGAGAGTTACCTGGGTAGAGCAAAACACATTCTTGGCTGCTAAGGACTTGCTAGATCAGGAAGCTAATAGAAAGGGAGCATAGCTGCTGGGACCCACAGGTCTGTGATTAATGATGACAGGTGAGTTTCAGTGCCCACTGTTAAGTTTGGTCAAATTTGATTTTCCTTGTTTTACAATTACTATTATAAATTTGCTGATGCATCCCAAGAACATAAAGACAATATAAAAAGAAAAAATTCTTCTGTTTGTAATTTTATAATTAACCCTAATAAAATTATATTAGACTTGTACTAAATATAATAATAAAATAATTGATTGTTACTATAAACAGTAGCCTGCCAAGAAAACTACTTGGCCCTCATAAATTTTGTCAATTCCTAGTAAAATATTTACTCCTTCAATGTACAATGTAAAATGTTACTATAGAAATATATGTTATTATAGAAATGAAACATATGGAAGATGTTTAGTCATAGGTGGGTGTTTTCATGGTAACCAAATGCAAAAAGGGTATATAAGGTGTGTGGAAATCATAGCAAGAAGGAGAGAAGAAAAGAAGGATCAACAAATGAGAAGGATCAACAAATAAAGAAGAGAGACTGATCACCATTCAAGAAAAGCACGCATGAGTGACTTTTCACCAATTCCACATCCATCCTCTCACGAACCCTGACCTGCCGGAGCTGGTCTTCGGTAGTTGTTAAGGATTTTTCTGGTTTAGGAAATTAGTGACTTCGTTAGCACTGAGTAATTAGTTAGATTTCCAGTATCAGCCATGCTATCCCTTTTGTTGAGCAGGTGTGAAGTCCAAGGCCTGTGTGCCACTATGGCACCCTTAGAGTTATCGTGCCATGCTGGTCCTTGTTGGGGTCCATCGGTATCATGACTGGGTAGGACTGTTGGCTGCCTCCCTCTTTTGGAAGCTTGCATGGGTGTCTTCTGCTACCATGAAAGCTAGTCCTTGGTAAGTGGGCATTCGGGTCAGTTCCAGCTCAGGAGTCTCTGGGTCCTGTTTCTAAAGGCATAGTGTCTTTAGCAATAGGGATTTAGCTTCCACCTCTTGGGGGCAATCAAGAGCAACAGTGATAGCTGTATGTTTTGACAGTCTTTTGTACAGCCCTGACTCAGAAGAGGGCTGGTATTGGGTTTTTGTTAGCGGGTCTTTTAATCTTGGAGGGTGCATTGTCAGCTCAGATAAGGAAAGTTTACTAAAGCTATATATGCATATTTATATGTATAAATATGTACATTGCAGGCTTTTAAAGTAAATATTTAATAGTATGGCATCTTATGACCTTTTCAGACATCTTTATTGCTGTTTTACTCTCCTCCTTCCTTCATCTGTATTTACCTCCCTCGCTGACCTTAAAGAGCCCCCGTCTCTCCATCTCCCTGATCAGATCCCTTGTGCCCTGCTAGTCCCCTCTCTGTCACTCCCGAACCCACCAACCTGAGCTACGGCCCTTTTTGCTTTCCTGACTTCTGCAGTTACTGCAAAGTACATACTCACATCTGAAGACTTGGAGCTAGAAGCCTCCAAGGAGAGAGAACATACAATATTTGTCATTCTGGGTCTGGGTTTACCTGCAAAGGTTATGATTTCGTTTTTTCTTGGGAGCTGAACAGCATATGCACCATATTTTCATCGTCCATTGGTTGATTGTTCCCATTTCCTAGCTATTGGACACAGAGCAGCAATGAAGTTGGCTGAGTCAGTATCCATGGAGTCTTGTGTGGAAGCCTTTGGGCATCTGCCAAAGGATGGTATTGCTGTGTCAGGTAGATTTATTTTTAGCGTTGTGAGAATTCTGTGCACTGAGTCCCATAGTGGCTGCACCAGTTTGCAGTCCCACAGCAGTAGATGAGGGCTCCCCTTTCCCCGTGCCCCTCCAGCATTGGTTGTGGGTTGTTCCATTGATCTTTGTCACCCTGACTCAGCTAAGGTGAAACTGCAGAGTCATTGTGATTTGCAATTACCTAATTGCTAGGGTCCAAGAACATCTTTTTGAGATATTTCCCAGCCATTTTCTTTTCTTCTTTTGAGAACTCTCTGTTTAGATTCAAGGCCCATTTTGGGAATGAGTCATTTGCTTTTTTGATTCTTTGTTTTTTGAGTTCTTTATATATTCTGGATATTTATCTTCTGTCAGATATATAGTTGGCAAAGATTCTCTCCCACACTGTGGGCTTCCCAGTTAGCAGGATGATTGTTTCTTTAACTGTGCAAAAGCTTTTCAGTTTTGCGATGTCCTTGGACAAATGGAGTCCTCTTCAGGAAGTCCTTTCTTACACCTGTCTCACGTAGGATACTGCATATGTTTTCCTCTAACAGCTTCAGTGTTTCGGGTTTCAAGTTTAGGTCTTTGATCCATTTGGGATTCGTTTTAGTACAAGGCTATGGATACGGGTCTATTTTCATTTTGCTGTAGACATCAAGTCTTCCGAGCATCCTCAGCTGAAGATGCTTTTTCTTCTCCAGCTTATGTTTTTGGAGTCTTTGTCAAGTATTATGTGGCTGAAGTTACTTGTCCCACATCTGGGCCTTTGAGTTTGTTCCATTGATCTACACGTCTGCTTTTGTGCTAATACCATATTGTTTTATTACTATGACTCTGTAATGTTTCTTAAGATCTGGAATGGTAATCCCTCCAGCATTGTTCTTTTTGCTCAGGATTGTTTTGCCTATTGGTATAAATTTTAGGACAGTTTTTTTTTATTGCTGTGAAAAATGAGATGGGAATTTTGATAGGGATTGTATTGACTCTGTAAATAGTTTTTGGTAGAATACTCATTTTCACAGTGTTAATTCTATCAATCCAAGAGCATGGGATATCTTCCCATTTTTCAGCATCTCTTTCTCTTTCTTCGGAAGCTTAAAGTTTTTATTATAGTGGTCCTTTATTCCTTGGTTAGGTTTATTCCTAGATATTTTATTCTCTTTGAAGCTATTGGGAATGGAAGTGTGTCCATGATCTTCTCCTCTGTGTGCTTACTGCTGTAGAGAAAGGCTGTTGATTAGTGGAAGTAGATTCTGTATCCTGCCACACTGCTGAGTTTGCTGATCATTTCTCTAAGTTTTCTGATAGAATTTTTGAGATCACTAATGTACAGTATCATAATATCTGCAAATAGGGATAATTTGACCTCCTCTCTCCTTATTTATATTCCTTCAATTTCCTTCTCTTGTCTTATTGACCCAGCTGGTACTTGGAGCACACCGTGGAAAGGGAGTGGAGACAGTGACATCCCTGTCTCATTCCTGACTTCATGGCGTTGCTTCAAGCTTTTCCCCACTTAGGACGATGTTGGCTGTGGGTTTCTCATTTGTGGCTTTTATTGTGTTGAGGTAGGTTCCCTCTAGCCTTATAGGCTCTAGGACTTTCATCGTGAAGACATGTTGGATTTTGTCAAGGGCTTTTTCTGCCTCTATTGAGATGATCATGTGATTTTTGTCTTTCACTCCATTTATGTGGTTTATCACATTTATTACTTGTGTATTTTGATCCATGCCTGCATTACAGGGATAAGGCCTGTATCCATGGCAGATAATCTTTTTGATGTATGTCTGTCTTCTGTTTACAAGAATTTTACTGAGCACTTTTGAGTCCATGTTCATCAGGGATATTGACCCATACTTTTCTTTTGTTGTTGTTGTTATGTCTTAGCCTGGTTTGCGTATTAGAGTGATACTGGCTTCATAGAACAAGTCTGGGATATTCCTTCTGTTTCTATTTTATTGAATAGTTTAAGAAGGACTGGCTGCTGCCGGGTGGTGATAGCACACGCCTTTACTCCCAGCACTTGGAGGAGAGGCAGGTGGATCTCTGAGTTCAAAGCCAGCCTGGTCTACAGAGTGAGTTCCAGGACAGCCAGAGTTACAACAGAGAAACCCTGTCTCAAAAGAAAACAAAAAAGAATTCTTCTGTAAATCTATCTGATCCTGCGCTTTGTTTTATTTTATTTTTTTGTAGCTGAAAACCTTTTTATCACTATTCCAATCTCCTCATTTGTTATGGGTCCATTTAAGTTGTTGACTTTTTGGCTAAATTTCGGTGACTTGGCTGAACCTAGAAATTCATCCATTTCTTTTAGGTTAGCAGCTTAGTGGAGTAGAGGTTATTAGACTATTTTCTTATAATATTCTGAATTTCTTTGGTGTCTGTTGTAGTTTTTCCATGTTTATTTCTGACTCTGTTAATTTTGGGCCCTCTCTTTCTTTGATTAGTTGATCCAAGCATCTGTCAATCTTGTTTCTCTCCTCAAAGAATGAGCTCTTAGATTCCTTGATTCTCTGAATTGTTTTCTTTGTGTCTATTTAATTGATTTCTGCTCTGGTTTTTATTATTTCTTCCCATTGACTGGGTTCAGAATTGGTTTGTTCTTGGTTCCAAGTTTTTGAGTTATATCATTAAACTATTTATTTGTGGTTTTCCTGTTTGTTTATTTTTTGGCAGAATCTCTCTATGTATCTCTGACTGTTCTGGAACTTTCTACATAGACCAGGCTGGTCTCGAACTCACAAAGATCCACCTACCTCTGCCTCCCAAGGGACTAAAGTCATGTGCCATCATTCCCAGCCCCCTTTCTGATTTTTTTAATGTAGGTGCACAGAGCTATAAATTTCCCCAGTAGAACTGCTTTCAGTGTGTCCAGAAGTTTTTCTTTTTGTTTGTGTTTTCATTTAGTTCCAGGACATTTTTATTTCTTTCTTGATATTCTTTGACCCATTCATTGTTCAGTAATGAGTTGTTTAATATCCATGAGTTTGTGTATTTATTAGAATTTGTTTCTGTCAATTTTAAGTTTTATTGCATTGTGGCCAGATAGGATACAAGGAGTGATTTTAATCTCTTTGAATTTGTAAAGACTTTTTTAATGTGACAGGATGTGATCTACTTCATGAAGCATCCTTGGGTATCTGAGTAGAATGTGGACTTTTTGGTATTTGTATAGAACGTTCTGTAGATACCTATTAAGTCCATTTGATGTATGATGTCAATTAATTCTGCTGTTTCTATGTTTATTTTTTGTCCAGAAGACTTGTCTAGTGGAGAAAGTGGGCTATTGAAACTATCTACTATCAAAGAATAGATGTTAATCTGTGTTGCTTATCCTAGAAGTAGATTTTTATGAAACTGGGTACCCCAGAATTTGCTGCATGTATATTTAATATAGTAATGTCTTCTTGGTAAACTGTTCTCTTGATTAGAATGAAGTGTCCCTTTTTATCTGATTAGCTTTAGTTTGAAGTCTATTATTTTGTCAGATATTAGGATACTGATGCCTGATTGCTTTCTGGTTTCATTGATTGGAGTACTTTTGCCCATCCCTTTAATCTAAGGCGATGCCTGTCTTTAAAATTTGTAGAGAGCATGAGGTCCTTGTGATCACAGATAAGCACTAAGAAACCCAGAATATTAAACACACAGGATTATCTTCTCAATGAAGGAATTGTATAGCTGTTTTCCACCTGGAAAGCTGGGAATGGATGTAGTTTGTATCCTGGTGATCTGTGCTATCAGTAGGGCCAGGCCACACTTGAATCCCCTAAATTACTATGTTTGTTTATCCCAAACTCTTCCACCCTAGACTTTTATCTTGGGCATTGCTTCTCAGTCAACAAAACCCATCCTTATGAGAGATGTCATTTGTACTTTACAACAGCCTGGGAAACTTCTGTGCTATGTGTAGGGCCAGGCCAATACTGACTCCCACAGACTAGTGTGTTTGTCTCAGTTTTCTCCCTAGACCCTTGTCTTGAGCATTGTTTCTGAGTCAACAGAACCCATCTTTATCAAGGAGGCCATATGTACTTTGTAAAGAGTTTCAATGTAAACATGTCTTAAGCTTTATTGTAATATGGGGCTTGAGTTAATAATTATCATCAGGAAACTTTTTCCAAAATTGTGCTGTGCCTAAATATGACCAAAATAAACTGCCCAGAGTCAGACTCTAGAAGTTTGAACCCGCGCCAGCTACTGAATTTGTGTTGAATTGGGTTTCCACAGGTGGATTGTTACTGTGCTGACCCTGGTGTTTACAGAGGCCCCCTCCCCAACAAAAAACTGTGTTTCTTGCAGGCAGCAGACAGACGGATTTTGTTTCTTGATCCATTCAGTCAATTTGATTGGAAAATTGAGGCCATATTTAAAGTTATTATTGAAATGTGTGTTGTGGCCATTGTTTTATTGATTTTTGGTGTTATGTTCTCAGTGGTATTTTGTGTTTTAATTATTATGGCTTCGTATTTCTTTCCATAGTTTCTCTGCTATGCTCATTCTTGTCTTCAGCATAAAATACTGCTTCCTCTTTCTTTCTTTCTTTCTTTTCTTTCTTTCTTTTTCCTTCTCCTTCTTCCTCTTCCTAGTCTTCTTTTCATCATTTTTTTTCTTTTTTGGTTTTTAAAGACAGGGGTTTTCTGTTGTAACTCTGGCTGCCCTGGAACTCACTCTGTAGACCAGACTGGCCTTGAACTTACAGAGATCCTCCTGCCTCTGTTTCCCAAGTGCTGGCTGCTGGCTGTATTTTTCTCAGGTTTGGTTTATTGTATATAAATTTTTAGGCTTCTTGTGTCATGGAAAATTTTTCTTTCTCCACAATCATGGCACATAGTTTTCCTGGGTGTATTAGCCTAGGTTAGCTGTCATAGTCTTTGAGGACTTGGAACACATTGCTCCAGGTTCTTCTGGATTCCCGAGTTTCCGCTGAAAACTCAGCTGTTATTCTTATAGGTTTTTCTTTATGTGTAACTTGAGTTTTTTATCTTATATTTTTCAATACACTCTCTTTGTTATATATAATTAGTGTTTTAAATATAATATGTCATGTATATCTTCTTTTCTGGCCTTTTTTTTTTTGGTGTTGTGTGTTTCTTGTATCTGTATGGGTGCATCTTTCCCTAGTTTGGGGAAGTTTTCTCCTGTGATCGTGTTGAGGATCTGGTCTATGTCTTTGACATTCTCGGTCCTCATCTATGTCTATAATTTGAGGATTTGTTTTGTTCATGGGGTCCCACATTTCCTGTGTATTCATTTCCTAGGGTTTTAATCTTTTTCATGTTCCTTGCTCATTCAGTCTAGTTCCTCTATTTTATCCTTGAGACTCGATATTCTGTCTTTTTCGTGATTCATTTTACTTGTTAAGTCTTTCTTCTGAGTTTTCTAGTTGAATTATTAGGTTTTCAATTTCATCTTCATTTTAGCTTGAGTCCTCTTCAATGTTTCTATCCTGATTGAATTTCACTCTCAGGTCTTGAATTGTCTTCATCATTTCCATCAGTCTTATGTCTGTGTTTTCTTGGGCATAATTCAGATTTTATTGTTCTTAAACTCTTTGATTTCATTGAGCTGTTCCTTTTTGTCTACTTTAAACTCCTTGAATTCTTTGATGAAGTTTATGATTGTTCTTTTAAATTCTGTGTCCTGGAGTTAGTTTAGGTAATTCTAATTGGCAAACATTTCTACAGCACTGGTGGGTTTTGGAGAGAAGATACTGGCTTAATCTTTCATATTGTTGGTATTTTTGCAGTGAGATCAGGGCTTGTGAACTGCTTCTGTTAGTTCTGAGTTTCTCATAGAGCATGTTGGGGCAGAAGAGAGAATGTGCAGATGGATTGGTCCTAGAGGTTGGAAATGTCTTGAATGGGATGAAATCAGAATGGATAGAATCTGGTTTGGGATATGATTCCTGTTCCGAGCTTGGTTGTGGGAGTATACCTGACTGGGTCTAGAGGTTGGTTGTAGCAGGAAGGTCCTGTGGTTTGGGGGATGGGTAGGATGGTACTGGCCAAAGCCTAGAGATCCATTTCAGTAAAAGAGGGTGAGGCAGCCTAGGCCAGAGCACTGTATGTGTAACCCAGGCTAGATCTGGTGAGTTGGGCATAAGGAGTGATGGAGTGGTCAGAGAGACTCACCAGGCTAGAGCCTGGAAGAGGATGTGGGAAATCTGGGTATGGATGTAGGAACTTGGGCTAGACGTGGAGGGTTTGGGAAAGGTGTAGATGGGGAAGTCAGGGAGACTAACTGTGCTAGACCCTGGAGGAGGATGTAGAAAGTCTGTTTTGTTTTAAAGTGTCTTTACTGTTTAGAGAAATGCACTGAAAACATCACAGATGAAACAATTATGATTTGCTATAAAATGCTTCTGCGGTGCAGTCTGAGCCGAGTGCTGGTGAAGTGAGGGGAAGGCCCCTCCGTGCTCATTACAGTATTCAGGCTGACTTTTATTTTTTATAATCGGACATTTTCCATAATAAGAAGTTATAAAAATACCAGGCCCACTCCCAGAGATCCGAATTCCTTAGTCTGGGTTTCAGCTTGGATGCTAGTGACTTTTAAAGCTCCCCCAAAAAGGTGTTTTTAATCTTCAGTCAAGGTTGAGAGCCAGTCTGATCACTCACACGAGAGATGCCAGGGCCTGTGTCAGGACCAGGACTGAGGCAGAGGTCACAGGAGATGCAAAGGGCTTGGAAGGTCAAAGCGCTGAGCGCATGGTCCCTGAACATGGAGGAAGACTGAAGAAGAGACAGGAGCTAGGGGCACTGCAAAGTGACGGGGAGCAGGGACACTGTCAGGGCTGGGGGTTTGAGGTGCTGAGAGAAGCGGCTGCGTGTGTTGGGCATCTTAATCTTGTATAAAAGCGCCTGTGAGGATGAGTCTGAACCAGGAGGTCAGAACTGAGAACATGACAAGAAGCAGAGCTGCTCCGGATTTCCGGACTAAACCACGCCTGCAGCCCACACCACTCCTGGAAGCCTGACCTATTAGGAAGCACGTTCCCTCTGCTTAGGGAAGTCAGAGGCTCTAAATTGCTTGTAAGTGAAAGCATTCTAGTGGACACTGTGTTTGGTGGTTTTCCCTCCTCTTCCCCCTCCTCCTCTTCCTCTTGCTCTTCTCTTCCAAAGTGAAGCAAAGTCCATTCTTCGGATGTTTCAAATTATGATAATGCTGCATCCCTCAGCTGAACAGGCACAGAGACAGAAAGTGACTAGCCTTCAGGCCAGGAGAAGTCTGAAAAGGAAACAAGGTGAGCTACTCAGCCCCAAGGCCAGGAGCTGGAGTGCTAGCCATGGCTGCTCCGTCACTTCAGACAGCTCGCCCTGTCTTAGGGTTACTATTGCTGTGATGAAACACTGTAACCAAAAGCAACTTGGGGAGGAAAGGACTTATTTGGCTTATATATTCTGAATTGAATCTCATTCTGTTGAGGGAAGTCAAGGCCAGAACTCAAACTGGGCAGAAACCAGGAGGCAGAAGCTGATGCAGAGGCCATGGAAGGGTGCTGCTTACTGGCTTGCTCTTCATGGCTTGCTCAACCTGCTTTCTTATAGAACCCAGGATCATCCACAATGCACCACACACAATGGCCTGGGCCCTTCCACAATAATCACTTAAGAAATTGAGAAAATGCTCTACAGGCTTGCCCACAGCCTGATCTTATGGAGGCATTTTCTCAACTGAGGCTCCCTCCTCTAGCTTGTATCAAGTTGACATAAAAACAGGGAGCACACTCTCTCTGTGACCCCATTTCCTCCTCTGAAAAATAAAACACACATTTGAGCATGAGACCAGGGTTCCCCTGCAACAATACTAAAGCTTCTTTCAGTTTGCTGTGGCCTGAGGATGCCCCAGGCATTGACTGAAGCAGATGCTCCCCAGAACTGGTCATCTGTCCTTCCATTCTGCAGCTGCCCCACATACTGATAGAACTTAAAGCAACTTGTCAGAAAGGAAGGGCTGTGTTCTTGGCAGTTATGGGGGATCAGGGACAACTGTCCACCAAGGCTGGGGACCTGGTTTTAGCCTAGATGTAAGTTCTTTTGGTCTGTTTTATCCCCTCTTCTAGAGAGCATCTCCCTGAGTCTGAACCAATCCCCATCAAACCTCCTGGTTCTGAGACGGGAGATGGGATGGCATCAGCCTCCCAAGCTCTGGGAATGTGACTCGGCCCCAGCCAACTAGTGTCACCTGTCTTCCAGCCACAATGATAGGCTCAAGAATGAACAAATGACTCAGCCCCAGCCAATTAGAATTCAGTCTCCCCATCACAGTCATAAGGTCAAGCATGGGTACTTGGCTCAGTCATAGCCAAACTGAGAGTCTGTTTCCTAACTGCAGACATAGGTTCAGAGTAAGGTAAATAAAGGTGAAGATAAAGAAAACAAATATTTTACAGAAAAGGGGAAATGTTGCGGAAGTTTATTTTTAGTAATGTACAAAGTAGTTGTTTTGTGCACGGTTGGGTGAGGGGCTACCTGGGTCTTGGCATCTTGTATTGTCTCCAGGAGTTGAATTTCTGTAGGGGATGACTGATTGCTTATGATCTGCACCTGAGGAGTTCTGAATCAATAAAAACACCTGAACTCAGATGCTCAGGGTTCCACTGTTCAGGATGGCACTGGCCAGGATAGTGGTCCCCTCTGCTGAGGTCTGGAAGAGTTTGAGTCTATGAAAATTCCTCCTTGTCATCTTTGGTGAGCTGCACTGTAGGTGTACTACTACAACCTAGACCTAACTCAAACCTACTACTAACCCATGTCCTAACTCTCACCCTAGCCACAGTCATAACCATAACCCCAACCCTAGACCTTAACTTAGCTGTAGTCATAGTCATAATCATGTCTTGCCCTTGTGCCAATGTATTAAAAGTTAGCATCAGCACTAATTCTAACCCTAACCATAAAACAGCCCAACCATAGCTCTGCTCTAGCCAAAAGCTAGGCCCTTCCTTACACTAACACTAGCTCTAACTCTAACACAAAATCAAAGCCTAACCCTAACACTAGACCTAAACCAACCCAAAAGATAATCTAACCCATGAACCTAGCCTTAACTAGCACCAACACTAATACCAAAGCCAACCTAGACCCTAATCCTGGCCCCATCCACAGTGTACCCCTAGTCCTAAACTGATACCCAATCCCAATACTAGCATTAATCTAACCCTACCTCCTGCCTTAATCTTAAACCTAGCCATAAAACTAATACCAGCACTAACCCTAACCATAAAATAGTCCTAGTTTTAAAACGAAAACAAGCCATAACACTAAATTAATGCCAGCCCCATCTCTCTCTATAAAATAAACCCAACCAAAACTTTAACATTAACTCCGAATCTAGCCCTAACCCTAACTCTAGCCCCAACCCTAAACCTAACATTAAGACTTGTTCAGTCCCTAAATTTAACTCTAGCCATAACTCTAAACATAGAACTAAATCTAACCCTAGTTCTAAGCTTAGCCCCCGCCTTACCCAAAATTTTAGTCCTAGATCCAACCTGAACACTAACTTGAACTCTTGAAACTAACCCTTACCCCAAATTTAACACCAGACCCGGGCCTAACCCTAACCCAAGCTTATCCCTCACTCAAACTGCAACACTAGCCATAACTAACTTTTTGGCCTGCCCTAACCCTAGTTCTAAACCTAACCATAGCTTGATTATTAATCCTTACTCAAACGCTAGTTCAAATTGTAGGCCTTACCCTAAGCATTGCCCAGGTCCTAAGTCTAAAATTAGTCCTAACCTTTTTTGGTTTTTTGGGACAGAGTTTCTCTGTTGTAACTCTGGCTGTCCTGGAATTCACTCTGTAGACCAGGCTGGCCTCGAACGCACAGAGATCCATCTGCCTCTGTGCCCCAAGTGCTGGGATTAAAGGCCTGTGCCATCACCTGGCCTAACCAAATTCTGAATCTAGCCTCAATGTAAGCCCTACGCCTTGACCTACTGTGACCCTAACAGTACACCTAGGCCTAACAAAGACCTAGCCCTTTCTGTAGACCTGAATTTGCATCAGTCCTAATATTAACTCTAGCTTACCAACTGTAAATTCTAGCAAAACCTTAACACCAGCCCTAACCCAAGCCCTGGAGCTAATCCTAAAACCACATCTGACCCTAATATTACCTAATCCTGACCCTTACGATACCTCTAATCCTAAATCATCATTCAGAACAAGCCAACACCCTAACACTAACTCTCATCATAAACCTATAACTAGGCCTTACCAAAACACTAGCCTCACTCAATTCTGAAAACAAACACTAACCCTAACACTCACCCTAACCCTAACACTAACACTAGATCTAACTATAAAACTAAGTGTAACCCTAAACTTAGCACTAAACCTAACCTACTCCTAAATATAAATCTAGAAACTCTACTCAAAAGCCCGTAAATGCTAGCACCAGCTCTAACTTGTTGTGGAAGTTTATTTTTAGTTGTGTTTAAGATAATTGTTTTGTGCCCTACTGGAAAAAAGGTTGCATAAGCCTTGGCATTCTGTATTGTTTGCAGATATTAGATTTCTGTGGGGCATGTTTGATTGCTTATGATCTGCACTTGAGAGGTTCTGAAGCAATAAAAATGCCTGAGACACTTAGGGTTCCACTGTAGATCGAGTATGGCACTGGCCAGGACAGTGGTTCCCTCTGCTGAGGTCTGGCAGTGTTTGCATATGTGAGAATGCCTCTGTGTCTTTCTGGCTGAGCCTATCTACCCTGCAGTGTACTGCTACATTAATCCTAACAGTAGAGGTAACCTTAACCTAACCCTAATGTTGACCTTAAACCTAAAACTAGCACCAGCCACAGACCTAGGCGTAAACCTAACCCTAACCCTAACTCCAATATTATCTTCAACAATAACCATAATTCTAATCCAGGACCTAACCAAAACACAATCCAAAAAATATAACTCTAACGTAACCCAAACGTAAACCTAGCCCTAGTGCTAACCCTAACAATAAATCTAAACTAAACATTAACGATACCATTAACACTAGCAATAAGCCTAAGAATACCCAAACCCTAACCCTAACCTCAATCCAGTTGCTAACCCTAATTAGAGCCACCATCCTAACATTAGCCAACAGCCCTAAACCTAAGATTAACACCAAACCTAACCCTACACATGGCTTAAACAAAACCCTAATCCTAACCTAAAACTATCCATAACCATAACCATAACCATAACCATAACCCTACATCTATCAAGAACCCTAGCAATAAATGTAATTCTAGTATTCAACATAAATCTAGCCCCAATCTTAACTCTATAACATACAACCAACTCTAACACTAGCCTTCTCCCTAAATATACCATTAAACTTAACCCAGGCCCAAATCTGTACCCTAATCCAAGCCAGCAATCTAATTCTAGCCCTAACTCTGAAGCATTCTTAGTCATAAGGCTTTACCAGTGGAAACACTGCACTTAGTGCTAACCCTAACACAACCTAAATATACTACTTACCATAAACCTTGACCCAGGTTTATAGGCCTAAGCCTATTCTTATGCTTCAATCAGTCCATAACTTAAACCCGATCCTGCTCATAGCTCCAAGCCTACACAAAACCCTAACACTTAAAATAAGCAAAAGTCTAAGTCTAACTCTAGCCATAATTTTAACCCTAAACAGACTCTAAATCTAACACAACCACAAACTGAGCCCATACCTGAAATCTAAACCTAGAAAACCTAAAATTCCCTAGGAAAACCCATAACCTGACTCCTAAATCTTTTTTAACCATAACTCATACCCGACACTATCCTAACCTAACTCAGCCCTCAACATACCCAGCCCCAAACGTAAACCTAACAGTGCCTCTAACTATAATCCTAGCCCTAATCCTAACCCTAATACTATAACTAACCTAAATCCTAGCCACAACCATAAAGATACCCTTAAATATAACAATAACACTACCCTAATGGAAACTATAAACTAGGGTCCAAATACAAACACTAGCAACAGACCTAAACTTCTCCCAAGCTCCAACCTTCATCCTAACGCCCTAGTTTTAAAGCTAACTATAACACAGAGCTAAAATTAACCCTAACCCTCATGCCAGCACCAATCCTAAACCTAAACCTACATCCAGTCCTAAACTTAACCCTACTCCAAACCGTAATTCTCTAACCCAAGCTCTACCCTAACCCAGGTCACAGCCCTAACTCTAAGCATGCCCCCAAATCTAAGCTGCTGAAGCCTTTACCCTAGCACCGTGTAACTCTAACCCTAACCCGAGCCCTAGGCCTTGCAGTAGCCCTAGCCTTAACCCTAACATCACTAGCCTTGATCTTAAACTGTTCCACAGCCCCCAAACTAACCCTAACTATAACTATACCCAAGCTCCAGGCCTTACTGAAACCTATGTATAACACAAACACCAACCTTAACCCTAAGCCTCACCATAACCCTGACATCAGCCCCCTAAGCCTAATTGTCACCTCCGGTCCTAATCCTTAACCACAGCCGTAACGTAATACTAGCCCTAACTCGAAACATACCTGCAACCCGGGCCATAACTATAATTATTATCTAACCATAACATTGGCCCTAAACCTAATGCTCCCCATAAACCTACCAAAACCCAAGCCTTGTCCCTAAAATCTAACACAAACACTACACCCAGCTCTTACAACAGCCCTAACCTGAACCATAGCCTGTTGCGGTCTATTTGGACACATCTCCAGATATTGTATTCATTGAAAATAATCATTGCACTGACCGACTGAAACCTGGCAGGATGTGATTTCTATAGCCGAAACAGCCTGTTCTCTGATGTAAATAGGCGCTATACCCTCTCAGCGTGATGTAAACAGAGTTGCTGATAAAGAGGTCCTTTGAATACTCCACCAGACTGGAGGCAGCAAAGGCATGGTCTGGCCTTTCCTAATTGTCCTGTAGTTACCCCACTTTAAATATGGACATGGCTTGGACAGGCTGTGGCCTGATCCCTTTTGTGTTGGCAGCACCCCACTATACACATGGACACGCCCTGATGGCCAAAGGTTTGGGAGGAATAGACCATTGTATCTCTTTGATCGTACAAATGGACCTCTAAGAGAGAGCAAGGAGGGGCTTTTAAGATAAGAATTAACCGCTGGGACAGAGATGCAGTTGGACTGAAAGATGGCGTGCTATGCTTGCTGATGTCTATCCGGCATGTACCTTTAGGTATGTCTCATATGTCTTATTAACATATGGCTGAAGTTATCAATCAGCTGTGATAGCCCAGGCCCTAACCCTAACCCTGCACAAACCAAGTCTAACTGTAATCTTAACCCTAACCCTGACTCTAGCTTTACACCTACTGTGGCTCTAATATAACATGAGCCTTAACTCTACTACCCCTAAACATAGCAGAAAATCAACACCTACCATGACACAACACAAAACCTACACACAGTATTTACCCTAACTGCAAACCCAGCCCAAGCCATAGAGTAACCACAAGCCTTACTTTAAACCTAGCCCTAACCTTATCCCTAACTTTAACATTAGCCATAACCATAACACTAATACCAATCTTAACAGAAAGCCTTTATAAAGCCCTAAAGCTCATCTTAGCATTAATTCTAATGTTAATCCTACAATCAACTCTAAACCTAACCAAACCCTAACACTAAACTTAGTGCTAACCCTAACCCTAACCCCAGGCATGATTCTAACCCTAAGCCTAACCTGAATCTTAGTACTAATGCTAATTTCAGATCAAACCCTAACCCAAACACAGCCCAAATATAACTCGAACCCTAACCCAGTCCTACATTTATCCCTGATACTAGTCGCAGTCATTAATCTTAACAGAAGACCCAGCCATATTATTAAACATTTTTAACCCTAACAGTAACCATAGCTCTAACCATAGCCCTACCCAACCCTAACAGTAGACTTATACATAATTCTAACCCTAATCCTAGCCATAAGCCTAAATCCTAGCCCAAGGCCTACTTGTAACTCAGACTCCAATCTGAATAGTGTGACTATTAACACCAACACCAGCACTAATCAAAATATAGAAATAACCATAACCTTAACTCAAACTTTAGCCATAGACAAAACCTTAACAACAGATCCAGCTCATGTCTAAAGCTGGTGCTAACCCAAAACACTAACACTAGTCCTGAAATAACTAACTTTAGACCTACTCAGTTCCTAAAAATACTTCAAGCAATCACTCGAACCCTAAAACTAGCCTCACACTTAACACTAACCTTAACCCTAACCCTAACCCTAACCCAAACACTAAACTTAGCACTAACATAATCACTTCTCACAGGAAAAACTTGAATCCTAACTCAACCCAACACAAAAAATTAGCCCTAAGTCTAACACTAACACTAGCCTCAAAACTAACCCTAACCCTAACCCTAGCCATAATCCTAGCCCTAACCCTAACCCTAACCCTAACCTTAACCCTAACCCTAGCTGTAATCCTAGCCCTAGCCCTAACACAGCCCTCACTCCAGCACTACACCAGCCCTCACTCTACCCTAATTCTAAACAAAGATATAACACTTAATAAAACACCAACCAAGTCTTAAACCTGACCATAATCCAAACTTCAACTCTAACCTAGCCAAGCCATACCCCTAACCAAAACCCTGGACATACCCTAAACCTAATCCTAAAATTAAATGGAACCTGAACACTAATCCAAGCCCTAACCATAACCCAAAATCTAGATCTAACTCAAAACCCAACCCACACCAACCCTTAACCCTAATCACAGTCCTAACCTAACCCTACCCCTAACCTAATCCAAACATTGTATCTGTTCTAACACTAACCACAGCCCAAATATAAACCAGGCATAACAATAGCCTTAAACCTGCCCAGAGAACTAACCCTAAACTTACCCATAACCCTGATCCTATCTCTTATCTTAACCCTAACCAAACCCCAAAACTAGCCCTTCAAATAACTGTTACCATAAACCTAAGACTTGCCCAACCTGAACCATAATTCTAGCTGTAACCGGTTCCCTAGCACTGTCCTTCACACTGGCCACAACGGTAACTCTAGCACTAACCCTAACCTATCCTAGAAGAGACCCTAACCAGATCCTACTCTGGTACTACTGTTAAACCTGCCTGTAGACCCAACCCTAAACCTGGCTCTAACCCCAACTGTAATCCTAACACTAACCCTCATCTGTTTCTCTAGGGGCTATGCATCTATTTAAATTGCTCATTCCATCTTGATTTAACTTTGGTGGGTTGTATAAATCAATAAATTCATCCATTTCTTTTGGCTTTCCAGTTTAGTGGGCCATAGATTTTTAAAGAATGTCCTGATAATTCTCTAAATTTTCTCAGTGTCTGATGTAATGTCCCCCTTTTCATCTCTAATTTTAATAATTTGGATATTCTTTGTGTCTTTAGGTAATTTGGCTACAACAATCTCATTGGTTTTCTCAAAAAAAACTGTCTTTGTTTCACTGATTCTTTGCATTGGTTTTTTGTTTGTTTGTTTGTTTTTTTGTTTCTCCTTCATTGACTTTATTGCTGAATTTCATTATTTTTTCACAGCTTTTCTTCTTTGGGTGCTATTCTTTTTCTAGAGCTTTCAAGTGTATCATTAAGTTATTAATTAGTAAGGGATCTCTACAGCTTTTTTAATGTAGACATTTAGTGCTGCGAACTTTCCTCTTAGATCTTCATTACGTCCCATAAGTTTGGGTATGTTACGTTTTTATTTTCATTCATTCTAAAAAGGTTTTAATTTCCTTCTTGATTTCTATCTCAGCTCAATTTTAACTCAGTGGTGAGTTGTTCAGTTTCCACGAGTTTGCATATCTTCTGCTGTTTCTGTTGTTGTTGGTATCCATCTTTAATCCATGGTGGTCAGACAGGATGCACAGTGTTACTTCAATTTTCCTATGTCTGTTGGGACTTGTTTGGTGTCCTAATATGTGGTCAATTTTGGAGAAAGTTTTGTGAGCTGCTGAGAAGAATGGGTGGAATGTTCTGCTGGATCCATTTGATTTATGATGTTATTTAACTCCGGGCATTCTCTGTTTAGTTTTGTCTGGATGCTCTGTTTATTGATGAGAGTGGGATATTGAACTCACCCACTACGTCTTAGTGTTATATTGCTGTGAAGAGACACCATGACCACAGCAACTCTTATAAAAGAAAGTATTTAACTGGGGCCAGCTGAGAGTTACAGAGGTTTAATTCATTACCATGGTGAGGAGCATGGCGGCATGCAGGCAGACATGGGCTGACGAAGTACCTGAGAGTTCTACGTCCAGACTGAAACCTCAAAGCTTGACTCCAATAACACTTCCTCCAACAAGGCCACATCTCCGAACCCTTCTAACATTACCTCAAATAATTCCACTCCCTGGTGACAAAGTATTCACCTATATGAGCCTGTGGGACCCATTCCTATTCAAACCACTACACACTATCACTGTGTGAGTTGGTGTTTTATTTTAGCGGTTGTAGTGGGCTTTGCTGTTGTTTTTTAACTTGGGTGCCCTCATGTTGGTGCATAAATGTTTAGGACTGAAATATCCTCTTGCTGGACTTTTCCTTTAATGAGTATGTAGTGTCCTTCCCTGTCTCTTTGGATTAGTTTTGGCTTTAAGTCTATTTTATCAGATATTAAAATAGCTACACCTGATTGTTTTATTGGTCCATTTGTTTGGATTCCTGTTTCTGTACTCTTACCCATAGGCAACATCTATCCTTGATGGTGAGGTGTGTTTCTCGGATGCAGCACAAAGATGGATTCTGTTTTCTCATCCATTCTGTTAGTGTGTGTCTTTTTATTGGGGAATTGAGGCCGTTGATCCTGAGAGTTATCAATGAGCACTGTTTATTGATTCCTATTTTGTTGTGGTGATGTGGGTACATTTTCCCTCTTTTGATTTATTGCTCTGTATTATTTGTTCCCTGTCTCTTCTTAAGAGGGTGTAGTTAACCTATTCAGAATGGAGTTTCCTTCTAGTGCCTTCTGCAGAGCTGTGTGGTAAATAGAAATTGCTTAAACTTGTTTTTTATCATAGAATGTTTTTCTTTATCAGTCAATTGTGATTGATAATTTTGTTGGGTATAATAGTCTTGGCTGGCATATGTGACATCTTCTAGCATTCAGAGTCTCCATTGAGAAGCCAGATGTTATTCTAATGGGCTTGCCTTTATATGTGACTTGGTCTTTTTGTCTTTGAAGCTTTTAATATTCTTTCTTTGTTCTGACTATTTAGTGTTTTGATTATTTTGTATCACGGGGAATTTCCTTTCTGGTCCAGTATGTTTGGTGTTCTGTAAGCTATATGCTTCATGTACCTTGGTAGACATCTCTTTCTTTAGATTGGGGAAATTTTCTTAAACAATTTTGTTAAAATATTTCTGGTGCCTTTGGTCTGGGTTTCCTCTTCTTCCTTTATACTTAGTGTTCATAGATATGGTCTTTTCATAGTGTCCAAGATTTCCTGGATGTTTCGTGTCTGGATTTTTTTAGATTTAACATTTTCTTTACTGAGCTATTCACTTCATCTACCTTGTCTCTAAGACCCGAGATTCTCTCTTCTGTGCCTTTTAATCTGTTGCTGAGGCTTTCTTCTGAGGTTTTTGTTTAACAACCTAAGTTTTTCATTTCCGTTTGTGTTTTCTTTAGTAATTACCTTTGTTAAATTATAATTTCATGTCTTTAACTGTTTTCATTATTTCATTCCACTGTTTGTGTTTTCACAGTCTTATTTAAGGCATTTATTCGTATCTTCTTTAAGATGTTTGAACGTGGGGTTGTCCAAAGCTAATAGTGAGTTGAAGCTTGAACCCCGAGTCACCCCTAGGGGAGTTCGGGTGCTCCTCACCTTTTAGCCCCGGTCAAAACCCAGCTAATTTTAGGTGTGAACCTTCATTAAAGCAAACATGCTTCTCTGTCCTGCAGGCTGGAATACACAGACTCAAACTCCACACACACAGGCAAGGCCACTCCCACATAGGATGTCCTAACCAATGGGCATTCTCAGGGCCACCAGCTCCTCCCCTGCTTATGGCCCTATATATGTACCTTACACCCCGCATTAAAGTTGAGAACACCCCCAGAAACGTGTCCCGAGTGTCTGTGTATTCATCTGACTCACCAGAGGTCCGCCAAAGAGGGCTAGGCCGACAACTCCAGGCAGGAGGCCAGCGGCAGGGACACACACGTGGCGGGAGGATTCCACCCGAGGAACTACATTTGAACATATCAACAATTGCTATTTTGAAGTCCTTATCATGTGCTTCAGCTTAAATTGCTTTTTCCAGGGCCTATTACAATAGGATCACTGGCTTCTGGAGGAGGCAGATTGTCTTGGATGTTCACGTTTGTGTTTTTGCACTGGGTTCTAGGCATCGATTGGAGTTATGATATTTGAGGTGTTTCTTGGTGCTTATATCTGGTCTTATCTTTGTTGGATGAGTGTTCTTCAGTTTCTGTTGCCTGATCTGGATCCTAAGCAAGTATGGTGGCTGTGGGGGTCCTAATAGAGTTTCTGGGGATCGGCCTGTATCACAAAGGAATGGACCTGTGCTAGGAGACGCTTAGAGAGCAATCGGGAAAGAGCTAGAGGGTCTCTGGTTGGCACTAAGAGATGGAGTCCCCAGATGTGAGGTGGGAGGAGGGGCTCCTGCAGGACTAAGGAGAAGTCTGGAGAGACCAGAACCGAGGACAGGAACAACAGTGAGAATCGATCGCTCCCTGAGTCCCAGCCCAGGGTGGACATTGGGGTTCCCTGGTCCCATTGCTGCAGGTGACACAAAGCAATGGAGATGGACTAGAAGGGTGAGGGGGCAGCAGGAAAGAGCTGGGGGACCCTGGATCTGCACCAAGGGGTGGACAGTCCTCGGGGAAACTGTATCTTACTTTAAAAAAATCAAATAAATCAATTAAAAATACATGGAAGAGCTAAGATTCGAGTAGAGAAAAGGAGACCGACCAATATATGTCTGACCCCTTCCTTCTTGTCATTGTTACCATTCTGACATTTACTTAATGCACTTTTTTTCTGGAATTACATGGCAATTATTGGCAATAAAATAAATAAAAATTAATTAATTAAAAATTTAAAGAGTCCCCTCTCTCTTGGACTTACCCCCCTAGACTGCACCCCTTTCAGCTAGGACTGGGGGAGCAAGAGGGGAAAGGAGAGTGGTAGCAAACTGGATCATGGCAGGCCTGAGGGCCCACAATGACAAGAAGGAAGGGGTCAGACATATATTCCATGGTCAAATCCTTTAGGGTCAGAATGTGTTAATGGAGTAATGGAAATGGCCACGCTACTCCAGGAGTTGATTCTGTACCAACAATATCCTTTCTTTTATACTGTTGACCCTAAAGGATTTGAATAATCATGGGAAAATACCACTTTCTAATTAACCCATTGAAAAGAAACAGGAAGTCAACCAGAAAGGGAAGAATAGCACACAGCCTGGAGGCCAACTGTGACCAGGAGTCCCTGACATTTACAAAGTCTTAGTGGACATGAGCAGAGCATTTGTCCCTTGGAAGTCCACCCTGAAGTCTAGTGAGAGCGGTGGTCCGAGGAGAAGTGGGGGATGCTCTGAGGATCTCCAGTTCTGAGGAGAGGTGGGGAGGATGCTCTGAGGAGGTCACAGGCAGTGATGCCAGGGAGAACATATTGGAAGAAGAAATCCAAGAAAACCAGAAGAAACCTTTGCCCCTGTCAAGAGTATCTGAGGATTTTTCTGGAACTGAAATTTAAAAAGCATTTTTATCAGCCTCTCTGGCACCCGAGTCAGCCATTGCTCCTTCCATCCTTCTGACCATTCCGGAGAGGGAAGCTATCAGAAGCATCAGAGCAGACTGCAGAGGGTTTGGCAGTTCAAGGCTTCCGGATTACAACAGAGGAACCTGTAGTGAAATACTTAGTAAAGCCACTGCATCTGGGCATCTGGCTTTATGTGAAATGTTACAGGAAAGCCTTTGTACCTGCTCAATCATTAGAGGTTAAGAAATTATTTTTAGACTTATTTGGACTTTGAAGACTTGTTGATCAAAGACTGTTCACTGGAATATATACACTTAACATTTTGAGAGAGTCTGCAGCTCTGCAGACTTTGGTCCTAAGATGCTTCTGGCACACCTGAAGGCCTTGCTTTCGATTATGGTGAGCCATGGTCAGAAGGGACTAAGCATTTCTGGAGGGTTGTTTGCTCTTTCAAGCAGCAAGCGTAACATAAACTTTAGTAGACGAAACTTTGCCCAGCCTTATTTGGTCTTATTTGGAGAGAGCTAGTCTGGGTCAGTCTCCAGAGACCTGCTGCCTGCCCCGAGCAGGGCACCTCACTCTCACAGGGCCCTTTACTGGTGACAGTGTCCTGCTGGCTTTGTTGACTGGTGCAGTCTGCAGGGCCAGGATGCAATGGCAGCATGGTCTCGCTTTCCAGGGAATGCTGCATTGTTTTTGTGTCTCTGACCCAACACGGGCAGTGTTGTACTAGCTGTGATGTGCTTGCCATGCGGACCATTTTCAAATAGATTCGACAATTATATTACTTGCTTTCACCTCTTAAAGGCACTTGAAAAATATCTTTAGCTCTTGTACGTTTTGAAAAGCCTTGAAAAACCCATTCTTTGAATGTCATACTTTTAAGGCAGAGAGCTGTACAACCCAATGGGAAAACTTGACTCTAAGAGCAATATTTTATACAATTTTGCTTTTCAAGTAAGATTTTTATGAAATTTGATCTCTTTCTTAAAAAAAAAAAAGTCACGCTGAAGGTTGATTCATGCCGTAAGTCAGAGCGACTTCATCCCCGAGATGAGCGTGAATGCAGTGTCTGTGTGCAGTTCAGGGACGTTGTGAGGGCAAGGTGTTGTCGGAGTGCAAGTCGGGGGTAGGAATTGTATCAGAGCTGAAGGTGTGGTTCAAGCTCAGAGCTAGTCTTAGGGTCCACTGCAGGATGTGGAGAAGGTGGGGCTGGGCTGGGCTCCATCGCACCTCCTGCTTGTTGCCTTGTCTAAATCAATTCAAGAGCTGACATTACAAAGAATCTTCATCCTTTCTGTTAAAGTTGGTTAATCTTTCTTCAGTAAAGGATGTGAGGTATGGGCTAACTCAGTAACTTTATTTTTATTTTATTGTTTTGGACTACTACAGATTCTGCCACCTCCAAATACAAAGCTCAAAGCATTCTAGATTTTCTTCTAGGTAGACTCACGGCTAAACACATGGGTGGTAAGAATGTGAGCGCATGGCCATCATTCAAAGGCACCGGCTCGATTGCATACATTTAATGGAACAGTTGGTGCTCAGTTGTTCATCTCACTAGACATACCTATTTTATCATCTTCCTGGTCTGAGTACTTGAGGAAAGGTTAAATAGCATCTCAAGGTTTATGGGAAGATTATCATCGTGCGTTAAGGCCGACTGGTTTCTGACTAGTCAGGTACATGTGCACAGCCTCAGAGTAAATAAAATAACTTCCTTATCTGGCTCCTCAGTGGCTCCTGGACCCACCCACCCTCCACTCTGGGTCCTGACCCTGGTGTGAAGCTGTTTACTGGTGCAAAGGCACCAGATTCCCATTAACAGACTGAGATTTGCCAAGGGATCCAAGGAAATGTCTCCAGCCGCCCTCAGAGGGGCACACAGCCTGTTTCCCTGAAAAGCTGCCACTCCCAGTAAGTCGGCGGCGGGGGGGGGGGGGGGGGGGGGGGGGGGGGGGGACCTCAGAATTGGAAGGATGCCTGGGACAGTATGCTAGTTCCTCTTACTCTGAATCTCGCCTGCCTCTCTCTCTCTCTCTCTCTCTCTCTCCTCTCTCCCCTTCCCTCTCTCCCTTCCCTCTCTCCCTCCCCTCTCTCCGTCCCTCCTTTCTTCCCCCCTCAGAAATTGGGCTTCACAGACGCATCTTATCCCCCACACTTCCCCACTGGAACGGTGGAAGATGACACAGAAGCACTCCGCCTCCTAACCCTGCGGTGGGCCCCTCTTTCCCGTTCGTGTTGTCTATGGTCTTAAAAGTTTTGTTTTATTTTTTGTAAGCTACAGAGACTAACCTGGCTCTATATCCACTCAAACTTCCTAAAGTAAAGAGCCTGGAGCGCTAAAAAAAATAAATAAATTTTAAAAAAAAAAAAAAAAAAGGCCCTTAGTCCGTGAGTGACCGGAGATCGCTAAAGCAGCAGGGGAGCTGGCGGTTTCTGTGTCTGGAGCCTGGGGTCTGTACTGGGTAGCGGTGGAGCACAAGGTAAGAGGTTTCCACCTGGTATCTAAAGGGCTGTCGAATGGTTCCCAGCATCCTACCCAACTCTCAATGACCATGATACTCCTTGGAGTAGTGAGGAGGGTGCTCTGTAATAGAAGATCCTAGAATATTGTCAAGCTGAAGCTAAGGAAGGGAGACGGAAATATTAAAGCAGAAGACCTGGCAAAAGATGAGCCAGGGGCTCTACAAAGGCTTGCTGCCAGACAAACAAGTCAGAGGTCGTAATTTATGGAGAGACTCTACCTGCTTTTCTCTCTCTCTCTCTCTCTCTCTCTCTCTCTCTCTCTCTCTCTCTCTCTCTCTCTCTCTCAGCTTCCTCATGCCAGAACTTTCTCTTTGGCCCCTGACTGGTTAAAATTCATCCTATTTTAGCATTATCCAGTGTTTTCTTAAAGCTGCCCACCTCTGTTGTATTGAATTAAATCTCCAAAATAATTTTTAAAAAGCACTTAATTAAGTAAAAGGGACCAAATGTTCCCACATCCAGACACAATGGGAAAAAAGAGCCAGGAGCCAACAAATTAGTACTGGTTTTTATTGGGATGTCAAGGTACAGCAACATCATGAGAGAACAGTAGAAGATATAACCCAGAGCCAAGACTCCGGGGTTCTTAGACATGATGCCCCAAGCCTCAAGGCTATGAGGAAGGCGGTTTACTGTTTGAGGGGTCCTGGGACTTCAGAAAGGTCCTGTATTTGTCCAGAAATTGGCTGCCCAAAGTATTCAGCTCTTCCTGGAGTTCTTTCAGAGCCCTGTCTTGCTCTTGCTGCTCCCCAAGCATGTGCTTCTTATAATAGTTGATGTACAAGTTCATCCAGTCATTAACCACAATCGCCATGTATTCTTCAGAGACAAGAGGGTCGCTAAAGACCTGAGAAAGAGAAGAAGAGAGAGAGAGTTGACCAGGAAGAATGTGGTCAGGGATGTGGAGTACCAGGATAGTCTTACAGATGCTCACATCTTCTAATCTTGGATTTGCATTTCTTGTTTCTAGATATTTGGATCAATGCCACCATTGCCCCTTACAGTTTCAAATGACTCTTCTTTGCCCTCCCAACACACACCCTTTCCGTCTCTGTCCTTTGAAACAGTGCATGGGCTTACCTGCTGACTCAGCAGAACATTAAATTCCTTCATTCCCGCAGAAATCAGATCCTTATTGGTCTGAAAAGGGGCCATCTGTCAATTAAAGAAAGAGGTAAAATTTATCCTTTTCCCTCATGCCTGAGTATCTTCTCCAGTTCTCTCACCCTCCTTAAACACCCCTTATGTCCAGGGGGCAGACCTCCTTTCCTAAACCTTTCAAGCCCTGCTCCGCTCTGAAGTCACACTCCTTCCGACGTGGGCTCACCTTCTAGTCCAGTACTGCTGAGCTTGTCTCACTCACGCTCTTCGGGGTCTGAGTGTCCTCTACACTGAGCTAGATGTAGGCAGAGTCAGAAGTTTGCTTCAGATGGAAACGCCCTACACTGAGGTCCTGAAGGAGCATGATAGGCCACCCTGGGGTGGAGAAGGTGGGTGGTGAGGCTTCCCTGGAGTTAGAAAGATAGAGAGGCCAAGAAAAAAAATAGATAAATGAAGACAGAAAATACAAGAAACAAACCAGGAACATATGCTTGCTTGTCCTCTTTCCTACAGCCCCCCAAACCAGTCTCAAAATTCTAGGGAAACTAACACTTACTGAACCCCATTGCATAATCATGACTTTGCATCGTACGCAATGTAATGGCATTTGTTGCCCTAATCTGTAGCTGCCATGCTAATAGCACTTTAGAAGACAGGCTACAATCCCACATTCAGGAAGCAGAGGAAGCAGGATCAAGTTAAAGGCTAGTTCCAGTCTATATCCAAACAAGACCTTGTTCTCAAAAAAAGAAGTTTATGCTACATGTATTCTCTTATGCCAGATACTTTTTTAAGCATGTATTAAGTATTTATTATTATAAAAATCCTTTTAGAAAATGTAAGATATGCGTGTGTGTGTGTGTGTGTGTGTGTGTGTGTGTGTGTGAGGTTTTTCAACTATAAAGAAAAATTAAATTATGTCTTTTCTATAGTGGAGCAAAAGAATTTTTGAATACTTGTCACTATCTCCAAATAATGTGTACTATCTAAATAGTTGTGTCCTGGGCTGTCAGGATGGCTCAGTGGCACTTGATACCAAACCTGATGACCTGAGTTTAATCTCTTCCACATAGCAGAAGGAGACAAATGGTTCCACAAGTTATTCTTGGGTGTCCATATGCACACCAGGATGTGTGTGCACATCTCTCTCAGATAGATAGATAGATAGATAGATAGATAGATAGATAGATAGATAGAAAGTAAATGTAAAGAGTATGTACCATTTGCCAAATCTGACTTAGACCTCAACACATATGATTTGTTTAATCTTCTGCCTCAATATATCTGGTATGTACTACCATTGTTTCCATTTTTCAGATGAGGAACTGAATGCCAGAGAAGTGACTTTCCCAAGATCTCACAGTTACAAACTTGCATTCTAAGTAAGGACCTTTGGTGAATTCATTCACAGAAACTGGCATCAGGGTTTAGTTCATTCACAGAAGCTAGGATTAAAAATATAATACAGTGTTTATAACTTTTGAATTTTTCATTCTTCCTGGAAACTCAATTTTTTTCACAAAAATGCTAGTGTTTATCTCAGCCTTAGACAGACTCTGTGTGGGGTCAGATACTGGTGACATGGGTTGGAAGGGTGCACCTAGCCACAGTTCACGATGAAGCCAGTAGTCCTTGTCCTCCCTCGAGAATCAGGAGTTTCCACAGTGGAGCTGTTAGCTGGAGTCAAATGGAGGTATGGGGACAGTGGCCATCCAAGAGTGCCAGGCTAATGAACCATGTTTTATTTTCTGACTTAAAGAAAAAAGATGACTTTGGAAAATCCTTACGTTAGGGCCAGTTTCCTAAACTAGATGGGCAGGAGAAAGAGGCCAAAGAAAAAAAGATGAGTTTAGAGGAGGGGAGGAACATTCTGACTCAGTCTCTCCTCCTGACTCCGTAGAGCTTTCCCCACGTGAGAAGAAACACAAAGCGCTTCCCCATGCTCTGCTGTTTTCTGCCCTATCCTGCGGCCTCTTGGTTCAGGCTCACCCCTCAGGACTCTTAGGGGCCTTTGAGAGACAATGTTCTAATTTGGGGAAAGCTGAAGGACAGAGAATCTCTTCTCAAGGTGTTAGTGAACCACGCTGTCTGCTCGCTACTTGAAAAAGCCAGTGACTGGGGGACAAGATCTGAGGCGAAGAAAAAGCCTTGTTTGGAAAGAAAGAGAAGATAGCGCCAATAAAAACCGTCAGGTGTGTGGAAGGGCTTTAGAGAGGAAGGCAGAGGATGAGCAAGAAAGAGCTAACGGCTGAGGACATTTCTAAAACAAAACCTCGATGACTGGTGATCTCCTGGTGCCGCTCCAGTGGCCTTAGCTGGTTTAGTTACTCTTGATTGTGATGCCTTTGGCCTTGGGAGGGAAGAGAAGTAAGCAAGTTTAAGTCTAATCAACCTTGTTCTAGACAAAATAGTTCTTAATGGTTGATGTACCTGCATGCAGAGTTGGGCAGAAACGGTCTGAACCAAGGATTAAGGTAACAAAGGACACACAGGCACGATGACGTTGTTCCTGGATCTCACTCTGGTTTCCCTCGGTGCCCCAGTCCTTGTGATCTCTATTAAATGAATTCAGGTGAGACACAGAGTGTAGTGTAGAAAACAGAGTTCAATGCATAATAATACGGGACGAGAGTGGACAATAGCCCAAGAGCCGTTGCCGAGGAAAACACTCTCACAGAGTGAGAATGGACAACGGCCAGTTGTGGAGGGCATGCTCTCAAGAGAGGAATGGACAATGGCCAAGGGGACATTTGTATCTCCCTACATGTTTAGGGAGGCTATTGAATGACAGCGCTAAAGGACCACACAGGGCCTGAGTGGATGTGTTCAGGCTCTTCCTCAGTTCTAGCCTACTTCCGTTGTTGGTAGAGCCCTAACCCTTTCTTAACAAGCTGTCTATTTCTATCCCACACCTAATTGAAAAGGCAGGATTTTTCTCCATCTCTCCTCCTCGTGACTGACAGGGTTTCCGTCTAACATAAGCTGTTTCCCTCTGAAACTAATAAAACTGTCCTCAAGATTCCTGTTCATCCCATTTCTAAATTATTTTATTAAAAAATGTATCGTGTGTGTGTGTGTGTGTTGTGTGTGTGCATGTGTGTTGTGTGTGTGTAAGTGCACATCCAAATGTTTGCCTGTGGAGGCCAGAAAGAGGGTGCCTGACCCTCTGAAGTTGGAGTTGCAGTTGGTTTGAACTACCTGACATAAGTGCTGGGAACTGAACGCTGTTGCTCTGGAAGAGGAACCACTAGTGGTCACTAAGCCATGTCAGCCTCTAAATTCTTTCATTATAGACTAAGATGTTCCCATGAGAACCTCTGTCTCCCCAGTAACAAAATAACAGCAAATGTTGGCAAAGAATCTTTACACACTGCTGCTGAGAATGTAAACTGGTGCAGCTACCATGAAAATCAAAAGAAAAAAGATAGAACTACCGTATGATTGCAGCTCCACTACTTGTAGGTATACACCAAAGGACTCCATGTCCTACCACAGAAACGCTTGCACCTCTGTGTTTACTGCTGCAATATTCACAACAGCTAAGAAATGGAAACAGTCTGGATCCATCAGTAGACAAAAGGATAACAAAATGTGGAATTACAATGGAATTTTATTCAGCCATAAAGAAAAGTGACATCATGACATTTCAGGAAAACGAGTTTAAGACTGTTCCAGAAAGACAAATACTCCATATTTTCTCTCATATGCAAACCCTAGATCTGAATTTTTATGTGTGTAGTTAGAAATGGGACTGTGAGGGGGGAAGAAGGGATTTTTAGGGAAGTAGGAAGGAGATAGAATCGTGCGACATAAAAGCGCGGGTGAGTGGGTGTCTTTCCAGTAGGAGTCCGCCAAGGGAACAGGGGAGTGGCGAAGGAACAACAATAGGAATAAAGTAGGCATGAGAATGCCATAATGGAGCTCATTAAGTCGCGAGCTAATTTAAAAATTTTCAAAACTATATTGTCCCTGGCCTCAGAGGGGAAAAAAAAGCACCTGAAACCCGGAGAAGGACAAAGTTACACAGCTAAAAGTTTGAGGTCTGAAGAGGGTCTCGATCACAACTATTTCCCCAGGAAGGCATCTTTCCCGCTCCTGGTTACTGGATTTCAGAGTCAACGGGCCCCATTGCTCCTAAGGTCAAAGGACGACAGACAGGCCAGGTCAGTCCTGGGGTGTGTTTCAGGAAGGCAGGGGGACACGACGGTCTGATTTCCACGACGGTGGAGGAAGCTTCTTGCCGCTCCGCGGCCGCCGTAGCCGAACAGGAAACGTGGCTCGGCTCGCCCTTTGCCGCGTTGCACGGACTCGCGGAGCCCGGCGATGGCTGACGCTGCGAGCCCGCGGGATCCGCTGTGCACCGAGCAGTTCGGCTCCGGGGCCCCGCGCCGCTGCTGCGCTGCCGCGGACGGGAGCCTGCAGTGGGACGGGGCTCAGCACTGGGGCTGGCTCTCCGGGACCCCGACTGCGGAGCCCGGGCGGGACGCGGGCAGAGGCGGGGGACTGTGCGCAGCGCTGCCGGCGCTCTCTGGGCTCAGAGCCCTGCTGCTGCCCCAGGGCTTCCCCGACAGCGTCAGCCCGGATTACCTGCCCTACCAGCTGTGGGATTCCGTGCAGGTCCGCCGCGGGGGACGACCTGCGGCTGGGGACCAGGGGAACAGCCCAAAGCAGTCTCACACATGGAAGACGGGTCCACCGCGGGCTCCTGAGGGTTTCCACACATCCCCCGTGAGAGTAGGACCCAGCGCCCCCGGACCACTCCTCATTCCACTTCTTTCCTCTGCAGGCCTTTGCTTCCAGCCTCTCCGGCTCCCTAGCCACCCAGGCAGTATTGCAGGGTTTAGGGGTAGGCGATGCAAAAGCCTCTGTGTCAGCTGCCACGTCCACCTGGCTCTTGAAAGGTGAGCAGGACCCCGGGAGACCTACCTGTTGATCTCACCTTCTCTCTCTGGCCTTTCCCTCCTCCAGTGCAAACCCTAGCCCTGCTGTTTTGCAGTGTTCTGACCTTCAGCAGGGGCTCGAGTGTGTGTATGTCTATGCTCTGCTGCCTGATTAGACGGTACACTGAAGCCACGTGTCCTAGAACAATATTCTATACCTATCTCGTTGCCCATTGGTGGAATAGCCTTACCGGTGAATCAGCCTAAAAGGCATAACTTGTTACCCAGGCAAACTTCAGAATCCCTAAACCATCTGGGTTCCTCATCCTTAAATTAGCTTCAATTCTACTTTAATTGTTTCCTTGTTTAGAATGAAGTGTCTTTTATCTCTCTGATTTGTTTTAGTTTGAGGTCTATTTTGACAGCTATTAGGATAACAGTGCCTGCATGCTTCCTGGTTCTGTTTTCTTGGAGGCACCAGGACATCCGGCAGTTGCCCAGGGCCCTCCTGCAGGCACCGAGGCCTCCCATAGGGACCTAGGATTCTTACATGTTCCCATAATTCGAAGATCTGGTCTTTTCATGGCATGTCACAGTTCTTCCGCATTCCTATCATATGTTTATTTATTTACTTTTTATTCTTTGCTTATGTGGTCTAATTCCTCTATCTTCAGATCTTTGTTCTTGATCCATTATACTTACAAGGCTTCTCCCCTGAGTTTTCTAATTGGGTGATTGAGTGTTTTCCATTCTATTTTAATTTCAGCTTGAGTTACCTTTTATATTTATAACTCCTCCCTGAATAGTTTAGATACTGAATTGTCTCTCTTAATGTTTTCTTGGACATCATTCAGGCATTTATCGTTAGCCTCTTTAAGTTGATTGAACTGGTTTTTTGTTGTTGGTTTTTGTTTTGTTTTTTTTCTTTTTGAGTCTTTCTTAAGCTCCCTGAATTCTTTAATAAAGTTTGTGATTGTTCTTTTATATTTGGTGTCCTGGGTTCATATTGCTCTCACTGGAGAACATTTCTGTAGGACTCTGGATTTGAGTAAGGACATACTATATTGGCCTTTGATATTGCTTGTGTGTTCATGATGTGACCTGGACATATAAGCTTCTTTCTTTGGCTGTGTGTCTGATGTGAGATTATGGCCTGCCTTCGGTTGACCAGTGCAGGAACTGCATGACCAAAGTTAGGCTAGGGACAACCAGTGAATGAGCTCCTGGATCGGAGAAGAACCTTCAGGTGTAGAAATGTTGTGGAGGTTGGTGGGGTCAGAGGAACTCAGCAGGCAAAGATGGTACCATCGGCGACCCATCCAGACCCAGGCCTGCACGCGTGGCTGTGGCGCTGGAAGGGTTGGGGTCAGAAACTCATCAGGCAATGGCAGTATGCAAACATTGTGTCCTTTCTTAACTTCACTCTTATGCAGAGATTTCATAGTAGATCCACATATAATTTGTGGACAGGCGATTACCAATTCATCGGTTAGACTGAGAAAGTTCTAGGTCTTCTACTCTTGCTAATTGTAAGGCACAAAAAAGGAGGTGAGAATCAAGTTTCCTATTCTGGTAGACAGATTGACTTTCAGATAGTAGGTAGGACATTAGGTCATTAGTCTACCATAGTGCCACCCTCCGGACTGTGACGGGGGCCCTAGAGACTGCTTCGACTGATCCACAGACCTCCTTTTGTTTCTGTCAAATGGCCCAACTAGGGTATATGCCCTGTTGGTGTAAGTATGCAACTCAAAGGAAGACCTGGAGTCTGTCCTAGTGACTCCCTCTGAATCAGTAGTGATAATCTTGCCATATTCAAAATGACAAATTTGTCAAATACAAAAATCTCAAACATAAAAATGTTGTTTGTAATATTTTGCACTTGAAGAAGTTCAAGTGAGTTATAGAAAGTAGGGTATCTGTAAAGTTGCTTTGATGGGAATTCCAGATCCAGGCAAGGGACAGAAGTGGAGTAGAACAGCCTGGATAGGAAAGTGTCATATACATGAAAGATTGTGCTGGTGAGGGAAGGTAGACTCCATGTTCCCTTGACATGAGTCAGAAAAGTTGGAAACACAGTTGTTATAAAATGTTCCAGTTTTGTTCATACGTCTTCGTTGAGATTCAGGTGCTTTGTCTATGAAATAGAATGGTCCTTCCCGAACTTACAGGGTGATTGTGAAAGTTGAAAGTACTTCAGGTGTCCATCTGTGAACACTTGCATTATCTCAGTGTTTGCTGTTGTTAACAGCATTGCAGGCCGAGGATGTACCTCAGTTTATGGAGCGCCTGTCTAACAGTGTTGCAAACGGTATTGTCTACTCTGTACGCGGGCACATAGTTCTCTTGTCTACAGACTGGAACGCACTGACCTCAGCACATCCTCTGTACTAAATCTGTCTAGAATTTGTCACATGGATGCTTTGCCGGGGGCAACGTGACCTGAAGTGAATCAGCCAGTTCAGTGCGGCGTCTGTCTTGCCTTGCAGCTTCTAAGTTCCTGCCTTGTCCTTCCCGATCCCTTCTTCTCTTCCCCAGATTCAACTGGCATGTTGGGCCGCATCTTCTTTGCCTGGTGGAAGGGTAAGTTTGTTTCTCTTCCCAGTCAGCTGATCCTGGTGGGTATTAGTAACAATACGAGCCTTTTCTTATTGGAGAATGTTCAATGAAAAGCCTTGACATTTTGTGCCCACTGGCATTTTGTACCATCTCCAATCCCCCTTAAGGTTTTGGGGAAGGACTGAACATTTTGGAGATGCAAGTCTGGGAATATAGCCCAGAGGTGGAGGACTTGCCCTTCCATGAGCAAGGCCCTGGGTTCAGTCTCCCAAATTGAAAAGACGATGACAAAGACACTTTTTAAGATGTGAGGTACACCTAGGAGAGGGAAATGGTTTTTCTCAAGCCACACACTCTGACTGCTGGGGTGGAACTGAAACCTTTCTTCTTACCATAGCATCAGGCTGGTTAAGTGGGAAGAGTGACCTGTGGTCAGCCACTCCCCCCTTTATATGTGGTATACCCTGCCTCGGAGGATTCCCTCCCTGTCTGAGAGATTCCAGATGAAGGCCCAGAGCTCAGGATGCAGATTCTGAGCTGGACTACACTGCAGCACCTCTTAACACTAAGATCCTAGGGAAATTGCTGTTAGGTGTTCTGCATTGGCCAGAGAACAACTGCAGAATGGAGACAGAAGAGGCAGCCACCTTACAGTGTTGCATACAGAAGTACCCTAGGCCGGGGTGTTGGAACCTAGCCATTTCTCTCGGTCTTCCTTTCCACTCACCCGTTGTCTTGTGAGCCAAGAGAACTTGGGCCAGTTATCTGTAACCTGCAGAATTACACTGTATGGGCTTTGGCCTGGTTACCTTAGAAGAAGCAAGAGGAAAATGAGATAAGGAGGGTAGTCCAGGAATAGCCTCTTCAGAGGTCGCCCAGGGAGTGTACACAGGATTCTTGTACACAGGATTCCTATACACAGGATTCCTTGGAGCCAGTAAGGGGCAGATACCCAGTGGTCACAGATGGTCTTCCCAGCTAAAGATCATATTTCAGGCAGCAGTGACTGTTGGAACAAAACCCTGGTCAGAGAAACAGATACAAAATCCCTTTCAGAAGAACTTCAGGAGAGAGCACTTCCTGCCTTGCAGCAGGAGACCAGTTTGGAAGCATATAACATCCTACCAAGGACAGTATAGTGGGGCCCCATCAGAAGAGAGCAGACCGTCCCCTCAAAACCCAGAGAGAAGCTAGATTAGGAGAGATGATGGCCATGTACCTAGTGTGACAAGGGGACCCAAAAGGAAACACCTTCAAACCCCTCAAACAGAGTTCTGACTTTCATAGATCTTCAGAGGAGTGGCGAGTGCCACACCATGTAACTAGTTTGGCCCAGTCTGTAGCTAAGGGCAATGGAGTCAGCACTAGGTAGGGTCATGAATTTGTTTTGCAGTTGGGTTGGGAAGGGCTCCGAGGCCTTTCTTGCTAGCTGCTATCATAGAGCTACAGGAGGGTGCGGCCCAGTTTCTGGGAGAGTGAAAGCCGCTAGAGGATTTGTGATCTACTAGTGACAGGGTCACAGCTGTCTGGTTGCAAGTATGTTTCTTCCCTGAGCCCTTTAGAACTCACTGTGACCCAGGACAACTCCCTTGTAGCCCACAGCATTTTCTCTTTGTTCTAAATTGCACCGACCTCTTATTCCCCAACAGGAGCAAGTTGGACTGTAATGCAAAGCAGTGGAGGTGAGAAGGGATGGGGGAGGAAGGGGAGAGTCTGCTGTTATAAAAGTCTCTTGTTTTAACCTCTAACCTCTGATCCTTCCCCCAGGCTCTTTGCTGACATCCTCAATGATATAGCCATGTTCCTAGAGATTATGGCTCCCGTGTACCCAATCTTTTTCACCGTGACTGTCAGTACCAGCAACCTAGCCAAGGTACCCACCTCCGAGGCGCTTCTGTACCTGAGATAGCAGCTTTAGTGATGCTGTGTGTGGCTTATCTGGGCCCTGGACTGAAGGCAGTTCACATGGTTCTACTTAGACACAAGACAAGTTTTCTGATCCTCCTTTGACCAGACAGTCCTTGTACCTTAGCCAGCCAGTGCAAGGCCATGTTGGGAACACCGGACTGGTGAGGGAACCCTGAGCTGAGAGGTGTAGGGTTGATCCCACACCAGATCTGGGGGGACTAGCTTCCTGGCTACTTTTCACCCGTCAGTAAAACATCCTTTCAGTGCCTCCTGCATGGATGACACAGACCACAGACGCTCCTATCTTTAAAGGAAATGACACATAATTACACAAATATTTATGGAATTGCAGTTCTGGGCATACCAGATGAGAAATGGTCTGGGGATGTAGGAAAGCCCTTCCTGAGGCTGAGTCCTGAAGGGAGGGTGTTCTAGGACCAAAAAGTCACACAGCAATACCATGAATCCCAACACGGCATCAGATTCAGACACTGAGGGTGAAGGGGACACTGAATCAAATGCAAGCTTCCCCTCACTTGCCTCACAGCTCCTTCAGATGAGGAAACAGGCCTAGCGAGGTCAGGAGAAAGGCCCATGCAGTCAGGTATAGAACACAGCACAGCCCAAGGCTCAGTACTGGACCATCTCAGAGGCCTCTCTGTTTAACCGCATCCAAGCGGTGTTTGGCCACAAAGGCACTCTGATATTTGGCATAAAGCAGTCTTTTTCTTTAAGGACTGTGCACACCTCATCCTTCACTGCTGCTTTTGTTCCCAAGGTAGGAAACCCCAGAGAAGAACACTGTAGCTATGGACTTCTTGTGACCTCTGGCATGTCTTCAAATACTGCACTAACTCTGCTTTTGAGGCCTGTGTCTCTTTATCAAATACGGGACTACAACAAGACATGGTCTTTCCCCCTAAGGTCCCTCTCTATAGAGTTTCAGTCTCTGTGGCCAGCACTCCGTCCTCGGCTACAGCAACCAGAAGGTGACAGAAGGTGACTGCCGTCCATACCTCCTCCACATCGACTGTCACCTCCAGCCAGCCCTCCACGCAGTTCTTCGGAGCTTCCCTCCTACTTTCCATCCATTCCTCCCCCTGTCTCCCTGTCAGCACCGCTCCTGAGAAGCAGTTCTCACCTAGGTGATCTGTACCCTCTTGGCTCCTTAAAGCAGTCCAACACTCTTTTTGAAAGTGGAAGCCCATGGGCTGGCAAAATGGTGGCACCAAGCCTGCAACCTGAGTTCAGTCCCTGGGGCCAACATTGTAGAAGGAAAGCAGGGCCTCTGCAAATTCTCCTCTAGCCTCCATGCCCCGCCACACGCATGCACACATTCACAATAAATAAATATTTTTGATTAAAAATCGTAAAGGTGGGACTCAAATTAGGTTACCTCCCTGACCCATTGCTCTCTGGGGACCTGAAAGTCACTCCAGCCTCATTCTGAACCACTTTTCTCTTGGTTTTGAACAAATTACTCCCTCCACCTTTATAGTTGTACGTAAGTTTCGGGAAACTTGCTGCATCTGATTTTTATCACAGCATATGATCCATCTCTGTCATCTACAAGATGAACAAAGTTATCAGTGACTCCCGTTGATGGGCTTTGCTATGTAGAGATCTCAGAAGGAAAGATGCACATGCCTTGCCGGAGTGAGCTTGGATTGGCCTGAGTCTGACTGGGGTAGACCTGGGGCAGGAAGAGAAAGGACTTATAAGTAGATAGGATAGAAGCATGAAGTCGGAGATGAGGCTAGACCTCATCGTTCAGTCAGGGAGAGGTTACAGCAAAAGTAAGAAGAGGAAGATGGCAGGTGTGGCTTAAAAGGCGTCTCTGCAGAGGCACACACTCATGATCTAGCATTCTGGAGTCTGTGGTAGGACTTTTGCAAGTTCTAGGGCAGCCTCCGTTACATAGCAAGACCCTGACTCAAAGAGGGCAAAAAAGATCTTTGGGGAGGAGAGGAGTTGGAATTCCCTACAGTTAGGCACATGGGGTGATGGTGGCAGGCAAGACTTTGGTGTTCTCCTGAAACAAGATGGGGAACCTGTGCCTAGTGAAATGAGAGTAAGAACTGAAAGCCAAGGACTGGGGTGGGGCGGGAGGGGTCACCAGAGACCTGCTTTTCTCGGGCTGGTGTGAGTTATTTGTGTGCTCACCCACAGAAGGGTCTGTGTTCCTATAGCACATAGCTGCTCTGACCTCCACTATTTTTCCTACCCAGTGCATTGTGGGTGTGGCTGGCGGGGCCACTCGGGCTGCACTGACCATGCACCAGGCCCGAAGAAACAACATGGCCGACGTGTCAGCTAAAGATGGCAGCCAGGTGAGTTCCAAGTCCTGGGGAGACAGTGTGAGGTAGGTGAGAGACCCGGCCAGGCCACAGTTTAGAAAGAGACCTACAGTGTCCCTGGGACGGAGGTGACTAGGGAACATAGAAGAAGAAACATGAGCTCCCTTGCTGTGACTCGGGGCGTGGGGTCATATGTGACAGCGCGGTTTGGAGGCAATTCAGGCTGATTTCAGTCCCTGCTCACTGCCACTGTGGCCGAGAGTGAACCTTTGCCCTCGGTAGGCCGCATCCCCCTGTCCTTCACAGTTGGCATGTCGAGGTGTACTCAGCTTGGGAAGTTGTTAGGGCCAGAGGCCTCTGCTTAGTAGTTTGGAAGGTCCTTCTGGCCCAGCACCTCTCCCTGTGACCGAGGAAGTCTGGAGCGGAATGGACTGCTAGGGACAGCCATCGGACTGAACTCCATAGGTGTTACATTCTGCCCCAGACCTCTGTGCTAAGTGCTCTCTGGGTTTCATCATCTAACTCATACCCACCCCGTAAAGTCGACTGTTGTCCTTGTCCCACAGGTGAGGAAAGGAAGGCCTGGGAGAGCCCTAAGAATGTGAGCAGTTGTTTCTGTTGTTTACTTATTTATTCCTTGTTGTAGTTGTTGGCACTGAATCAGTTTAGAAACCTACTCTGTCCATCCTGTCTTCCATCATTTGTGTTCAGTAACGCCAAACTAATGTTTGCAAAGCATTTCCCACATGTCAAGTGTGTCCTCTCCATGAACTCATTCAGCCTTTATACTGCTACTGCATCCATTGTGACCACTTCACAGAAAGGCCCAAAGTCCATCTAGATACCCTTGGGCAAGTCCCCCCCCTCCAGAAATGGCTGAAACAAATCAAGTAAGTGAAAGCCAGGCCCTTCTCCCCTGCATCTCCCAGCTTCTGGTGTTAGTTCTCCCTGGCTCCCAGCCCTGCCTCAGCACCCTCAGCTGCATTTCTGTAGAGCTTAGAGCTTCCTCAGTGAGGCAGGATTGCGTCGTCGTCAGGGAAGTATAGACCATGTGCTCAGTCCCACAGCAGGCCCCGCTTTCTGCTTGTTTCCAGGGAAAATGAGTTTCCCTTTGCGGGTTCTTAGCCTCATTAATAAAAGAATTTAGAAACAGACTGAGTGTATTCGAGCCCCTTCCCCCACCTCCCAGTGAATAAACTACTAAAATGGCCACTTCATTATTAAGGCTAAGGTTTTTATTGTAGGACAGAGAGAGAAAATATCCAGAGACATCTGGAAGAGTCCAGAACAGAGAGAAAAGGAGCAGACTGGTCATGGCCAGCAGAATGGGCAGGGTCAGGGCTACTGCAAGAGGGGAGAGAATAGAGAAGATAGCAAGGGATGGAGAATAGCAAGAGAGAACAGTAAGATAACAAGAGAGGGAATGGTGAGAATAGCAAGGCGGGCAGGGTGTGAAGACAGGATCCAGGATGCTAGTGTGGGGGCTTTGAAATGTATAACAAGTACTATGAATAGGGACCGAGGAACCTGGAGTTCAGCGTGGACTCGATGTAACTGCAGGTTCAGGTCAACGGAGAGCCACGTGTCCCCTCTGCCAGAGGGTAATGATTCCTTTTGGGGACAGAAAACTGTTTTTACAAGTTCCTAAGGAACACTGGCCTTTATCTCAACACCAGAAGTCCTTCTAGAGTCTAGCTTGAGCTCATTTCCAGGTATGTGGACTGCCTGAGATCTAACACTTACAAGGAAGCTCAAGAGTAATTAGAGAAAAAAAAAATTTTTTTAAGAGAGATACATAGTACAGGTTAGGTGAAAATCCCAGCAACCTCCAGGAGGAGAGATGGAGAAAAGGTTAATGCCCTTTAAGTTAGGCATGGAATAGAAATAGCTGTTTAAGGGGGCTGGAGAGATGGCTCAGCAATTAAGAGCACTGGCTGCTCTTCGAGAGGACCCGGGTTCCAACCATGTAGTATATGGGGTCCGACCTTTGCAGTGTATGGGGTCCGACCCTGCAGTGTATGGGGTCCGACCCTGCAGTGTATGGGGTCTGACCCTGCAGTGTATGGGGCCTTAGAGCCTTCCTGTCTGCTTGCAGGCTTTGTCTCATATACTCTGCTAGATGACACCAGGGTAAGGAAGGGCAAAAACTATCCACACAAAAGTCACAGTTCTCATCTTAAAGAAAATCAAAGATAGTTTATTCTAGAGCTATTTTGAGTGACCATGGTCTAAGAACACAGATTTAGGTTGTTCCAAATTCATGTTCCAATGTGGACATTTTCATGAAGTTTTTATAGTTTTACAGAGTAAAGAAAGACATAAATCAAAGCAAATTTAAAATACAGTGGCGGGTATATCAGATGGGCTTAACAGAGACAGGTTTGTTTTTTTTTTTTTTTTTAATGAACCTAACTTAAGAGTCAGTTCTTTAATTAAAAGCCTGACACATTTAATATAAACTATAAACAATTACTTTGATAAAACAAAATCTTTGTTATTTTAAAAGTGTATTAATTGCTTGAAAAAAGCTAAAGGCACAAGGCTAAATCGTTGTCCCGAGTTTTAGATTTTAGGAATAGCAGAGCCTAGAAGGGATAGGGGAATTGTCCCCAAGGGTGAAGTTTGTACCTTGGAGCAGGATCATCGCATCCTAAAAGCTAGTTTACTTTCCAAGCATATGATGTTTTAGACCACTTACAGGCCCCAGCTGAGACAGTTAACCAGCTAGTATCTTCGCTAAGACTGCTTATTGAAAGAAAAGAAATCTAAGTGACCACTGTTACGCAGTTACTCTGGGGAATCCCAAGAACACACTGAGCTTCATTCCACATTATTCCAACACAGAATATCATACTGTCCATCACTCGGGAACACATGTGACACAGTGACAACCAGGCACTCAGAGCTCCCTTCTCTAGCTTTAGCGGGAGCAAGATTAGCTCTTGGGGAATCTTGTCTGTGTCTCTAGAACCTTCCGTCTATGAAAAGGTTGAGTCAGGGATGGGTTTTTTCAGGTCACAGTTATTTAACATCGAAGGGGTAGTGTCCAGCAGTTGGGTGTGTGGAGTCTGAAACTCCTGTATTATTGAAAGGTCTTAGAATAACATTGTTATTTGAGTTGGTAAGGTTAGAGATAGTCTTTGGGCAGTTTGTGGAAAAAAATCAATCAGCCTGGTGTGAGGAAAGTTGCCCCATGTGAAGGCAACATGAAGGCAGGCACCTGCTGCAGGGAATCGGGGCTTTTGTAAGTCACCATAAGACAACAGTTAACAGTTCAGAAGAATACATAGATTTAGGTGTGGCCCACTGCTGTTTTGGGAGTCTCCAGAGACACTTTCTAGCTTTTTGTTGAGGGTATATGATAGAAAAGGAACGTGGATGGTAATTCCTCCTGAGGGTCCAGGCATTTCCCTTGCTAGAGGACTACAGACTTTGGATATATGGATAACAGTGTACCCTATAGGACTTTAGATCATTTCCCTTGACTTTTACAAACTAAATCCAGCTATAAGAAGGCATTAAAGTAAGATTTACCCAGACTTTTAGCCAGATTTTTCATTCACCTAACTTGTATTGAGACCAGCGATTATAGTAAAATACTAGTCTATTTCTTTGCATTCTAGGGGCTGTGTCCCAGCGTATCAGAGCAGCAAGTATACGGAGAGAAGAAGCACTGGTGTTACTGGTGCTTGGGGTCTGGGCTGGGTGCTTCCAGGATCCTGGCTTACTAGCCCAACAATTGGAAATAAGGGCTTACACAGATATCCACAAGAAGCAAGATAATCTTATTTGGGGCTAAGCAATCATACAGATTAAAATGGGATACAGTGTCAAGATTGACAGCTGGTCACATGAGTGAACATACTCAAGGACCCCAGGCTACAGTCTTGTTGCCTCTTTTCATGAAGCCTAAGGGAAGGAGGAGCTGGTTACTAACAGGCATAGTTTGGGTTGTTCAATATTTTGGTTAGTAGACTCGGTTACATAATTGTTTCTCTACTGTGTATACCCCTTCCTATAATGCTTCCGATTTTAGTCAGATGCACATTCAATTATGTAGACATTAAATAGTAAATAGGGAATTCTCCCTGAAAGGTTTTTAGAGAACACACAGTTTTGCCTTACTGCGCATGCATGCAAAACCAGTTCAGGCCAGATTGACCTTTCTATTCTTTGTATCTGGGCACATTGGGAATACATTTGAATAGAAACAGTCTAAATTTGACTGTTACCGGGGCAGGGATAGGAAACCCAGTGCAAGTCAGGGAAGGAGGGTTTTTGAGGGTGCTAGCACACGCAGTGTTTGGAGAGGGGTGTGTGTGTGGTACATGCAGGTAAGGGAGCTAGGCTGCCCAGTGCATTATAACAAGACACAGATGCACTAAAGTATCTCCTGTGCTTGCCTGCCTCAATAGAGCCTCTGAAATAAAGTAGAAAGTCCCCTAATGCCACTCTGGGCATGAGACCAATCTTCCTGTCTTTAGCTACCCAAACATCCTTGGAGGTAAGCCCCCAAGTGTAGCCCCTAAAGAATATTGATGTGTGCTCCAAATGGTTTCCCTAGCCAGGGATTTAAACAATGCCACACATCCCCCGCATACCGCCCCCTCTCATTCCAAACTGCTGAATGCAAACCCTGCTACTAGTATCTGAGATGTTTCCTGTACTAAAGTTGAATAAGATCTCTATCCTGAGAAGCTCTAAAAAGGTAAACAAAAAATGAAGAGAAAGAAAAACAAATGGATTCAAAGAGCTTTTGTTTTAAATCACTGTGCAGGCTAAAAGTACAAGTGGGTGCGGTTTTCTGTTTGGATTTTACTTCTAGGATCATCTCACTAGAGGATAAGTGTTTTCTTGTTACCGAGAGGATACCTGAGAGGTGAATCAGTAGAAATCCAGAGTTATCTTAGCTGCAGAGACTTCAGTTTCCCGACCAGCCTGGGATCAGGACCCATGAGCTGCCATCTGTACTGCTCAGGTCTAGAGTTAATCTCTACTAGTGCTGCTCCTTAGTCCTCGAGTCTGTTGAGATAGAACCCCAGACTGTAAACCCTTGTCCCCATTAAGAATTGTCCCTGTAGAGAAAAGAAATGTAAGTTGAGAGGCTCCAGCGGGTATCAGCATTCAAAGCTGCAGGCAGTGAGAGCCTGCAAGGAATGGCATTGGCGTAGAGATGCCCAGGAGACATTACGTAGTATTGCCACCCCTTCTTAATAAAAGAGAACCTGGGTAGAGACCTGAGGGGTGGAGAAAAAACCAAGAGGAATCAGGGAGAAATAGGCACTGCATAAAGTAATGCAAAGGGGTTCCCACTCTTACAAATGTCCAGGCCTTGGATGTGATCAAAGGGATCCAGGTAGACGGAGTTAAGAGTTTCACAGGGCAGAGTGTGAATTGATATAGTCGAGACATAAAACAACAGTTAAACATACAACGTCTCTATCGCTTTTAAGATTACAATAAACATAACCCATTCCTGCCACAAAAATCTCGAGATCCAATTCTAAGCCCGCTTACCAATGGGGTGGATGTATCTGGCATGCTCTCAGTCTGATTTTGTAGATCTTATAAAGCGAAAGAGACATTACCAGAATTGTTAGGGATATACAGACGGCGTTTCGTTTACATGAAATTGTTAAAAGAGTTGGTCTTGGTTTAAAGCCTCAGCATCTCTTTGTGGTGCTCCTATTCTGTAAAACATACCTGCCAGGGCCCTTGGGGTCAGGCGCACAGCTCCTAGTGGCCTCTGTGCCCAGAGCAGCTTCTGTAGGTGGATGGTGGTCTAGGAGATCTAAAGGAAGAGGGGAGCAAAAGGAATGCAGAGAAGACAGGGATACGTAACTGCGTGCTGGTGGAGTAGACTGCCAGTGTCGTTGGGGACCCCATGGGCGGTGCCTCTTGGCCTTCTCTTCCTGCCTACATGATTTGGCTATCGCTGCTGCCTTCACATACCCTATAGCCCCATTACCCACCTTAGAAAGCCAGGCCCCTCGGAAGCAGGTGCTGGCTCTGCCGTCACAGCCCTCTAGCCCTAACAGGTCAGCCAGGTTTGTGGGCACACCAGAGATCTGGGCGCTGAGCCTCAGGACCCACAGTAAAACTGAGGATAAAGCCTGGAGACTTCAGAGGGAATCTTGGACAACAGGTACCTGAGTCTTTGGAGGAGCCTCCTTGGATCCCACATGTTATAGGGGAAACTGATGTTCCCTCTGGGGGCTCCTAGTCTCATTAATGAAAGAGGAAGAAACAGACTGAGAAGGAAGCTCAAACCATAGCTTTATTAGAGTTTAAGAGAAAAACACGGTACAAGTGAAAAATCCCAGCAGCCTTCAGGAGAAAAGATGGAGAAAAAGTCACGCCTTTTAAGTTAGGTGTGGAATTGAAATTTATTATTTTAAAGGGGTAAAAGTCTACCAAGAATAGAAGTGGGCTGGTGAGCTGAGAAAAGAGTTCAAAAAGCACCCAGCCAAGCTGTGTGTTCTTCTCTGAACACCCCCACATCCCCACACACACTTGTGTATTTCTCTGGCTTTGTTTCCAGAACGCTGTTCATTAGATGTTGCCAAGAGAAGAAAGTCTTCCCCAGAATCTGGCTTCTTCTGCATTTGTCTTGATGTGGCTTTTCTCAGTTCCTGCACTCACATGCTCATGCTGTGTTGTTGCAACTTCACGTGGCTACTTGAAGCAACTTTCTCTACCCTACAAAAGCAGAGTCCCTTTCTGCTCCTAAGCTCCCAAGCTTCTCCATCCCTAGTTTACTCCTTCATATACAGCCCTTATTCCTTCAACCTACCTCCTACAAGAGAGCTGGGAGCAAAAAGAGCTCTTCAGCCTGGGGACCACTCTGCCAAGACCAGATCTCCCCAGAACCCCAGTAGTTAGGAACCCCAATTCATACTCTTTAATTGGGGCAGGCAGCAGACGTCTTTTCCCCTAGGATGTCTTCATTCCAGCTGTTGGAAGGCTCTGGTTACATTGGTCCACAAGCAAAGGGTCAAGGCCTGTTCCTGGCCTTGCTGGGATGCCTTGTTCACCAGCATTGGATACCAAGCAACAAGAGTGATCAACATTCTCCAAGACACTATAGAAAACTAGTTGTACACAGCCAAGAGTGCCCAGTGTAGGACTATTCAGATGACTCTTGGAAAACAACAAAGATGTGTCCCAAGGGTGTTCTAAGAGTATTGTGTCTACTAAGCAGAGAGATTCCCAGCGTCTTTAAATAGCAGCTCACTCACCAAAACATCAGGGTAAGGAGCCCTGGTTGGTTCTGAAGAAGTAAGGGTTGTAAAAAGCACCCAAGGCCGTTCCTTCTGGGTTTAAAGGGAGGCCCTCTAATGCTCAACCTCTCTGCTGTTTTCCAGGAGACAGTGGTGAACCTAGCAGGGCTCCTGGTCAGCCTTCTGATGCTTCCTCTAGTATCAGATTACCCAAGGTAAACCAGAAGTCGCGCTAGCGCGCAGGCGCCCAGCGTAGCCTCTCCCTATCTAAACCGGCTGCCTCTCTCTTGCCTCAGCCTCAGCCTCGGGTGCTTCATCCTCCTCACTGCTCTCCACATCTATGCCAACTACCGGGCGGTCCGAGCCCTCGTCCTGGAGACCATGAATGAAAACCGGCTCCAGCTAGTCCTGAAGCACTTCCTTCAGAAAGGAGAGGTACTTGAGCCTGCTTCAGCCAATCAGATGGAGCCATTGTGGACAGGTGACCCAACCCTTCCAATCTCACATCCCCACGTCTCCCAGCCTTCCCCCTCTGCCTAAGCATCCTGACTCCAGCTTCCTACAGGTTTCTGGCCATCCCTGTCCCTGACCCTGGGTGTTCCCTTACACCACTTGGTCTCCAGGTGAGTGGCCCAGTGCCTCCTGCTTTACTGCGGCTTCACATGCTCCCGTTTCCAGCTACACATTGAGTTTTGGTCAAGTCTCACCGTATGTCCTGTTCTAGGTTTCTTCTGCCATTGTACAGCCTTAGAGACCAGCCTGTGCTCTTGAGGGAAGCAGGGAATAGAGCAGAGTAGATGTGTCAAGGCAGCAAACTGCCTTCTGAATACCTCTGTATATACTCATAGACAGAAACAGTCCTCAGCCCCTCCTTACAGTGAATAGCGACTGCAGAGAATGATGGCCCCCCAGGTTGCGCCAGATAAATGAAAGCTGTGGACCCACCCTGAAACAAGTCACTTACTGCATCTCCTCTAAGTCTCAGGGAACGTTGTGGAAGAGGGGGCAGGAAGTATGTAAGAGCTGGAAGATGCGGTAAAGATCTCTGAAATACCATTGTTCTACACTTGGTATAGTCCGGTTTGTGTGTTTGTGTATTTGCGGTCATTAACGACATGACCAAAAGCAACTTGGGGAGGAAAGGGTTAATTTGGCTTACACTTCCCAATCACAGTACCCCATCATCAAGGGAAGTCAAGCCAGGAACTAAGACAGAAGCCATGTTTACTAGCTCTCTCATTGGCTCCTGCTCAGCTAGCTTTTTTATGAAACCCCAGCCTGCCTGCCTGCCTGCCTGCCTGCCTGCCTGCCTGCCTGCCTAAGGATGGTGTCACCCACAGTGGGCTTGTTCCTCCTAAATCATCAATCAAGACAGTCTCTCGTAGACAAGACATAGGCCAGTCTGGTCAAGGCAGCTCTTCAGTTGAGGTTCCCTCTTCTGTGGTGATTCTAGGTTGTGTCAAGCTGACAAAAACTAAATGCCACACAGGACAAGCAATGCAGTCATCCCACAGTTGTAGTTATCAGAATTAAGCCCACACAAGGCTGGGTCTATCAGTCAGGAAGAGGACAGTAGCTATTAATGGGAGATCACTGTCTTTAGTGTGTCCACTGCTGAGCCTACCAGGCTTCAATCATAGCTTTAAGTCCATGGTCATAAATAAGACCCCGGTTAATCTCAGTGTGCTCCAAAACAAAGTAAATAGACAGTAAATATGAGAGAGATTTGTGGGGAAAAGAAAAGATGGAGAGGGTGACAGGGAGGTGGGAGGGTGTAAGTGGTCAGTATGTATGCATGATGTACATATGCAAAACTGTGAATAATTTCAGCAGAAGAAATGTTTATAGATGAGGGAAGGGCAGTGCATGGGGAGAATGGAGAACTGTATACAGGAAGAAGGGTGTGGGAGTGGGGTAAATGTAGTAGCTAGGGAAAAACGTGTCGGTGAGCAGAAGGCCAATAGTAAATGGACAGCTAAACCCAAAAGTTTGGCCAAGTGGGTCCTCCTGCCTTGCTTTCCCCTGCCCCAGTTCGCTCTTCTCTCCATCAGTGTCTCTGAGCTGAAGCAGCTGGTTGAGGGGCATCAAGAACCATACCTCCTTCGCTGGAACCAGTCCCAAAGTGAGTGCTACATTCTCCCAGTCCACTTCATTCCTCTGACTCCAGGCCTCCGACAGTTGGAGGCTGCCTCCTGTCCTAGAGAGTGCTCTAGACTAAAATTCTGATGTATTCAAATTAATAGCTTTGTGCCCTGATGATTTCACCATATCCCTCTGAAACATGAAGCTACAGCAGTTGCCTTATTACCTGTGGCATTTTTCTAAGGCTTTAATAGGGTGATTGTGTAAAATGCAATTTCTACATTGTAACATTTAAATAAGACTCTGGCTTATTTAAATAAGACCTTTAGCTTCTCAGGAGATCACTTTGTCTCTTGCCCCAAGTCCTTTGTTAGGGAAACAAGTCCTTAGGATTGCTGATTGTGGGGTGTGAAAGGCATTAATTTTCACTGGTGACTGAAATTGTGCTTGGAAATTGAGCATTTTAGTTTGACTAAAGAAGCAACTGAAGTTGACCTTGGAAAGGGAAGAGTGGGGGCTCCCAGGCCTGAGTGGCCTCAGGCAGATGGTGAATCAGAAACATGGGTTGAAAGCATTTGAGAAATTGTTCTTTTCTGATCTTTGTCTGTCCCTTGGGTCTCTCCAGACCAGGTACAAGTTGTTCTGAGCCAAATGGCAAGCCCTGAAACTGTCTTAAGGGCTGCCACCCATGGGCTGATTCTTGGAGCCCTACAGGAAGATGGGCCACTTCCGGGAGAGCTAGCCGAGCTGAGGGACCAGGTCCGGGCTGGTAAGAGCTCCATGGTCTAGTGCTCACTACAGCAGAGGTGGGAAAAGGTGGGCTCTCTGTTCTACTGGGACTGAGAGTTTCTGATTTTACACCCACCAGGTCCTAAGAAAGAAAGCTGGATTCTTGTCAGGGAGACACATCAAGTGTTGGACACATTGTTCCCAAAGTTCTTGAAAGGTAACATCAGCTCCTGGCTTCTTCAACCTTGAGCCCCACATGGGAAGTAAAGGGCTGCTTTTGTCTAATTTCAGTCTGGGTCTCTGTTCCTACAGGATTGGAGTTTAGGATGGTCTCTGAAGCTATATTGATATTGTTAGTCTATAAATCAAGTTGGTCTTAAATATTCACTCCACTCTTCCCCTTTTCCATGTGTTACGGCTGATTTCTAACTAGGCAGACAAGTCTTAGCCTCATTTTCCGCCATAGGTAATCTCCCAATCAAGGAGCCCAAGTAGTGCAAAAGGCTGCACCACTGTGCCTCTGCTCACAAAACCCTATCCCCAGGTTCAACCCAGAGCCTCCTCCCTGGCCTCACCCTGTGACCTTTTTCTAGGACTGCAGGCTGCTGGCTGGAAGACTGAGAAGCACCATCTAGAGGTGGATGAGTGGAGGGCCACGTGGCCCCTGTTTCCAGAAAAGAAGATCTTATGAGCGGCCCAGCTGAAGGCCCAGAGCCCAGGACAAGAGCCTAGAGCAAAGGACACTTAGGCCACAACAGGATGTTAGAAAGGGCAGCTTTATTTTTTCATAGACAGATGCTATGACCAATTGGCTACCACCTTGTGGGAAGTGACAACCAATCAAATAGACAGACCTAGGCAAGAGGCGGGGCACCAGTTCCTTCCTACCATGTTCTTGCCCCTTTTCCTTCTCCAGGACCCACTACAGTCTCCCATCCCTCACTTTTTGTGAGGCTCAGGCATGCCGGTTGCAGCTCATGGTATTCAACACATTTGACTTCATGCATAAAAGCCCCAGAGGAACACAGCCACGGTCATCATGAGCAGGGCATTGAGGTTGACCACACGGGCCCAGCCAGGGTCCTCACTGATGTCCTCCAGCTGCCTGGTTGTTGCAGCCACTTCCTCAGGAGGCGGTAGAGGACTCCCTGACCCACTCCTGCTCATCCCACAGAACCAGAGCAGGCACTGACGGAGCAGGCCTGGTGCTGGCAACTGGACCTCTGGAGGAAATGGGGAGTGTGCAGCTAGTTTGAAGAGAGTTGGCTCCCCAGCCTCCCAAGACATTCTTGGGCATGCCTTACCTTCTATCCCCACTGCATGTTCCTGGTCGTTCTGCACATGGGGAGGGGTAGAACCTTCTAACTCTCCAGCGTCTAGGTCCTCCCTCTCCTCCTTGCTGTGCCGGAGACTGAAAACCAGGCGGTGGAGCTGGGAAGTAAGGGGGAAGGGACCAAGTGGAAGCTCTGCCCTCCACCCAGGTCCACGCTGGGACGCCAGCTTTGCCTCAGCCCTCCCTAGCCTCCCTCCTTCCGGCCTGCACACTTGCCTAGGCTCAGCTCCGACTCCTTTCCAGAAGAGCCTTTGCCTTCACACTGAACCCCAAGCTCTTCATCTGAGTCGCCGGCCTTGCCCAGTCCCGTGCTTCACCCCAGGTTTTGTGTCTACACCCAGAATTGTTCTCCAGACTGGTCTTAAGTTTCTGCTCACAGTGTTTTTATATTGTCATTTGCCCTGCTCCCAAAAATGTCACTTAAGTAAAAGTCCTTGCTCTGGAAATATAACCTCATGCTGAACGCCCAGCCTTCTACCAACACTGGGTGTGAATTCTGTGTCTTTATCTGTGGGCATCCCTTGAGACAGACTGGCTCATCCGTCCCATGCAGTTCACATTTGGTCTCCCCCTCACCCCAGAGGCCACTCACATGCTTCCGTGGGATGGGTGCAGTGCACAGGGAGACCACAAGTGTGAGGAGGCCAGAGCAGACGAAGAGGACGATGGCAAAATAGAGGTAGTGCACCCGGCAGAAGAGCGCCGGACACGCTGAGGGTCGCACACAGCTGCCCGAGCCGAAGAAGAACTCAGGTATGAGACGTGCCAGGCCCATCAGCAGGCCCCCGACAAGTCCCCAGAAAGCACCCTGTGGGAGAAATAGCATTAACTTACCCGGGGTGCCCACACCTCACCCAGAGTTCACACACACACACACACACACACACGTACATGCCCTGCTCACCTTCTCATTAACGCGGGGCACGAAGAGCGCAAGCACAAAGACTGCAGACACTGGAGGTGCCAGATAGCTGGAGACAGACTGGATATAGTCGAAGAGCTGCCCACCCTGTGCTGCCTGCACCACTGGTAGCCAGGCCACTGACACTGCCACGATGAATACCACCCAAAGCCTGCAGATGAAGACCATCAGATCTCACTGCGTACCCGCCTTCCCCATCACCCTGCTGGTGTTCCATGCCCACACCCAGGTTCATTGACGGAGCAAGGGGTTGGGACCCAGTCCATACCTTCCAACTAGCAGCAGCTCCCTATCACCCGCACGAGGCCGCAGGCGTGTGTAGATGTCCATGGTGAAAAGCGTGCTACTGCTGTTAAAGATTGATGCTAGGGAAGACATGAGGGCGGCCAGCATGACTGCTAGCATGAGTCCACGCAGGCCTGCAGCCAACAAGAGCCGTCAGGCCGGGGCCGTCAGGGCGTTCAAGGTGGGAAAGGATTGGCAAGAGGCGACCCTCCCATAGGCTGTCCCCACAGACTTGGCCAAGGGCAACCCAGATCCAGCCCTCACCGTTGGGCATGAGTTTCACAACAAGCCGCGGGTAGGCAATGTTAGAGCAGCCCACCTCGGTGCCGCACACCCGCTTACACACCTCCGGCACCACACATGCCACTTCATCTGCAAGAAAGAGGCCATAAGGTGGCTAGGAAAGACCATAATCCGGAAACTAGGATCACTGAAGCCTGGTGTGGACTGGGAGTCCTAGGTGGGATTTTCCTAGGGAAACCCACCTGGGATGTGGGAAGCAGGACTGAGATACCAGGCTCCCGAGTCTTAGGATAGTAGCAGGTGTACCTGGTACAGATTTTGAACCCTTGCACAGGATGGGGGCGGTGGCTGGAGCACAGTACTGTTGAGCCTGGTGTAAAGAATGCTCAGACATTACCTGGGTAAAGGATGCGGCTGATCATGCCTGGCATGACCATGAGGAACATGGGCATCAGCTTCAGGTAGCCACACAAGATGCACCCAGCTTTGATGTGAGTCAGATTCTTTCCAGCCAGGCAGCGCTGCACTATTACCTGTGATGAGAGGCATTCAACTCTATGGGTCATCCCCGTATCTCACCCCACAGGTCTCTCCATGGCCCCTTAACACTAACCTTCACCCCTACTCTAGCTCTACAGAGCCCCTACTACACTCAGATCCAGCCACTAGATTCTGACTTCTTTTGGGTCGACCCTGGGATGAGTCCACCAACTCAGGCCCTGGCTTCATCCTAACTCCAAAGGGTGCTGCCATGCCCACCTGTCAACCAGCACAGGGCATTTAGCGTTCTGTCCCAGGTGCGTGCACACACACCACCCCAAACCTTGACCTCACCTGATCGCTGCACCAGTACCAGCCGGAGACAATAGTAAGCCCCAGGAGCAGTGCAGGCCATGGCAGGTCTCCGGTCACAGGGTCACGAAGTAGGTGATATGAGTCAGGCCTTGGTTGATAGCAGGTGCTGGAGATGTTGCCAACAGCTGGGTCCTCGGACACTGTCAGTGAAGTCACTGCTCCCAGGTATTTGTCGAAGAGACCCGAGTACCCGCCCACTTCATGGAAAGCTGTGCAGGCAAAGTTGTCAGGGAACTGGCCCAAGTGCCAAGGCCCTCCTTAGGACTCACATGGCAGAGACAAGCAAAGTCCCAGCCCCCAGGTTAAAAGCTCTGCGACAGCAGAGATCCATCCGCGTCCTGCCCACACTGGGTAAACCCCATACCGTAACCCATGAGGATGAAGGCCCCGGCAAGGATGACGAAGGTCTGCACAGTGTCTGTGTACATCAGTGCTGCCAACCCTCCTGCAACAAGCCCGAGTCAATGGAAGACAGCACAGCTGCTGGTCCCTGGCACCATATGTTTTTTGAGAATTAGAAAAGTACCCATTCAAGAGAACGAATTTTATAAAAACCATGCAAGGCTTATGCACTGGGGCACCAGGAAACAGAGCTGAATTTTAGAATCCACTGATGCTTTCTTGGCCAGAAATACATGTGGTACTAGATGCCCATGATAGACTCCTTGGCCTGTTTTCTCAACTGGATAATGGGGCAGGGTGAGTCTTCTAAGGTCCAGCCCTCGGTTGTTTCCTAGCCTGCAACTGCCTCCAAGCCCTTGGGCACCACCCTACCCCATTCTATGTATGATCTGGGATCCCGGGAACCACACTGGGTTTAGCCAAAGATCCTGGAGACTGACCAAGTCAACTCTTCAGACATCCAAGAAGGGCAGAACTTTATAAATCATTTCGCTTGTCCTCACTCTTGAGGCTCACCCAGCACTAGCTGGGTGCCTGAACTTCCAATCTAAATCCAAGGGACACTGGAAATAAGTGGGTTTGTCTTCCACATACTTAATTCCTTCTGCCTGGACTACATCACACTTTCATATCTCTGTCCCATTTTCCTGTTCCCCAGGAGAACCACAGCTCCCAGCTTACATTCCAGGCCACCTCTCTTATCACCACCACCATGCTGCTCCCAGCCCTCCACCACCATCCCTGTGCAGCTACCTGTCACAGTATAAATCATGGTGATGCCCAAGAGTGCAATGACAGAAGCGTAAATGTTCCAGCCCAGGGCCTGTTGTATGAATACCGCCCCGGAGAACATGTCCACCTTTCAGAAGAGAGCAAATGCATAGATCAAAGGCAAAGACAGTGACCCAGGTCCACCTCCTGCCCCCAAAACAATCCATCCTCTGCGGCCACACTTCAAATTTTCACTCATTTTTCAACGACCCCGTCTTCCCAAGTCCTAACCACTGTGCCCACAGCCTTAGGGACCTGCTCTTTCCAGGTCCTCCCCACATCATGATACTCGTATTTCTCCTTGGTCCCCCCGAATCCAGAGCCACCTCATTGGGTGGTTCTTCCTTTCTAGGAGGCTGTACTGCCCACCGCACATGCGCACCGAGATCTTGGTGAAGATGTACAAAAAAAGCGAGAGCACCGACAGATAGAGGCGAATACGGTGCCCACCAAAGCGCTTGCGGAGATACTGAGGCATTGTAATCACACCGGCGGTCAGATACACAGGCACGAAGAGCCAACCGAGTAGCAGCACCACAAACAGCGCCTGTGGGAACAAGTGACAGCCTGGGGCGACTCTGTCTTAGCATCCTGCGCAGCCCTGTCCTCGTCCTCACACCCAGGACCCAGAAGACAACAGCGGATGAGTCCAGGCCCTGAGCAGAAAGGAAACAGAATCTTGGCATCTTCCTGGCACCTTAACTAGAGTCTGTTTTGCACTTACAGGCCATCACTCCGGAACAGTCTCTCCCAGAAAGGTCTTACGGCCTCTCCCTGCCTCTCTAGCAAATGATCCTGTGCACCGGCTCTTCAGACTAACCTCAGCATCTGCCAGGCAGAACTGCTCCCCACCTCCACCCTTGCAAGAGTTTATCCTCAAAGGCTCAGTTCAGAGGCCTCCTCCAGGAAGGCTCAAGCTCCCATCTCTCCAACCCTCCAAGGCAAGCCTGATCCTGGGATTTAGTCTCCTTGTCTTTTGCGAAGGACTTCAACTCAGCCCAGAGGTGCCCATAGATCAGAGAACACCAAGACAGGTACTTCTCTATCTGTGAGCTGCCTGCCCCACTTCAGAGTGGAGTACATAGGTCAAGGCCCACCAAGGACTGATGCTGACTTACACAGAAAGTCAGGAACAGAATCTACCTGTACCCTACTGCTTGTAAGCTAGATGTGATCTTTGCTCCCAGCCCAACCTCACCCCACAACTGGGCTGTTCCAACTTGTTCATAATCTCACGCCAGGAACTTTCCCAAGATGTGATCTTTCCATGAGTTCCCACTGCGGTGAGCTATTAAAGAGAAGAAGACCTCACATTCCATTCAAATCCAGCCACAGCCAAACCGCTTGCTGCTCCAGTCCCCGCCAGGCCCACAAAATGACCGCTGCCGATGTTGCTGGCGAACAGAGAGGCTCCAACCTGGGTGACCAGAAATGGGGGTGAGCTAGGCCGCTCCCCTGGGTTCCCTCCCATCCCATGGCCCAGCCCCTCTCACCGGCCACCACACCATGCTTCGTCCTGCCAGGAAGTAGCCACCCACTGTGCCTCGGTTGGTTCTGAACATAGACTGGGAAACAGAAGTGGGGAAACTGGGATTGGGGCCCATCTTTGGACTCCATTAGCTTCCTCAACACATTCCTCAGCCTTGTTTTAGGCTGAAGATTAACCAGCACGAGGCTCCCCAGATTGTCCCCTTACCTCCCAACCTCCTCCCAGACGCTTTGAACAACCCAGGCCCTAATCCTAATGCAGATTCTGGACCCGAAATATGGTTAGATCCAGCCTGACTTACCTGGTGCCTTTAGACATGGGCTGTTGCTCAGCCATACTGCAGATAGGGAAGAGACCTCATTTGGAATGCTCAGCTTGGTGAAAACCTACTGATACCCCCACCTTCTTTTGCACAATCCAGAAGGTAAGAAGACAAAGAAATATTTGCTTGCCTACTGGACCTAGGTTTCTCCCTCAAATAACCAATCATTCTCTTCCCACCCCTCTATGAGGTCTTCCTAAATCTTTACCCTCAAGTTCCAGAAGCAATTCCCTCTCAACACCCCGCCCCCCAGCTTCTCACCCACAAGCCAACACCAATGACCAGCAGGAAATAAGCAGCAATGACCACAATGTCAGCAGGATTGTCAATTAGGACTCTGTTCTCCCCAAGCCCCAGTTCAGAGCCTTCTTCTGTGTGTTCCTCCATTCTCTCCAGCATCTGCCCCTCAAAGGGCTAGTCCCTGGATTCTCCCAGGGGAAGGATTAATGGTTACCTCAGGAGCACTGAGCCGACAAGTCCCCTAGGTCTCAGCCTCCCTCTCCAGCTTTATTTAGCTGAATCAGGTTCTACCAAGGCCGAAGGCTGGTCCTGGGGTGCTGGACCCTTCTGAGTTCAGGACTGTTCCTTCCTGGGCGTAGTCTCCATCCTCCCGTGTTCCAGGCAAAGTCACCTCCTGCATCCTCTGAAAATATACCCTCCTGTTTCAATGTAGGGAGTCTGGCTTAGCCTCCAGGTTCTAACCTAACTCTGACAGTGTAGCTCCTCTGCTCAGAAGTTCTCCATAGCTCCCTGTGACAGCCTGTAGGAAGAACATGCACCCCAGCCTGACAGTCCAGGCCTTCCATGCCCTGCCTTCTGCTACACAAAACCACTCCCCTGCCCTTCCCAACCCAAATACTTTCAAGTTTCTTTTGGTTCTATCCCAGGAATTTTTTAAAATTTTACTTAAAATTTTTTTTTTTGTACAATATATTTTGGGTGTATTATTTCCCCTCCGTCAACTCCTCCCAGATCCCCCCCTCCCCAGTTAACTTCATATTATTTTTCTCTCTCTCAGAAAAAAAAGAAAGGAAGGAAGAAAGAAAGAAAAGCACAAAACCAAAACAAAACAGAGAAGAAGACAAAACATGGAGTCTGTTTTGTACTGGTCAACATTCCTGAGCAAGCAGCCTGCCCTGGGTATAGTAGATATTCCCAGTATCTCTCCTCTGAGGAAAACTGATTTCCCTCTCCCCATAGCTGCCAATTGCAAACAGTTTCTTGGTTAGGTGGAACTTTGTGCCTACTTCCCCTTCTCACGCTGAGATTTTGTCTGGTTTGAACTTGTGCAGGTCTTATACGTGCTCTCATGTGCCGAGAGAACTTTGCCATCTGCAAAGCTCTGCTTCCTTGGAGTCAGCCTCTACCTCCTGCTCTTACAGTCTTTCCATCTCCTCCTCTATATAGATCCCTGAAGCTTCAGGGGAAGGGTGCCATACAGACATACAAACATCCCATTTAAGGCTGAGCACTCCAAAGTCTCTCACTCTCTGCATGATGCCCAGTTGCAGGTCTCTGTGTTAATCACCATCTACTACAAGAAGCTACTCTAGTGAGGTTTCAGCGATGTGCTGATCAATGGATAAAGCAATGGGCCAGTAGGAGTCATTCTATGGCTGTGTGCATTTAGCAGAATAACAGTAGTAGGTTTTCTTGTAAGGCCCACGCCCTATCTAGTCTCAGGTTCTTAGCCATTTTAGCAGTGTTAGATATGGGTTCCATCTCATGGAATGGGCCTTAAATCCAACCAAAAAGTGGTTAGTTACTCCCATAACATCTGTGCACCAACGGGTGGGTATATCCTTTGAACAGGACTCTGTTGGATGTCACAGGGTTTGTAGCTGAATGAGATTGATGATTATGTTTCTCCTCTGGAGTGCTATACAGTAACTTCTGGCTATACAGTACCCCCACTGTGAATGCTAGGCAGTGGGGGTGACACTTCTAAATGGACACTTGTTCCATTTTTCCACGTTCAATGATGTAAATAAGTAGTGTCTTCAGCAATAGGGTCTTTCCATAATGATTATGGAGAGTAACCAATAGCCTTGGCACTAGCCAGTGTTGGGGGTTCCACCAGACCCCTGTGGCCAAAAACCCATTCCTGGTACTGGGACTTCAGTTGATATCATATGATGTCTAGTTGGGACATCGTCTCCCTCATTATACGTCAACTCCATTTAAATTCCGTTAATGTATGTGTATACTGTAGGAAGCTTCTACAGCCATAGGTTTCCATACAACTCTCCTTTTACTTATTTTAACTGAAAACAGATTTTTTCCCCTATTGTATATTCTGGTTATAATTTCCCTTCCTCCATCTCCTCTCAGGTCCTCCCCACCTCTCCATCCACCCAAATCTACACCCTTTCCTTCTCTCTCATTAGAAAACAAATAAGCACCTAAAATAAATAGAATAAAAACAAAGAAATCAGAATAGGACAAAACAAACAAGCAAACAAAAAAGAGCACAAGAAACACATAGAAGCAGAGACACACACATTTGCATACATACAAATTTTATACAAATACAAAATCGGAAGCCATACCACATAAGCAAAAGACCTGTACAGTTAACAACAACAAGCCTAGACAAAGCACTGGAGACGAAAATACTTCCCAAAATACCATTGAGTTCGTTTTGTTTTGGCCAACTACTGCTGGGCATGGGTCCTACCCTTAAGTGTGTTTTGTATACCCACTGAGACTCTGTTGGAGAAAACTAATTTTTCCTTATGAGAAAATATCAGTTGGAGTTAGCTTCTGAGTTAGGGATGGAGGCTCATGTCCACTTTCCCGCTCAGTGCTGGAACCCCCGTACGGCTCAGACCTGGGCAGTCCTGTGCATGCTGCCACAGTCTCTGTGAGTTCGTATGCATGTCAACCCTGTTGTGTCTAGAAGGCCTTGTTTCTTTGGTGTCTTTCATCCCCTCTGGCTCTTGCAGTCTTTCCATTTCCTCATGTGTAGAGTTCCCTGAACCCTGAGAGGAGGGATTTGATGGAGACATTCCAGACATCCCATTTAGGACTGAGTGTTCCTATTCTAATTTTCCTGTTATCCCTTTATAACACTCTATTCTGTTTCCCTTGCATGGAAAATCCCCTTCTCCTCCCTGGCCAGTCAAGTAGCTACCTAACCACTATGGATATTATGAGTGAAACATACATTATCTAAAGTTTAAAAGCAAGCATCCACATATGAGAGAAAATGCAATGTTTGCCTTTCTGGGTGGGGATTACCTCACTCTTAATGATTATTTCTAGATCATTCCATTTACCTTCAAATTTCATTTTTCTTAACAGCTGAATAATATTCCACTGTTCAGATGTACCTCATTTTCATTTTCCATTCATCAGCTAATGGACATCTAGACTCTTTCCCATTTCTGGCTTTTATGAATAGAGCTGAAGTGAACATGGTTGAGCAAGTATCTCTGTAGTAAGATGTAAAGTCCTTTTGCATGTGCCCAAAAGTGGTATAGCTGAATCTGGTGGTAGATTTCAGCTTTCTAAAGAACCTCCACACTGGTTTCCATAGTGACTGTGCCAGTTTGTGCTCCCACAGTGCATAAGTGTCTCCCTTTCCCAGAATCCCATTTTAAATTCGATTGGTTTTTTCTTGATGTTCAATGGTTTTAGTTCTTTGTGTATTCCAGATACTAACCAGCTGTCAGATGTGCAATTGGTAAAGATTTTCCTCATTCTGTAGGCTGTCTTTCTGCTCATATGGCAGCTTCCTTTGCTACACAGCTTTTTAGCTTCATGAGGTCCCTTTAGTAATTGTTGGTCTCAATGCCTGTGATATCAAGGTTTTTGTTTGGAAAGTCCTTTCCCGTGCCAATGAGTCCCTCAAGATTTTGCATATGTTTATCTTCTATTTAGAAGACCTCCCTGACCAGTTCTCCTCAGCCTTCAGTAACTAGACTGTAACACCTCTTTGAAAAAGATTTTTCAGCAAGGGGTGGTGGTGTACAGCTATAGTCACAGTACTTAAGAGGTGGACACATGAGGATCCTAAGTTCAAGGCCAGCTTGGACTATATAATGAGATCTGGTCTCAAAAACTCTAGGGGTTGTTATGATGTAAATATGAAATATCCCCCACATCCTCATGTTTTGAACGCCTCAGCCCCAACTAATGATATTACTTTGGAAGGCTAGAGACTTCTTAAGATAATACTCAGTTCCTGGTTCCCCATTGTTCTGCTCGCTGGTCTGCCGTGATGTGGAGAGAACCTCTACTGGCATGCACTGAGCTGGTCTGTCATGACTTCTCAACCACAGGTAAACTGTGAAACTGTGACTCAAGATAAACTCTTTCTCCATAGGGCTGGGTCAGGCCAGACCTTGGGGCTCTGAGCTGTCCTCTTGGACTCTGCAGATTCTGGTGCTGGCTTCTTAGCCATGGATTTTTAGATCGTCACCCTGGGGTTCAGTCCCATTTCCTCTTCAGTCCCTGAGGATAGCCCTTTCTGCAGTCTCCTCTCGTGCCACGCTGAGAGAAGCCTCCTTTACAGCCAACTCATCCCCTGGGTCCTCTCCCAGGAATGCTAAGAGTTGCGCCTAAGGTATCTGCACTATGACTCAATAACCCCATTACCACAGCCAGCAAAGCCTCGGTGAGGGGCTGCCTCCTCACCTGCTGCTTCCACAAACCCCGTAAGGGCCAGGGCCAGTTTTCTTGGGCACTGCTCTGACCTCTTACAATCTTTCTGCCTTCTCTTCTGTGTAGTTCCCTAAACCCTGAGGGGAAGGGCTTGATGAAAACATCCTATTAAGGACTGAATGTTCCAAGGTCTCTCACTCTCTTCACATTGTCCATTATGCATCTCTGTGTTAGGTTCCCCAACTGCGGAAGAAGTTTCTCTGATGATAGCTGAGTGACACTGATCTACGGGTCCGGGAGAATGCCATTAGGAGTCATGTTATTGCTACATTCCTTTATCAGTACGTTGTGTTTGTTTTCCCTAGGTCTGTGGCCTATTTAGTCTCAGGTTCTTGGCCACCTGAGCGGTGTAAGGTATGGGTTCCATCTCATGGAGTAGGCCTTACATCCAACCAGATAGTGGTTGACTACTTCCACAATGTTTGTGCCACTATCATGCAGGCAGGTCGATGAAAGGACAAGACCAAAACAGCCAGACTTTAGTCAGGCTTCTAAGAGCACCAAAATTGTGTAGGCCCAAGTCAGGGGCAATGTGACTCAGAACAGTTCCCAAAACTGAAGTAAGAGAAACAATTTCTGTAAGAAAAACACTTTCTAAGACAAATAAGATATGGACCGCTGACTAATGGCCTTGGGCTAAGGATCTCCCCCCACCCACATTGACTAAGACCCTAAGTTTACATTTTCTAGTGCCCGCGACCTTGCTATATGCCAGCACCAATCAGCTTAGTGGTTAATACATCACTATAGACTCATGCCTGATAATCTGTTGCTAAGCTCTGTCTTTGAAAAACATATATAAATCATATTCAGAATGTGCTAATTTGTCACTCCCACCTGCCTCGCTTGAGGCATCTGTGGGAGCAGACCCCAACGCGTTGGAAATAAACCTCCTGCTTTTGCATTGATCTCGAGTCCTGGTGATTTCTCGGGGGTCTCCTTCCATCTGCCCCTAACATCACCATATTATAGACTGAAGAGTTTGTAGCTGGGTTGGTGCTTACCTTTCTTCCCTGGTAGCATGTGGAATACCTCCTCCCATTACCATTGCACTTGTCAATAGAGATGAAGGCTCTTGTTACTCACCAGCTTGACTTCTCCATGTTGAATGAGATATGTAACTGTTGTCTTCAGTAGTAGAGCCTTACCATCAGTTTGTGGAGAGCAACCAATATCCTTGGTAATAGCCTGAGATATTTGGGGATTTCCGTGGAGCTCCTTTGGCCAATGACTCAACTGCCTGTAACCCACTCCTGGCACAGGATGTTTCCCTTGGTGGTGTAAGATGTCTCAGTGAAGCACTGTTTCCCTGACTATGACCCCATTTAGATTTCTTTCATGTGCATATACATTTTAGGAATCTTCTCTAGTAGCAGGTTCCCATACGGCCCCTCCAGTGGTCCTTACGGTTGGCTGTCTCTCACATTCCCTCTCTTATCCCCCTTTTTTCTCCCCTCCTCCATTTAATCTTCCTTCTCACCTTCCCCTGTGTCTCCATAACTATACATACTATTTCCCTTCCTCGGGAGAGCCTCCCCTCCCACCTAGTCCCCTACTCTCTACCTAACCTCCGTGGTTATACAAACTGTAGCATGTCTACTGAAGGCTTACCAGCTAACATCCACATATGAGAGAATACATACCATATTTGTCTTTTGGGATCTGAGTCACCTTATTCAGATGAGTTTTTCTCTAACTCTAGCCATTTACCTGTTAATTTCATGATTATGTTTTTTTAACAGCTGAATAATATCCCATTGCATAAGTGTATCACATTTTCTTTATCCATTCATCCACTGATAGACATCTATGCTGTGTCTAATTTCTGACTACATAAGTAGAGCAGCAGTGAATATGGATGAGCAAGCGTCTCTGCAGTAGGGTGTAGAGTCTTTGGGGGATAAGCCTATGCGTGGTACAGCTGGTAGTTCTATGCTCGGTTCCTGAGGAGCTGCCTCACTGATCTCTATGATGGTTGTACAAGTTCCCACTCCCGTCAGCAGTGGGCGAGTGCTCGGACGAGTGAGTGCTCCCCTTACCCCACACCCTCACCAGCATGAGCTCCATTTGTTTTACTGATCTTGGTCATTCTGAATGAAGTAAGATAAAATCTCAAAGTGGTTTGTTGGTTTGTTTGTTTTTGTTTTTGCTTTTCAAGGCAGGTTTTCTCTGTGTGGCCCTGGCTGTCCTGGAACTCACTCTGCAGACCAGGCTGGCCTCAAATACAGGGATCTGCCTCCCAAGTGGTGGTCAAAGTAGTTTTAATTTGCATTCTCCTAATAATTAAGGATATTGAGCATTTCTTTAAGTGTTTCTCAACCATTTTTGTTTCACCTTTTGAGAACTCTGTTTAGTTCTTTACCCCATTTTTAATTGGGTTATTTGTTTCCGTAACATCCATTTTTTCAGTTCTTTATATATTTTAGATATCAGCCCTCTATCAGATGTGTAATCTTAAAGCTCTTTTCCCATTCTATAGCCTGCTGCTTTGTCTAATTGATCCACTCAATAATCTTAATTAATAATAATATCAAAAGTGGAAGGCTGGAGAGATGGCTCAGTGGTTAAGAGCACTCTCTGCTCTTCCAGAGGACCTGGGTTCAATTCCCAGAATCCACATGGCAGCACACAACTGTCCATAGCTACTGTTCCAGAGGATCCAATACTCTCACACGGATATACATGCAAGCAAAACACCAATGTACATAAAATAAAAATAATCTTTTAAAAAAAGTGAAATAGAGACAGAGAAGTAGAGGGTAACCTGGAAGCTCATTGGTTGTTAAAATCCTATATATACTCACCACTAGGACATCTGGGCCCGACTTGTCTGTCTTTGAGGAGCTCACACTTATGGTTTGAGGTATATCTTCCTTTCTTCCCCAGAGCCCCTCTCTTGACCCTGTGGTGAAGACTTGTTAAAAATGTTTTCTTTTCTTTTCTTTCTTTTCTTCCTTCCTTCCTTCCTTCCTTCCTTCCTTCCTTTCTTTCTATTATTTTTCAAGACAGGGTTTCTCTGTAACAGGGTTGTAACTCTGACTATCCTGGAACTCACTCTGGAGACCAGGTTGGCCTTGAACTCACAGAGATCCACCTGCCTCTGCCTCCCGAGTGCTGGAATTAAAGGGGTGTGCCACCACTGCCCAGCTTAAAGATATAATTTTTTAAACGAAAACTCTGCTTTATAAACTAGCTCATCTTGAAATTCTTCTCTGTGGTGCATTCAGGGGCCTAGTTTTACATGATTTGTAATCTTGCCTCTGATATGACCTCTTAGTGTCCTTTAAAAGTAATGGGGAGAATCCAGGCATGGTGATGCCTTTAGTCCCAGCACTTGGGAGGCAGAGGCAGGGTAGAGCTCTAAATTTGAGGCCAGCCTGGTCTACAAAGCAAGTTCCAGGACAGCCAGAGTTACACAGAGAATCCCTGTCTCAAGAAACAAAACAAAACAAAACAAAAAAAAAAAGGAATTGGGAGTAACAAAATCAAGGAACCTAACAAGGCAGGGAGGGCGGGAGGGAGAGAGAGAGAAAGAGAAAGCGAGCACGCAAATCAAGCACTGATTTAAAGAATACAGGGAGCTGAGAAGATGGGGGGTGGAAGGTTGAATGAAGCCCCAGCCTCTGCTCTTGTCCAGGACCCACCATTGCCCTACAGCTGGACGTCCACTCCAGCCTAGAACTTTTGATTTTGTTTTTTTCCTAGAGACAAGGTCTCTCTGTGTAAACCTGGTTGCCCTGCCACTCTCCCTGTAGAGAGTTTATAAAGTTTATATTCTCTGTAGCTACTTTATAAAGCTGAAAGTTTATAAAGCAGTCTGGCTCTCAAACTTAAGAGATCCGCCTGCCTCTGCCTCCTGAGTACTGGGATTAAAGGTGTGCCACCACCACCCTGCTCAGTTTAAGTCCTTTTTAATATTTAATTATATGTGTATGTGTGTGCCTGGGTATATGTATGTGCACCATATGCATGCAGGAGTCTACAGAAGTCAGGAAGGGTCTTGAGGACATCTTGGAACTGGAGTTACAAATGGTTGTGAGCCACCATGTGGGTGCTGGGAACTGAACTCATAGCTTCTGAATGTGCAGCAGCAACTCTTAACCACTGAGCCATTTCTCCAACTGTTTTTAAAAAGTTCGTGTTTTATTTGTATGGGTGTTTTGCCTGCATGTATGTCTGTGCACCATGTTTGGACCTGGTACCTGTGGAGGCCAGAAGAGGTACTGGACTCAAACTGGAGTTACAGACAGGTGTGGGTAAGAGGAATCGAACCTGGGTCTACCCCCCCCACCCCCCTACCCCCACCCCAACACACACACACTTGATAATAAGTCTTATATTGTAGCCCAGAGCCAGGCTGCCTGGAGCTCACTATATACAACCAGACTGGTTTTGAACTTGCCTCCCTTGTGCTAGGACTACAGTCATGAACTACCTACCATACTTTTCACTCTGTTGCCGTTGCTTTGGAATTTGGATTTTGGTTTCTCGTTTTTTGTTTGTTTGAGATAGCCTCAACTTTGTTGTTTGTTTGAGATGACCTCAATTTTGCTACACACCTGAGGATAGTCTGCCCCTGCCTCCATGTTGGGATTACAGGCATGCCTCTTGCCTGCCTCCATCTGATACTCGTCATCCACAAATTGGGAGAGAGCAGATTCTGTCTCCTCCACAGGGCTATGGCCTTGAGCCCTTGGAACATAGAGTCTGGCCAAGCGGTCTGGGTAGAAAGCAAGGTTCTCTGGCACCTAGAGATGTGGAGCGTGTTTTTATGTTTGTAAAAAAAAAAAAAGTGTACAGAATAGCGAGCGATGGGGGAAACAGGACATCCTGGCCTCTGATTGGTAGGAATTACCATCATCAGGTTCAAGTCACAGTGAGATCTGCATTCCAGGCTAGTGGGTTAAGCAAGTGGAGCCCTTTCTGAACTTGACAAACTTGAGTACCTTAGGGGTAGGTCTCTCCAATGGCTGAGGTCACAACAGGGATGGGAGTGGGGGTGGGGAAGGGATGTTTGTATAGCTCCAGAGCTAGGGATCAGGAGGACTCAGTCTTTCTCACAAACGGGGGTTTTGAAGGTTTGGTTTTTCAAGATCTGTGATCCCACCAGGAGGTCAGCCGAAGAGCTTCAGGAAGCAAGGCTGGCAGTAAGGCTTGCTGGCACGCTCCTGGAAGGAGCCTTTGGTGAGTGGGCGCAGGCAGAAGGTGCAGGTGAAGTGATCTGGATGGAAGCGGCGGCCCAGAGCAGACACACAGCGGCCAGTCACTGGGAGGCCGCAGGTGGCACACAGCGAGCCACGCTGGGCATGGAAATGGTTTTCACACAGTGGACGACCCTCGTGCTCAAAAAAGCTGCCTCCGGAGAAAGGCGCGAGGCATTCCTGCCAGGAGAAAATGTGAAAAAAAAAAAATGAACCCAAACCGTGGCCAGACACCCGCGTGGACAACTGTAAAATTCCCCCTGACTCCTGCAGCCTCGCAGCAGAAGCGAAGCGGCACCACCCCGGGCTCCTAGCCCGCTCCCCACAGCCACGCACCCTGCAGACGAAGCAGTCCGGGTGCCAGAGCGCGCTGAGGGCCGAGATGTAGTTATCCAAAATGGGGCCTTGGCAGCCCTGGCAGCGCGGGGCGAACAGCTGCAGGAAGTCTCGCCGGCAGTAGGGGCGGCCTTCCCGCTCGTGGAAACCTGGGGGCGGGGACAGAGGCTGTGGGCGGGGCCTCGGCGAGAGTGGCAGGGGGTGTGGACAGTAGGGAGGCAAGGATAGGATCTCAGGACAAGGATGGGAGGGGGTGAAGAGGGAGGGCCAGATAGAAGAAAACGCATGGCGGGGAGAACAGCGGACCTGTAGCTCTTAAGGGTCAGCTCTCACCCTCATCTCCGAAGGGCTCCCCGCAGCTAACGCAGCAGAAATGTTCTGGGTGCCAGTGGGTACCCAAGGCGGTAACCATTTTCTGCAGAAATGAAAAAGGACACTACTGGCGCCTTCGTCCCTTCCCTCCGCCTCCCTCCGGGAACCTGGGGGAGTGGGGACAACGGGCCGAAGTACATGTCTGTGGCGGGAAGAACTAACAAGGAATTTGGGATAAAGAGGGAAAACAGAAGAGGCAGGGTGGGATGGGCGTGGAGGTGGGTGGGAGAGACGGGTCTCGCTCTGGCTGGTTCTCTGAGTGAAACAGGCAAAGCAGTGAGGCTCGCTCTCTGCAGAGCTTACGTGACGGATGGGTTGGTTGCAGAAGCCACAGCGTGGGGAGAAGCGCTCAAAGTAGCACTCAGGGCAAAAGGGAGCCCCATCCTTCTCGAAGAAACTGCTGCCACCCAGGGTTGTGGAACAACCAGTGCAAAGGAAGTGCTCCGGGTGCCAGGCTCTGCCCAGAGCCGTAACCACCTGCAAGGCGAATGGAGGTTTCTGTCAGAGTGGCTCTCAGGTGCTGGGTGAGCTCAGGTTTACATACTTGGCATTTTCCCTAATCTTAACCCTGACAGATCAGGATGAAAAAGAATCGGATGTCCAAGACAATGCAAACTGTGTTCGAGGTTCAAAGCTGGAGTTCCAGTTTGACTCCAGGGATTACGTTCTCAAAGCACAGAAGGCATAGTGTATTTGTCCCGCACTCCTAAGGGCCCACGAAAAGGTTTAGTTAAAGATTTAGCTACTTTAAAGTTTGTGTAGGGTGTTGGTATTGTTTTGGTTGGTTGGTTGGTTGATTGGTTGTTTTGACAGAGTCTAAGTTGCCCTGGCTTCAAACTCATTATGTAGCGCAATCCTACCTCTCAACCTCCAGGGTGCTAGAATTAAGGCATATACCTCCATGCCAGGAAACAGAATCATCTTTATGCCCATACAGACCTGAGTTTTAGTAGAAGTGACCTAGAGCCCCACAGAAGTCATACTACCTGCATGCATTCTGAGGTTGGCAATTCTGGTTTGGGAGTCAGGTACTTAATCTAATGAGATGCTAAATTTAAGCCAACCAAACACAGCTATTCTGGGTCATATCTGCTCAATTCAAGAACCAGGACTCCCAGATCAGACTCTGAAAGGGAAGAGACAGTTTTTATGGTGCCTGGGAGATACTAGACAAAACCAATGAGACTTTTCTGAAGATTAAATGAAATAGGAGTATGAAAAGGAACTAGCACAGTGTCTGGCCCACAGTAGGGCCACACTAAATACTAATCAATGGAATTCTTACTCTATGGTTTATCACTAAGCATTTCAGTTTTCTCATACATGCATGGTGCCAAGGGCTAACTCAATGGCAAAAGGTATATTTAGCATGTGTAAAGACCCTGGGTTCAGTCCCTAGCACACACACAACTTTTTAAATTAAGAAAACATAAAATATATGGGCATGGTGGCTCACACCTGTACTTCTAGCACTTAGGAGACTGAGGTAGGAGGATTGCCATGAGTTCAAGGCCAGTCTGGGCTATAGAATGAGTTCCTGGTCAGCCTAGGTCACAATGAGACACTGCCTCAAAAAACAAAACAATGTTTTTTAAAAAAACACATAAAATATAAATAATGTCCACTTCAGGTGGGCATAGTGACACGTGCTAGAGATCCTGGAATTTGGGAGGTAAAAGCAGGACGATCATGGGTTTTAGGGCAGCCTGGACTACATAGTAAGACCTCGAAGTCTCAAAATTCCAAGGGTTGGGCTAGGATGTGTCTCAGATGGTAGAGTGCTTGCCTAGCATACACAAAATCTTGGGTTTAATCTCCAAGATTAACATATAAACTGGGAAGGGAAGGAACTAGAGGGTCAGAATTCATCCTTGACTGTATGTTGAATTTGAGGCCAGCATGAAATACATGAAACACTGTCACACAAAATAATAAATCTGAGAGTTAGGGCACAGCTCAGTGACAGAGGCTCTCCCTAGCATATGCAAGGGCTAAACCCCAACATCATAAGAGGAAAAAAAAGCAATTTTCAGTTCACAAATACTCATCGAAAGGGAAGAGGACACAGTCCAAAATGGAGCATCTGTATCACACCCTGCCCACAAGCGCAGAGATCACCACAGAAAAGGGGGGTGAGAAGACTGCTGTGGATCAGTGCTTGCAGAGATCACCACAGAAAAGGGGGGTGAGAAGACTGCTGTGGATCGGTGCTTTCTTGACACTACAGGGTTGTTGCACTCATGAACCCACAGCAGCTATAGATCTTTCACAAGACCTACCCAGTATCAAGCCAGTTAAGATTCCCACAAGGTCAAGGGAGGGGCTTACTTAGCCCCACCCCCAGCAGGAGACCGATTGGCAGCTGTTGGCAACAGGGCAAGGTGAGTCTGTTATCTTCAGGGATGTGGACCCTGGAAGCTGCCGACGTTCCAGAGGGTGGCCCCACAGCTGGGCACATACTGAAGCACTAACTGTACTTAGTGGATTTTAAAAAGATGACCTGAAGTTGGGAGGAAGATGGGGGCGCAGGAAGGAATTGAGGGCGGGGTTGGATAGGACCAAAATACATTGTATACATGTGTTAAATTATCAAAGAATAAAAAAAATATTTTTAAAGGTAAAAGTATGAAGTCTGGCTCCCAAAGATGGACATGTGAGAATATGCCCCTACTCAAGGGCTGCACTTACTTGCCCTGCAATAGGTTTATTGCAGGAGCCACAGAGGCCCTTGGCCTGAGTGGGAACACCACGGCGACTGAGGTCAGACTGCAGCAGGCCCAGCATGGTGTCCAGACTGCCCTTGCTGGTCTGAGCTGGTGGGGACGGGCACCCTTCATTGGCGGAGCTCCCCGCTGGTGGCTGAGATGGCCCTGAAGCCGGAAGCTGTCGTGAAGAGGACGTGGAAGTTGAGTTAAGGAGACCACAAATTGGAAGCGTCAAAACAGGATTGGGGAACCACAAAGTGACACAGGCCCAATCCTTCCAGACTCACATGGTTCTGGACACGAAAGTCAGAGAGTGATGCCATCAGTCTGTCCAACTCCAGAGTGGCTGAGGTGGCTGAAGGCTTTGAGGGGACAGGAAATTGACCGGGAGGGCTGTGGAGAACACAGTTGTATAACCTCAGAGCTTGCCAGCATAACACCCCCTCTAGTAACTCAGACATCCAGGGACCATCACCTCCTTCCCAGCCCTGCCAACTACACCAAACTCACGAGGTGGGTGTGCTCTTGTCTTCAGATTGGTCCTTCTTCTCTTCCCCTTCAGCCATCTTACTAGATGGGAACTGAGACATTATTTCATCTGGAGAGACAAGAGAGTAACACTGGGCAAGGGGCCATACTTGGTCCACCCTCCCAGTAAAGGCTTCACCTTTTTTTAACTGCTCCTCAGAGAGGTCTGTGTCCCTTACACTCTGCCCTGCTTTGTCCCGCCCCCAACCCCATCAAAGACTGGCTTGGTAACCCTGGTACCTGTAATGTTGAACTGGGTGGCATTAAGTTCCTGAAGCAAACGATCTAGCTCACAGAGCCCATTGCCCAAGACACCACTGGAAGAGGAGAATGGAGGAGCCACGGGGGCCACAGGCTTTGGGGACCGAGGCTTGCATACTGTGCTAAGGGGCAGGAGGGAATCTGGGTTTAATGCAGGGAATCCAAGTCCCCTCGCCTGAACTTCAACTGGCTTCCCCACCTCCATGCCCCAGTTTCCATGGCCCTTACCTGTATAGGTGGTCCTTGTCCCCAGAGGCTCCTGAAGATTCTCCAGACCCTGTCTACAGACAGTAGAGATATATGTGGAAGGATGCTCATGTTCTTTGCCTCACTAAGACTCTGATTTCCCCCAACCCAGGCCCTAGTGGCTGCCCCAGACCCCAGAATCTCATCTCACCTGTGGCTGGTGGCCATAGGGTGGGGGAGGTGTGAGTGCCTCTGATTGGCGCTCTTTTGGAGCCCCTAACCGTGACATGTGTGAAGTGGTGGTCTCCAGGTCAGAGAGCAGGGCATCTGCAGTGAGAGGCCCTCGGGGTGAGAGGTTGAGGGTTTGGGGGGAGTCAAGGTCTTAAGAGGTTAGAGGATAAAGGGTTCCAAGTGGCAGTATTTAAAAAGGTAGAAGCCAGTGTTAAAGGCAGAAGCCAAGAAATATAAACACAGGGTCAGACCAAGGCAAAGAAGTAGAATGCTAGTTAGCAGGGGGTATTTATGACCAGACATCTCTTTTGACTTCTCCTAGGAGCCAAGTACAAACCTCACTTGACTCTTTTATTCTCCCCATCTTTCCTGATGCAGTCGAAATAGACTCCTATTAAACCCATATTGTTCTATTGGTTGTATGCTTGACACCCAGCTTCCGGATTAGATGTTTTCTGTGCCACACTCAATTCTTTCCCATATTTAAGCAGCCCGGACAGCCTGGCCCGCTTCTCAAGAGTTAAAGTGGCACTGACAGACAGCAACTTTTTTTTTTTTTTTCCTTTTTTCTTTTTGGTGTACTTCTTATCCATGTACTATTATTGAGGAGCGCCCTCTGCTGTTGGATCCAGAAATCCTGCCATAAAGTGCACAGCCTTCTAGCCCCAGGCTCCGCGAGTAAGAGGACAAGACGCCTGGGGCGTTTTGAATCTAAAAGCCAGCGTCCGTCCCTTTACTCTTCTCCCGGCATCTAGGATCTAGGTAGAAGCCTTAAACTTCTATCACCTGGGCACTCTCGGTCTAGTCTTCCCCGAGGACTTACTTGACCTCTACTATACTTTGGAACACTTAACTCTTCTCTTTGAAACCCTGGCGCACTATCTGGCCCCCCTTCATCTCTGAAACTTGATGTCACACTCTCCCCTCCAAGTCTATTTTTCCCGGTCCCGGGACCCAAGGATCCCTTAACCCTTTCCTTCCCAGAGCCTCTGAATCCAGCCCCGGTGGGTGCCTCCACGCCTAGTCCATCGTACAAGAGGGAATGAGGGAGCAGAGCCAGGAAAGAACGAAGGGAGAAGGGAGCGGCGTCGCAAGCGAGGCAGGAAGGGAGAGGCAGGAAAGGGTACGTGGATTTTGGGAGGCAGGAGCAGGCAGGCAGAGGCGAGAAAATGGAGGGAGAGAACTGCGGTGGGGGAGATTTTGGAGTGTGAGTGGGGAAGAGCATAGGTGCAGACAGGGGTAAGAGGCTGGGGGATCCGGTCCCCACTCACCCAGGTCCTCCATGGCGGTGCGCTGGCGGACAGCTTTGGGAGAGCAGGGCGGGGGCCGTGTCCGGTGGGGGCGGGGGACAGGGGGGGGACGTCAGGGAGTTAGAAGCAGGGCCGTGACCATGTATGGAAGCCGGGACCCGCTGGGATACAGTCGGGGGGGAGCGATGAAGGGGGAGCACGGGGACACGAAGAAAGAAGGCACTAGGGCCCACCCAGCCCAGCCCTCTGGCTCTGCTCGGAGGAGGCCACACCCCAGCCTTTGCCTCAGCTGCAGCGAGTCCCGGAGGCTGAGGCCAAGTCAGAAGTGGTTCTTCCATAGCTCCTGCCTTAAGGAGTCTCATAAACTGAGCGCCCCAAGCCCTGCACCTCCCAAAGCCAGTAGCTGAGTTCTAGGCAGAGCCCCTCCCCTACTTAGGGCATTTTAAAAAAGACTTGTCCCTTGCAGACAATCCTGTTAGGGATAGGAGTGATGTTCTAAGGATCTATCAGATTCCAGGTTCTGACAGCCAGCCAAATAGAGATGGAACAGCAAGAAGCATACACACCAAGAAATCTCTCACACAGAGAACACCAATCCAGACTCTAAGGTCAGACTTCCCCTGTGAGACATACCTGGAAACAGATACACAGAACAGGGAAAGTAAAACGCAGACCTAAGCCCCATGTAAACTCACAGGACGACAAAGTCCACAAACTTGTAAAACAAAACCTTTCCCTAACACCGAAGTGACCAGAGCCTATTCCAAATAGCCCTTTCCCAAGGTGCTGACGAAAGAGAAGAAAGCAGCACAGACTCCAGCCTCAGTGAGGAGAAGCCCCTGGACTGACTCCTTAGGAAGTAAGTTGGAAACACCTGGAGATGGGTGTGGACAGATGGCGACTGGGAGGATAGATCAAAGCAACGGTCTATGGGGCCTCAGCCTCAGCCCAGCAGATCCCTCCATGCCAGGAAAAATCAGTCATAAAGAGACCTGGCATTGAGTAAATTTTTAAAAAGATAGGATCTCACTATAGAATCCTGGCTGGCCTGGAACTCACAAGAGAACTCATTTGTCTCAGCCTCCTGGGTGCTGGGATTAAAGGCAATGTGCCATCACACCTTAATACACAATCTGAACCAGAAGTTTGAACATCCAGAGACTCGGGGACAGCAAGAGTCACCTTAACTCACCTTTCTGAAACGACCAGACCCTTGGTAGGCTTGGTCCAGGACCCCCAGAGCCTGGTGATGGAGACCCTTTCTGAATGCCAGCAAGAGCTTTCTCTGAATGTAACCAAGGCCAGGCCTCAGAAACCCTATGAACACAGCAGGTCTCCTCTCAGGAAGATGACATCTAAAAACTTGCCTTGAACCAGTAAGATGGCTCAGCAGGTAAAGGCACTTTCTGCAAAGCCTGATGACCTGAGTTTTGTCCCTGGAACCTGTATAATGGGAGCAGAAAACTGACTCCCTCAAGCTGTCCTCTGACTTCCACATAGGAGCATGGCATGCATATATCCACACATAAATAATGTCTTTAAAAAGAAATCTGGCTGGAGATGGGAATGGATGCAGACTGACAGGCAGTGGGCGGTCAGAAGGCGTGAGTGTTAAGACATGCCTCCACACTCACTGCCCTCAGCCCAAACCTCTTAGCCCTGGCCAGGTTCTGTAGATGTGACTGTGTCTAAGTAACAAAGACCCACAAGCAGAAAGCAGGCCTCCCCCAGGACCCCAAACTCCACTCCAGAGAAAACCCACCATGTCCCAGGCCTGTGATGACCACTAGGCAATTATTTATTAAACTTTTAAACCCAAGAACAGTCTGCATCAAAGCATGGTGATCTTGGCAGGTGAATGGGTGGAGTACCCCAGAGGAAAACAAGCAGAAGCACCACACAACAGCAGTGTTCAAATCTGAAGTTTTTAATTTCAACACCATAGGGCTGGGTCAGGCCAGACCCTGGGGCCCTGAGCTGTCCTCTTGGACTCTGTGCAGACTCTGGTGCTGGTTTCTTAGCCGTGGATCTTTAGATCGTCACCCTGGGGTTCAGTTCCATTTCCTCTTCAGTCCCTGAGGATAGCCCCTTCTGCAGTCTCCTCTCATGCCATGCTGAGAGAAGCCTCCTTTACAGCCAACTCATCCCCTGGGTCCTCTCCCAGGGATGCTAAGAGTTGAGCCTAAGGCATCTGCACTATGACTCGATCCCCATTACCACAGCCAGCAAAGCCTCGGTGAGGGGCCCTGCCTCCTCACCTGCTGCTTCCACAAGCCCCGTAAGGGCCAGGGCCCGTTTTCTTGGGCACTGCCCTGGCCCCAGTGTCCATCGTGCACAGTGGGCAGCTAGCCGGGGCCGGCCTAGGCGGAATACCTCACCCACTGACTCAGGGTCACCCCGGGGACCCAAGTGGATGCGGCCAACAGCCTCTTCTAGCTCCTCCTCCAGTGCAGGCAGCAAGAATCGGCCAGCAGCCTCCAGAGCTTCCTCAACCTTGGAGCCTAGCAGGGGTTGGCCAGGTGGGGGTATGGGCCCCAGAGCAGCCCCGCAGCCCCGACAGCCATGCAAATGATGCAGGACAGGCCACGCTGCACTAGGGGACAGGCCTCGAAGTGGCACCAAATCCATCTGGGCTTCAGCAAAGCTACCGGATAGCAGGGCCCGGAAGAAAGGAGAGGCAGTAGCTGAAGCAACCCGCTGGGCAGGAAGCTGTAGGCCTGAATCCAGAACGAAGTGCAGGTCAGGGGCTGGCACAGGAGTTGGACCCAGCAGAGGTTCATAGAGGCAAGGGGAGGGGGAGTCCAGTTCTGAGGGCAGGGCAGGGAAAAGGACTGGGCTCACAGTGGGGGTCACCAGGCCTTGGAGACAGGAAAGGGAATCTGCTGCGAAGAAGAGGAAGAGTGGGTGTGGAGCTGGCTGGGTTAGTGCTGTGAGGAGGAGGCGGAGGCCACCCTGATCCAGAAGTAAGCGGCGCCACAGAGTGGGCTTCCTGTGGGGAGAAGGGGGTCTGTCAGCAGGGGACTAAGGGAAGGACTGGAGAGTTGCAGTCTTGCTGGCAATCCCTGCAAGACACCCATTTCCCCCTCACCGGCAGATGAAGGGTATGGTCAGTGCACAGGCAACACGGTCCTCAGGACTCCCAGAGAGCAGCAGGTGGGTGAGGGCACCTACTCCAAAGGGGGACTCAGCCTGAACAGTCAGGTTCTGCAGCAGCATCTCACCTGCAGGAACAGGCACAGCAGGTCAGGCTGGGAGTCAGTGTTAAAGACTGGGGTGTTATGGGCAAGGCAGGACTCTGGGTCCATAAAAGGGAGGAAAGTAAAATCTCAGGGTAAGAAATCAACAGAGGAGTGTGATTAGCACTGGTCAAGGACAGGATTAAGTATGAGGAACTAAAAACCAAGAACAGTGAGAACAGAGAAGTGGATGGTGAGGTATAGACCTGGGCCCTTATGGACTGAAACAGCCGACAGACAGGCACAGAAGACACGGCAGTCGAGCCAGAGAACATGGTGCCTCTGAGTCCATGAGTGCGAGTGTGTGTGCCCAGGGCAGACACAGGACAGTGACAGCACAGAGCCAAGAGTAGAATGGATAAAGGAATGAGAAAGTCAGAGTCTAGGGTACTAGGAGCCAAACCTGGTATGCAGTTGTCTGGGCCCCAAGGTTTGGGCAAAGGACAGATAGAACTCTCTGTATGCCAGGGCTATGGAACAGAAGGGAAAGTTCCCTGCCTTCCAGGGCTCCCTTCCCCCAATGCCTGGGGGCTGAGCAACCTAGACAGTAGGCTGGAGAGAACAACGAGGGCAAATGAGTAGAAAGCAGAGGTTCTAGGACCACAAAAGGTGCAGGAGGAAATGGGCCTTTCGTGAGGGTAGGGATAGGGGAAACATACCCAGCTCTCGGTGCTGGCTTCGGTGTACAGGCCGGGCACGTGGCACAGGCCAGTCATCTGGTGAGACACCGAATATGAGCCAGGCCCGCAACAGTGCTGCACCATAGCTGCGCACAAAGGCCTCGAGGCAGGCAGGGTTACAGGTGAGACGTGCCAAGATACGTAGTGCACGTGGGCTTGGTGGTCCGGGTGCACCCGTCACATAGGCCAGCAGGCCACACAGTGCCGGACCAGTCACTAGAGCTCCACTTGGGTCAGGAGCCTGGGAGAAGCGTGACAACAGCAACAGTGCCGGCCCCTCTTGGCCCCAAGGCTCCTCAGGAGTGGCAGCAGGGACACGGCCCAGTTTGCGAAGTGTGCGGGGTGTCGACAGTGAGGTCTGGCCAGGGGTAGGACTGACTGACTCAGATGGCTCTGGCATCGGACAACGCTCAGGAGACCAATCTGGGGAGATATCTCCAGGGCCTGCTGCATAGCCCTCAGAAATCAGCCACAACCTACAGAGGACAGGAAGAAAAGGAGTCTGAACCTAGAGCCAAGGCAAGGAAGCAGAATCAAAAAGATGGTCCGGCATCACAAATTCAAGGCAAGCCTTGGATGGTGAGTTCCAGGACAGCCTGGTAAGACACTGTCTCAACAAAGAAAACGAAAGGCAGGCAGATGGGAGGGAGGGAGGAAGAAAGAGAAACAAAGGAAGGAGAGGGGAAGAAAGGAAAGGGCCAGTTCTGTGAACGAAAGGTGTGTAAGGGGAAAGACACAAAACTGAGGTTGAGCCACACCTCATTCTGAATTACTAGTGTTTACCATGTGCCAAGTCCAGCTTTAAGTGCTCCAGAAAAGCAATGAACAAAACACGTTATCCTCGGAGTGTGTGATCTTACAGCACAAGCAAGTAAACCACATGGCATGGCCAGGTATATAGTGTTTTATGCCTATGATCCTGGCACTCAGGGAGCTGACACAGAAGGATGATAAGTTTAAGATCAGCCTAGGCTACAGAGTGAGACCCCTGTCTAAACAAAACAAAACAAAACAAAACAAAACAAAACAAACCTTTTATGGTATGTTGTTGTGAAGTCAGTGCAGTGTGGAATGATAACAGAAGGGGAGAGGGATACTGAAGAGCAGGGAAGAGGTAAAATACCAAATCAGACAGTGACCATGACCCCTTACAAAGATGGTAAGACCCAAAGACTGAAGGAGGTGAGAGGTGAAGGCAACAGGAGAAGAGTGTTCTAGACAGAGAAGAGCAATCAAAGAAACTGAAGTGAGAGGTGAAGGCAACGGGGGGGAAAGTGTTCCAGACAGAGACACTCTCATTTTCTCATCACGTTTAGGGTCTAGAGAGAAGGATATCAGGGAGTGAGAGTGGAGATGCAGTCAGAGCTCACAAGGCTGGCACTTACAGACCACTGCTCGCAGCTGAGTAAGGGACAGTCTTTGTGACAACTCTGTGGGTATATATGCTACTGTTTTCCATTTTCTACACAAGAGATCAGTCGCTTGGAGAAGTCAATTAGTTTTCCCAAACGTTTCAGTGACAGTAACAGAATAAGAATTTGGGTCAGGCGTGGTAATCCCAGTATTCTAGAGGCTAAGACAGGCAGGAGGATAGCTCCAAGTTCAAGGACAGCCTGGGCTATATAATGAGATTCAGGTAGCCTGAGCCCCACAGTAAAACACACATATATATATATATAAATAAATAAGTAACAAACAAATATAAATATAAATAAATAAGTATATACAAATATAAATAAATAAGTCAAACAAAATCAAACTTGGGTTTCATGGCAAGTCACTGTAACTAGGACACATACCACTCCTCAGTCAACTTGTGTAAGGCCCAGAGTTCTGGGCGACAGGGTGGAGCCAGGGTCAGATGGCAGATCTAAGTCTGTTTGTCTCTTTTTATTTTTTTCAAGATAAGTTTTCTCTGTGTAGCCCTGGCTGTCCTGGAACTCTCTGTGTAGACCAGGCTGGCCTCAAACTCACAGAGATCTGTCTGCCTCTGCCTCCTGAGGGCTGGGACTGAAGGCGTGCACCACCACGGCAAAGCTCAGACCCAAGTCATAGTGAAGAGCAAAGAATTAGAAGTCTTGGTAAACATATTAAGACAGAACAGAGGCAGAGGTAAGGAAAACAGACAGGGCAGACACAAATTCCCTCCCCAAAGCACCATCCATCCCCCAGACTCTGATAGTAGGACTCACCTAAGGCTTCGGAAGCTTCCTGCCTCTGTTTGCCCAGAGGTCCGTTCCTCAGGGAAGTCCCAGGAAGCAGCTTCTATTCCTTCTTCTTCCTCTTCGCCAGCTTCACCACATAGCTGCCTGGCCAGAAGAGGTACAAGTCCCAGAGCCTGTAACTTGCCTAAGGCCCCCGTATCATAAAGGAAGCCTACAAGAGCAGCCACAACACGTGGATGCCAGGCACTGGCACCAGGGTCCTGCAACAGACCCATCAGCAGCTCCAAACCACCAGCATCCCGAAGCCGGGCCCGGTTGATGGCTTCCCGGCATAAGAGGCACACAGCCCGAACTAAGGGCTGCTGGGAAGTTGGGCTGGTCCCACTGGGACCCCGTCGCCGCCTAAGTTCACCTAGTAACACCTCCACACCACCTGCATTGCCCAGTGCAGGCCGCACCAGGCCCTGAGCACAAAGATTGGCAAGGGTTAGGATGGCTGCCTCACGTATTGCCCGTTTGGGGTGAGAAGCCAGGCTGACAAGTGGGCCCAGCCCCCCACCCAGACTTAGCTGCTCAGCACAGGCCCGGGAACAGCCTCGGCTGAGTTCCAAGAGAGCACGGACTAGGGCTGAGGTCAGTGCAGGGTCTGGGGTAGAAGCCAGGAGCTCAGCCAGTGGCCGCACTGCTCCCTGCTGTGCCAGGACTAGGCGGTGCTGGGGTGAGTCTGCCAAGTTGCGGAGAGCACGAACTATACTCTGTAGGCACTGTGAGTCCTGACAGGCTGTCAGGCTCTCAACAAGATATGGAACTGCCCCTAGAGAAGGAGAGGAAAGTGCATGATGAGCAAGGGTGGACATCATAAGTCCTTCCATCACAAGTCCCGGGTGACCCCACTCTCACAGCCTCCTCACCGGCAGAGTGGATGTCTCCGCAGCTCTCGGGGTCCATGGCCAAGTTCCCCAGAGCACGAGCTGTTCGGTTCTGGATGCTGTCTGTCTTCACACATTGAAGAATGGTCACTGCAAGGACAGTGTATCTTTTTGAGTGCTCTACCCCTCATTTGTCTCTAATCAATCACCCCAAGAATGTGGTAAATGTCTGGGGATGTAGGCTAATGGCAGAATGTTTGTCTAGCTTATACCAAACCCTGAGCCAATCTCCAACAACGAGAGAGGGGAGGGAAGGAGGGAGAGAGAGGAAAGGGACAAAATAAAGAAAGTCACTTGAGCAGGTTAGGGAAGGTCTTCAGAAGATGCTAAAAGGTGAGCAAGAGCTGGAGAACTGAGTGGATGTTTGCCAGAAGGGTGGTAAATGGAAAGGCTAGAACAGCTCAGGTTTGGAAGCGTTTCCGTGTCTGTGCTATAATTTCACAAAGCCCTCAGATGCCTTTCCAAACAGTTAAAATTTAAATGTGAAGGCACCAGAAGCCACAAAAGGGTTCTAAGAAGGGAAAGACACTCAGGCAGCTGTGGTGGTGGGGTATGGAATAGGGCAGGGAGTATGGTTAAAGCTGCCAAAGAAGGCCAGGTAACTGGGCTTGAATCAAGGAAGAGCAAAGGGCCAATGGATTCAACAGTCAGCCTGGCCAATCAAAAGATAATCCTGCCCAGCACAGAAAGGTGGAAGCAAGGTTAGAGAGAACTCGGTATTCACTGAGGACTGTTGTCAAGTCTCTTGTCAAACACATTACTGTACAAGTGTATTCTCTGCAAGTTTTCAACATATAAATGCTTCACTTTAAAAATTAAGATTTTTGTCACAACTGGTCTACTATCAGAGAACAAGCAACGACCCAACTTTGTTCCCATCACTACCATTGGGAGGCGCCAAATCAGCCGGTACACAGAAAGGCTTATCCTTTGCTGGAATTTGTTTACTGTGTGATTTTAAGTACCCAGCCCAGGCGGAGTCTGGGCATTCTACATTTGAATTTCAAATGTATGTCTGACTGACTGCACCACTTTCTGAGGCCATTTTCTGAACTTTTAAAACTAAGCTTTCTGGCCTTCAGCTCATCCACGTGAAGCCTTTCACAGGGACAGACACAGCAGTAAATGCTGTCCGCTATGAACACCAAAAATAGAAAGTACAAACCTCTAGCTCAAAAGTGAGGCAGGAGCCAATCCCTAGTCTTGATCTGGGCGTGTCCAGGTATAATTTATAGAGAGCGGTGACGTCATATAGCATGACACCTAGGGAGATGAGTGGCGCTGCACCAGCATCACAAAGCACATACTCAGAGACATGATATAAAAACTAAGGTCTGCACAGGTCCTGGGGGTGGAACCTTCCTAAAAAAATGGGGGCGGAGCACTTACCCAAAGGAAGAATGCCTCCAAGTCTACGCACTTCGGCCCGGCACGCCCCCTCCGTACAGCAGTTGGCTAGAATGCTGAGCGCCAAATCCAGCGTCTTGCGCAGGCGCACTGGCGACGAAGGTGTCAAAGGAGACTCAGCAGCCGGGGCGGGGCCAGGGGAAGAACCAGCTGACGCAACCGATGAAGGGGCGGAGCCAGAGCCTGGTTGGGACGGGGCGGGGCCCGCAGCAGCCGTTCGGCGTAGCAGAGCGAGAAGGGGGCGGAGCCCGCCGCGTGCCCGGAAGCGCTCAATTCCCTCTGCTGCCTTGATGTGGCGCGTGCGAAGAGCTAGGAGCGCGCGGCCCAGGGGCGTCTCGTTGGTAGATGGGTCCTTTCCCCCACCTGGCCCCTCCCCGGCTGCCGCCGTGAGTTGCGCGAGGCAAAACGAGAGCGAGTCCGTAAGGGCCGGTCTCGCAGCCGCCATCTTGGCCCGGGCCTAAAGCTCCGCCCCGCGTCTCGCCGGTTCTCTGAGAGAGCGGAACTGGAAGAGAGGGGCGTGGCCAGGCTGCTCCTCGGAATAGCGCCGCCGCAGTTATCTTGCGAGTCGGAAGTTGAAGTTCTAGATTCTGGAACTCGGGTACTTGCACAGTCGCAGAAGACATGGCGAGAATGGTATTTATCTGTGTGAAAGTAAGAGGTGCGTGCGGTGCATGCTGGGATTTGTAGGCAGCGCCAGGCTTGGCGCAGTTTGAGGCGAGTGAGAAACTCTTCCCAGGGTCTAAGAGTGAGCTGTTGCTTCCAGAACCAAACGTCCGACTATGGAGTCTTAGTCCTGTCCTGTGCTGCTCAACGTCACTTAGCTACTTCGCTCCCGGTACGTCGCTGTCAGCGACCGCCTTTCCTCGTTCAGCCTTTCTTGGCAGCCTGGAAGGCTGGACCGACCGACTCGCAGAACCCCAAGCCATATCCAAAGTACTAAGTTCCTGACAGCTCTCGCTAAGTGAATGAGAGAGTTAACCTACCGAGAAAGTTCGCTGGCGCTTCCTAGAGCAGCTCGGTCTTGCAGACCTTTCCGTTTCCGGTGCTGGCCTCCAAGCCCCCGTGCCTTTTTCTCCAGCTGCCCTGATGAACTAAGCGGGAGGCATTTAGGACACGGAGCGCTCTTGGCCCGCAATGGAACTTGCGGCGCCAGAAGTAGCTAGGGAGAGTCCAGATGGGGCGAAGCGGCTGGGAAACCCGACATCAAAATTCCCGGGAGCCCCCAGGTCGCTCCTCGGTTGCGAGGCTGCGCTGCATGAGCGCCCCCTCCTGGCGCGGCCGGAGCAACCAGCGGCCGGGGAAAAGTTGCTGGACCAGCAGTACCTATGTAGGTCAGGCTCCGGCACGGAGGAAGAAGCCCTTGCCAAGACCGATGATCCTGCCGTCCCCAAAGCTTTCAAGTGCCGGAATTGTGGGATCACTGGAGTCAGCCTCTCTGACCTCATTCACCATCAAAGCAGTCATGGGTGTGACCGGCCTTACAGCTGTCCGGAGTGTGACAAAAGTTTCCGGCGTGGCTCTGATCTGGTTAAGCACTACAGGGTGCACACTGGTGAGAAACCGTACCCCTGCCCAGAATGTGGCCGTTGCTTCAGCCTCAGCTCCAATCTCACTAAACACCGGCGTTCTCACTCAGGTCTCCGGCCTCACAAGTGCACAGAGTGCGGAGAGGCCTTCGGCCGCAGCGCGGACCTAGCGAAACACCAGCGGGTGCACACTGGGGAGAAGCCCTATGCCTGTGCTGAGTGTGGTAAGACTTTCAGGGTTAGCTCCAACCTGATCCAGCACCAGCGTACTCACACTGGCGAGAAACCCTACCGCTGTGGACTCTGTGGCAAGAGTTTCAGCCTGAGTTCTAACCTTTTACAGCACCAGCGCTGTCACACAGGTGAGAAACCCTACTTCTGTGCCTGGTGTGGAGACAGCTTTGGGCGCAGTTCCTATCTGCTGGAACACCAGCGTTCACACACAGGTGAGAAGCCCTACAATTGCTGTGAGTGTGGCAAGAACTTCACCAACAGCTCAAACTGCTTACGGCACCAGCGCACTCACAATGGAGAACCGCCCTTCAGGTGTCTTGAATGTGGACGTGGCTTTAGTGAGAGCACTATGTTCACTGAACACCAGCGCATCCACTTGAATGAGTGACCTTTCCAGAATGTGGCAAAATCTTATACCACAGCTCCATCAATGTTCACACATGGCCAAGAAACCCTAGAAGTTTCCCGATTGCAGCTAGTATTTTGTGGACAACAGCATATCCAAACAGGCCAAAGACCTTACATTTGCAGCAAGTGTGCTGAGAGCGTTCCACTTACTCTTCTACCAGGTGACCAGCACTAGCAGGAAGACCTCTGTGGCAAGACCTTTGCCCATTGTTAGCAGCAATGGATGTACCAAGATGGGAGCTTCTGCAGATATCCCTGGTTTCAATTTTAGTCCAAACTTTGTCTCTAGGTTTAGTCCAGTCCTCAAGAAGCCTGAAGGGACCAGGATTTTTAAGCAGACTTCTTTTCTGCATCCCTAAAGTGGTTTGATTAAGGGCCAATAATAGGGCTCACAAACACCATGTGGGCTGAGATAGGAAGCCCAGGCTAGAAGAACATAGCAATAGAACTGTGGCAACTATCTTCAAAGAGACAAGATTTAAAGGGGGGGAGGGTCCTGTTCTATGAATTTACATTTAGAATGTCCATTAGCTAGAGGGAAGCTTTTAGACGTCCAGAGCCACATAGCTCTGACCCAGCTGCTTTGAGATAAGTTAACCATAACAAAGACATGCACTTTTTCCCAGAGGACAAGGACTACAAGCTAGGTAAAGTCCCTGTGAGGACTACACTAGTGAGAGGTTGGAGGCAGACCAGAGTGGATCATAAAGAAGGCTATGTTCTAGCAAAGGGATCAGAGGATTTGAACTTGGGATTCTTACATAAGCTCTGGGTGTAGGATCCCGTTGAAGCAACTCTTACCACTTAATTATCTTTACTGTTCACGCAGGAATGGTGGGGCTTGCAGCCAAAACAAAGGAACAGACTTTGAGTTCAGGATGCTTTATGGTATTTCTAGGCATGGGCAAAAGCCCAAGATTTGTCATCTGGTCCTTTCCTAGTCCTCAATAATAATTGAGTCCTTCCTTAATAATTTCTTTTGTAAACCCACCCCCCTTCCCTGTCTCACTTCCATCAGTGAAAGAATAGTGAAGACTTCGGGTCTTTGGGGACTCAGTGAGGCCATTTCGTCTGACATGAAGGCGGGTTGCCCACACAGTTCATTTCTTCTGCTGAAATTGGTGTATATGGAGTTGGGAGGTTTCCCAAAGCACCACATGATCCTTGAGCAGAGCACAGTCTGATATGAGGAACTACCAGCTTTCCCAAGAGGCATGGACTAATCCTTTTAAGGTTGAGAATGAAATTTTGTTTCAAAGACCTAATGACTCTTTGTGACAGTCCTTTCATCCTTAACTGCAGACTCCTGGTCCTCTGCCCTCCAGTTCTGCTGCCATTTATCTAGCCTGCTACATCTAGAATTGTATCTACATAGAGTAAGAGGCTAAAGAGGAAGAATATTGAGTTACCCAGCCTCAGTTTCTAACAGTATCCAGTTTTGTCTATTCCCAGCTGTGTGACCCATTACCTCTTCTGGGTCTCAGTTTCTTCATCTGTGAAACATACCATCTACCTCACCAGGCTGAAGATTCCATGGATATACCTACCTTCCTGAAGTACCTGGTTAGGGGAGTGGTTCAGTAAGCCTCAGTTCTCAAGTCTGGAGTCCTGATGGTTGTATCATTTAGAAGCATCATGCCAGCTCATAGGTCAGCTTCTAAGTTTACAGAAATGAACTAGACATTCCCGGAGTAGCCTATTGTCCCAGAAAGGCAATGGATCAGTAATAACAGTGAATGATGCTGGCATTGGAGAAGGGGTGTCACCTGGAGCAAATCTGGAAGGCTTCACCCGGGTGGCATCTCATGAACAGCTTTGGCTCCTCAAGCTGCGTAGGAGAAACTTATTCCAAGCAGGAGTAAGTAATTAGAGAAATAATTCTTGATGTATTCCCATCAACAGTACTTAAAAAAAAAAAAAAACCACAACCCCCAAGGTTTGAGTTGAATACCTGATCATAGCACATTGGCACTCAATAAATAGTTATGATTGAGTCCTTTTTTATACTTCTAACTGCTGCCCTTTGGCTCTGTTATATTGAGTTAGTGTAAGTATTACACCCATGCCTGCATATGTGTGTTTGGCATAAGGCACAGGTGAGCATGGAAGCAAAGTCTCTTTTGGGGGATGGATGCTAACTTCTCACATTATAGCAGATATCCTTGGACCTACTCTCTAACTTCAGGGGGAAAAAATCCTGACCAAACAGAAACATTTCAGAAGTAGGGGATGGGCTTGATCCAACAGATACCATTATCCAAGTGTGTGACCAGCTTTTAGGCCAGAGATGTCAAATGTTTGTCTGGCTGTGTCTGTGTATGTCTAAATTGATGCAAAACTTTAATCAAATTGCACTTTCAAATTTAGATTTCTAGTTTTTCTATTTGTATAGTTGTAAAGAGAAAATGATTCATTAGTGTTTGATCTTTTTTCTTTCTAAGATTTACTCACTTTTATTTATGTGTCTGTGCCTGTGTGAGTTTGCGTGCACCATGTTGCATGCAGGTATCTCTGGTGGCCACAGAGGATTGGATTCCCTGGAACTGAAGTTACAGGCATTAATGGCCTGATGTTGGTGCTGGGAACCAAACTCAAGGCTTCTGCAAGACTGGTAGGCATTCTTAACCGCCAGCCCAACGTAAGATCTTCATAGCAGTGATTTGTTCCTCTTGTATTTCTGACTCAACACGAGGACTTTTTGTTACTCACCTGACCCTATAGAAGCCACTGGGGACAATAATACCCAAACACTACCAAGAATGAGAAGAACCCTTCAGAGATTGTTGTGGGACTGTCCTAAGGGCTAAGAGTGTGTTGAAGCTGGCTTTTGAACACCATGTCATCCCAGGGGATGAGAATGGGAGGCATTCAGCTGTTCCATGCCTTAGTCCCAGCCAGAACCCAGCTAGATTATTAAATTATTATTAGATATTAAATACTGTCTGCTTCACAGAAGCAAACGAACATGGCTTGGCTGATGTTTTGTCTGCCCTGTAGCTGGAAGCACAGGGAGGCTTGTGCCCCACATGCAGATGAGGCTACTCCCAGTATCCTTGTCTTAACCAGTAGGCATTCTCCGGGTCAATGATCATTGCCCTGCCCACCCTATAAATGTGCCCCAGTGCTGCATTAAAGTTGAGACTACCCGAAGATGCACTTGTCTCCCGAGTTTGTACTCGTCGACTTACCAGGGCTCCCCCAAAGACAGGAAGGGAATGCAGTAAGAACTGCAGCCCTCCATGCTGTGCTCCTGCGTGGCTTTTTCACCTGGAGACAGTGGACCACCGGGCTGCTTCTCCGGGAGGAAGAGCTGCCATTGGGAACTCATGCGTGGGTGAGGATTCAAATACAGCAGACTATAGCCAGAATGTCCCCTGTGCCCATTTGTGTCCTCATCCTACTGTTTTCCTTCCCTTCCCTCCCCTAACACTGCTCAGTGACTGACCTGTCCTCCTCTGATTCTGCCTGTCTCCCTGCTCACCTCCACCCAGGTATCACCCCTTAAAGCTGCTTTCTTTCTCTGAAAGAGGACGTGAGCAGAGCACACAGAAGAGACAAGGCAAACTCCAATGTGGCCTTGTTAGGAAGAGGTCTAAGTGTTGAACACTGGTTAATTCACTGAACTGTTGTGGGGAATCCAGCAAATATGGAAGCACTCTATTAGGGCCTAGGTAAACCAGGGAGTGCTGAAGTGGGTAACATTATCTCCCTTGGAATGGCCCAGTTCCTGACCGGTTCTAGACACGCGATAGATTGAAGTGCTGAAATCAAGTTGTCTCGCGATCCTTATGGGGTAGGTAGAGACCCATGTTGTGTGATGTGTGGCTGAGCCTGGCAGCTGGAGTCTGGAGTACCAGTAAGCTCATCTGGTATGTCAGGACTTTGGGAGGTGTGCTTACTCCCTTCCCAGGTCAATCTGTTAGGCATACCATATAGTGTGGGACTGTCATAGAGCTAAGAGTGGGTCAAAGCTGGCTTGGAACCCCGTGTCATCCCAGGAGATGAGAACGGTAGGCGTTCAGCTGCTTCTCCCTTTAGCCCTGGCCAGAACCCAACTAAATATTAAATACTGCCTGCTTCACTGAAGCAAAGATGCTTTGTCTGCCCCTGCAGCTGGGGACACAGGCTTAAATGTGTTCATCTGAGGCGGCGCCAAAAGCCCCCGACTCAACCAATCAGTCCCACTCTTGTGGCCAAACCACTCCCCCAACCGTGCCACATAAAAGGCACCCTCAAAGCCCCAATAAAGACGAGACGCCCACTGAAGCGTGCCCGGGTGGTTATTTGTCCAGTCGCTGACTCACGGTTACCCTCCAAGGTCACAGCAGGATGAGGTGAAACCCCTGGCCCCGCGACCCCTAGCCACCTGGCAGTCACGCCTCACCAAGCCTCTTGTCCTGGAGCGGGCCGCTAGTGGTCTAGAACTCCGAACAAGAGGCTGGTGGTGGTGGCGGGCCACGTGGTGGGAAGGTTCCATCATATGGGACTATAATACAGGAGGACTCCTATATGGTATAGGTATGGTATGTGCTGTCCTTACTGAGTCCCAGCAAATCCCATCATGGGACAGACATCCCTGACAAAAGGCCACATGATTTGGTCTACAGAGTGAGTTTTAGGACAGCCAGAGTTACAACAGAGAAACCCTGTATAAAAAAAAAAAAAAAAAAAAGAAAAGAGAAAGAAAAAAGAAAGGAAGAAAAGAAAAAGACCACATGATTTGTACTTTCTCTTCTCTGGAAGTCTATTTCCTAGGGGAATAGAGGAAGAAGAGCCAGTTTGAGGAAAGGATGGAGGGGTGTGCTAGCTTAGGGGAGACTTATCCATCTCCTACCTCAGTCATGTAGGAGCAGGGCTCAGGGTCCCAGAGCTCTTAATTTCAAGGGTAGGAAAAGGTAAATGCTCAGATTCAGGGACCAGTTGGAAACAGAGAGGTGGGCAGATGCAAGGCCAGCAAAAGATTTATTTATGTATATAAGTGCTCTATCTGCATTTATACCTGTATGCCAGAAGAGGGCATCAGACCCCATTATAGATGGTTATGAGCCACTATGTGGTTGCTGGGATTGAACTCTGGAAGAGTGGACAGTGCTCTTAACTGCTGAACCATCTCTCCACCTCCCCCGCCTCCCCACTTTGTTTGTTTTTTCAAAATGGGGTATCTCTTTTGTAACTCTGGCTGTACTGGAACTCACTCTGTAGACCAGGCTGGACTTGAACTCACAGAGATCTGCCTGCCTCTGCCTCCTGAGTGCTGGGATTAAAGGCATGTGTCACCATTGCTCATCTAATTTTTTTACTGGGACCCTGTACTTTAAAAAGAGATTTCAAGATTTCCTATTCCAAGCTACCTATGAAGGGTAGAGTAAATGTCTCCGGCAACAAGTTCAGGAACATGATAACCCATATGTCCTAGTAAGATACTCCTATCTCCTAACTACTCCTGTGTGTGAAAATATCTGTGCACCATAAGTGATTCTGGCCTAGGGCCTAGACCTCAAAGCCTTTTGTTTCTGACTCCTAAGCAGTGCCTTGAGTCTCCTTTCTTGCCCTTGCTTCCCCTAGATAGCTGTTCAGAGTCACAGACCCATATCATCCCTGTACCACAGCTGTTCAGAGTTGGAAGGTTGGAGAGAGGAGGAAGCTTCATCTGGGGCCATGACTGTGAAGAATGTGGGAATGAGAACTTCAGTTCAGTATGGCAAATGTTGCTCTGGGCAATACCCCTGGCCTGGAGGGTCACAGTATTTCCCTGCAGTATTGACCACAAGAAGCCACAATTGGGATTCCAATATGCATGGCTCAGAAACCCTGTCACCAGAGAACCCCAGGCTCCTTTTCTGGATGTGGATCCCACTCACACAGTCTATTTCTCTTCACCAGTGTCAGTTCTGAACTGACCACAGATTCTAAGACATCCTAGAAGACACTTAAGTGACAGGATAAAAAAGAAGCTGAAGTCCTGCTTGCCATGTGAGGCCTCTCTAGGTTTACTAATATCTACTACACTTTTGGGAATGAAGTAAAAGAGGACCTGCCTCTGGGTGTTCAAAAAGCAGATTCCAAGCACATGCACCCAGGCTCATGCACTCAGGAAAGGCTTCATTCACTTTTTTAAAAAATGTAGCATCAAAGAGTGAATGAAATTAACTCTAGTTATTAAATCAGAGAACTTGCTTTGAGTAGCAAATTAGGAGGAAAGTTCTGTTCTTCCTTGTCAACTCCTCCAGTTCCCTTTCCTCCCCTTCCTGAACAATTAGATATGAAGGTATCTGGCTAGGGGCAGACAGCAAAATAAGCATCTTCTGTGGACAGCAATACATGGCAATGTGAAAGGAGTGTCCATATACATGACAGATGGGCTGGCATAGGTTAGGGGCATGGACCATGGAAGGAGGCAGGAGCACTGAGAGACTGATAAACTGGCCACTGATAAGCACATAGATTAAGAATAATGAAAGTGATGGGGTTTTTTTTTGTTTGTTTGTTTTGTTTGTTGGTTTTGTTTGGTCAGGAAAGGAAGACATGGATAAGGAAAGAAGAAACCTAGGTGGCTCTTGTATTGGATTAGACCTAAAGATATCAGTAGTCAGGATCTTCAGTGAATGTATAGACACAGAATAAGAACATATGTATGTGCATATACACACCTGTGTGCCTATGTTTGGATATTCCCAAGCTCTGGGTGGTCTTGAACCAGTGCCATCACAGTAATAAGTTGTTTTAAGGTATTAAAACATCAAGGAAGGCTGATACACTGTTCTAGAATAATGGAGACTAAAGAGGCATGGTGATTGATGCAACGTGTACTAGACCCTTTTTGCCATAACAAATAGATATTTTAAGTTAATTGGGAAAGCTAGAGTAGAATCTAAGGTTTTGAAGGAAGTTAACTTGCTGATTTTGGTTATAGTTAGGTAAGAGAATGGTCTTGTATGTAGAAAACACTGAAGTATTCAAAGGCTGTGCATTACAACATTACTCTCAAATCATGCAGGGAAATATTTTTTTTACATTGAACTTTAATTCCTTTTGTAATTTTCTGTTTAAAAAGAATTTTAGAAAAAAACAGTCTGAACAGGAGGCAGTGGAAGGAGGATCACAAGTTCAAGGCCAGCCTGGGTTACTTTGTGAGAACCCGGTCTGAAAAAGGAGGGAGGCTAAAGGGTAGCTCATTGGCAGTGCTTGCTTTGCAGACCCCAGTTTCAATTTCCAATGTAAAAAAAAAAATCTACAGACTCAAATAGTATGGTGGTTTGGGAATGTTCAGTTTAAAGTCATTAGCCTATCTACCAAAAATTCCCACTGTGTTAAAAGATGACCTTAATGACTATTAATGGATTATTCATTTGTCTTAGGGTTTCTATTGCTGTGAAAGATACCATGACTATACCAAGTCTTATAAAGGAAAGCATTTAGTTGGGGCTGGCCTACAGTTCAGAGGTTTTTAGTCCATTGTCAGCATGGTGGGGAGCATGGAGCAGGTAGGCAGACATGGTGCTGGAGAGGGAGCCCAGAGTTCTACATCTGGATTGGCAAACAAAAAGAGTAAGGGAGTCAATGGGCCTGGTTTGAACTTCTGAAACCTCAAAGCCCTCCCCCTGTGACACACTTCCTCCAACAAGGCCACACCTCCTAATAGCGCCGCTCTGTCTGGGCCTATGAGGGCCATTTTCATTCTAACTACCACAGTCATTCATTTATAAATATTGTGCTAGGTTCTGAGAATAAAATAATAGGTGAAATAAACAAGATATCCCCCAAGTCGTTTCGTTTGTTTGATTTTTGAGACAGGATCTCGTATAATTCACGATGGCCTTTAACTCACTATATAGCTGGAGATGACTTAAACTTCTAATCCTCTAGCTCCCCACCCCAATGTTGTTGTTACAGGTGTTATACCAAGCACACCCAAAATTTATGCAGTGTTGAGGTGCTTGCAATTGGACCTTCTTGCATACTGGACCAACCCTAGTCCAAGTCACACACAAGGCTTCTTTGGTTTAAATGGTAAGTTAGATTGCTACTAAAGATATCAGTAGGCTTGATTCCAAGTCTGGGTGATACGTACAACTGGTGGTCCAAACTGAACTTTGAGAAACAAAAAGAAGGGATCCATTCCAAGGTGATTCAGGCAAGCTCCTCAGAGAAAGCATGCTTCACCAGAAAGACTTGAGGTCCTCCACCTGCCTCTTTTATATTTAATAAAAAGAAGTCATTATCCCAAATAATTGGAATACTAGCATATGTGGGTCTAAACAAAATAAATTGTTTTTCCAAGCAAAACACAACTTCACGGGGTTTGCCAGAAGCCTGGGTCTGGGCAGCATTATGTAAAGATAGTCCTGTTCGGCAGCTTCTCTCTACCCGGCTTACCCTGGGCGACAGTGCACACATCTGGAAGTGAAGGAAGAGCTAGAATAATAGCATTGTGTGATACTCTGCCCCGGAGACACGCACAGGCGTCCACTCACCCTAGACAGGAAACAACAGACCAAAGCAACTATATCAGCATCCGATCTGAACCAGTGAGTTTTCTGGAGTTCCAGGAGTATTAGTAAAGGATTATGTACAGGATCATGTAGTAGTATGCTGCTGTGGAGGCTCAGCAAGGAAGACAAGGAAGCATTCTCATATGTGCAATCTCTGCCAGACCTCAGCAGAGGGAACTGTCATCATCCTGGCCAATGCCATCCTGGACAGTGGAACCCCAAGTGTCTGGGCTCAGCTGTTTTCATTGATTCAGAACTCCTCAGGTGCAGATCAGAAGCAATCAAACGCCCCTCCCCCCACAAACACACAGAAATCCAACACCTGCAGACAATACAAAATGCCAAGGCCTATGCACCCTTTTTTCAACAGTGCACAAAAACAATCATTTTAAACGTAACTAAAAATAAACTCCCACAACATTTCCCCTCTTCATATAAAAAAAAATGTTTTACCTTTACATCACAATTTAACACTAGCAAAACTATTTACAAGAGGAACAATCACAAGGGTTGTTAATGCACAGGACCAAATGAAACCAAACATCTATCAAGTTTTTCATAACATCTTTGGACATCAGAAAACCATTATCAATGTCCAATTATCTGGAATTCACTCACAATCTTCTGGGCTCCTCCAAAGGGTCTTGGATCGCTTCTCTGGCTCTGCCCTCTGCAATACGCACAGCTTGTCCTCCAGGTTCTGACTGGTCCATTCCATTGCTGCTACTGTTCTTGGTGGTCGTCCCATAGCACTGGCATCTCAAAAACTGCTGGGGTCCCTTGCTGCAACTGGGCTGCACTTTCACCAATAGCCTCTCTGGGCTGTCTTCATGGTGCCAATCCTCAACTTTTTTACATGACCCCTTCAATCTGGACCTCAACTACTACTGAGGCTGCACTTTTACCAATGGCCTCTTCTGGCCTCTCCTAGTGCCAAGCCTCAACTGCTCTCTAAAGACCTTCAAAAACCAGTAACACCTGGCTGACTCTTAAAGTACCACATTCAGCTGCCAGCACCAGATACAACCTTGGCCAGTTCTGGAAGACAGTTCCTGTGTGCTGACCCTGAGAAAACACTTTACAGATTGTAAGATAGAATGTGGTTTGCAGGAAAAATAAGCAGTCCTTTGTCTGTAGTAAAGGTTCCCTCGTGGGTAGTGTTCTCATCACCATTACCAATATCTGGACTGCTTGTCTTTCTCTTAGTCAGGTTTACAGGGATGAAAAAAAAAAACAACTACTCTTCAGTTTAATTCTAGGAGCTTTTGCCACTGCTTCCATGACAGCAGGGGGTCCTGGGACAATGGGAAGAATTTCTGGCTGAAACATTCTGGCAGTTTGGCGTTCTTTTTTTTATCACCACTAAGGATAATACACCCTTCTTCATAGACCTCAAATATATGATCTTGAGCTTCACGCACATACAACACAGCTATCAGAAAACTCAGTTTGCGAAACAGTATGCTACCATCAGCAGCTGGGGAAGCACTGGCTCCATGATCAGAAAAAGCAGTTAGAACCGTGCTTCTTTCCTGCTCCCAGCTGAATTTTTTGTTTTTACCATGAAAATATCTTTCTCTAAATGCCTTTATTCTGTAGCTCTCACTTTTGAGTCCTCTTCCTCACTTAATTTTCTCTTCACAGAGGCTTCCTTCCTTCCTCACCTCTTCTTCAGGAGACTTCTACTTATTATTTTTGCATATATATAATCTCTGTCCTCTAGGAGCTGCCCTGAGTGTACTTTACCAGACTCTGTGAGGTCTGGAGTTTCTTTCTCTTCTTCCTTGTCTCCATGTTGGATGAGCTTGATTTTGGGCCCCACGTTGCGGGCACCACTTGTAGTAGTTACATGCTGCAGTGGCTCAGCAAGAGAGACAAGGAAGAGTTCTCATATGTGCAAATTCTGCCAGACCTCAGCAGAGGGAACCACCAACATAGCAAGTGGCACAGTGGACAGTGGAACCCGGAGCATCAGGTGTTCCATTGATTCAGAACTCCTCAGGTGTAGATTATAAGCAATCAAACATCCCCCACAGAAATCCAACACCTGCAGACAATACAAAATGTCAAGGCCTATGCATTCCTTTTCCCAACAGTGCACAGAAGCAATTATTTTAAACACAACTAAAAATAAACTTCCATAACAGGATCACCAAAAGCTCACCCCAGCATGGGTGATAACTCTTGAAAGGTAGGACCTCAGAGCTCTCTGCACAAGTGGCATGCAGCTCGAAGGCAGCAGAGTCTCCTCTGCAGTCCTTACTACTTATATAACCTCGGGGAGGGAAGGACTTTGTGCATCTGGTAAGTTTTACGGATGTCCTGAGAGTACTGAGTTGTTTACTTCCTGAGGACCCTCCCTGCAGAGTGAAAGCTTTCAGTTCTGAGGAAATTGCTATACAACAAATTGGCAAGATAATTTTTGGTGGGGTTTGCTGGGGAATGTTATGGGATATTTTACTCCTGTGTGCTGTTTTGGTTTGCAAAAGGGCTTTGATCCCTTGTAGCTGGGAAGCCAGATGCCTTGCAGCAAATGCAGGCCTTGCTTCCTACCTATTCACACCCTTGTGCTAGCCCTGCTGGGATCTCCACAGATAGAACTAATTGTTTACAGTTGAAGGTGACCCATGACATGAAAGAACTGCAGGCAGGTGATCAAAGAAGACTCTGATCACCCCTAGCCGTGTATGCTAAGGTACTATGGTATTCTAATGAAGGCCTGGATGTGGAGAGGGGGCTAGGGAAAAAAGTAAAAGAAGGGCTGAGGAGAAGCAGGGGGGGGATGGAGAAAGAGAGGAAGTCTCTGCTTAGCCTCCCAGGTATGGGATTCCCTGAGATTTGACATGGTTTGTGATTAATAAAGAGCATTGGAAATTTCAACGTCTGGACTCGCCCATTAAGCGCCGTAAAGTTATTTTAACACTTGGCGCACCAACGCGTGGCAAGGACACACAAGAAGAAAGAAAGAAGACAAACGAAAAAAGAGAGACAACGAGGGATAGCAGAATCCAGACACAGAGTCTACAAGGAAACAGACAACGTGGGACAGCGAGAGCTGAGGCAGAAAAAAAGAAGAAAAGAAGAAAGAAGACACAGGAAAGGTAAAGTACGATATAAGATAAATAAATAAAAAAGAGTAAGGCCTCCTATGGAAAGAGCTAAAGAGAAAGACAGAATTAAAGAAAAATGCACACAGGTGCGGATTAATAAAGTTCCAGGAAAGGAACCACAGATTTACAGACCTTCTGTAAGAAAAGAAGGTAATAAAGAGAATGCTCCTTGGAAAGTGGGAGCCACAGTAAGAAAGATAGAAAAAATAAAAGAAAAATACACAGGAGTCTCCTAAGGAAGGAGAGGATAAGTAAGAGTGGAAAAGAAAATTTTTCCATGTTAAAAATGGAAAATATTGTGACACAGGGCACTTGGGCTCTGTATAGTTTTGTTAAGGATGTCATAGGAATGAAAACGGTAGATGAAGAGATAAATACTTCAACTGAAACTAGCATAATACAGATTATGGTTTTTGTTATTCTAGTATTTCACATGGTATTATCAATAGCCATCATGGTATACTGTGCTCTTTCAAGGAAAACTGTCAGTGCAGAAGGAAAAGGGAAATCTCCTAGCCCTTTACGGGAAATTGACTTAGAAACAGGAGATAAATTCAGAGCAAAATCAGAAAATTTTAAAATGATGGAAAGAAAAGCAGAATCTACTTGCTTCTCACAAGAAGCAGCCTTAAAAGAAATAGATGAGAAGTGGAATGCGAAAATGCAAACTTTGGTAGCAAAATTAGAACAGTTGATGGAAGGAAGTAAAAGCCTACCTCAGTCAGAGAATTCAGAGCCTACTGCTCCACCTTATAACGCAATGTGGCAGCCAAAGTTTTAAGAAAACCAACTATGGTTTATCCAGTAACTATAAACAGGATGCAGGGCTATGATGAACTTGGATGGCAGCCTACAGAAATGCTATATTTAAAGAGATTTAAAGAGGCAATAGTAGCCTATGGAATACACTCTCCTTATGTAAAACAGATATTGAACAACTGGGCTGTCAACACCGAGTCATTCCTTGAGATTGGAGACCCTTGGCAAAAGCTGTATTAGAAGCCGGTCCTCAATTACAATGGATTACATGGTGGAGAGAAGAAGCTTTGGCAATAGAACAACGTAACCGGGCTAGAGGCGTTAATATTTTCAGAGATCAGTTGATAGGGGAAGGTCAATATGCTGAATTGGAAGTACGATACAATTTGATGATAATGTTGTAGCACAATGTCGTACAGCGGCTTTAAATGCTTGGGATAAAGTTGAAGAGCCAGGAAAAAAGTCTGAGTCATTTCCTAAGATCATGCAAGGCCCAAATGAGCCATTCACTGATTTTTTACAGAGATTGACTTCTGCAGTCCATAAGACAATTTCAGACTCAGAAGCAAGGGAAGTGTTAATTAAATCTCTGGCATTTGAAAATGCTAATTCAGAATGCCAAAAGGCAATAAGGCCATTAAAAACAGCTTCTTTGGATCAATGGATTAAAATTACTACTGATATTGGATCCAATGCTCACAATGCCACTATGATTGGACAAGCAATTGTTCAAGGTCTTAGAAATCAAAAGGTCAGATGTTTTGGCTGTGGAAAGTCAGGTCATTTTAAAAAGGACTGTAGACAAACGGATCCTAGGAATAATATTTTCTCTGATAATAAGTCAGGAAGAAAACCTCAGTTTCCTGGTATATGTAGAAGGTGTGGAAAAGGCAGACATTGGTCTAATGAGTATAGCTCTGTAACAGATATTCAAGATAATTCTTTGCTGTGGGGAAAACACCCTAGGGGGCCTGGCTTAAGTGCTTATCACAGAAAACATGAGCCAACAATTTCTTACCAGCAACGGATTGACTCACCCTCAGAGAGATTAAAACAGGTAGTTCCTGTTGCTAAAGACAGCACTGTTTCAGACTTTGATATCAAGGATAGAGCTGAGAAAACAGGTGAGTTAAAAGGTACTGAAAAACAGGTATTTTGGCAAGCAACAATAAATGATCAGAGACCTAAGTTAAAAGTACAGATAAATGGAATTTTGATTGAAGGATTGTTAGACACAGGAGCGGATGTAACAGTCATTTCAAAAGACTCCTGGAGTCCAAACTGGCCTCTTCAAGAGGTATCTACTCAACTTTTAGGAATAGGAACCTTATCTCAAGTAAAGCAGAGTGCAACGTGGGTAAAATGCATAGGACCAGAAGGTCAAATAGGAAATATAAGACCATATGTGGCAGACATAGCTATGAACTTGTGGGGAAGAGACCTTCTAAAACAGTGGAAAGTGCAGGTTAACATTCCTTCAGTCTCGGAGATCGCCTGTAAGATGGGAGATGTCCCGGATAACAGTAATAAAAAATGTTATCAAAAACAATCACAGGCTGTCCAGGTTGTCCATGAACAGGATGTAATAAGTATTGAGACACCGACAGCCTTACCTCTAAAATGGCTAACTAACAAGTCAATATGGGTAGAACAGTGGCCTTTAACAAAAGAGAAATTACAAGCACTTGAACAGCTGGTACAAGAGCAGTTGGAAGCGCAGTATATAGAAGAATCCACTAGTCCTTGGGATTCTCCTATTTTTGTAACTAAAAAGAAATCTGGAAAGTGGAGGATGCTTACTGACCTAAGAGCCATAAATAAAGTAATTGAGCCAATGGGCTCTTTACAATCTGGAATTCCATTAACTTCCTTATTACCTAAAGCATATCCTCTTATAACAATAGATTTAAAAGATTGCTTTTTTACTATACCTTTACAAGAACAGGATAGAGAAAGGTTTGCTTTTACTGTACCAACATATAATAATTCCCAGCCTGTTAAAAGGTATCAATGGAGAGTCCTCCCCCAAGGAATGTTAAATAGCCCAACATTATGTCAATATTTTGTACAAAAGCCACTGGAAATAATTTGTAAACAATTTCCTCACTCCATAATATACCATTATATGGATGATATTTTGTTGAGTGATTCTAATATAGACACTTTATAAAAAATGTTTGATGAGGTGAAAAGAATCTTACCTCGTTGGGGATACAGATAGCCCCTGAAAAGGTGCAAAGAGGAGATTCTATCAATTATCTGGGCTACAAAATAAGCCAGCAGAAAATACAACCGCAGAAGGTACAGATCAGAAGAGATCGGTTACAAACTCTTAATGATTTTCAAAAACTGCTAGGAGATATCACCTGGCTACGGCCCACCATTGGGCTAACTACTCAAGAGTTAAGTAATCTATTCCAAACTCTGAAAGGTGAATCAAGTTTAAACAGTCCTAGGAAGTTAACAAGAGCAGCAGAGAAGGAATTATCTCAGGTAGAGAAAAAATTACAAGAGTCATACGTAGATCGCATAGACCCGGAACTTGGTCGTGTATTTGTTATTATGCCTTCTGACCATTCCCCTACTGGGCTCATTATGCAAAGGGAGGACCATATTTTAGAATGGATTTTTTTACCACATAAAGAAAATAAAAAATTAAAAACCTATATAGAAAATGTTTCAGATTTAATTATTAAAGGGAGAAAAAGGCTTCGTCAGCTGACAGGTACAGATCCAATGAAATTGTAGTACCTTATACCAATACTGAAGTTACATCCTTGTGGGAAATTAATGAAGACTGGCAAAGAGCTTGTAGCAATTATCTGGGAGAAATTAACAACAAATATCCAAAAGCAAGTGACTTCAGTTTATAAAGAGAACTAATTGGATTCTCCCTCGTATTGTAAAAAGGACACCTATTTCTGAAGCCCTTACTTTCTATACTGATGCTAATAAATCGGGTATGGCAGGTTATAAATCAGAAAGTATAAGTAAAATAATTCAAAGCCCTTATATATCAGTTCAAAGATCAGAACTGTATGCTATTCTTATGGTTTTGACAGATTTTTCAGAACCTCTTAATATAGTCACTGACTCTCAATATGCAGAAAGGGTTGTTTTACATATAGAGACTGCTGAACTTATCCAGATGATACAGAACTAACATTGTTATTTATGCAACTGCAACAGACAATTAGAAATAGAGACAATCCATTGTGTATCGCCCATATTCGATCTCATAGGGCTTGCCAGGCCCAGTAGCACAAGGAAATGATGAGATCGACCAATTATTAATAGGAAATGTGTTAGAGGCTTCAGAATTTCATAGAAAGCACCATGCCAACAGCAGATGTTTAAAAAGAAACTTTTCCATTACTTGGCAACAAGCCAAAGAAATTTTAAAGAACTGCCCTAATTGTTCTTTGTATAATCAGCTTCCATTACCCACTGGAATTAACCCTAAAGGTACCCAGAGAAATGAAATTTGGCAGATGGATGTATTTCATTTTGCAGAATTTGGGAAAATAAAGTATGTACATCACACAATTGATACCTATTCAGGGTTTCAATGGGCAACTGCGTGAAAAGGCTGATTCTGTGATTACACATTTAGTAGAAGTAATGGCTATCACGGGAATACCATCACAGATTAAGACTGACAATGCTCCTGCATATGTCTCTAGTAAAATGAAGCAGTTCTTTGCCTATTTTAATATAAAACATATTACAGGCATACCACATAATCCTACAGGACAAGCAGTTATTGAAAGATCTAATCGAACATTAAAAGAAATGCTTTATAAACAGAAGGGGAAAATAAAGACCCCTAGAGACAGATTGCATAATGCTTTACTGACTTTAAACTTTTTGAATGTCAGTGAGACAGGCACAGCAGCTGCTGAGAGACACTGGATTATAGAGAAAACTGCTGAACTAGATCAGCCTGTGTGCTTTAAAGATGTAGTAACCTCAGAATGGAAACCAGGGAAAGTGCTACGTTGGGGGAGGGGTTTCACCTTTGTTTCCACAGGAGAAGAAAAACTGTGGGTACCAACAAAATTCATAAAAATTCGATCTGAGTAAGAACCTTCAAAATATGTCCTGCTAACAAAAATTCAGCCAACTGGTCCTGGTCCTCCAGGGAATTGGTATTTGGTTTTATTTGATTGACAAAAAAGATTTATTTTACCTGCATTTGGAAGTTTGTTTATGGTTAATGTTTGAAAAAGGTTCCGAACTTCGGGTTGTCATGGACTACAAAACCCATAAGGCATTGCAGTGACTAGATGTTCAGTTATCAGCCACAGCTACAACTCCTGAGGCTGGCATGTTAAATGAATGTCCAGCAAGCAGGGACAAATTATTGGATTTTAATATTATACATGATAAATAAAACTTCAGCTAAAATTTAAAAAAGAAAGGGGTATAGGATATATCTATAATTGGCTATTTTAACCTCAAAATAAAAAAATTAAAATTAAAAAAATTAATGTTAAAAGATAATGTTTAAGCATTTTGCTCTAATTATAATAGCCTGGAGTGTGAAGACTCCACCCCATGTCGGGGAAAGGTTGTGCTTTTGTCTTTTCAGAAATGAAACATCCAATTGAGAGTATCCAGACTGAAGAGAGACATCAGAGTGTGCGGGTTACTGTCCAGCCTTCAACCTAAAAATGGACCGCTGAAGGCCTTCCTAGCTGCCTTGCTCCTGTGCTGCATATAAACCAGAGGCCATGGATTACAAAAAGATTGAATTCCCCAGCTAAATACAGAGGCTGGCAGTCAGAGACGGGATATGAGGAATATGACATAAAATCAACCTAAGGCAAGGGTGCTGATCATGGTGCTATCAGTAACCCAGAGACGGGTCAGATTTATTGTTCATTATTTCTCTCCTAAGACAGACGCAGTCATCTTGAAAAGGGGAAATTTGGGAAGCTACTGGCTTCATACCTTGTCCTCTGAAATCATCTTGGAGATGACTCTGCAGCTGAAAAGGGAGCCTGTTTTGAATATTTGAGGCAGCTTTCACAGTGCTCACCTGTGATAGAGATGCAAATACCTGCCTACAGGGAGTCTGCTTTGCCAAACAGACCAGTGGAAATTGAGGCGGCTTCCACAGTGCTCAACTGTGATGATGCAGATGCAGATACCTGCTGATTCTTACCGCATTGTCTTCTGCTACCTCTGATTTCTCTTCAAAGACATTTGAACTGCACAAGCATTTTGCTAAACATTGAACTTTTATGAACAATTGGTGAACTTCTATGAACAGTTGGTGAACTTTTATGAACAATTGGTGAACTTCTATGAACAGTTGGTGAACTTTTATGAACAATTGGTGAATTTTGGACTTGATACTTGATGTTATGGGACACTTACAGTCACAAAGACATTTGAACTGCATGAACAGTTTGCTGAAATTTGGACTCGATATTTGACAGACTATAACTTTATATCTTAGTTTCATTTGATTGAGTCAATATTGTTCTTATTGTAAGTAAAAAGGGTAAGATGTTGTGGGATATTTTACTCCTGTGTGCTGTTTTGGTTTGCAAAAGGGCTTTGATCCCTTGTAGCTGGGAAGCCAGATGCCTTGCAGCAAATGCAGGCCTTGCTTCCTACCTATTCACACCCTTGTGCTAGCCCTGCTGGGATCTCCACAGATAGAACTAACTGTTTACAGTTGAAGGTGACCCATGACATGAAAGAACTGCAGGCAGGTGATCAAAGAAGACTCTGATCAACCCTAGCCGTGTATGCTAAGGTACTATGGTATTCTAATGAAGGCCTGGATGTGGAGAGGGGGCTAGGGAAAAAAGTAAAAGAAGGGCTGAGGAGAAGTGGGGGGGGGGGGGATGGAGAAAGAGAGGAAGTCTCTGCTTAGTCTCCCAGGTATGGGGTTCCCTGAGATTTGACATGGTTTGTGATTAATAAAGAGCATTGGAAATTTCAACGTCTGGACTTGCCCATTAAGCGCCGTAATTATATTTTAACAGGGGAACTGTTGCATGAGATCTAGAATGTGGAAATCAGAAAGGAGTTATTTTTCAAGCAGCTATTGGCTGTTTCCTGGTGATCAGGAAATAGAAGAGATTGGGAATTTCCTGTAGTTTGCAGTGTCTCGTGGCCAACTTTGTCAGAGGCAGTATTAAGAGGCTTCCTGATCTCTGGACTGTAACATCAATTCGCCAGCATGAGATGCAGTCTCAGTCCACTCTGTACCACAGTGTCTGTGTGCCAACCTTGAGGAAATTCTCCAAGATTTCACTTCAATGACGAAGCTCCCTTCTTAATCACAACTGATTCTTCAGCCTCAGCTGACCAGGATCTGTTGGCCCAGCAAAGCAAAGGTTTCATTTTAGTAGTTCTTAATTCAAAATATCACACACTGGCCCTTATACAGTCTTGGAGGGACTTTCAAACTTACCTCTAGAAATTCACAAGCCAGGCGCCCATCGTTTGCATCTCTCTCAGCTCTGTCCCCCACCCTCCCACAGAACAGCCCAGCAGGCTTTGAACACTCTGTGGCTTTGCCAGCTCAAAGTTCCAAAACCTTTCAACAAGCCTCCCAAAAATACACGGTTAGTGTCCTGGCTAGTTTTCTGCAAACCTGACACAAACTAAAGTCATCTTAGAGGAGGGAATAGCCATTGAGAACATGCCTTCCTAAGATCAGGCTGTAGGAATGCCTACAGGACATTTTCTTAATTAGTGATTGATGTGAGAGGGTCCAGCCCATTGTGGGTGGTGCCATCCCTGGGCTGGTGGTCCTGGTTCTGGAGGAAACCAGGCTGAGAAAACCACGAAGAACAAGCCAGTGAACAGGACCACTCCATAGTCTCTGCATCAGCTCTTGCCTCCAGTCTCCTGGCCTGCTTGAGCTCCTGTGTTGACTTCCTCCAGTGGTAAACGATGATGTGGACACATAAGCCAAATAAACTTCTCCACAAGTTGCTTAGGTCATGGTGTTCAACTACAGCAATAGGAATCCTAAGTCACATCTGTCACGGCAATACCAGTACCGACTTCTGTCTTAGTTATGGTTCCTAGACCTGTCGCAAAACACCTCGACTAAAAGCAACTTGGGAAGGAAAGTGTTTGTTTATTCTAGCTTACAACTCTCAGGTTCCATCATCAAAAGAAGTCAGGACAGGAACTCAAGGCAGGAAATGTTGCAGAGGCCATGGAGGAGGGCCGCCCATGGAGGGATGCTGCTTACTGGCTTGCTAATCTTGCCTTCTTTTTAAAAAATAATTATTTTTTAATTTCATGTGCATTGGTGTTTTGCCTACATGTATGTCTGTGGGAGGGTGTCAGATCCCCCAAGGCACTGGAAAAAAATCAAACTACAACCTATGAAAGCCACATGCTCTTGTTAAAAACGTTTTATTAGAACCAGAACCACAATTAGAATGAGTCTGAGGCAGAATAGAAACAAAATTAAGTGATATATAGGACATGTAATGGAAAAGAACCCTCACCCCCAGAAGTCTGGCTGAAGCCTCTCCGCAGCTTACAGCAAGAATTCTAATACATTTGCTGTGAATGTTGCATATAAAAATTACATATATATAATTTTAAAACAGCAATGAGCCAGACTTAAGACCTGGATGTTTCTGACCTCAGTAGGGCCTCACTTCTCTCCCATTTTCTAGAAGACTTTGTTCACAGTAGAGATTGCTTAACTTCCTGCCCTCTGGTGATCTAGAGTTTTTCCGTATCACGTGTAAACCTGTCAGGTGCTTTCAGGTACCACCATGGGATCTCATTAGGAACACTTTGAAGATCATGACGTCAGAACTTAACCAAAATCCTGACTACTGTTAACAACTAAGCACAACGCTTTCAGAGAAGTCCACATCCAAACTTTCAGATGTGTTTCTCTGGGGCTTAAAATCTGTAGCATATTCTTATTAATGCACCCCAACTCTGCTTCACACTGGCTAGTCCTGAAATTCTCCTCTTCACTGAAGCCAAGAGCAAATATTTTTCCAACACAAGGGCATCTTGGCAATTGGGAACCAAAGTATTAAGAGTTACAGCTCCGAGGGGGAATGGTGTCCCCAGTGTAAGTGTTACAGCTCTGAGGGAGAGGGTATCCTGGCAGTCATGAGCCAAGGAATACCACAAAGTCACACTGCACAACAAATCTCACACAAGCGACGTATTGGGGAAGAGACACAAAAGGGCAGCTGCCTCTGCTCAGGAAAGAAGCAGCAGAGGCACTGAGTGAAAGGTTGGCTTATATAGAGTTTTTGGTAGGCAGAGCTTTCCAGGGTGGAGATTTCCAGGATAGGGGTTGGTGGAATTTCAAGTCCTGAGCTTGGGGATTAGTGGGAATCAAAATGCAGGGATTGATGGGATTTCAAGCCCTGAATTGAGCTTGGGCTTTTTACCCTCTAGCTAGATCCTCCCCCTTAGGCTCTCAACCTCCTTCCTACAAAGTTTCCCATCAGACCAAGGACTTCGCCGCACCCCTGCCTTCACCTACACACACTGGCACAATCACCCTCCTACCTGCAGGGTCAGCTTTTTGTGAGACCCTTCTACCACATCATTTTGATGAAGAGTACAGTGTGACCTTAGTGGAGACACTCATTTAAACTTGGCCAGTTTTGATATTAACGTTTGTCATCTGTCCACACGCTGAGAGCCTTGAACACCTCAGTTTAGGGCCTGGACCTTTGTTTATTTGTTTATCAATACCCTAGGATCCCTTTCCCGTAAAGGAGCTGCAGTAACAGGATGAGCCCAGTAGGTTACTGAGCTCCCTTCCTTTTAGCTCAGTTTCTCAACATAGACTAATTACTGTTGCTACAGCTGAGGCAAGGCAATTTTGTAAAGGTCCTGGGTAATTCTGCTATACAACTAGGATTGAGAACCACTACTTTAATCCCTAGAGCAGGCAGATGGGACCCAAGTGGGAGGGGGAAAGCAGCCCTAGCCAGAGGACAGGTACCCTACCCTTTATCCCAGTGTGCCAGGGGTGCAAGCCATGGCGTTTCCTGGATGTCCTTGCCACAAAGCAGGAAGCATTGTCCTATTGTAACAAATAACCCTCACAGCCTGTGTAAGTAACTGGAAGAGAAAAGAAACAAACCCCTCCCCACCTCCATTCCCACCCCCAATACAGGCCATATAGAAAAGGGACTACAATCCACAGGCAAGATAAAGGAACCCTGGGCTGACTAGTGACAGGGCTATCGTCACTGTACGTTTAGTCAAACTGGCGTGGTGGAAAGGTCTGACAGAGAGTTGGCCCTCCAGGCAGTGGGTGATTGTGCCAAGGGCTGGCTGTGGTAGCACAGAAAGAATGAGACGCTCTGGTGAAGGAGAGAAGGAAAGCAGCTCTAACATCAATCCAGCTTGAGTAACAAGCTTACTTAGGAAGAACTAGGTCACACTGGGATAAGAAAACCGCGAAGAACGTCTCCGATCTGAGACAACAGAGCTGAAACCGAGCGACTGACGCCTGCTTCTCTAAACCTGATGCGTGTTCCTTCTTTTTCTGGAAAAGAGCACAGACAGCAAGTTCTGTTTGCTAAAAATAGAACCGCCTTAACTAGAAACTTGCACATTTCACTGTCTGTAAAACTTGCTTAGCTCTGGGGAAATATCCCTTGCGGTGGGATTAAAAAAGAAAAAAAAAAATCACCCTCGGATGGCCAGTGGTCACGTAGACAAGACGCTGGCAAAGCCTAACCCTCCGAAAACTATGAAATATTTATCGGGCTGGGCCTCGTGAAACAATAGGCTACAACTGTGTGCTAATTAAAGAGCTGGGTTATCTCTCAGCACTGAGAATTTCTCATCATGAGAGAGTGAGTCCCCCTTAACAAATGGAGGCCCCAGTAAGATTCTCTCCGTGCCAGCCCTTCATGCCACCGGAAAGACTGCTAAACTCAGTCTCCGAAAATGAAGTAAGAGAGCTCTCTGACAGTTTTTCTGGGAACTGCCTTTGAATGACTCCCCAGAAGAGCTGACCTCCACCCTACACTCTTTAGAGATAAAGACAAACTCACCAGGGAACCTTCAGGATAAGACAAGGTGCCAGAACTGGACCCCAAGTCCCAATATGGCCCACCCCACAGGAGTGGCAGAGGACCCTGGCCACATGCTGTAGGGAGTATTCCTAGAAAAGCCATCTGGCTTTGGGAAGGGCTTTCTCAGGACAACCTATCAAGGGCCTTAGACCCATGGGGGGGCTTTCTCAGGAAGGCCATCAGGTCACTGCTGTGTGTCAGACTTTCCTAGGGAGATGCTGATAAGCATCTACTCATCCCACACAGAGCAGAGGGGACATTTAAAGGGAAAATACTGAGTTTTTCGAGTTGGCTGCCCCCCTGTGCAGGCACACACAATTGGTTATAGGTATAGGCTTTCAAGTAGTTGGTCACCCCAAATTCAGACAGGGAATGTTTAGACAACGATGATTAAAAAAAAAAAAAAAAGACACCTCTGCCAGCTTCATCCTTTTGGATCATGAGTGCAAACCGCCATGCATCTGTGGTGGTTTAATTTACAGATATCAGAGGGTGATCCTTTAACATTGACTGTTCTGTTTCTTATTGTTTATTCAAAGAAAAATGCTATCTGTCTCTGGTGAGTCCCCAGCAGACCCAGCAGATAAGACACATTTGGCCAACTCTACAAAGAATTGAAGGAGAACAGATGCTTTGGGTCCATAGAATCATCGCTGAACTCAACAATACGTTTACTATCCAATATAACCCCCTGGGTTCAGTTTTATTAAAAAAAAATGCCTTTGGGGCATAGATATTGTTGGTAAATTGTCGCATTCTCTTTAAGATTGCTGAAAAGCTGGTTCTGGAGATGGAATTTGACCTGCCCACTTTATACTCAGTTTTGTCTCGTTTCTTCACAGGTGGTCTTAATTTATTATGTTGCCCTCTGTATGTAATTTGGATTCAGTTTTATTAAGACAATGTTACTTAGGATCTCTAAGATCTCGCCTACCTACAGTGATCCTAGCTGGGCTGGTTAACTCCTAATACTCCTTCACAGAAGGGAAAGATAAATAGGGTCATTGGATCTCCACCTGAGTGTCCAGCCACTCTTCCCAGAAAGTTGTATGAATTAGGACCTAACTGCATACAACCTCAAGATATTTGGAGAAAAACTAGGGCACATAGTTTAGGAAAGACTAAGAAAGGGGGTTTTCCTCCTATGGAGCTTTGAAGGAGCTGTCATGCATACGGGGCAAAGACGCCAACGAACATAGATATTGCTTAAGCCACCCTCTCGGGGAAAGTCCTCACAACATGTGGTCAATGTATTTGTTAATTATATCTCATGGTATTAAAAATTGCTTTTAAAACAGGATGTATATGTAAAAGTTAAGGTGGCTGAATGTTTCCAGAACTTGGAGAGAAAGTAAGAGGTAAAGCTTCACATAACTTTAACGAGGGAAAAATGACATATATGGTTTGTCATCTAAAGATACAGCCACAGGGTTGGCAGGCATGACGGCTGTTCTGGGTTGTCAACTTGACTACATCTGGAATTTACTAAAACCCAAGTGGCTAAACACACTAGTGAGGGACTTTTCTTAATTAAACTTTAAATTAAATTTGGGAAGACCCAACCTAAACTCAGATCTTCTGAGGTGCGAAGATCCACCCTAACTCTGGGCCACGCATTCTGTTGGCAGCCTATGTAAGGACAAGGACCCTCACTCCTGCTGGCAAATTCATTCCTTCACTGGCATTAGAGCCTAGTTCTCCAGGATTCCAGCGTGTACTGATGGTCAGCTGAGATGTCCTGCCTTGTGGACTGAGCAGCTATTCAACTACTGGATTCTTGGACTTTTCATCTGGAGACAGCCATTATTAGAATTGGACCGTAACCTGTAAGCCACGCTAATCGATATTCATTCTACCAGTTGTTTCTCTAGAGAACCCTAATGCAATCTGTAAAGATCTTTAGCTCCAAGTACTTTTTCCTGATAGTTCTTGATGATAAAAAATGTTTCTCATTTAAAATATATCCCTAAAGCTCTTGCTGAGATATAAACTTACTCAGAATCTGTAAGATCACAGAAAAAAAGGTTAAAAAGATATAAAATTGCAAACATTAAAAAGTGTACTTGAAAATTACAACAAATAAAAAGTTAAAATGTTTCAAAGGGTATAACTACAAGGTTATATCTTTTTTTTCCCCCCAAGACAGAGTTTCTCTGTTGTAACCCTGGCCATCCTGGAACTCACGTTGTAGACCAGGCTGGCCTTGAACTCACAGAGATCCACCTGCCTCTGCCTCCTGAGCGCTGGGATTAAAGGCGTGTGCTACCACTGTCCAGCATAAGGTTGTTTCTTTAATAAAAATTTAAAAAATTACTTTATTATACGTTATGCTATATATATTATTACATAGTAAATTATTTATTATATATGAATCATATATAAATACAATGCATAAAATTTGCTCTAAAAATAAAAATATAGCAATGGATAAAAATCATAAAAACTTAAAGCCACAGCCCAGAAGGTCTAAATAAGTAATATGAAGTTCATGAGGAGTGGGGCTCAATGATATGTTTACTAATTAGAGTTTTTTAATGTCCCTAAGCTTCTAGTGTTATATTCGGGATAGTAAACACACTTTTTGTCTACTCACTTTATGTCTCTGTTAGCATTGTTAAACTTTACATTGGGGGACGTGTCACAACAGTAGCTACAGTAATGATTCACTGTGCAAACTCTACTCCATGAGCGTCTCCTTCTGAGACCCAGTCTGACCTTCTCTCCTGAATCAGATCCTTTATGATGAAAACAAACTGGCCCAATATAAAAGAGAATGTCAGATTGTTGGCATTCCAGGGAATCTTTCTTTAAAAATGAAGATTCTAAAATGAAAGAAACTGCCAGTTTTGAGGATGATAAATGCTAAAAAAGGAACAAAGCCACCTTTCAGCTTTCCAATACAATGAAAATTGAGATGACTCCCAACTCTAAGAGTTTCTGAAACGGTTTTTACCATGAACACTAACAACATAAAATCTATGTAATTAGAGAAAATCGCATGCTTAGGATATAGTGAGCTGTTTTAGATTTTATAGAGGTACACTATTAAAGAATCATCAAAATGAGGTTCCAAGTTTCTCCGTGGCTCGTATTTATTGTTTGAAGTTTATTTTGGTACTAAAAAGAGCTTCGACTCAAAATTTATTAGTTACCAAGGCTCAAAATTTTAACAAAGATAAATTACCCAAATTAATAAAATCCTCATTTTATGGGAGTTTTTAATTTATTATTAATTCATAAAACAAAGGTAACTAAAATATGCATTAATGATCAATCATCTCACAAGTGACTAAATGTTTTTAATATGCCGAGAACTATTTTTGTAACCATTTTAAATGTAAATGTAATTATTTACAGAGATAAGATTGGAGGAAGAGGCCAGTATATCTCCCATTATACAGTCTTCTGTCTTGTAAGAATGTCAAAGTTAAAGTCTTATGCTGAGAAAGCGGAGAAAGTTCTAAACTAAGCTTCAAGTTTGGTAATCTGAAATAACATTTAAAATTAAAAGTATTTTAGCAATAAAAATTATAAAAATAGGACCTGGTTATAGAGAATTGAATACGTGAATAAAATGGGTTAAATTTACAACATGTACACTATTGGAGCGTATTGGCTGATACGCTCACACAGAAGGACATCCCCAGGCTCAAGCAGTACCCTTTCCTTTGGATGGGACACAGAATCCATCAAGGTAAGTTGTAAATTTTAAGACAAAACTCAGCTGGATGTGGTGGCATGCCCCTCAAAATCCAGTACCAAGGAGGTCTTAAGTTTCAGGCCAAACAGTGAGAGCTTGTCTCAAAGAGAGAGCGATAGACAGAAATACACACGGGCATGCGAGCTTGTCTAGCATGCCCAGTCTCTACATCCAGTCCTCAGCAGCATGAAATCAACAATAGAATACACACTCAAAAACCACCCTGTAGAAAATCAAGCTAAGTAAAAATCTCCAGGTACCTGAGCAAGTGCACCACAAGGTGGCGGTAGAGGACAGTGGCGACAGTCACCATCACAGCCAGCAAAGCTCTTGGGGTTTCCAGGCTGAGAAGGCAGGGTCGGGGATTCTCAGCAGAGCTCTGAGCAGCTACTTAGGAGGAAAGGGGGTGTGGGTGGGGACCTAGACTCTTTGTAAGCAAAAATGCCCCTCTTTATGTTTCCTTCAGCAGCCATAGTGGTACAGAATAGGCAGGGGATTAGAGGGAACTGTGTGTAGAGGCAGGTGACAGGTGAATGTAAAGTCCGATCTCCACAGCACCCCTAAATCGAACAGGGCAGAAGCAGTGTTGATTCATTATAGCTCATGCACACTCACAAGGAGGCCGAACTGGAGGGAGAACCTGGGCAGGTGGAAACTGTTCAGTTTCCATTACATTTAATGATTTGTTTATTTGTTGGGTAAGGGAAGCTTGAAGACAATATGCCGGAGTCTCTCCTACCACGGGGGTCCTAGAGATCAAACTCAGAACGCAGGCTTGACAGCAAGCACCCTTACCTGCTGAGCCATCTCTCACCAGCCCCGGTGTAAAGTAAATCAGAGGTATGGGTGTAGAGCCCGGCCTCAAAAAGACATCTTACTCACTTTTCTTTTGGAAATTGAGTTCAGATACACATCAAACTTTGCTCAAAGCTGGAGGCATCCTGTTAGACAGTAAATCTGGGCACAGTATAATCCATACCTGTAACCTCAGCACTTATGAAGCTGATGCAGGAGGAGTGTGAGTTCGATTCCAACCCAGCCTACAGAGCAAGAGTCGGTCTCAGCGAGAGAGAACAAAAAGTCCAGTGGTTAAGGACACAAACATACACACACACAGTCTGTCTACAGTGTTCAAAGACACTGTTTCATTTGCAGTCATTCTCCACCTCCAGCTCTTAGTCTTTTCTCCCTCTCTGCCTTAGAGTTTCTTGAGCAGGCTAAATGGATCAGTGGGCAAAGGTTCTTGCTATACAAGCCTGGTGACCCGAGTTCGGTTCCCAGAATCCACCTAAAGATAGAAGGAGAGAACAAACCCCACAACGTTGTCCTCTGAACTCTGCACAGGGCTATGCCATGTACATGCACACATACTACCAATACAAAGTAGAATAAAGCAGATACAAGCACTGAGCTAGTGGAGCATTTAATCAGTATGCACGCAGCCCGGGGATTCAAGCCTCAGCACTCATAAATAGTTTTGTTTTGTTTTAATGGGCACTTTGTCGATTTTACACATACTACATGCCTACTCTGTGCCAGCTACCAAGAACAGAATATTAAATAAGATCATTCCGGGACACTATGAAAAAAGAATAGCACGTTTTTATTTACTTAAGTAGTCTTCTGTAGCCCAGGCTAGCTTTGACTTTGGTATATAGTCTAGGAAGACCTTGAACTTCTGAACCTCTTGCCTCCATATCCCAAGTGCTGGCAGTAAAGATAGGTGCGGCCACACTGGGGACAGAACTTGGGGCATTATGGGTACTAGGCAGGTAGACACTCTGGACATTCTACCATCTGAACTACACCCCCACACCCCCACCACCTCCACCTTGTTTTTTTTATTTTGTTTTTAAAGTCAGGGTCTCATGTAGCTCAAGCTGTCTCACACCAAGTAGACAAAGGTAGCCTGAACTCTGACCCTCCTACCTACATGTCTCAAGTGCCAGGATGACCGGTGCTGTATCACCAAGCTAGGTGCGTATTTCACTTTAAATGTTCCTTTGCCAGAATAAAAGACACATTGCACCAGCTGCCTGGAGAGGCTCTCCTGCCAGTCCAGACCCACTTAGATAGAGAAAGCCCCTAAAAATAGCCATCTGTGCTCCAGCTCAACAGGTGATTGGCTCAGAGAGGAGGAGGTCCCCTAGGCTGGGTGAAGGAGACAGAAGGGACAGTGCCGTTCCCAGCTTCCCTTCAGCAATGGCTCTACCTCTTAAGATCTTGAGTCGGGGCTTGGCCAGCGCAGCCAAAGGAGACCATGGAGGGGCAGGAGGTAAGTGGGGCCAGCTCTGACTCTGACTTAGTAGCCTAGCCCATCTATTCTTTGCTCCTCTCTTTCCCCGTCTCACTCCTGGCTATCTTCCACTGACCACCAGGCACTGGTCTTTCAGGCCTCCAGGCCCAGTGACAGCTTCCTGCTCACCCTTACCTTTGCCCCCCTAGCCAACACCTGGCGTATCCTGACCTTTGTGCTGGCGCTCCCCAGCGTGGCCCTCTGCACCCTTAACTGCTGGATGCACTCGGGCCACCGCGAGCGCCCAGAGTTCATCCCCTATCACCACCTCCGCATCCGCACCAAGGTATGCCAGAAGAGGAGTGAGGGCATGCAGGGATCCCACGGAAGGGGGAATGGTGACCTGTCTGCCTTCTCTCCACAGCCCTTCGCCTGGGGCGATGGTAACCACACGCTTTTCCACAATCCTCGCGTCAATCCTCTGCCCACTGGCTACGAGCACCCTTGAAGTCTCCAAACCGGCCTGCTGTAAACCGGCTATGAGAGCCCCTGACGTTCCAGTGGGTAGTCCCAAGCGCAATAAAGGTGTGGAACTTTTGTGTCCTCTGGCTGTTTGGGAACTACATGGGCAAACTCCGGAAGGGCAATTGGTATTTGGATTCAAGCTTTTCCATATAAGGAAAATGAGGCATTTTTTCCTGCGTTTTCACTTTATTTAAATTACATTTTATACAAGCAGTGCATTATATATTGAACATATTCTCCACATTCTGTATTGTGTTGAAATTCTTATCCATATAAAAATGTATGCTGACCACGTGCCTGCTCCTGCAAGAAGTGGATCAGCAAGAAGTGGACACACCAGCAGAGGCACAAAATTCTCCCAGCACAGAAAGTATGGCATCACACCTGGGAAGTTGCCCAGGCTAGCCCAGAGATGTAGAGAACTTGTTCCCATGCCAGTAGATTGATTCATAGGCAGACACAAGACTAACTCTTCATAGTAGAAATACATGGGAAAGAAGATTCCTAGGACGTAGGCAGATTCGGAGTCTCATAGCTGAGATCCGCCTCACCCTCTGTGGCAGGATCTTCAGGCTTGCTATCCAGCATTTCTTTGTACTGACGTTTGAAGAAACCAAGCTATGAAATATGGTAAGTCAGAAAAACTGGGTTAGAGGTCAGGGAAGAAAACTGAGAAGAAGATGAAGAGAAAAGAACTAAACTAACTTGTAGCTGTTTGCCAGAACATTCATGGGAATGGAAGTCGTGTTTTTGAGTTAGAGTGTGTGCAAGCGATTGTTAGACACACAGCTGTAGGAGAAAAGCACTGATCCATTGTCAGGCAGATTTGCAGGTCATGGCCTTTCTGTCGCTTCATCCAATCTGTGATGTAAGTCTTACTGTTATTTCAAAAGGGAGAAACAGGAAGCAACTTGCCTGAAATCAAAGTGTAAGTGATAGAGACCAACACGTGCCCAAGCCCGCCCCACCACCAGGATCCAAGTTTTCACTACCCCATCTTGTGCATGGCAGAGCTGGTGGTGAGCGCTGATAGTTTAGGGAAATGATTTGATAAACGACAACTCACCTTGTACAGAGCAGCTGTGAGGAGAGCCAGCAACAGCAGACCTCCCACAGAGCTGCCCACCATGAGGAAGGCAGGCTCGTAGACTTCATACTCTTCTAGCACGGTCTCCACCTGATTTGAAAGGCAGAGTGCCCACTCTTTCTCTCTCACACACATACCAGGTTCTGGCCTTTAGCATCCCCCTTCCTTGCGCATGCCCTGTTCCAAGCATTGAGCCACAGAAGCCACTCATGCACTCTGAGTGCCTAGGGACCTTCATTCACCCTCCCTCCAGGCTGGCACATCCCCGAGCCAGCACTCCACACTGGGCATCAAGAACCTGCCTACCAGCCTGGCCACCACCTGCCACACAGTCACTACCTGGGCTCTCAGAAACGCCTCCTGTCCTGGCAGCTGGGCATACACAGATGTGTTGAATGTGATCTCAGCCACACTCAGGACCAACACCTTTTTCTGCAATGTCTGCAAGAGAGAGGGGATGGGGAGAAGCTGGGAATCGGATCTGGTGGGCAGAGCTCAGGGCTCAAGAACTGTCCTGACCAGAGAATCCTCCAGACCCATTAGGCACAGGTGCACTGGGGAGGGGGGAACATGGGGGCACTTCTGTGATTGGCCACTCACCTGGCTGACCCAGCTGAAGCTGAGGTTGCCCTGCAGAATGAAGTCAAGCTCGTCCTGGGTGCCCAAGGAAGGGATGTCACAGCGCAGGTGCAGGCAGTCAGCGATGGAGCAGTCCTGGGGACAAAAAGAGGAAATAGAGGCAGTCCAACATGGGGTAGGGAATATAAGATCACCGGTTCATCGGTACGTTGCCCCTGTGTCCCCAGTGCGTGGGCTTTTCTCACCAGCACAGAACGCCTTTGGATCTGGGTCAGAAAGTCAGAGCACTGAGGAGGTTCCCTTTGAGACACACAGGAGACGGCCTAGGGGGGAGGGGCATTTTTCTTTTAAGAACATGATGCTATTCTGTTATAGAAAGGGATTCTGGAGAGAGAAAAACCACAGGCTGGGTACCTGTGCCGTGGTCCTCACAGCCACATCCCATACAGCCACACCATTCAGTAGGATGGGGACCCAGAAGTTAACGCTGATGGCCAGCTTCCACTGACTCAGGTTAGTCACCTGCAGGAAATGAAGACCAGATAGTACCTGATCCCCACCACACCATTTCTCTCTTACCCATAGTTCTCCAGTCTTCCCCATCTTGAGCCGAGATCAACATGAGTATTCTCTAGCTTCTCACACGATATCGATGCTCAGCCTCTTTCCTTCTCTCCCCATCAAGAGATGAAAAGTTGAAGTGCTTGGTGGAATCTTCCTGCCTGGAGAAAATGGCATGTTGGTGAAAAACAGGCCCAACGCCGTCTCCATTTGAGCCGCAGCTTGCTGTGGAGTCCTGGGCCCCGCAGATGACCCAGGTCTGCAGCCTCAGTGCCAGCTTCCACTCCTCTCCCTACAGAGTCCTTGCCAGGCACCAGCTATCACCAGCTCTCCTGTTGATGCCCGGCTTCTTCATACCCCCATGGATTTGTTCCAACTCTTTCTTTGGTGCAAAATGTACTTAGCTAAGTTCTACGGATTTCCACTTAAAGACCCAACTTCTGCATGTCTCTTGTAATGTTCAACAGTTTCCAGTGTTTATACACTTCCTCCAGCACATAAAGGATGGCCTGAGGACCTACAAAATCTTCTGCCAGAATAAATAAGTCTATGGGGGCTCTACAAAGTGACAGGCAGATTACTTGGGACGAATGGAGTCAGAGCCTGTCTTTGGTGGCAGTAAGGACTACAGATGTGGTCGTGTTGTGGTAGATGAGTATACATGAAAGGTATACATGAAAGGCCCCGGAGCTAAGCCAAGAGGGGCCCTGCATGCTGTCAGAGGTTTCTATCAGTTCCCAGCTTTTCTTTCTTTTTTGTATTTGTGAGACTGGTCTCAAACCATAGCCCAGACCAGCCTTAAATTTACAATGGTTTTCCTGCCCCTGCCTTCCGAATGCAAGGATTACAGATGCGAGCCAACACATGTGGTTAATCCGTGGCTTTCAGAAGGAGTTTACTATGTTATAAAAGAGAACAGGGAGAGGCACAGGAGGAGTAGGGGTGGGGAGAGAGAGGGATGGAGCTGATGTAAATATATTACTTGTGTATGAAATTATCAAAAATAAAAATTTAAATTAGGAAACAAAGAACACACATTTACTTTTGAAAATGTATTATTTCATGCCACTCGGATATGAATAAAAGCATCACCATCACACTTAAAAGTTTTTTCCCCAGGGTGTTTGGATAGTCCTGATGATTTTAATAGTTATGTCACAATCCTGCCTTCTCAGTGCTGCTCTCAATAGAATTACGCAGGCAGGATGTAGTGGTGCTCGCCTATAATCCCAGCACTTAAGCAGAGGCAGAGGGCAGGTTGGTTTACATAGTGAGTCCCAGGACAGCCAGAGCTACATAGTGAGACTCTGGAGAGAGACGGAGACAGAGACAGAGAGAGACAGAGAGAATAAGCAGGGTCTGCATGCTTCACCAGCACCCAGAAAGCCAGACCGTCCTCCCAGAATCTCTACATGTCCTAACAGTTTTCACACTGAGAATCTGACATTTAAGAACACGGAGGAGACTTAGGGTGTGGCTCTGTGGTAGAGCACTGGCTTACCACGCACCAGGCCCCAGGTTCAATCCTCAGAACTGAGGCACTGGGGACAAATTGCGTGAGTTCACATCTCAAATCCACCACTTCCTACCCAACCAAGTTCTTTAAAAAGTAAGCCATTTGACGTCACTGGAGTCTTGCAGCTTTTCTCCCCAGTAGGGGCTGTAACAGCACCCGGCACACATGAGCTGTCCGTAAGCACTGGGGTCTTCCTCCTAGTCTGCTAGGACTCCACTATGCCTCCCCAACCCCTTCTGTCTTTGCTTCCATTTTCTTACTTTAAAATCTCCAGTTCTAAAGCTCTTTTTCCTTAAAAAGATATTATTTTACATTGATCTATCTGGGGAAGGTGTGTGCCCACCATGCACATTCAGAGGTCAAAGGACAGCATGCGGAAGTTCTTCCTACCATGTGGGCCCCAGGCACCTGGGTTGGCCGGAGGTGCCTTCACTCACTGAGCCATCTCCCTAGACTTAAAACTCTTTTCTACTCTAAGAAAAACACTCAGCCTCCCTCAGTCTTGAACACAAGAGCCTGGGCACAACCACCTCGAGAAGAACCTCTGGGCCCACCTGCTTGCTTTGGACCACATAAGGATCCTGTTATGCAGACTAGCCTTGTAGGAGACATTTAATGTAGCGTACCTGATGAATACAGGGGCAAATTATTTAACTTCTTGATTTCTTTATTGGCAAAAAAAGAAAAAAATAGGGATCACAGTATGGTTACCCAGAGGATTAAATGAATATCATAAAAAAAAAAACAAAAAAAAACCCATGTGGCACAGTGGTGGTGGTGGTGCACACCTTTGATCCCAGCACTCAAGAGGCAGACACAGGTGGATCTTTGTGAGTTCAAGGCCAGCCTGAGTTACAACAGAGAAACCCTGTCTCGAAAAACAAACAAGCAAATAAACAAACATAAAACCAACAATAACAAAAGAAGAAATTATGTAACTCTTCCCAACTCCCACAATAACAAAAAATGCCTGAAATAGCCTCAATATAGTTAACTGTTAGCTGT